>OX422142.1:94123507-94823010 GCA_949129095.1 Volucella bombylans
TTAGCAAAGTTGTACAAAATTTCACGTACAACGGTGTATAATTTGGCTAAAAAAAAAGGACGGCGGCGGAATTTTAGATAATTTAAAAAGAACTGGACGAAAATCGGCTATGAACGAAAAAGCGGTCATTGAAAATCCTACAATAGATCCTGTTAAAGTCGCAGCAGCAGGTTAAAATAAATTGATATCAAAACCTACATATGTTGTGCGCAAAATAGTGGACATTACCCCAGCGAACCTAGCAAAACGTTTTTTATTTGCTCTGAAGTATGATATTGTACAATTTTGGTACAGATGGGTCTACATTTCAATTCCAGGGTTCGTTTGGCAAACGCTTCATGCATCTCCGACAACACCAAAAGAGTAATGCAGTGCAGTCACTTAACAGATTTGGAGGTGGCACGGTGATGTTTTGGGGATGTGTATCATACTATGGATTTGGAGATTTGACACCGATAAAGGGTACCTACTTTAAATCAGTCCGGTTGTGTTGGAATCTTAAATGGCCATGCATTTCCATCAGGAAACAGACTCTCTCCAACTAACCACTATGTTCTACAACACGACAATGCTCCATGTCATAAAGGGTGGGTGCCTACCAAATTTTTGAAAGACTTAGATCAGGCTGTTCTTACCTGGCCTCCCTAGAGCCCCAATCTTAATATCATTGAAAATGTTTGGTCCTTCATTAAACAGCAGAGGACCATTGATAAGGATCGAAAACGCGATGATACCGTATTAGAAATTTGGTCCAAATTGACTCTTGAGTTTGCCCGCAATTTAATTGAATCAATTCCAACCAGGTTGCAGGCAGTTATTCATGCTAAAGGTGGTGTTACTAAGTACTAGTTATGCAAATTAAGAAAAGTTAAAAAAAAAATTAAAAATCATAAAGTGAGAAGTAGAAAATTAAGTTAAAGTTTTGTGTAAATAAAATGTGTGTAAATAATTTTGACAACTGATAAGCATCAGAGCAATTGCTTTATTGTTTATCCCATAAACCGTTATCTTTTCCAATTCTGCTTTCATTTTCTTCTATGTATATCAAGCTATGCGAAAACAACCCTTTCTTCCAAAAACAACAACAAAAAGCTTCTTCAGTGAAATATGTAAAAAAATGTTCGTTGGGTAAATATTTTTGACTATGGCTGTACGTATCAGCATTGATGAGTCCATGGTTCCTTATTATGTAAGCAACATATTCGAGGTAAGCCCATTCGCTTTGGCTTCAAAGCTTGGGTGGCAGCTACACGCCTAGGATACTATCTACAAGCAGATATGTATGGTATCAGGGACGTTCCGAAATAACAGATGCAGGAATGGGACTGGGTTAACATATTTCAAAGCTTACTAAGATCATACAGAAAGAGTTTCCAGATACTCAGCTTTCAGTATTTTGCGACAATTTTTTTACATCTCCAATGCTTGTTAGCATTGTTAGTAGTTAGTTAGTAAAAGTCACTGGAACCGTTCGCAAAAATCGAGTTGACAATTGCCCTCTTTTGGACGTTAAACTGTGCAAAAAAAAACAAATAGGTTTTATGATTTCAAGCTTGACGCAAATGACAACATATGTGCTGTTAGGTGGAATGATAATAGTGTGGTGACACTGTTGTCAAATGAGTATGGTGTTCATCCTGCTTCTTCAGTTATTTAGATCGTTCTCAGGAGATTCGTATTATGAAAAATATTGCTGGAGTATTCATAGTAGTTTTCCTGGGTGGACTCATGCAAAAAAGTTGTATAACAGAAAATTTTATTCAAATTGTTTTTTATAATAAAAGATTTTAGCTTGACAATTAGTATATTTTTTGTAAAAAATTCTCCCCTTCTTATCTCAATAACTAGAGCTGCTATTGGAAAAGAGACTTTAAATTTGAAATCAGCGAGGCTAATATTGTACATTTAGAAATAAGTATAAAACTTCATGTGACAAAACCACTGTTTATCAGTATTAATTTTGTTTTGAATTTAAAATGTCAAATTATCATGCATATTGTATTAGTATTTAAAATTATAAATTTTCAATTTTTTTAGAATAAGTTGGCAACGGAAGCTCTCGATTATACGAGGGCTGCTTATCATACATACTTATCATACCCGTGGTTACCGACTGATGGCACCACTGATGCAAAATGATGCAAAATGATGCAGGATGTATTCCATCATATAGCGCCATTTTTACAATGATGAGTGTCAAAATTTCAGACAGATGTATCGAGTAGTTTTGTTTTGACAGCTGTTGAAAGTCATCCAGTTCGTGTTTATTTGCAATCATGGAGAAAGAGCAATATCGATCAGTGATTCGATTTCTTTTTTTGGATGGGAAGACGTGTGAGGACATCAAAGTGAAGTTGCATGCCGTTAATAAGGACCATGCACCTTCGATGACTACCCATCCTCAGATGGGTGTCTCGTTTGCTAACAGTGGAGCAAAAACGAAATCGCGTGACAATTTCGGAGCCACAGCAAAACTGTTCAAATTATGCTACGAATTGTTGCCTCACCCTTCCTCTTCGCCGGATTTGACCCTATGTGATTTCTTTTTGCTTCCAAACATGGAAAAATGGCTTGGCGGAAAGCGATTCTCGTCAAACGAGGAAATCATCGCCGAAATAGATGCCTATTTTCCGGATTTCGACAAATCATATTTTTGAATGGCTGGAAAAAGTTAGAATATCGCTGGACTAAATGTGTCGAGCTGAAAGGAGACTATATTGAGAAATAAATCAATTTTTTTTCTTGCCTAACACAGGTACTTATCATACAGCCCTCGTACTTTCTTAGAAAGTACATATTAAAAATAGAATCGCACATCTTTTCGCATAATTTTAAAATTCGAGGAGCAACACAAAGTGAGGGCCAAGGGCATAAGTTTTTTATATGACTTAATTTTTGTTACCGATCAACTGCAGGCATTTACAAGCTCTGTGAAGGTAGCCAATAAAATAAATAAACCGTATATTTTGATGGATATGGTTCACGCAGGTATCATGCCAAAGCTCAAAATGCAGCAAAATTTTGAACTTAGGTAAATCGATTTTGATTGCCGTGTTGAGTGAATTAGATGTTTTCTTTTTTTTGCAGAAGTCAACTATCAGATATATTGTAATCCAAACAGCCATTTCGCAAGAATGGAGTAAAACATTGCTGAAGCGACCAAAAGTAGGACTAAGCATTTCCCAGATGAAAGTCAGGTAGGTTGATTTATAAAGGATACGAATCCATGTGCTACCATCAAGAGCAAATAACTGCAAGGTATGTCACAATCTTCTAATGTCCAGGGGCCGAATCCCGCAAGCGTGAGTTTTACTGTGTACATGAAAATATGTGTACACAGCAAGCGTGTCGATTTGGCAGAAGTGAGTGTGCATTTTTTCACATAGTTTTCGTTCGTGCATTTAAATTTACACAGATCGAAATTTAGTATCAAAAAAGTAAAAAAGCGAGTGAAGAACGAAAAGAGTTTTTGCTATATTGAGTTTTGTCATGTAAGCTAATGTTAAATAGAATTATTATAGTAAATGTGAATTTTTTTAAACAACTTTTGTTCAATCGTATATATGAGTCAGAGCATGGGGCTCACCTCAAAAAGCTGTAAATAGCAAACTATTGCAGCATATTAAAATGCGATCAGAGAGACATTAAAAGACGTTACACAGTGGCAAAACTTGTGGAGTAATCAAAAGTACGTACCTATTTCTTTATGATTTATTTAATCAATTAGTCATTTATTGTATTTTATTATTAGGCTTCATATAAAAGAAAAAGAAGCGTTATGCAAGGCTTCGTTTAGGAAAAGAGGAATAAACGAGTTAAAGAAAATGAAACCGCTGACGCCTTTCAAAGAATACATTATAGCTCTTTTAGCTCCCGCCACGATAAGCGGTTCAAGTGTGCCTGAGCTTTTTTCCACAACTCAGGTTGAAGTATACATAAAGGTACATAAAGGTTTAAAATATTCGTTTTGTTCTGACTTATCTCATCTTGTCCTTTTACAGAGTACCACGGCATCTATAAGAGAGGGAGTTCGTGATAGCAAAGTAGAAGATTCAGTAGATACCGGAAATATACATGAATTGTCACGACCGTCATCGGCAAAAGATAGACCGGCCCAAAAAGCCGTAAGAGAAATAAGAAAGCGGAAATGAAGGCCCTCGGGAAAATCTTCACAAGAGGTGAATGAAGAATTATAATACAGAAAAGAATACAACAATAAGAAGATTGGATTAAACAAAAACGAATTAGAATTAAAATAAAAAGACTTAGAATTAAAAATTCGTAATTTTATTTAATAAAAATTGTTAAGAAAATCTAAGGAAAGTATTTTTTTATTAAATTTTGTCCCTTTATTTTCTCTTAATATATTAATGTCGTCCAAATGGGAAGATTGGTCACTGCTGCTCTCTGCTTGAGTTTCTACAACTTGTGATACATAGAATGGTACATTTGTTTTGGTCAGAATACTGTGGTATACAACACAAGCATTTATTGTTATCCCCGATTTAACTGGATCGAAAGTAAGTGCCCTCTGTGAAGAAAGATAACGAAATCTACTTTTTATAATTGCGATGCAACGTTCGACCATGCATCTTGTGGATTTATGAGCAATACTGTACCTTTCTATAGCTCTGTTAGAACCCGTTTTGCATGATACGTTTAGCCATGGTTGCTGTGAAAACCCACTGTCCCAAGTAACCAAAAATTCCGTTTTCCCTCTGCAAATTTAGGGCCTTATTGCGAGAGTCTATTCGACAAAAGTGCATTCTATTGCACCTCAAATTGGTATCGATAAGTACAATAGAATCGACTTTCTGAAATAGAAAAGAAAAAGCTCGCGAATCGAGCTTTCAACTCAAATGTCAAATCTCCGTCTTAGACCAAGAGCCCGCAGTATAGATTTGGCAGTGAAGGATAACCAAAAAATATGTACATTCATTGGTAGTATTTATTAGTGTGATTTGAAATAAGGCAGTCTGGCAGTCCTCACTGATGGCCGAGTAAAATAACAGTACTTTTAAAATGCGAAATTATGCCCAACAGGAATAGGGGAGATAACCATTTAATTTTTATTGAAAACGATAGAGCAGAATTTGCATGATTTAGATTCATTTATGCCAGACGTTTAGGATGCGGCGAAGGCCACGCCAGACGCCATCAAAGTGTTTGAATTATGCCCAATTTTGCATAATTTAGGTAACCATGTCAATTTTACATAAAACATAGAACATGGTTATATTATTATGAATATATTCCAAGACGTTTACGGTGCGCTGAAGGCAGTGCCAGACACCGTTAAAATAAGCAAATATTCCATTTTTGCATAACCAATTTTTTTTTCTCTCAAAAGATAGTTCAACTCTTCCACACACAAGAAATCACACTAATAAATACTACCTATGAATGTACATATTTTTTGGTTATCCTTCACTGCCAAATCCATACTGCGGGCTCTTAGACTATCTGTTTTGTTGGTTTTTACAAAAAAACTATGTGTGTTTCGTTAATGTTAAAAAAAAAACAAAAAGTTGTTGTTTTTAACAGAAAGTAATGAGTTTTATTTGGTTTGATGCATTTGAGGATGAATTGGACGATGAGCGACGATCAAAAATTGTGACAACATTTCGGCAAAGAAGAAATTTAAGAGTGCACTCTAAACCCCTAGACATGGATGCCAATACGTACGTAAAATATAAATTTTTCATTTAAATTGAAACTGTAATAATAGTTGTTTTTACTTGTAAGAAGAATTTTAGGTTAAAAAAAACAAGTTTCTGTACATCTTTAGAAGGTTTAATGGGACTTCTTCAATTCTCATTATTACTAAACTGTCTTGTCTATTGAGATTCTATGCTCAGAGAAGTTACCAAAATTGTGTTGGGAATGACTAGGTACAAACTTTGTCTTGTGTAGTCAACAGTGTCTATTATCTTAAGCGAGCTCATCGATGTAGTTGAAGAACATATTTGTCCTAAGTGGATCAGGTTTCACTACTCACGAGAAGAAGAAGGGGAGGCCGAATTGTTCTTTTACGAGAAGACTGCACTTCCAGGCATTATCGGTTGCATCGATGGAAAGCATATTAAAATAAGGAAACTGAGAAGCACCTTCAACACCTTTATTATAATAGAAAAGGGTTCTTCAGCATGAATGCCATGATTGTTAGTATTACAAATTTGTAAAATTGTATGTGCTTGATTTCATCTTAATCACAAAAAATTATACAATAAAATACCTTGACGCAAAGTGGCCAGGATTATCTCACGGTTAATCGAAGTGTTGGAGGAAAAACATATGAATGGAATGACGAATACTTTTATTCTTGGTGGATAATAATTATGAAACACAATTCGTATCACATCCATAATTTCAATTCAGTTAGGTGACGTAGACTACCCTTTAACACTGTTTAGATGTACAAAGGCAAACTCTCTTGAAGTAAGGTACAATAAAAAACATACACAAGAACGGATCACTATAGAACAAACAATTGGGCTGTTAAAAAAAACGCTTCCGATGTTTAATGGGAGCCCGCGAACTTCACTATAAGCCACAAAAAGTGACGAAAATAATCAACGTATGCACTCCACTCCATAATATTGCATTATATCATGGAATCGAATTAGATGAAGTACTATATACTGAAGAATAATTTTCATATGAAGCCGAAAACACATACATACGAGTATGTCCTAAATTCCAATTGAATGTTCGTACTGTTCGAAATCAGTTGTTAAATTTAATTTGAAATAAAAAGATAATAATATTTATATACACACATTTTTTTTAAATACATTTCTCTTATTTTTTATTTCCCCTTTGACACAAGCGAACTTTTTTCATTAGGCAGATTAATTTCTCCATCTGCCGTTTATTTGTAAATTTTTTCCTTAATTTTGTAAAAAAAATACCCAATTTAAATAAAAAACATTTGTATAATTCTATATACAGTATTTGTATAATTAAAAATACTCTTACCTGTTTTCACCATTATAAATTTTTTTCTTTGTTTACTCTCCTTGCAAACAAAAGTCTATCACTAATTTCCGATAGAATTGACATTTCTATCGAATAGGAAAATATCAACGCGCAATACCGATAATCGACTGTAATTCTATTGTGCTTTTGCCATTTCTATCAAATAGAAAATCATCAACGTCAATAGAAATTCGCAATACCGATAATAGACTTTAATTCTATTCGACTTAAATTCTATCGCAAACAGACTCTCGCAATAAGAAATACTTGAATAGCTTATCAACGCCATATGCAGGCATCGTGTGATGTTCTCTCATTACGTATAACCCATTTTGAATCACACACTAAAAGCACTAAAATGCCCTCATTTTTGACAGTAATAAGCGTAATCAACATCACGTTTTGGTGAAATTACATATTTAAATGTGAGTTCCATTTATGAGACCCGCAATTCCGGGGAAAGGTGCAACACTATAGAACTCTGTTTCATCGAAGCTTCCTCCTGCCCATGGGGAAAGAATACATATTCGTTTGCGATAATAAATTCCTTCTCTGACGTTATCTTAAATGGGTTCTGAGAATCTCGTAGCTGTCTTCTTATGACTATTAAATTTCTTCTACTAAAAGAAACACAATATTAGAAACACGTTTAGTCCAAATGCAATATATATGTAGGTATGTATAATGGAACTAGTTATAAAGTATTGATTTGGTAAACTCATACGTATCAATAATTTACTTAAAATTAGCGTTTACAAAAAGTAAAAGATAAAATTGTTTACTAATAAATACCGCTGTGTTTAGAATATAAAGAACACGTCACAACAATGTCGCGGAAGCAATTCAACTTGAACCCACAGAGAAACAAATACCAGGTGCATTCACTGCAAGGTTGTTTGGATGAAATTCGAGCCATATGGTCGTGAATAAGTACATAATTTTTTTGTTGCGCTTAATATTTGCTCAATAAACGAAATTGTGCAATATTAAATTATTGTCAAATAAGCTAATTTTATGAGAATTGATTTATTGTCAAATAAGTAAGTTGTATGATAACTGTTAGTCGTAATTTAAGTTACGCTAAGTAAGCAATAAATTTGTATAAATAGGATTAAGTTTGAAGCAATAAAGCACTGATTTTTCAACACTAAGAAGAAGAAGTCGTATTTAGTTATTCCCATACCCGAGGTAAGATAACTAAATATCATTCAAAAATATACTGATATACCGAATATATCCACTACAGGATCAAGGTACATGCGCCCTGATCATACCGCCGGAGCAAAAGAGTTCTGACGTTAACACGCTGCTGCTTCAATAAAGAATCAAAATAATTACAACTGTCAAATTAAATTCAGCTCACTCGCCTCTTAAACAAAACTCATTCAGCACATTCAAACTCACAGTATGTTGCTGTGCTATTCACGTCAGTGAATATGATTTTTCTTAGGTGTGTACACAGGAGAAAACTCACGCTTGTGGAAGTCAGCCCCCGAGTGTAACTACCAAAAATAAGCAAATTATTTGATTTTTCGGTATCAAAAAAATACGAAAGTTCCTCCAAGAATAATGAGCCATTATTACTACAATATTATTATTATTACAATATTATTATTTATTAACATAAAAATGAATTCTTATGCTAATATTTACAAATAATAAAGTGAGCACCGGCTGCAAAGGTTTTCAGTTCTAATTGTGTAACAGAGTTTATAAAGGGTGTTTTTTTTAGAGTTATAAAAATTCGATATGAAATAAAACACTTGAAGATAATGTCAATGTCTATGATAGTAGCTTTATTTAATAAATAATTTTATGCCATTAGTGTTTAAATATCATATCGGGCATATGAGCACCACGGCTAGCTCAAATTAGGCGCAATCGTGAAGTCCAATTTTCTACAACTTTATCGAGCAACTGAGGCCATATATCAGCAATAACACGACGAATGTTGATTTCCAAATCGTCCAACGTCTCTGTTTTATCGGCATAGACTAGTGCCTTCACATATCTCCAAAGAAAGTAATCTAAAGGTGTGAGATCACAGCATCATGGAGGCCAGTTCATAAGTCCATTACACGAAATTATGCGCTCAGCAAATGTTTCCCGCAATAAATTGATGGTATCGCGCGCTGTGTGGCATGTTGCACCATCTTGTTGAAACCAAAGCTCTGTCACGTCAATGCCATTCAACTGAGGATCGAAGAAGTCAGAAATCACGTTTCTATAACGCTCTCCATTGACGGTAACATTCTGGTCGGCATCGTCCTTAAAGGAATATGGGCCGATAATTCCAAAACAC
The DNA here is from genome assembly GCA_949129095.1 of Volucella bombylans. Classification (NCBI taxonomy): domain Eukaryota; kingdom Metazoa; phylum Arthropoda; class Insecta; order Diptera; family Syrphidae; genus Volucella; species Volucella bombylans. Next base: position 94,132,788 of record OX422142.1, read on the forward strand.
ACCAAACAGTGAGTTGTAGTGGTTGTAAGGGCGTCTCGTTAAAGGGTTTTCTTCACTCCAAATTCCAAATTCCGCAATTTTGCTTCTTCATATATCCATTTTACCAAAAATGGGCCTGTGGTCTCCAACTCACCACGTAATTTCCCCAACTACTATACTGTCTACAAATATCAAAATGTAAAGTAATAAGTTCAAGTCAAGAAATATAAAACGAATATTTTTTTGTTAACTTTTAAGCCTATATCTTTCCGTAAAATCTTCCACAAAGTGGATGGGCATAGCTCCAATTGCTGTGTACGATAGCGAATCGACTCATTCGGATTCTCCTCAACATTGCGCTCCACAACGGCAATAACTTCTTCTGTTTGCACTGTTTGTCGTCTTTGGGGATGCGTATTATCCACTAGAGTGCACGTGGTGTGAAAACGATTCATCGTGTTCCGAATAACTTGTTCAGATGGACAATTATGTCGACTGTAAACTGGAGTAGCGCACGATAAGTTTGGCGAACAGAACCATGGTTTTCAAAATAAGTTTGCACAATTTGCACTCGTTGTTCTGGCGTACTAACCACAACTATCAAATTGACAATTTGTAGAAACAGTGTTGCCAGTTTAAAAATCCAGACTCTAGAAAAAACACCTTCTATAACTAAATTGATCTCATAAAGAAAGTTATTGATTTTAACTATATTTATATGGTATACTGCGAAAAATGTAGGCTGATTGATCAGCAAGCAATATTGCATTGAATGATCTGGAGCTATGGCACGCAGTGCCAAGGATGTGTGATATGTCAATGATGTTGTTACAGATTGTGCATCTTGTTGGATTGCTCTTCTTCAAAATGTGTTGATGCGTTTGGATAGTAGATCCAAGTGAATCCAGATCAAATGTGTATTCATTGCCTTCTTGCTAGATGTGGGGTAGATGGGAGTGGAACGGTTGGTGTTGATTTTTGTATAATGACTATGTTGACTTTCCCAATCCAAAAGCTGACACATTTTTAATTTTCTGATGATTTGGTTTTGCAATCTAGCTTAGAAAATATGTTACAATAAAAGTAAACACGGGAGTGTTGATGCACGGTTTTGCAGCTTTATCAGCGAACTCATTACCTTGTATCCCCATTTGGCCTGGAATCCACATTAGTTTTATTTTGTTGGGGTAATCTACTACTATAACCCTTATGTGGTAAATCAGTTCACTTCTATGGGTTGGATTGCTTGTGGCGGTCAGGACAGATAAACTGTCAGTGCATAATATAAATTTCCCACGGAGTTTCATAGATATTTTTGGTGCTTCGAGTAATGCGAAAGCTTCAGCGTTACTGCGCCTCGCTTATTTAATTTATTACGAATATATCTATTCGTCCAGGGATCACTCCTCCGTTCTGCAGAAGGAGTACTGTATTTTCATACGTGTTGGTATTCGTGAATGTTTTAATATTTATCCGACTGTACTTTTGGGCTGGCGCCCAATTATCAACGCTTCTTCCATCAATGACGTTGTCTAATAAAAAGCGGGGGCAGAGCAAATTACTGGTCTTATCGTAACGGTTTTCTGAACTTAACGCCTTTGAAGGTTGCTACGATTTGAGCAGTTACAAGCTGCCGGTCCTGTTGGTGGCAGGACCAGGACCAGGACCGGTAGTCCATACCAGCACTTAAATCACGATACCTGACTTTTTGAGGTAGGCCCCCTAGTTGGGGCCACCATATCTGTGATGTAAAGATAAAATCGCAGGAAGGGTTTTCCAGTTGATTTCGACCCGATTATTGCGAAAGTACTGGGTGCTGTCACCCTAAGATTAGCAAGAGGTTTTAGATCGGCCTTAAATCATACCAAGGGTGGAATTTGTGCCTCCAACAGAGATACGAGTTGGTATTCATAATTCATGCCAGGCGATGGTATCTTTGCTCCAATGGATGTATGGGCATCCCCTTAACATGAGTTTTTGCAAACAGGTGTTCAGGCAAAATACGAGAGATGTTCTAGTTTTGCCCCACCTTTAACTTTTTAAGACATGGGACCCGATAACCCATAAAGAACTCAGTAAAATATATCTATTACGTTAGGTTTGGTTAGGTTAGCGGATTGATGTGGTATCTGGAGCCGAAGACACTCTATACCTCATTGTACTTAGGTCTATGTAGACCCATTTTGAATGGGAATTTGTTTGCGGTTGTTAATTTTGGTTTGCCTTTTCCTTCTCGACTTGGTTATCTTCTGGTCCTTAAGCGGGTCTAAGCCACCTTGTTGCATCCTCGTATCTGAAAAGAGAATATAGCTGTGAGAGGTCGTGGAAGTATTATAGTAACTTCCTGAAGTTCTTTGTTTCAAATTACTGAGACATGCACAGTGATATAGAAAGAAGAGGGTATCCTTTCGCGGGTCTACGTAAGGCGCAGCTTTATTTCGTGTGCATCCAGAAGATTATGGCCTGTGAGTAATCTAATAAGTGTAGATAGTACAGCTGTGGTTTTCAAGATAAAATTGGTTGTTCTGGATATGCTGAGTTCCGGCCATAGTGTCACAGGTTGGAAGTTGTTTTTCTCAAAGTGCAGAGTGGAGGTTTGATACTTTGATCTACCTGTTCTCTGTCAAAGGGGTATCCTTTTCGAACTAACTCCTATGCTTGCTTTTTGCTTGCCACTACTTTGTATCCAGGGACCCCTCAGAGCTTAACCCTATGCCGAACGCAAAGAACCTTAAGTTCTTCACGACAGCGCTTCGTAAGCCTCAATCCCTCGATACAAGGATTGAGGAGTGACCCTTCGGTCCACCATTAAGCTGTAGTAATATTATAGCACTTTTCACTACATGTATGGATTTAGGGGTTAGAGACCAAGACGCCTTTATCGTCCTTCCCATGTCATGAATTGCGCCAATACTTAAGGTTGCTAGTTTTATTTGGAGATTGCCACTACTATATACTAACCTACCGTAGGTTAAGATAGCTCTGATGGTAGCTGTATATTGTACATCTGTTTTGGGGTTAAATCCCCAATATCTCCCAAATATCATACTTATACGGCTATAAGCGTAGAAGGCGATCATTGCTTTCTTTACATAATCTTCCACATTGAGCTTACAACTCAGTTTACTAACATATTTAGTTCGGTGCCTAAGTATTGAGCACAGTTAAATAGTCGGAAAGTTGCCCGTCTATGGAAAGAAGGTAAAATTGTGGAAATATTCTTTTATATAGTAATAGAATAAGCTCTGTTTATGTGGGTTGATTACCAGCATACAGATCTTGGTGAATTCACCGTGGATTCTAAGTTTAGAATTTAGAATCTCAGCAAATACCCGTCTTATGCTCACATCAGGCTGCAGTTACTGGATGTAGCTGTAGCGTGGGGACTACAAGTGACTAGTTTCTTGTGCAAATAACAACTATGTATTGCTAGCTCCTAGGATATACCTGACGATTTAGCCTCTTCTATATGCTGAGCTCAATGAAGCGCATGCCTTAGTATCTTTATCTTTTATTTAAATCTGCTGTTCTGAGAAGCCAGATGCCCCTAGTTTATGATTTACTGAATTTCAATTGTGAACATTTCAGTGACTATTTGAACGATTCATGCTGTATATTTAAATGGGCCCCCGCCCAATTATCAAGGCTTCGCCCTTTAATGACGTTGTCTAATAATGAACGGAGTCAGAGCAAAGTACTGGTCTTATCGTAAACATCTTCAGATGACGCTACCGAAGGTTGCTACGATTCGATCAGTCACAAGTTGCCGGTCATAGGTCTTGTTGGCGGCTGGACGTAGTCCCTACCAGGACTTAAATCACGGTACCATGGGAGTCAGGAGCCCCCCGGATCTCGGTCCGGGCCTGACTTGTTAGACGTAGGCCCCCTTGTGGGAGCGTCATGGTGGCTGTGGTTTAAACCCAAAATCTCGGGAGGGGTCTTACCTTGGGTTTTCCCTTGGTTTTTCCCTTGAGTTTTCCCTTGGTTTGACCCAATGTAGAGTTGCAATAAGTATTGGGTGCTGCGACCCTAAGAGCAGTAAGAGGTTTTAGGTCGGCCTCGACTCATACCAAGGGTGGAACTTGAGCCGGCAACACAGTTCCGAATTGGTATCTGAAACAGTGAAAATGTTAGTGAGCGATGGCAAGGCGTATCCTTGCTCCCATGGATGTATGGGCATCCCGTAAGTTTAAGCCTACATGGCAGGTACTTACGCTAAACACATGAGACGTTGTATATTTAAATGTAATGAAAGTTACATAAGGTAAAGGGTCTTTTAAAAGTCGCGACTTGATGTTTTTCTAAGATAAAATATGTAAGTACATACTTATATTTTTGTTGGTGTTTTGATTTTAATAAAAATATGACACTTAACAATTACCTACATATATGTGAAAAATACCATCATTCAAATGTTTACCATGAGTACGTGTATAGGCTCTCATACGACCGTAAAAATTTTCAAGGACTCGCTCACAAACATTAGCATTAAGTTCATTAATGTCAGTCCGAATGTTATTTTTCAGCTGTGCAATTGGTTTTGGCTTATCCATATAGATATCACTTTCCAAAAAAAAGACTTTACTTTTCAAAAAGATCGTCTGTGTCTATTTCTACAACTTGAGGCCACAAAAAATCATTTGTCTATAGCGCTTTCCAATGCATCTTTGAAGTAAAATGATTCCACCAGCATAAAAAGCACACCTGAAATTATTCGAGGATTTTCTTCTCCCCAGATTCGACAATTTTATTTGTTGACGAACCCATCTAATGTGAAAAGAGCTTCATCATTAAAGATGATTTTGCGTGACAAGCCAGCATCATGTTTTAACAACCAATTGACGAAAGTTCTGCGTTAATTATGATCTCTTTACTTCATTTCTTGTGTTAACTATTGTAATTGGATTTTTTTATGCTGCAAATGCAAATCCTTTTTTAAAATACGCCAAACAGTCAATGGATGAATGCCTAATGCCGGAGAACGTCGTGATATCGATGTTGAAAATTCTTCAGCGACACTTTGTGCTACAGTAGTCATGTTTTCAATGGAGTGTCCACTTTTTGGTCTGCCAGACCTTTTTCGGTCCTCGACAGAACCAGTTTTTTCAATTTTTTACTAAGCTTTCAATTTTTGACTCATTTTGATGATTATCTACAAAACAAAACACGAATTTTACGATATGTATTTTTCAAAAATCGTCCATTTTCATAATGTATTGTAAGTTTGAAAAACTTTAATGCATCGTTCTAGTGTGTAACTATCAATGGTTAAAATATTACATGTGTCTACTTCACAGATGTTAAAGACGAAATAAAAAAACAGGTAGTGTTCAGAAATTATTCAATAGGGACAACTATGCGCCACTTTTGAAAGACCCTTTACACACTTAAAACATATTTCTTGTCCTCTACTGGTTTCCCATTACAATTTTTTGGTATGTATTTTATGGATTTTATTTATGGATGAATAAAAAGAAAAATACAATTCACCCTAGACCTTTACACTTTGTACGTAATATATTTGGAAATTAAAAAACCTAACCACGTCTATGCCGCAAAAACATTAAATAACCACAACGGACTGGCCGGATGTTATAACCATCAGTTCCTTTAGGGTGAGAAAAAATAACAAAATAACCATTAGTCAGCCTATGTCAGGATGTCCGCATCCGAGTAAAGCAGATACTACATAGAATTATGCAAAATATTTATTTTTCGCAAATTGGATAGCACCAAATTATTTTATACATAGTTGCATTAATCGAAATACTTTTTGCGGGTCAGCGATTTCAGTACATCTAACAACATAAACAATTAAATAAATAAATAAAATAAAAATGAACAAAATCACATGACCTAATGCTAGTTCGCATAAGTACAGCGCTTGGTTAAATTTCTACCCCCAGTACTTCATAAATATCCGCAAATATTATACATGGACACGACTACATACCTAAAACTATGTACCTCTGAAAAAAAAGTAAAGCAAACCAATTTCATCAGCTCTACCTTTATCTCCCGGTTGGCTCCAGATAATGGAATTACTATGCATGTATGTCGGGCATTCTTATGTATGTCTACTCTTCATAGTTTCTTTTTTTCTTCCGTACTCTGTTCGGTGCCAGTTTTTTCTCCATCATCTACCTTTTATGTTTCGGCGGAGTCCCCTTTCCTTGATATTTGTTTACTGTTCTTTATTTTTTATCTTCATGTCCTCTTACATGATGTGAAATTACCCGTAAAGGAGGCGACGAATAAGATACAAAAATTGGTGAGGGCTTTTATCTGGCGAAAGGTGAATTGTGTCAATTGACGGCTGATAATCGTTCTAAAGGCAGTTTAAGGCAATGTTTTGATTGTAGCCGAAGTTCCATGTCATTAAACGCTTTGTCACAGAGCTCGCTGGCATGTCGCCCTTTGGAGAAGTTGCACCAGCTAAAGCATTGCACTTGGCACTATTCCAGATACTTTGGCATTATTTCAAGAGACAAAATATCCATAACTCGATTTCGACTTTACTATCTTTATTCCCTGGTCATTCCCCCACAGTGACTTAGCTGGTCTCCTATCGGATTTACACAGAAGTAGATACGTAGATATTAGGACGACATTGTAAAAAAAAAAAAATGCGAAAAATTTGCAATTTGGTTATGATTTCATAATCTAGGAAAGTCAAATCATGATAATAAATGGATGTTTTTCCCGGCATGGATAACCACGTTTCCTAGCTTAATGAAAGTTGATTGTGCGGATGACACTGGATAATTTAAAAAAAAGAGAAAATTTCGCATACTTTTTTACAAAAGTCTACAATGGTTATACGAATGGATTTTTTCGATGGGAAAAACATATTGCATGAGAGGAATAACAAAAACTTAGTTTCAGAGGGATTGTGCAAGGTGTAGTGCTGACATGATGAAAATAATGTTTGAAAGTTATTTCAACTTTGTAAGCATACTCGTAAATGCGAAAATCCACTTGACTGGACAATAGAAAAGAGAAGTCGCTGAAATAATATGTATGAGTCATCAATTTTCGAAAATGCAATTTTATTAAGTGTCTGTAACTTCCTGAGTGTCCTATAACTTGGATTGGTCCAGCAATACAACAATCAAACCTCCCAATGGTGGTCCCCGGTGACTATAACATATGAGTAAACCCTTACTCATGCAGGCTAAAAAATCTAGTAGCATTGCACTGAATATACGTATATAAATTGCATTAAAATATACGAGCCACCTAATGACCTCGCATAAAAATGGAAGCACTGTTGCCGACCCTAGCAAATGATTAAAGTACAACGACCTTCGGATCTGTACGTGGAATGTTCGAACACTTAACAGGCCATATGCGGTCAAAAAATGAGCAGAGGCACCATCCAAGAAGTGCGATAGGATGGGCCGGACATAAGGAGGATGAAAAACTGTGATATATACTCGTACTATTGTTACTGCTATAGGGAAAATAAAAAGGGCATATTCGGATAAGGAATTACAATATGCCTCAGACTTAGACAATAAGTCTTACAATCCGCATAAAGGGTAAATTCGCTAATATAATCCTAATGTGCGCCCATGCCTTTACGGAAGACAAGGACGACACCGTCAAAGAATGTTTCTACGAACATATGAGCAATATCCCAAGTATGACGTTAAAATCATGCTAGGCACCAGTGGTTCGCTAAAATTGAAGCTTACAAAACGGTTTAGTGGTAAATGAGCGCACAACCAGGTATATGCTGTCAGGTGCCGTGAAATAAGGCCAAGTGAAATAAGGTCAAATTTTAATATTTTGCCTACTTTCATTTCCAGAAAGCGAAATAAGGGCACATTTTAACGATTGGCTTTATTTCGCTTTTCGAAACTGAAATAAGGGCAATTTGGCATTATATATATTAATCAATTTAATATAAATCAATTTCCATTATATAATTCTAAAAATTATTAAAATTAACGGTACCATGTCAGATCGACCAATTACAATTACAACTAAAATACAATTGCTAAGAAGTTATAGCACCTGCCTGACAGTTGTTGACAGTCGCAGAGCGACGAAGTCGAGTGGGCGTCTAAACCCTGCGGAGAAAAGGGTGAAATCCTGTTAGCGAGCGAAACGAGCCACCTTCCTCAAACACTGAATTCGGCTATTTCATAAGTAATGGTCGGCGTTATTTCACTTTGTCATCGAAATAATTTTGGAATTCGGCGTTATTTCATTTTATGAAAGCGAAATAAAACCGAATTTAGGAATTCGGCGTTATTGCACTTGGCATTATTTCACGGCACCATGCTGTCAACAATAATGGATACAAAACATCAGTGAATAGGACAGAACATCACATTCAACAGCTCTTATTTCTAGGTAGAAATAGACTTTGTCTACCTTGGCTGTGCTATAAATTCTGCGGGCAATATCTCAGCAGAAAATAAAAAGATAGGATGGGCCAGACCTTGGTTATCGCAGTCCTATTTTATGGCGCAGAAGCATGGGCCTTATCGAAAGCGGATGAAACTATTCTCAGAAGTTTTGAGAAAAAAAATGGATATTCGGTCCAGTATGCGTTGATGGGCTTTGGAGAAGAAGATTCAACGACGAACTATATATAGTAAGCTGTACAACGACATCGACTTAGTCAGAAAACTGCACATACTATAAGTCGCCTAAGATGGCTAGGATATTCAGAGCGAATGGACACCGCATGCATATGCATTGGCCCGCAGTGTCTTCGAATCTAAACCGGAGAGACAACACCATAGACGGTGACCTCACCTATAGTGTATCGCACAAGTTGAATGGGACCGTAAACGACTTGGATTAATACCAGGTTAAATACCAGGTTAACTGGAGAGGCTTGTTAGTTGATGCCCATGTTCACCCTGAACTGTAGCGCGACTTAAGTAAAAAAGTACATAAGTATTTCACAATAGTCTTAAACTAGTAACACTTGTTCCAACATTCATGTCTTTGACTGCGTGATGTCTAGCATCACAAATGACGTTGCCCACCAACAATCTATTTGGATAATAAATTCAGAATGATATTTATTTAATACATTGTTTAGGATGCTCCAACTATTTAGTTCTTAGATGGCTTGATAACTTGAGATAGTCCTCAGTTTATGGCAATAAACGCCTCCATTTAGCGCGGTATTTCTACAAATGCATTCACTTCTGCGCTACAATAGGGTTGAGGCTTTCTCCCATTTACCGGAGTATTATCCGGAGTGTGTTAAGTGTCTCTTAACAATATCTTATTTCTAAGCACTAAGTACCTTCTTATAAGGGGAATTTCAACAGATGGTGTCCCAATTTGTTTTGGAAATAAAACGACATGTGCTTTGGTTATCAATGAAATTGTTATTTCGAATTGAAAATATTTGCTACGATTAGTTATTAAATATGACATCAGTCAAATGTCTTCCACGGAACTGCTTACATGAGTGGATGCGCTGATCTAATTTTCCATGACTAATTTGACCGATAATCTAGAAAATTCACGTCGACTGTTGACCTTCCAGTCTAATATTATTAAATCGCATGGGCGGGGAGACCAATTGACAGGACCATTTCTGATGATAAGACGATCCCTGAACTTCGTCTTCAATAAGTCAATTGTGGCACTTGTTTGCGGCAAGTTTCATCGTTCTGTTTAAAATACATATCCTTCAAATATGCCGGTACCAAATTAAACAAAAATCCGGCATGAAAATAAAGTATTCAGCGGCTGCTGTTAGAACAGCTCTGGCTATTCGCATGATCAAATGTGAAAAGTGCCCAACCATCGAAAGTTCGAAGTACACGATAGTCATTTGACGTTAGCTCTTTGATAGAAAAATTTGACTTATTTGTACAAGTTGTTAAAGCGTATTCTTTTCCATAGTTAAATGGTAGAGAATCTGGATCACAAATATGACATTTGTCAAGCGATATGCGTGAGTTCAATGGGGCTCATCTTATGGAAAACTCTTCAGCCAAAGCCAGAGAAACAGCGATTAGCAAGTGTATCTCTTCATTTGATTTCTGATGCGGTGTCATTACCAGATTAAATACTGGATTCGAGTTAAACAAGATTCATGTCTATATCCGATCCTGTAACGTTTTCCACAATTCGTGGAAGAACACAAAGTCCTTTCTTGCTAAAAGCTTTGTGTACTCGTATTTGATTTTGCCCCTATTCACAGCTTATTCTCACATATCCGCTTCTATCCCAACACTGGCAAACGTACCAGTGACACAAGGAGAGATACCTAAGTGAGACAGATGCTTCCGCGGTTGGCGCAGTTAAGATTCTTTTTTGTGCATGGGACAAATGCTTTTGAGGTTCAATTTCCCTGCATTCGCTTTCGCAACCAAACCTTGAAAATAAGTTGTTCTATTTGATCTACCAGTTTGTTTGTTTGATCTATAGTTTACTACATAGTCCATGTGATAGACATTGCTATTCTTAGCTTATTTTGGTATGGCGGACTGAAATATTCATCGCCCATGTTTAATGATTAGCTTTGCCTAATAGCAGTATTTTCGTCATCCTTGTCATTAAACGGTGTGAAGGAGTAATTTTTCCATATCCTCAGTACTGACTGTGACCCTACTATGAAATTTCCCTGCCCATCTTTAAAAGTTTTTATTCTGGTCTGAGCGCATATCAACTGATGTTGGAGTATTATGTTCAGTCTTGATGCAGATTACTACGAGTATCGTGGCGAAAACTAAAGTCTTATTACTATTGCCTTCGTTTATAATAAATCCGCACCCAAATAGACAATGCTTTTTTTCTCCATAGCGGTCACCGTAGTATATGTTTTTCATACTTGTATTGTTCGTCCTATCCCACCACTTTTTGTATGTTTGTAATATACATTTTGTAGCAGTCTAGGATATCCGCTGATGTGCACAAAAAACCGTTGTTATCCTTATATTGCTCTGCTTTGTTACTTGGCCGGCTAGTTAAACCCATACACAACTCCCAACCTGGATGGGTAGACCCTTACTGGAATCTCAGCCGCTGACTCATTATGTGTTTATCCGACATCAACTCCAATTCAGCACCCTGGCTATGAAAATGATTGTTGATCTCTGCTTTAAATACAGTGAAGTAGATCATATAATGAAACTTTCATGCTGACTGTTAATTCAGCCAAGTGAATTCGTTAACCTTTCCGTCATTTCTGATAGGACAGTGTTACTATAAATTTTTCTACTACTCCCAATCATGCTTATCAGTTTAATAAGTCAAGCCCGGTTAGATGAGACGAGTGTCTACAATAAGGAGTTAAAATAAATAAGTTCAATTGATACGTAGACAAAGTACCAGCACTGGGACAGGTTAAGTCTGCTCAGTGCCTACCCTAATCATACCGCACCCAGTCATTTTTATGACCAGAAAACTTTGACCTTTAATTAAACATAGTTATATTTGAGAAATTACTGAGATTCTTATTTAATCATGTGGCAATACTGTGTAGTAAAAATCTCCTGATGAATGCCATTTTCTGTTTTTGCATTTTATGGACAAAATTTTGAATCACTGCTGGGTCACTATGTGACTTGGATGGTCATCGACTTGTTGATATAGATTTTGGACTTCAAAAAACCTCATACGACGCACGATCTAGGCAGATGTTTTTGGTCGCTCAAATGGCAGATTTCACAACCCTTGAATTTCTCATGCAATAATGCCATTGTTTTATGTGATGGCAAGTGGCATAATCCCTTTGAAACCACATGTCTTTGGGATCCATACCATCCATTTGGACCCCGGGTTATGGCGGTGGCCATTGACTATTTATGCATTCCCGGCAGTATCTCGGAGGGAAAATGGTCCAATGATGTCTCCCGCCTAAGATTTACACCAAACTTTTGAGATGAATGAAACACATGAGGCTCTTCGTTATTTTTGCCTGTTTTCGTGTTTATCAGCATGTATGTACATACATGTGCGTCATAGGTATAGATCTTTTCTTTGTTTTTAAATCATCGTTCACTTGTTCAATGGCATGAACATTGAACATGTCCACATATATTGTACATATTAATATTGGTTACCCGTACGGGAAATCAGACATCATGCCTGTGGAATTTATGAAACCTGGCATTTCCGACCGATTTCAGCAATTAGAGAATGGGTCGATGGGTTTTGAAAAACATGCCAGAACAAATAGGATGCACGCACTTAGTGCAGCATAAGATTATCACGACGGCGTCGCAACGTCACACAGATAAAGAATTAGATGAAGTATTAAAAGAAAATATTAAAGAACAATCAAGTAGTCCATGGGCTTCTTTCATTGTAATGATAAAAAAGGAAGATGATTTATTTAAATTTTGCGTCGACTACATGAAGGTGGATGCCTATAACTCAGCTATTTTGGTCAAATTTCGGAATACCAAATGTAGTTGAGTAGTTGCAACCATATATTGAGGGTTTTCAGTTTACTGTCGCCGAGTAACCTCAAGGATCCGTGTGGTAAGTAAGCTACGTGAGTGGTTAGGTTGCTGTAGTAGTAGGTAGTAGTGCGAAAAAGTAATTACACACTTTTGTAATGAAATAACTTTTATTTTCGAAACACTAACTTATACTTCACACTGAGTGACCTTAATTTGATAAAAAGAAAATGAAAAGGTACACCCAAAGCAACCCCCACTGAATGACAAAAAAAGCAATGAAAAGTATCTCACCTAAATCTAACAACATGGAATAGTAGGTTTCACGTTCTTCCTCGTAGGTGGACATTGTCGTGGGTCCGAAATATATAGTCAATCCCACAAGAGTAATGCACACTCTCAGAATAAAGATTGCACTTTTTTCGACAGCAGTCAGAGGCCCGTACATCCTTTGAGAACAAATCGCCTGCTGGGTATACCAATTGGCAAAGGTATCCGTGAGCGTGTTTCTAAAATTCCAGCCACGTCTTTGTATAGTCGCCTCTTTGACTAATGAAACAGAAGCAGTGTACGAAATTGATTCGTTGCCAGGAAGCCGTTTGTTTATTAGAAAAATGAATTCCTGTTGAGTATTTTCGTCCTTAACATTGACTGAGTGACAGTTCCAGGATGGGTATCTGCCAAAACTATCATGACGAAGTGATACTGATCGTAATTCGCCTAGGTGAGCCGGGGAAACAATCACAAATGATGTTGGAGAATTTCGATGGAATAAGCTATGAGAAGAGCTGGAATATAAAGTGGACTCTGGACTCCGACCTTGAGATCCATGGAGTTGTATAGTGATGTTGGAGCTAGTTGCTGCATCTGCATGACCATTGGTATATATCGTAACGAGGTATTTGTAGTTTTGTTGATTTCCTGGCCGTAGATATAACACAGGCAACCCTCTTATTGCTGACAAATCCCTATACCAGGCAAGCAATAGAAGTAAGATTAGCAGAATTATGGTTATCGTGTAGAAGGTAATCATGGTTAGATTGAGATGAAGATCGTCCACTAAATCACTGGAATTCTCCTGAAGTGCAAATATAGGGAACGTCTTTGCTGCAAACATGGAGAGATGATTACAATAGCAATGAATATGCGTTTGATTGGTTCGCTCTCCAACTGAGCAATATTTCGATGTCCATTCGTGTGCATTTGAATCCCAAGTCAGACACGATCGAAGGTTCATACCAAAGCTGAATTTTACATGACCTGCAGCGGCAATGGTCAAGAAGGCCACCTGTTTAGTGCTCTCATGGTTGACTACGTAAATTGTGGTACTTTCTTCCTTGGACGCTTTTAATAGTTTTGCACTTCTCAGCATCGAACTCCTTGGCTTCTCTTTGATTGTTAGTAGCACTCGAATGTCTTCATCCAGCGCAGGAAATGACACCATCAGAACTTCGTTTGGTGAAATAACTCTCTCATAAGTCAACATATTAAGGTGACTTTCAATGACTCCATGGATAAAATTTTCGTCTTTGTTTTCATATCCGTTACTGATAACCAAAAAATAGCTAAAAGCCTGTTTGAATGACTTTTTCTTCAAAGATCTGACATCCCTTGTATATGCCCCCACAGAAAGGACTTTGGTATTGAACTTGTGTTGCTCCGGATACCACCAAAATGGATTTTTTTTAAAGATCAAAACTTGGACAGCTGTCTGATCTCTGCCTAGGTTCTTCAGAAAATTCTCAGGAAGGCTGACAAATGTTTCCGAGTCATTCCAAGTAACCGAGATCGGTTTTGAATTGTCGACAACAAGAGTCCAACTGGTGATGCTTTTGCTTTTAGTTACCAACGGTGCCTCATCCGGCAGCTGTGCAAATGCCGAAACTACCCCTAACGTCTGAATACACTTGTGCATTTTCTCCATAGAATGCAGCCACTTGGATATGTGAATTACATTTTCCATGTCCAAGTCGCCATAGTCGGAATAATTTTCTGAAAATGGGTCTTCTGGTGGAACGGGCTCAGCATCATGTACCATCTGGAATTGTTCTACTTCGATTGTCAATTTCGACATGGACTGTGTCATTTTATCGATCATTTTCTTATGTGTTTCAAGTTGCAATTCGTAGACTTCACCAGTTTGAATAGAGTGTAGTAGACCGTTCGAAAGTTTTGAGTAAAGCTCAGAGATTAGGAAAACTGAATCACTTCTCACTTTGATGGCATCAAAAAGCTGAGTGGCCACAGTAAATACCTGCTCGACCGCCAGCAATCTGTTGAGTTCGAGTTCTCGAAACGTTTTCACAATATGTTGAGCTATTTCAAAACTTTCCTCGGGGCTCATGTTTGAAATCACAGAATGAACCAGGTTAAGTGCGGTGGATCTATCTCCTGATACAACGAAGTCCTTTAAGTTTGAGCCGCTTTTAAATAAATAGCTTAGCCAGGAACCACCAGGTTTAAATGGACTAAGAGGGACACGAAGTTTAACCAGTGTACAAGCTCCGATATCATCGCAGACTTCGATCTTAATTTTACATTCGTGTCCGGCAGTTGGAAATAGTCTTGCAAAGAGAGTGCTGTCACCGCTGTGGTCAAGAACTGTGTCACTGGCCGAATACCTATATGAGATTGGTGCTTCTTCATCCACGTAACCTCTACAGGATATTCGGAAAATTGTTTGGAACTCTATTCCACTTGTTGGAGAGATGTTGCAATTTCCATTGACAGGCGGGTCACTCCGATAAAGTTTGATTGAAGTTGCTCCCTTTTGTATGCCAAGAGTTGCCACTGCACTCAAGGAAATTTCCTTTTTCGAGAATTCGGTGAATATGACAACATCACTGGAAGATATTTCGGTACCGTGGTCGTTAACTACTGAGAACTGTACGTTTCCCGGCGGGCACTCAATGCACCGAACTTGTAGATGCATCATTACTCCAAGGGCAAACATATAGTGTTTGCAGTTTCGAATGCATTTAAATTCTAGGAGCAGTGGATTTTCTGCAACTGCCTTGATTCTCTGAACAAAGTAGTTCGAACTAAAGATGTTTATTGTTGATCGCACGACAAGGGTATATTCATATTCAAAGCCCAGTAGAAGTCCTTTCGGAGGTATTTTCAGTGTTGATTCTGGCAACGATTAAACGGAATTATCTAAATGTCCTATTAGTTTTGATTTATAAATTTACTCTTCGACATGTGGTCTCTGCAAAAGAAATTCTCTCGATCTTTCGAAGCACATGACCATTCAAATTCTAGTTTCTGATTAAATGCTTCAGGACGTGCATGGTCTCTGCTGTGAGTTCCATCGATCAAAGTAGCTCTGTCGGCATTAACCTCTCTATAGCTGCCTCCAATTATGTGCGCAGTAGTTGGTTTGGACTCCACAAACACATAGCACTGAAACATGTTACCTGTAATATGTATGTTATGTTCTTAAACGAATATCCAATTGTACCCTGATTATGGTCCTGCTGGTAGATTTACCACTATCATCCAGTTCTTCAACTTCTCCTTGGATCAGATATGACTGCATGTAGTCATCTCTATATTCAAACCACATCGTGTAGGGTGAAATAGTCAACATTGTTGAACTGTTTAGTTTGAATTTATGTAGGACAACTGTAACGATTTTGTTTCAACAAGTTAAAAGATTCTTATGTTCAACTTCACTCACCTGTATCGATAAAATTCCTTACACTCCATTTGATTCTCAGACTTGAGTGATTTGTGCACTTTTTTTCTATGATAGGCTCGATAAAGTTGAATGTAGCAATGTCAATGTGCATAGCCTTGCGTGGATTTAGGCAATGCGGCAGGTGAATGATTGGAAAACATCGATCTCCAGTTGGATCATAGATTGTAATGTCAAAATGCTCAACGAAAAGGGTCTCTGCTGAAGGTCCGGAATCAATTAAAACAAGCGCCAATCTGTGAACCCCTAGCTTCCAGAAATGCCCGTTGGCAATTTTATAGAATCCCTTGGAGTAAGGTATCTCTTCACTGTGGTGTATTCCATATTGTTTACCAAGCGCCTTAAGATCGCTGGAAGGCGTAAAGTGTCCACTTTTGAATGAAAAGGCCATTCCATCAATGATGTATTCAGGGGTGAAAAAGTCTAATAATGTTTCAGTATCGCCAAGATCTTGAAGAATCAGTATGAATAATTGTTTTGTGCCAATGGGTGCCATGTGATTATAATGTAAATGTAGGCCTTTGAACACATTTTGCTTGGAAGTACAAGTTTGGGCTGAGAAGCCTTTTGGGCATTCGCAGTAAAAGTGACCGGGATACGAATGACATATGCCCCCATTTCGGCAGGGATTCTTTTTGCAGTGATTTATAGGTTCAGAACAGATTAGGCCCTCGTAGAACACACCCGTACAATTGCAAGTGGCTTTGCCATTCTGGAGGAAACATGCAGATTCGTAGTTGCACGTAGAAATGTCGCATTTCTTTTGAACTGCAGACTGGAGACAAAATATTGTTAAAATTGTGATGTGAACTGAGAGAGACATCATGCTAAATGCTTTTATTTTTATTTTTTAATTAAATTGATGAAATTTTCATTTCAAAGTTTACTTCAAAGTATAAGTGATCAATTTTTTTTCTCAAGAGTTAAGTGATATATTAGACAAGCGAACACTTTCTGTAGCCAAAAAAAATCATATGTTAGGTATCCAAGTGTTGTGGATAACTAATGATTGCAGCATCAAATTTGTTTCGTCATGAATTATGGGTGTGGTATAAAGCAAGACGATTCAATTGTAAACAATTATAAATTCTTTTATTAATGAGGAGCATAAGTTCATATTATATAAAAATTATTCACCACGGAACAGTAAACACAGACTAAATGACCTGATCTCTGCTGTCTTCGACAATAAAAGTATTCACTGCATTGATGATAAGTATCAATAGTCCATTTATGCTCAATTCCCACTCTTTCAAAAAAATCTATGAATTAGCCCGAAGTTAATTTCGTTACGTTTAACACTAACAAAAAACAATCCTGACAAATATACATATATCGAAGGGTTGCTGTTGTTATCCCTAATATTGCGAACTTCGTGTGAAAAATTTATTGCCACTTTAAAAATATGTCCACAGATATGGGAAAAATATGGTCCTACAAGGATACAGCGAAAACAACGTGGATTTGTGACCACGGTTTTGAGGGTATAGGTAAAAAGTCACCTTATTTGATTCCGAGTCTGATGTTGCGTATACAGTGCATTCACCAGCAATATCACTTAAGTCCTTGTGAATATTAGGCCAGTACACCAAAATGAGTGCAAGTACTACTTTTCGCACGACTCTTGATTTTGATTTGAGTGCTTATTGGAAGCATTTCTTACAATTTCACTTAAAACTAAAGGGTGGGAACGGTTAAAAAAAGTTAGGATGTGAGGCATAGGTGGAAATAAGAATGTTCTTGAAGAAGAGTTTGCTGAGGTGGTAGTGAAAGAGAGGCAGAATATCGTTAACTTCACGATGTCCGTAACAGACCTAAGATTGCGTGGGTTCGAGTTAAAAGAAATAAGTTGAAGTAAAGAAGGACCAACTATCATCTGATGAATAAAAAAAATATTGGCAACTTTTCGGCGTGTCGAAAGGGGTTGTAAATTTATAAGCTTCAGCCGATCAGTGTATGGTGGTAAGTTTTGGCTATCATCCCAGGGAAGACCACGTAAAGCAAATCGTAAAATCCTGCGCTGAACAGCTTCTATTCGGAGGATGTGAGTTCTGTAGTAGTGTGACCAAACTTGGTTTACATATTTAAGAAAAGGCTTAACAAAGGTTATGTAAAGGGATTCGGTAATATAAGGATTGGAAACGCCTTATACCAGCGTTTGATGAAGCCAAAGGCCGAGTTGGCTTTTTGGCCAGTGTACAACTGCCTGAGTAGTCCTTTCTGTAATGAGAATCGAATCGCTTAGAAATTAAAATGATTGCTTAAATAACAATTGATTTTTATAAGTGGTATGTTTAAAAAATTTGGCAGTACTCGTTTTTTGCCATCCGCCAATGTATTTAGTAGGCGCCATTTCTTAAGTCGCTCTTGGGGAATCATGAATAGCATTTAATTGTTTCCAAACGGGTAAAAGAGAATTATGTAGTAAAGAAGAAGAGATATCGATGCAATTTTTCGCTTTCGATGGAGCAGGCTTTCAGAAGCGTGTTAAGGTGGTTGGTCGCGGAAATGAACTAGCTCTGAAGTTCGTCAACATGATCATCTCCGCAGTAGGAGAAGAGAACTTTGGAAGGAAGCATTGTTGATGATTATTCCCAAAACCGACCTTCCATTTCGCCATCATATTAAAGTATGCGACCCTCCTCCTGCAATTCTCGTAGTAGCCAACATCGTGAAATTGATTAAAATATACAAACAAGATCCTGCTGTAAAAGAGGGGGTATTACTTACTCTAGGAGGAGCTACCGTAACAAAGCAAAATATCTACTCTTTGCCGTAGACAGGCAGGTGCGGATCCTAAAGAAAATGTCGGGCATGATAAAATACGGTAAAATAAAGGGAACAGTAACAACTGATATATGGACACTGATAAAAAAAATAACTCACCCACATAAGAACAACCTGACCTGGAAAGACAACAGAAACCTGGAACCAGAAACAGACTCAGACCCTTTCATCAAGTAAAGATGAAAGGACATGAACGTGACTATAGTGGAGAAATTAACTCAGAAATCGGCCGTAAGAAAAAGTCTATTCCCAAAGGTTTCTAAGTAAGATGACGAAAAAGGTTCCCAGCACTCTCAACGAAGACATAACAAGACGGTAAAGGCATTCAGTCATCTGGTATCGCATAAGGCTCCAGAATTTGATTAGCCTGAACCAAAAGACACAGGGAAAATAATCTTGAACCCTACGGATCAAAAATAGTCCAGAGCCATAAAGGTCCAAGAATAGACAAGTTAACTAACCTGAACCTCCAGTCAATGGCGGGTCGGAGATGATATCGAAGTGGGAAAAGCCTGCGACTAGTTTCGAGAGCACTCCCGTAGAGATAGCTGGTGGCCATCGTCGGGTTAAGGTGATTGGTCGCGTGAATGAATTATCTCTGAGGTTTCTCAACAAGACCATCTTCCCAGCTGGAGAACTCTAGAAGGGAGCCTCGTTGAAGATTATTCCCAAAACTTACCTACCTCTTCGCCATCACATACAAGTTTGGATCAATCTTCCCGCAGATAACGAAGTAGCAAACATCGTGAAGCTAATCGCAATGCAAAAGCAAGATCTTTCTGTAAAAGAGTAGGTCCGTAGATATGCGAATTGTGGAGATCCTAAAGGAAAAGTCAGGCATGATAAAATACAGAACAGCTTGTGGAGTGTCTGAACTCTATCATTTCATCAGATGTCATAAATGATAGCCGTCAGTATTAGATGTTAAAATACGATCTTTTCTATAGAAAAGATACGGTTAATCAGGGACTGTATTGCAAAATATGCAAAAAATCTGTTAATATTCTCTTCTTGTTTATACACAGAAATGGAGATACGGTGCCAGCAAGCTTAGAGAAAAAGGTGAAGTAAATAATCCTAGTCTCAGCTTGCATGCAGCACGTATACAACGCCCCTCCAGCAAAAGCCATTCGTAAACTGGTGATATAAGCCGTATCAAGAAAGGCTGGCACGATTCGGTCTTTACTGCAATTTCACTAGATCTACTGCGAGTTTTCAGCAAAAAAAATTCTACTGCAGTACTGCGTTCTCTTGGAAATCTACTGCGCTTTAAATATGACGAAAATAAGTTATTTACTTTTAGATTTAGTTTTGACTCAATTAAAATATTTTGAAATGTTCAATTTTGTTAAAATATTGTAGCTTAGCCTGAGTACGTTGAAGTATTATTTTTTATGATAAGGTATTAAAAGTTTGTTCTCGTTACCCTTTTTACATCTTTAAAGAAATACTTTGAATCAAAATCTTTAATATGATTGCGGTTTCTTTGAATGTGGTAATGTACTATGAAAAATATAAATGTATTGCGCGTTCTTAATGAATTTACAGCGAAATTCTACCACAGAGTTCCGAAACCTGAGGGGTGGTCTGGGAATTGTGTGCGATTCTGAAGCACACCACAATCAACGGGGAAACACAGACATCAACGATAGAGATGAGTTGACTTTTGAATTTATTATTTCTTCTAAACTTTTTGTGTGTAACAGGAGAAATCGCCCCCCTTTTCATACAACAAACAGGGAAGAAATTATCGACTTAACAATCACAAACATACATGCATACATATGTCAATAAGTAGAGGGTATCTACTAAGAAATTCTTCTGAGATCATCTCAAAATTTTCTTCACTACAGACCCGACCATACAGAACAATTCCAGAACCTAGAAAAACTATCTCGACGTACTACAATTGGATAAGCGAAAATAAATAACTGGAAAGAAGTGAAAGTGGTTTTCATTCCCAAAGCAGGAAGACCTAGCCACTCCTCTACTAAGGATTACAGACACATAAGTCTCTCCCCGTTTCTGTGAAAAAACACTGGAGAGAATTCTAGATCAATGTATAAGACGAAAACCCAACAAGCACAAAGTATGCGGTTCTCAACACGCATACCTGGAAGGAAAATCTGTAGAAACTGCACTACACCAGGTTATAGCTAACATAGAAAAGAATATGCACTACGAAAAGTACACCACTGCCACCTTCCTAGATATCGAAGGCGCATTTAATAATGTAAACACCGGATTTCTCCAATTCTGAGGCTTATTATTATAAACGACATCCTCACAAGTTTCGAACTGAAGGGATTTAAATCAGTAGTGATGTTTCAATTTTCAATTTTAATTTATTCAACTTACATACAATGCAAAATATCTAGACAGTAAGCCCAGTTAGAAGCGTAACATCGAAGAAAGAAACAAAAAAGTATTAGGAGCGTAGAAGCATGTCAACGAGCCTCTTAAATGTGGGGAATTAACACCATATACACTGGATGTGCATGTCCATAGTTAGAACTATTTTTACCTATGGTGGGCTGGTATGGTAATTATCTCAAAACACTCACACAATTTCAAAGATTAGCGTGTGTCGCAGTAACAGGAGCGTTATGGTTTACTCTTCAAGATGTACTAATTCATTAAGTGCACGACTTCCAAAACCTCGATCTGACTAAATGAATCAGGTCTATGTACGCACGGTAGTTTAAGACACGGCTTTACGAGTATAATACAGGAGTACGAACCATTAAAACTGACGAAATGTAGTGAAAAGCGTGAATTTTGATAGAAGTTTCTTCACATCTTTTCCTACCAGACATGACTGGTTAGATAACACTGCCACCAAAAATGGAAAACAAGGTACTGGAGCTGGAGTTTACTATGCTACAGATCTACGACGCTTTCAGGATTCCGGAGTAATGTTGTATTTTCCATTTGTAAAGATGCACAGGAACTTGATCCGTCAGAGATCTCTATCTTTGTGGGCAGTCAAGCAGTTATAAGAGCTTTGGCAAGTTAAACGCCCAAATCAATAGAGGTAAAAAATGTCGTCAAACTTTAAGTAAAGTCTGCGAATCTTACAGAGTGGATATCTGGTGGGTACCTGGATACACAAAAGTGAAAGAGAATGAGAAAGCGAATGAGCTAGCAAGCGGCGGTGCCTCTCGGCAAATGAGTATCACACACAACGACATAACTATATCAAATCCTGAAATTCAAAACGGAACTTACAGTAATATAGTGAACCAACAAATCATTGATCTCCAGGAACGAGTGTGTAATCTCACACTCCATTTGGCCAAATCTAGACAGTGAAAGGGAAAACACAAATAAGTAATATTTATCAGTAAAGGTGTGTTAACGGGCAACTGCCTAATTGGCAGGAATGGGAATAGCAACTTCTTCTTCTTCTACAACTTTTTTTCACGATATTTGTAGAATCAGTAGGAACGAAGAGAAAATATTGACTAACACACTCGTGTTGTGCGACTGCCCTAATTTCCAAATACGCCGTGTCAAACACCTAGGGTGCAGACCTTTTGGAAAACTTGAGGACGTCAGCAAAGTAAAATTGATAGATCTCTTTAGCATTGTCAAAAGCTCTATCCAAGTTAGGTAAGACCCACCATATTAATAATAATAATAATAATAATATTTATAATACACAAATAATATCAACGGAGAATCACAATAGATCTGTTTATGCTCGTCCCTTAGGGACTAGCGTATCCTTTATTACCAACCTTCTGATGCAATGTCTTTGTGGTACTTGACCAGATGTGGGCATTGTACTCCAAATCTGGTAGAATAAATGCCTTATTTATTGAGGCCAGATCGGATGATAAAATGTAATTCTTAAACATTTCGCAGCATTTTTAACGCCACCGAATATATGAGTATGTATGGGGTCATTCCAACGTAGATTGTCATTGACACACATACCGAGAATTAAAAGTACTTTGGTTTCAACTATGCAAATGCCAACTCTTCAAACGGCTGAGTGTTTTAATTTCGTTTGAACAATAGAAGACTGGATTGTGGTTCGGAAGCATTACAATCGACTCAGTTGATGGTTCCCAATTATTTCTGCTGTTATTATCGTAATTTAATGAGCTTATCATGAGCTGCCATTACCGTTCCACACCCGAAAACATGGATATGTGTTCCATAGACTCCTGAGTTTCACAGCAAAATCTGCACTTGGTAATAGTGATGATTCCCATCCTGTGGGAACTGACCTGTTTATGGTCTGCACATGACTCTTATCTATTTCTTATTAAGGAAAAGGGCTAATGCGGTACTTCCTTATTACTCGTAGAATTACAGAATTTATTTGAATAGATAAGGCCATCTAGATCAGTCGAGAATTTAACTGTGGATGGGAATTTTATTACTATTATTTATTTTATTATTATTATTTTTTTTTATTTTATTACCTATTTAAGTCGTTGTCACTAAAGCCAAAGCTTAGGCAGGTTCCGATAAATGAACTTTCTGTGCCTTTATTGGCCTAGCATTTAGTTTGCTTTTTCACTGCCATCGCGAAACTTTGTTTAGGGTAGCGAGGTTGTTGAATGTGTTATCACTTTCTTGGAGGGTATGGGTAGCTATTTAGTGTCTTGAATACCGATTCAGAGAATAAAGTTCAGTTTTTTCAGTTTTAAATGCATTTTATTTTCTTAACACTAATTCTTACATTCTAACAAAAAATGCTTAAATGCTAGCTTACAATTACTTAACAATCTTATGCTAACTTACTGGCCCCACACAGGCGCTCTAAGTTACTCTAAATTCTTATAACTATGTCTTTCGACTTCATTTACATTTTACTTAGAACTATTTATTTTGAATACTTAAGGCTAAGAAAAAATATTTGTTAAGAAAAAAAAAAAACAAAAAAAAAGAGAATAAAGTTATGTTGACTATTCATGCCCTTTACTTAGTAGATTGCATACACCTTCAAATAAGTCAGTATGTTCTGCCTGAAAGATATTGGAATCCTTGCTTGGTGCAAATGAGAAGTGGGTTCTCCTGATTTTGCGCTTTGAGACGTTATTGAATTATCAGGAAATCACACCACTTTCCTCCCATTTGGGGAAGTAGACCCTTTAACTTTATAAAAACTTAAGGGTGGGGTTCAATTGGTCTAGATTTTAGGATCTAGTAAAGGTACCCGCCATCTTCATTAGTATTTTTAGGTGGCTGATGAGGTTACGTTGTTTGAATGGGTTTGCGCGATGTACGTAGTTTGACTGCTCGTATGGCTGCTTCCTGCTACATGAAGCCCTTGAATCCAGTTCAGTTTCATTATTGTTTGGTCTTGCCCCACAACACTACCACACGGTATTACAATAGCATGACTGGCTTCACTATTTGGCTGTTTAGCCAGCATGTCACTGTTGGTCTGAGGCCCCACGATATTCCCAATAGCTGTTTTAAGGTAAATATAAAAACTTTTTTGCTATACATAGAGTTGAGTTGAGGTTGTAAACTGAATTTTATATCTAGCGTTATACCTAGTTACTTAACCTTTCCGTTAAGTGTACCACAGTCCTATCCATAAGCAGGTACGAGAAGGTTATCACTCTTTTCTTGGCAATGGTATAAGTATTGTTTTGCTGGAAGCAGTGTGAAACTGACTCCAAAGATACAGACTAAAGTCGAGGTAGGAGCTTGTCGGGTACGATATACATTCGCAGTTATTTATTTAGCAAACATATAATTATTTTTCCACGGAATGATCGTCAGAATATATGAGCGAGAGACGAACTTAAAATTTTTCGATGAAAATTAGAGATTAAGATTTTTTTATCCCGGTCCTATCCTCTCACGTTGAGTAAATGGAATCACGCATTCAAAATCAGTGTGTCATCTACACTTGAAGAATCGATAGGAAAAGTAAGCTACCCCCATGAGGAAAGAAATTTTTTTGCCAGGATTTAGTATTAGCCACGTGCTTTGCTTTTCTTTAACAAAGTGAGATATTTATTCTCTGACTAAGGCTAACCCGTAAACTCTTGAAAGTTACATTCCACACAATTTCCATAAATCCCTTCCACAAGTTTAAAGGTTTCATCACAACCCTCCCATAAACAAATCAATATATTCATAAACCGGAAGCCACTACATGAGCAGATGTTTTGCACCCATAAATCAGTAGGTAAATAAAATTCAAGGAGAACACCTACTTGCCTAATAGAATTTTAAAAATATCTCTTCTAAAAGAACAAAAAATCTGAGAAAAAGCATCAAACCAAAACCAAAACATAGAGAGAAAAACAATCCTGTTGCGATAACCATAAATTTGAATATAAGCTGCGACGATGAGGAAGACTATTGTCGGTACATCGTTTGCCGGCTGCGACGAACTTTACCTTCTACTGCCGGTTACATTTTAAGCAACCGTATAACTCCTCCTGTTCCTACTCCCTTTTCCAAAATCCATATGCCAGTAACCCAACAACCATACACATATGTGATCTAGTAATAAATGAAAAATAAATAAGGAACCTCTTATTGCACGTCGCGTCGTGCTAGCGTATCAACAATTCCGTGTGTACGTGTATAACATACATCATTATAAAACAAGGACTGACTCCGTTTATAAAGCTGGGTTCATTGTAAGGTTTCCATAAATTCCAATCTTGTTAAACGATAATAACACGACATCAAGACAGATTGTTTTTGCTACTGTTTCGACTCTACCTAAAAAGGTAAGATGAGAAGGCGGTCCACACAAATAAAACTACTATAACATGGAGTTTCACTGTCGTATATCCTTGCATCGAGGTGCACTCCTAGGACTGAATACCATTCGCGATGTTACACCCAAATTTCGGTCCTTTGAGCTACTAACCGAATTTGCATTGCAACAGGTGAATAAGCATTGCTTGGAAACTAGTCGAACTCAATAGAGGAGAGTGTAAATCAGAGTCAGAATCTGAGATTGCAGCAAATAGGGAACCTAGTTAGAAATGTGAGGAAGGATTCTTGTTTATGGGTGGAGAAAAAACCATTCCACTGCAAAGTGAAGCAGCATCATGGATGCTGGAGACGATGTGTAGCTGTGTATATTGGCTTTTTGATTAAAAAAGTAAGAACCTGATATATGCTGTTTGAAAGCAGCATTTTACTTACTCCAATTTTACGGTCTTCGAAAGCGGTGATGATAGTTTTCGGTTAGCATAAAAAAGCATTATCACTACTTATGAGCTCATATCCTGAGAAATTATAAATATATCTTGATTCAAAAATAGCAAATAGCAAGAACAGAGCTTAAAGATTGATCCGAACTGAGGTTATATAATTCCAAAATGGATTGATTACTTCAACTGCCTTCACATCCGAGTTAAAGTTTTTAAAATGTGGGTGTTTACTATTAGAGTAATTTCCTTATCAAGACGTTGACTTGTTATGCCAAAAAAGCCAAACTGTCAAGGATTACCAGATTCTGAAAATATCCAGAAGGATTTACACAAGTACGGGGAAGAGCTGAATGAGTTCTTATGCTCTAAGTGGTCTTTGCTACACATTTTTATACTTGAGTTTCAATTGAAGATGCAAATGATGTAAAGATTCTGGAAACCTAAACTAACAGGTCAAGCGCCCGCAATTTCAAATAGTTGGCCTGAACAGGAATAATTTCTGATGGTATTTTACAGCACATTCGGAAACGGTTCAGCCTATTTTAGTTCATGATCACTGAAATACTCTACCTATTAAGTCGCTATCTCGTCTTTTACAATACTAGAGCGTATCGCTAAATATATGGTATAACTGATTCTACGGTTCTAGTCACGAGTTACATAGGAAACTGATTTTGAAGAGTACTTAGTACGAAGCCAACCTAGATTACGTATGGCATACATATATGAATTTGACACAAAAAGCTAAACATTTTTCTCTCTCCATTTTTATCCCATCATGGCTTCTTGTACTTAAATTTTATAATATAAATAAATCGAAATAATCAGTTGAGAAAAGTGTATTTTTTATAAAAAGAGTTACTGCAAACTCATCATTGACTATGAGAAAAAAAAATTATATTCATACTATAGTATTTGGGTTGAAATAAGACTAAACAATTGTTGCACAAGCAAAGTTTTAGCTTTTTTTATCGCATGTAAGAAAAATCGCTGTTTAGCCAAATTTATAACATAACACACTTTGCACACCAGACATAAATATGGACTGCGTGGTGTATTCACAGCGATTAACACAATATTTTGCAGCAAACAAAATAACAAAATGCAGATGAGCAAAAAGCAATTCTTCTCACAATGCTATCGCAAGAATTATACTCGTTAATTAATAGTTTAAGATAATCGGATGAAGCAGAGAGAAAGTCATTTGAACAAGTCGTGGAGATATTAGATAAACCTATTACATCAATTTACATTGAGAAGGAGAAGTTTTATGAAGCACAAATGGAGGCCAATGAGCCAATACGAGTATAAGACAAAGAAAGGAGAATCAAGAAACTTTCCATAACCTTTAATTTTAGTATTAATCTCACTGGCGCTCTCTTGGACAGATTCGAATTATGAATTACAAACAGGCGCATCAAAGGGACGTTGTTTAGTTTTTTTTAGTTTTATATGCATCGTATTTGATTAATCATTAACTCTTACATACTAACAAAAAATGCTTAAATGTTTCCTAACAATCTTATACTAACTTACCGGCGTCCCACAGACATTCTAAGCTACTATAAATTCTTATATCTACATATGTCTTTCAACTTTATTTACATTTTATTTAGGAATAATTATTTTCTATACTTAAAGCTAAGACAAAAAATTGTAAACAAAAACTTAGCATATGGACATAATATTTTATTTTTATAAAAACTTAATATCTAACTTAAAAAAAAACTTAGTCTACCTAAGCTACATACACAATACACACATACGAACACATAGATATTATATACAAAAGTATACATATATTAGTATATACCTTTGTACATACTAATATATGTATATATGTATAGATTTCTTAGATGTTAACCTAAACCTATGTGAGCTGGCCATTACTATTGCCAAGCAAATAGATTGGTCAGCTCTGCCTCATTAGTGACCCTGGCCCGTAATTGACGGAAACGATGACGAAACATCATCTCCATCATTCAACCACTAGAAATGCTGGTGCTGCCGAACGACATCCCTCTTATTGCGATTCCCCACCGCCCTACTAAACCTGAGACGATCCATACTGCCGTGTGCAAAGTCTCTGCCGTAGTCGTGTCGCCTGTGCCCCGCTGTCCGAGCGACATGGAAGATTAACGGGACTGCTGATTTATCCTGGATCAACCCTATCTGATCTAGGTAGAGGAATGCTTCCGGTGGAACGAAGCCGTCAGAGCGCACACTCTCGTAGTAAAGGTAATTGGGGTAGTAAGCCCCAGATATCAGGTTATTCGTCGAGGCCATTGCTCTTGCAATGTGCATCCGAGTCAGCTTACTCGTAATTACGAAGTTGTCATTCGTATTAGATTCGTCCTATTGTAAAGTACCACATTAGGATAAAATTTTTTGTACTCCAACTGTGGTGTTCTGTACAATCGAAGGCAAGCCCTCTCAAACCCTCGAATCCTTTTAATTAAGCTTACTCGTACATTGAACCACACGAATGGGCCTGATAACCAGTCGTTCGTAAATCTCCGGTGAGAATAGACGTCTTTTGGTCTTTCGGCTTTCAGTGTATAAATATAATTAGTTGCAATCTAGTCAATTGACTCCGTAGCCCAGCGGTTAGCGGCGCTAGTCAACAAATCGTGGGACACGGGTTCAACGGGTCCCGAGTCAAACTTGGAACTTTTTTTCTTGTTTTTTTTTATTTTTATTTTTTCCTCAAACTGTGTAATACGTAACAAAACCAACAAGCAATAAGAAAAAAACAAAGGGGTTATACAATGCGTTCGCTGCCAGAGGTTCGGGCACGCCGCGTCGAACTGCCAAATGCAGCCTCGATGCGTGAAGTATGCTAAGAACCACAGTTCCGAGGAGTGTGCTCTGGGTGTTGCCGGAGCATCCGATAGGTCGCAGCTTTCGTGCGTGTTATGTGGAAACGTGGGACACACCGCAAACTATCGGGGTTGTCCTAAGTTCGCTGACATTAAAAAAGCAAAACTGGCTCGGCAGCAAAAGGTGGAGGTCAAACGTTCACCTGTTAGGTTCCAAACACCAGCTGTCACGTCCGAAATTTCCTACGCCCAAATGGCGTCAGGTAGGGGGGCTACGGTACAGCAAGAGACTGTTGCCGAGAACAACGGAAGCTGCACCTAACATGCTGGACATCTTGCTCGCAATCCAAGGCAGATGGCTCAGCAGCACAGGCCAAACGGGTGAACCAAATCTACGCGCTGCTGCCGGGCCTAACGCAACACATGTCGTAATGGGTACGCACATGGTGGAGCAAACTTTGAAGGTCCTTGCGGTGAATGTTAATTCACTGATTACAATCGAACGTAGAGCCGCGATGTTTAAATTGCTACAAGACCAAACTCCTGATGTGCTTTTCGCTAGCGAAACCAAGCTAACCGATAAGCACAAACTGGAGTACAATAATTATATTGTTAGAAGAAGAAATCGGCCCAGATCCAAACGTGGAGGCTGTGTCGCGATCTTCATTAAAGAAAGTATAAAATTTCACAGAGTGTACAAGGGAGTGTTACGCAGGTTCCGGGTGTTGGAGGCAGTCGTCGTTTACATCCCGCTCCGCAGTGGAAAGCGGCTGTACTTGGATTCTGTTTATGCACCTGAGGCTTCACAATCCACCCTATTCATTACAGAGCTCGACACGCTTTTTCGACTTTTGAGGCTGGAATCGGGAGAGAATTATTTTATATTCGGCGGGGATTTCAACGCTAAACACAGAGGTTAGGGAAATAATTTGCTAAATACTAGAGGGAACCTACTACTCGATTGGTGGGGTCAGCACGATGTCATGTACAGACTCAGTCTTAAAGCGACGGATAACCCGTCGTTTCCCAGAGGCGGGTCTTATTTGGATCTACTGCTGTACGACGAACGTATACGACTGACAGGTACGAATTTACAAACATTAAACTGTCTGCACACATTCGTGTATGACAGCGACCATTGCGGTTTTAGCACCGAAATTACGGTTCCCAACGAAATTGCGGAATTGGAGGAGTTTGTCCAAAGATATTCTTACAACTGCAGTAAGACCCGATGGACACGCTTCTCCGCAATCTTGACAAAAGCGCTCTCCTCAAACACGCTCCACCCACCGTCTAATAGGAATTTGTCAAACGAGGAGATCGACAATTACCTAAAACAAATGGACGAGACAATTAAAAAAACTATGGACACTACAATACCGCGGTATCGACGTACGACTAACGAAGACCTGTTCCGCAATCCTACTATTGACGCGCTGCACCGACAGAAAAGTAGACTTCTGACAAGACTTAAAAACTTGTACAGACAGTTCGAGAACTTTCGCCAATTTTTTCTGGTATCCCTAGAGGCTCTAGACAACGGCGTCCTAAAGAGAATGGTTTCCGACTTCTGAAAGTTGATTTTCAACTTCCAGTCATCGCAAAATCGTCTTAAATTATCGAAGTCACGCTGCAAGAGAGTATTAATGACCTCGATTTTTGGACCTGTTCTGTACGCTACCAAATCGTCTGCGTACGCGATAGTATGAGGAAGTGAGCCTATCAAGTCGCTTGTATAAATGTTAAATAGGATCGGCGAATTGACCGCACTTTGCTGAAGACCATTTTTAATTTGAAATATTCCATCAGAAGTCACATAACCTTTCTTCAAGATAAACTGTCTGTTAGTTAGCATATTATAAAGAATGTACAAGAGTGGTTTACTGATCCTCAGCCTAGTCAGCTTATAGAGAAGACCCTCTAACCATAAGGTGTCAAAGGCCTTCTCAAAGTCAACAAGGCAAGCACCAGTACATTGTTTTTTGCCTTTATTCCATTGGATATCGGACACCAGTTTAGACGCCGCATGTGAGATATCATGTCTCGCCTTAAAACCGAATTGATTATCCAGAATTATATGTTTTTCCTCAACCCACCTAGATAGAGCTGATATTCGGAAGGAGACTTATCGACGGGAGATTCGCCGGATTGAATATATCCTTTCGGTTTTTGGGGATAGGTTGAACTACCGCCGTTTTCCAATGCGCTGCATGATGTGGATACACAAGGGTAGTGCAAATGTCCACCGCTTCTAGAGGAAGATGTCGAAGCACGATGATCGGAATACCATCGGTCCCCACTGCAACTGATTTCTTAACTCTGATTTTGTCGAAGAACTCAAGGAGTCCTTCCTTCGAAATGAACGGGGTAGGTCACCCTCTCATGCCATATTTTCGTCTCTAAACTGGGTGAAACCAGAGCCTTCATTTCGAATGTAGCAGTTGTGCACCAAGACGCGATTGTCCAGGTCATAATTATGGCCACTGGTATCAGTGGCCTTATATACTTCCTGGAAAGTCGCCCCTATGGCCTCAACCTTCTCCTGTGGAACCTCGATCACAAAGACGTCGTCATCGTCAGCGGCCTCATCTGGATCAATACCTGCTATTGTCAGTAACCGTTCGTTGTATGTTGTCGGGGCGATTTTAAGACACTGAAGGTCGTTTTGATTTTTTCGCATTTTACCGCCCATAGTTTGCTTATTTGTCTCGTCCATTCGTTTTAGGTACTTGTCGATCTTCTCGTTTGACAAATTCTTATTTGACGGTGGGTGGAGCGTGTTTGAGGAGAGTGCTTTTGTCAAAGTTGCGGAGAAGAGTGCCAATCGAGTCTTACTGTAGTTGTAAGACTATCTTTGGACAAACTCCTCCAATTCCGCAATTTCGTTGTGAACTGTTATTTCAGTGCTAAAACGGGAATTACGCGTTTGTAAATTCGTACCTGTATACATTCGTCGTACAGCAGTAGATGCAAATAAGTCCCGCCTCAGGGAAACGACGGGTAATCCATTGCTTTAAGACCGAGTCTGTACATGACATCGTGTTGACCCCACCAATCGATTAGTAGGGTCCCTCTAGTATTTAGCAAATTATTTTCCAATCTCTGTGTTTAGCGTTGAAATCCCCGCCGAATATAAAATAATTCTCTCCCGATTCCAGCCTCAAAAGACGAAAAATCGTGTCGAGCTCTGTAATGAATAAAGTGGATTGTGAAGCCACAGGTGCATAAACAGAGGCCAAGTACAACCGCTTTCCACTGCGGAGCGGGGTGTAAATGACGACTGCCTCCAACACCCGGAACTTGCTCAACACTCCCTTGTACACTCTGTGAAATTTTATACCTTGTTTTTTTTTGAAGATCGCGACACCGCCTCCACGTTTGGATCTGGGCTGATTTCTTCTTCTAATAATATAATTATTGTACTCCAGTTTGTGCTTATCGGTTAGATTTGTTTCGCTAGCAAAAAGCACATCAGGACTTTGGTCTTGTAGCAATTTAAACATCGCGGGTCTTCGTTCAATCCTAATCAGTGAATTATCATTCACCGCAAGGACCTTCAAAGTTTGCTCAGCGAGCTTAGGTCTACCCCGATAGTTTTCGCTGTGTCCCACGTTCCTACATAACATGCACGGGAGCTGCGTCCTATCGGATGCTCCGTCCCTACCCAGAGCACACTCCTCGAAACTGGGATTCTTTGCGAACTTCACGCATCGAGGCTGCATTTGGCAGTTCGACGGGGCGTGCTCGTACCTCTGTCAGCGAACGCATTGTATAACGCCATCGTTCCTTTTTAATTTTTCCTGGTAGTCTAGGACATTAGACTATCCAGACGGCTTTCGGGACTGAGCTGCATCAGGAAGAACGGCAGACTCCCTTTTCCCGCCTGGCTCTAGCTGTAGTAAATGGCTTTACCCCCACAAACTTGAGTCCTTCGCACTCCTTCTCTTTGAGCCGTGCCAGGATCTCCTCGGGATCAGAAGACGGCGGTGTGAATGAGTAGTGCTCCATCGTCGTTTCCTTTAGGAGCTCCACCATTCACCTCTAATTTATAGGTGTTGATAGGAGGCATATTCTCCTTCTTCTCTTGCTGTTTTTGCTGTTGCAGTATTTGTGGCTGCTCTTGTTGTTGTTGCAGGTTTTTCTTAGGCGTTTGTTGTTGTATCACGTGTGCTATTGTATTTGTTTGGTGTTGTTGTTGGGTCTACTGAGCAAGCTGCGCCTTCTGTTATTGTTGGAATTGCTCCTGCTCTTCCCTCTTCCTTCTTACCATTTGCTTTTCCTTTATGGCCAGTACTCTTTGTTGTAGCATTTTGATGGAGTTACTTATGGACTCCATTTCTTCCTCTTCATCCTCTGATTCGGTTGCTGCCAATGAAGCGAAGTTGTTCCCTCCCCTCACTCCCCCAAGCAGCTTTACAATGGTCGCTGGTAGGATGGGACGTTGTACTAAGTTAGAAGTTGGCCTTAGCTTCCTCCTTCTCTTAGTATTTGATGCTTGGCTTGAACCAAATGAAGCCTCACCTGATATCTTATTTTTATTATATCATTGTGCTAATTTTAGCCTAAATCCAATCTGTCAAATGTCTTCTCACTTCTGGAATCAATTCTCACTTACTAGCGGAAACACATTTAAACTCTGCGGAGGTCTATGAACAACTGAAAAGGGAAGTTGTTTTCCCAAGGGAGTGGTCTCACTTTCGACAGTGCAGTGCAGTTGGCACTTACGTAAGACGGCAGCAGCGAGGGACGCAGATCATGAACAACTATTGATTTGTAAAACTGAACCGGTTTACAAACTAAAAGCAGTCAATCAAAGTCATCAACATCTTATTCCCAAAATTCGGCACCGGTTTGTTTCTGCTGCGGTACCCTGGGACACAAGTCATTAACTTATAATTCAAATGTAATAAATGTGGAAAGATAGGTCGCTTACAAAAACTTTGTAATACTCGTAGCTACGAGTATGTTAATGTTAAACCAAAAATGATTTTGTAAAACAAAACTATATTGATATGGAAGAGAGTGAGAAAAAATTGTTTGCCATAAATGCAAAAAATAGTATTGATCCTATTTGTGTAACAATAAAGCTAAACAATCGTGAAGTCAAGGCTGAACTAGATAACGGTGCGGTCATTAAAGGATTTTCCAATAGGGACTTGACAACTTTGAATTTCATTTGTGAACGCTCTCTTTCGCTTATCATCAAACTGTCACTGTCAGTTTATTCAGTAAACTCAACATTTTCATCATGGTAAAGTACACGAACGAGCAACGTCTGCAAATTATAAAAATTTTCTACCGAAATTCGGAATCGGTTAACTCCAATTTTCGGTCGTAATTCTCGCCCTAGTAGACAGGCAATAACAAGTTTAGTGCAAACTTGTTCTGGAGAATATGCGCCAAGATGATGAATTTCAGCGCAATATCATCTTCAGTGACGAAGCTCATTTTTGGCTCAATAGGTTCGTCAATTAGCAAAATATGCGTTATTGGTCGGGTGAAAATCCACATGTGCTTCATGAATCACCACTTCATCCACAAAAAATAACTGTTTGGTGCGGTTTGCATGCCGGCGGCGTTATTGGGCTATATTTTTTCGTCGACGAAAACGATCGTCACGTTACTGTGAGTGGTCAGCGTTATCGCGCCATGATCACCGATTATTTTTGGCCCGAATTGGAAGATATGGATTTGGACGACATGTGGTTTCAACAGGATGATGCCACAAGCCACACAGCACACGCTACAATCGATTTATTGAAGAGTAAGTTTGGTGAGCGTGTTATCTCAAGACATGGGCCAGTCGATTAGCCGCCTCGTTCGTGCAATTTAACGCCGCTTGACTATTTTCTGCGGGCCTACGTTAAGTCATTGGGTAAGGCCAACACGCCGACGACGTTGGAAGAGCTCAGAGCCAACATTGAACGCGAAAGCGGCCGAAATGTGTGGCCGAGTCGTTGAAAATTGGGTCCAATGAATGGACCGCTGCAAACGTGCCCCCGGTGGCCATATGAACGAAGTCGAGTTCCATTCAAGCCGATAATAACGTTTTTGAAATATCTCAAATGGTTTGCGTTTTATTTAAAAAAAAAGTTGTCAAGTCCGCATTGGAAAAGCCGATAGTTGCAAAAGTTATAGAGATTATTTGAAGCGGTTTTCTCACTTTCCAATAAATAAAGTTTTGTAAATTACAATGGTAGCAAATTTACACCACCGCGAAAAATAGAAATGATGATTGAATTTAAAAATAAGTGTCATTTAATCGATCTCTATGTAATACAATAATTATGTGCACCTCTGTAGGGTCGTAATTTTATGAAGAAATTCGATGTAGAATACACAATACAATACAATCAAAAAAATTGACATGGAAAATGATATCAGTAGTTTAATAAAAAAGTTTCCAAAAGTATTTCGAAATCGATTGGGAACCTTTAATAAAGATAAAATTAAATTACATTTAGTTGAAACTGTTACTTCACGATATTATTCTCCTCGACCTCTGCACTTCAACTTGAAGGCAAAAGTAGAAGAGGGAATAAATAAATTTTATTAAAGGTTTCTAGAAACTGTGCACTTCTCTGGCCGGGCTTCGCCGATCGTCCCCGTTGTTAAGCTAGATGCCTCGGTGCGGTTGTGGGGGACTACAAGATCACACTTAGTCCCTTCATCAAAATCGAAAGATTTGTTCCTGCCAGAGTGGAAGATTTAATATAGCGTCTACTTATCAGCAAATGGAACTAGATAAACGCAGTCAAGAGTTTACTACTATTTGCACTCACAAGGGTTTGTTTTAATACACTCGATTACCTTTTAGTATTAGCGCGTGTCCAACAATCTTCCAAAAAAACAGGTGTTGTTGGGAGTGAAAGTTATTGCTATTTTTCAAGACCATCTATCGTAGTATCAAGCAGAACACGGGTAACACTGCAGGACAGTGACCTTTCAGTAAAGGAATCCAATGAATGACAATGTCACATATTTAGGGTTTATAATTAATAAGGAGGGAGTTCGCCCCTCTACAGAAAAATTAAAGGAAATTTTTCAAGACGATCTATCGTAGTATCAGGCAGAACACAGGTAACACTGCAGGATAGTGACCTTTCAGTAAAGGAATCCAAATGTGCATTTTTAAAAGACAATGTCACATATTTAGGGTTTATAATTGATAAGGAGGGAGTTCGCCCCTCTACAGAAAAATTAAAGGCAATTTCAAAACTACCCGCTTCAATCGTTTTTAGGTAGAATAAACCACTACAATGAATTAGTTTTTTTGATATACATATTGATTCCAAGCCGCTCACGAAAATCTTTGGGGAAAGTATGGTATACCAGAAATGGCCGCAAATCGATTACAGCGTTATGCCGTATTTCTCCCGGGATACAAATTCAATATAAAATAAGTAAAGTCAAATGAAAATGGTGCAGATTTTCTCTCACGCCTTCCTCTAAAAATTGATAAAGTGGTCGATAGTGACAATTTTAAGAATGTGCACTTAAATTATGTAAAGTGTAGATCACAAGTTCCTGTATATGTTAGAAAGATCTCTGTAGAATCGTCTAATGACCAGTTTATTGCGCAGGTAAAGAAGTGCATCGAACAAAGATGGCCAAGAAAAGTAAACAAGGAATTACAACCCTACTTTGAAAACCGATGTGAGCTGTCATTATAAAGCGGGTGGGTAATGTGGAGATATAGGATTGTCATACCTACATCCCTGCGATCAGAAATTCTGATACCCGTTTCATTATGGCATTGTGAAGACAAAGTGTCACGCAAGTAGCTATGTTGTTGGTCGAATTTAGAAAAAGATATTGAAGCGGTTATCAAAGTATTGTAGGTGAAATCTGCTCGACTCAACAAAGCAACCCTCCGGCAACCCACAAACGACCCTTGAGAGCTTCTCCACTTAGATATGTTCGGGCCTTTTCACAGCTTTTAGTTTGTGTTGAAAGCTTTTCTAAGTGGATGGAAGTATTTGATGTCAAAAGGGTAAATTTTCAGTAGACTTAGTTTTCCTGAAGCCATTGTTACAGGCAATGGTAGCGCTTTTACAGCAGACAGTTTTCAGAGGTTCTGTGCTAAAAATGACCCAAAGCATGTCACGAATTCACCCGTATCACCCAGTATCGAATGGCCAAACAAAAGCCGCTCTGAAGAAATTGATTTTAGAAGACAAGGAAATGGATATCGCAATTTTGAGATATTTATTGGATTACCGAACAACGCCTCACAGTACTACCGGAGAAATACCAGTTTCACTGTTATTGAGCAGGCAGTTTCGAACGAAGTTTGATTTACTAATTTACTAAAATTTACTAATGATTTTACCAATCAAAAATACTAGGGATGTTAATACCAGTGTTAGAAACAGGATAGTAAAAAACCAGAATCAGCAGATTGAAACTTATTGTAAAAAAGGTATTAGGATTTTCAACATGGGTGACGCAGTGTAGGTAAGGATGTATAAAACTAATAAAAAATATCGGATTAAGGGATACTCTGTAAAAATCTTCGGGCGAAACACATATCCTATTAGTTCTGAAAATAGTAATGTTACCTGGAAGCGGTGTTGAATATGTACGCCGAACAATATCGATGGCTGTGGATAAAAAAAGGCTTAGAAAAGAAGATAGGCGACTGTAGGCAAGAAAGAATTTTTATTAAAAAAAGAAAAAATAGGAAGATTAAGATTACAGGAAGTGTAGCAAGGTTAAAAATAGCAAGTGGTAAATTTTATTGTTATACATTTGCATAGGTGTAAGTGTTGCCGTGGCATAGTAATACGAGTACATAATTTTATTCAACATACCTCCCCAACACTTTACAATTCAAATTGATTTATAAATGTAACTAACTTATTCATGAATTCAAGAAAATATTACTCCAAGTTTCTTAAAATGAGAATTATGTTTAAATATAGACAAATTTTTGGTAAATGGATCGGCTTCCATCAGCTATAGCTTCACGGTACCTTATGTGTAGATGTTTAGTGCGAGAGCGTCTTCCTTTAAAATTTGCTATGTATTGGGCACTTTGACTATCGGTGTATATTGGTTCATCAGTACAATGTAAGTTCAGTTCGGTAAGCAAGAGTTTAAAGTATTTGGCTCATTTTGCAGCTGCTGTCAAGGTGACGTATTCTGCTTCGGCGCTGGACATCGTGACGATAGGTTGTTTACGGGATTCCCAGTCAATAGGAGCACCTGCCAGTACAAAAACAACTCCTGATTGCGACTTTCGATCATTGACGTCTTCAGCATAACTTGAGTCAGCATAAGCAACGATGGGTTTTCCAGATCTGCAATAAAATATTTTTGTATCGAGAGTATTTTTTAAATACCTAAGGACAGAAGTAGCTGAGTTCCAATGTTGAAATCTTGGATCTTGGTTGAATTGAGATAAAGTATTCACAGAGTATGCTATATCCGGACGACTGAATTTTGACAAATGAAGTAGGCTTCCTATCAATTCCTGATAAGCCTTTTTGTTAATAGGTTTATTTTTGCCTTCAATTTGTGGCTCTTTTTCAAGTTTAGTTTTAGGTGGTAATGGTAGCGTTCGCGGTTTACACTCAGTTAACCTATATTTTGAAATAAGGTTCCTTACATAGTTTGACTGGCTAATCGATAAAGTACCGTGCTTCCGATCTCTTGAAATCTCGCTTTGGTTCTCCCATGTCCTTGATTTCAAAATTCTGTTTTAATTTATCGATTTATCGTTCACGAAACCTACTGGCTGTTCCATGAAAATTTCCTCAACCAAATCTCCATACAAAAATGCTGTTGAAACATCGATGTGGTGAAGATCCAAATCATATTCAGTAGCAATGGCATAAAGCATCCGTATAGAGCTTATTTCAGCAACTGGGGCAAAAGTTTCGTAGTAATCTACACCATACATTTGGGAATATCCCTTTTCTACTAGCCTAGCTTTCCTTCTTTCCACAGTTCCATCTGACTTTCGTTTAGTTTTGAACACCCATCGACATCCACTGACGTTTTTATCTTTAGGACGATCTACAATTTTCCAGGTTCCATTCTTGTTTAAAAAATCTGTTTCAATATTCATGGCTTTTTTCCATTCGTCAGCATTCGGGGAAGATTCACCATTTTTAAAGGATCTAGGATCATCCACCTCAGATAGATATGAACTCGCTTTATAGTTGTGTAAAGGGACGTTTCGTTTAGGCCTGGGACTTAATACAGTAGAAATAGTTTTTGCAGAAGCTTCTATTTTCCGTAATTTTTTCAATTTACTTGCTTCATTGTCAATAAAGCCTACATGATTGTTATCTAAGGCTTCCTCAAACTGGTCCGCATCAAAAGTTTCTTCGGAGCAATCACTTTTTATTTCTAAATCTGTCTTCTTGTTACCCTTGTTCCCTCCTACTTCATTCGTTCCTTCGTTATCTGCTCCAGCCTTATGTGATCCTGTTTCATCCCTCTCAGCTTGTACCGACCGTGGTTCATCAGATCGTAGGTTAAATTCAACATAATTTTGATTCTTTTGATCTTCAGTTTTTTCGATAAAGATTACATCTCGGCTTTTAATGGCGGATCTTGTCCCCCTTTTCCACAACCTATACGCTTTCGTATCCTCACAATATCCTATCAACACAAACTCTTCGCTTCGTGCATCGAACTTGCCTCGATTTAACGCAAATGCACGTGCACCTATTTCTCTGAAATAAGAAACATTAGGAATCTTTGTGGACCATAGCTCTTCAGGAGTTCTGTTTTGGTTTGTTGAAGTTGGACAACGATTGCGTATATGTGCTGAAGTGAGCACTAGCTCGGCCCACAGATAATCTGGAAGGTCAGCCTTAATTTTCAAACAGCTAGCCATTTCGACAAGTGTGTGATTGCTACGTTCAGCCACACCGTTTTTCTGTGGTGTATATGGTAAACTTAACTCTTGTTTAATACCACTGGATTCACACAAATGTCTAAAGGCACGGCTAGTATATTCTGATCCATTATCAGATCTTACTCTTTTTATTTTTGTATTTAATTGATTTTCAGAATAATTTTTAAATAATTTAAATTTATCTATCATTTCGGACGTCTTTCGAATTATATATACAAAAATTTTCCTTGAAAAATCATCAATAAAGGTAACGAAATACAATGACTTACTCAGTGATTCTGTTTTTATAGGTCCGCATATGTCCGAATGTATTAGCTCCAAACAGGATTTTGACGATTTTTCATATGAAAGGACAGTCGGGTCTGTTTACCTCGGATGCATGCTTCGCAGTGCAATTCATAACCTTTAAACTCAGGAAGTCCTCGTACAATTTGTTCACGCTGTAAATGTTTCAGTGATGCTGCGTTTAAGTATCCCATTCTGTTGTGCCAAGTTTTAAAATCGTTTGCTACCCTTACAGATGCTGCAGTCTCAGTGCTCTTGTTAGTGATACATTCTTCTTTCTTGACTGGGTAGACAAAATAAAGACCTTCCACCTTTTTTGCACTCATAAGTTGTCGTCCACTCTTATTCACAATACTAGCGTGATTCGCATTAAAAAACACCTTTACGCCGTTCGTAGTTGCTTTGTTGATTGAAGTAAGGTTCTCCTTTAGATCTGGAACTTTTTGTTAACTTCACTGACAATATCAACGGTTACAATACCCATGATTTTTATTTGCTTGTCATTAGCAAGTTTTACATACCCAATGTGACCTTTGGATAGATACGAGAAAAATTTTTCACTATGACACATGTGCGAAGTAGCTCCACTGTACTTTTTTTGTGATCCCAACAGTCTGATACTTGGAGCACTTTCGTGGGAGAAAAGTCAAAACATTCTTGCATCATAAAACCGGTTTCATATTTGTCATCCACTTCTTTTGCTACTTCTACGTGAGATCGACAGTCCCTGGCCTTATGCCCCCTTTTTCCACATCGACGGTAATTGTAATTACAATACCTTGGTCCAGAAGAATTTGATTGTTGCGGTGGCCGACTAAATTCCTTGGGTTTTTTGTAATTAGATGAAAAATTATTGAATTTACCTTTTACTCTCATAGCATTAGCGTTTGATAACAACTCTCGCTTTGCATCGCCGATTTCCATAAGCCTAATGCTGACAGTTTCCAATGATGGGAATTCCTTTTGGGCTGCGAATGCTGCTTGTACCTCCTTATAACCTTCGTAGAGACTATCTAGAAATATAACCACTAAGAGGTCATCGTCGAGTTTCGCTTCTAGCTCCGTCAATCGACTAATTATACCACAGTACTCCCGCAAATACTCATCCATGGTCTGAGTGCTGTTCATTCGAATGTTTAATAATTTTTTGAATTCCTCGGCTTTTTGTAGCACACTTCTCCTGTCATAGCTGGACTGCAAGAAATCCCAGATTTCTTTTGATGTCTTATAGTTTTTTACAAGAGCTACCACGTGTGCTTCCATAGCGAGTAAAATTTCAATCCGGGCATCCAGATCTTTATCCCATTTATCTTGCTGTATCTTACTTTCACCTGGTCGAGTTTCCAGCCCTTGAACAATTTTGAGAAGGCGAAACTTGTGCAAAACTCCTTCCATTTGCGCCCTCTACGTTGAGTAGTTTCCAGCATTAAAAACTGCAATACGACCTTGCACTGTATTTGATATCGACATTACAAAATTTGATATTAGCGACACAATGCAATTTTAAGTAAATATTTAATTAAAATTAAAACCTGTTGAATATGTACGCCGAACAATATCGATGGCTGTGGATAAAAAAAGGCTAAAAAAAGACAATAGGCGACTGTAGGCAAGAAAGTATTTTTATTAAAAAAAGAAAAAAAGGAAGATTAAGATTACAGGAAGTGTAGCAAGGCTAAAAATAGCAAGTGGTGAATTTTATTGTTATACATTTGCATAGTTGTAAGTGTTGCCGTGGCATAGTAATACATAATTTTATTCAACAAGCGGCATATAGATCAGTTAAGAATGTGTGCTATATTGATACTATCATAGACTAAAGACTCAATCAAAGCAACAATTCACCTGATGATAAAAATTATCTTGCAATTAAGTCTCCAGTGAATGCTTAGATATGTTGCAATCCAAATTACAGTTATTAACTTCAGAGTCTGAAGATACATACAAGCTGCAGAGCATTTAGTATGAAGTCAGCATTAGCTTACTGAAGTTTGCCATATTGACGTATGGCATACATATATTAATTTGACACGAAAAGCTAACCATTCTTAATCATTCTCCATTTTTCGCTCATCATGGCTTCTTGTACTTAAATTTTATAATCTAAATAGATGGAAGTAATCAATTAAGAAAAGTGTCTTTTTATAAAAGGAGTAATTGCAAATTTAACACTTAATTGCTTAGAATCTGTGGCTTAATCGCTGACATCAACATAAAGTTATCGAGGATTCCTATTCAAAAAGCGTTTCATAGGGATAGTCGAAACCGGAATATACCGATTTACGAGCTAATGCAAATAAGTCTCCGACTCGTAGTATGGTATTACGAATTTTAAGAAAAAATTTAGGAAAGATGAAAGGAAACAGTTTGAACTCTTTTGTGACAATATAGAGTCGCCTTTTGAATTGTCGAGACTCGTATAATTTTCGGTTCTAGTCCACTCCTAGTTATCTGCTCAAGCCGGGGTATTTTTATTAAGCAGCACCACTTAAAGCACTCAAAGCTGGAATCACAATTTATTCCACTGCGTTCCAACAAAAATTTTCCATTGGTTGCATTTGCAGAGTTCGCTTCAGGTTTTGTTGTTGTTGTTGTTTTTTTGTTGACACGTTATTTTTACCTTCTGGTAAAATTTCCATACATCATTTCTGCAGTAGTTTTTGGTAACCTCCACACTTAATGATGCTGAAGCGCTATTATGATGAAGGTTGAAGGAGAAGCATCGACAAAGGCTCTGTCGATCTCCTCATAGTATTTTTGGGGCGCTGTGCTCCGCATTCCTACTTTGGCTTCCACTAGTGGTCCGAGTCAATGTTACCAACATAGAACGTGCGGACAGGTAAAATGCTGTATAACTACATTTCATCCACGCAGTGTGAACAATCTGATTTATAGCATTTTAATTGGGAAAATATCATGTTCCTTAGTGGATTCTTGGATTTGACTATGATTAGTCCACTTACAAAGTCTATCAGCAGTTTCCGAGTATGAAGTCATGTAGTCACAGTATAGACTTTCGGGGTATCTCCTAGGTGTTCAGAAGCACCTAGTATGTTAACAGTCCTCACATTCCAGATACATATTCGAACACTGTTGTCCTTGTCACGTGTGCAAGTGGATTGATGCCAACTTTTATTGCTTATTGTACGCTCTATTATTTTTCAAGAAGGGCTTCTTGTTAAGACTTCTAGCTGAATGCCAGTATGCTTTTACTGACAAAAAAGGACCAAAAAGGTTCAAGAGTGCACATTCCTCCCGAAATAACTTGATAGTTTTTAATGGAAAAAGGCCTTTTGAGAAATGAATATTACTTTTAGAAAGGTACCCACCGATATATAATACGAAAAAAAGGACGATGGTGAATGCCTGTTCTTCCGATGAATATAAAAACTACTTATTTATTATTTTACTCTTTATTTAATGTTCGTTGGTTACAATAAGTAAGAAAAACCGAACTGTTCGGGTTGGAATTTGTTTTTATACTAATTTGACAATACCATATTCATTTGATCGATCTCTTTTATACACAATAGAAGAAAGAGAAGGTATTAAGGTCGTCGATTTCGATGTTTAACTAGCATGATATATTTTCAACAGGCCTTTTTTCACTTTTACAAGGCAATAGGACAACACAAGTCGGTATGGGCAGTAGTGATTGTGTTGTAAACATACTTCTACCCGACTTAAAGTGTGTAGTCTGCAACATCTGCAAAATCTTTTTCAACCCCTAGCAATAGCCAAACCTAAGTTATATTGTTTGCTCAAAGGAAACAGGAATTCCTAATCCTTCAGACAGAAAGTTCTAATTTTGGGAACGAAAGCTTATAATTCTCCATGATCTTCAAGCCTTAATAAA
Source organism: Volucella bombylans (assembly GCA_949129095.1). NCBI lineage: Eukaryota > Metazoa > Arthropoda > Insecta > Diptera > Syrphidae > Volucella > Volucella bombylans. Next base: position 94,176,606 of record OX422142.1, read on the forward strand.
GAGCCTGCAAGTAAAGTACTTTACCTACTTGTGGAAAATTCTCAGATTCCCAAAAGTATACCTAAGCAGTCAGTGGCTTAAGTAAAAATTATGGGGAATAAAACAGAAAAGGACACGAGAAGATGAAAGAAAATCAAATTTAACAAATACTAAAAAGCAAAAGGAGAACATCAAGAGGACACTACAATAATAAATCGAAGACATAGGAAATTTCGAGAACCTAGAGGCAATGAAGGAACCCGAAAAAAATAGGAAAACCGACACAAAAAAAAGACATCAACACCTTGAACCAGTGATTCGATCCTGAACACACATCGTTCACAATCTTCAGCACCCTTCTGAGTATGCCGGCAATATATTTATAACCCCCTCATCAACCCAGATATATGAACAGGGTGACCCCTAGTAGACAAAGAAAAGGAATGTTAAGTACACATTTGCATTTTTTTTTGTTTTTTTGTGATCTACATCAGTTGGGATATATCAGTACCATAAGTTGATAAATTCAATATTCGTCCCCTAAGCCCACTTTAAATAAGGCTTTGAAACCCCGGAACCTACCAGCGGTTACAATGCAAACATTTTGTTTTATTAATAATATTTAGATCGACCTATGTCACCCCTTCTAAAGGGTGTCCCAAAATTCACACAAGAAGTAATTTTGATAGACAGCAATGGTTTCTAATTAAAAATTGTGAATTTTTTATTGATTCATAAAGTATAATATACAGTATAGGATTATGTATAGAAAAGCATATCGGGTAAAGGTCGTCCACGTCTTTGCTGACACATACGCTCTCTTTTGTCAAAATTTTCCATTACAGTTTTGCATAAATGTGGCGGAATTTCGTTGACATATAGCTCAATTTGCTATTTCATAGCGTGGGTAGTTGTGGGCTTGCTGGCTTATACCTTAGATTTAAAAAAAAATTTGAAGAAAAAATTCCAACGCCTTTAAATCGCATGATCTGGGCGGTCAAATCTAATCACCAAAACGGGAAATCACAGGAAATCAATCACGCAGTAATTGTATTGTTTCTTGGGCTGCATGGCATGTGTCACTGTCTTGTTGCAACTACAAGTCGTTCACACATATATCTTGCAATTTAAGCATAAAAAAGTGGATCGTTATAGCGACCACCATTATCTGTTATAGCCTGAGCAGTTGTTCTTTCGCGTAGTGTTCCATTTTTAATAGCCCTGAACTGTCAGTTGTCAGGTTTTTTTTTTTCGTTGGCAACACTTTACCGCACAAATGGCACAAAATTCAAATCTTGCGTGAATTTTGGGACACGCTTTATCTTTAAAAATACATATCTACATATGTATATATACAGGGGGCTTGTCATCGATGATCGTCCTTCGTAGCTTTTACCGAAATGGCAAATGGCCGCTGCTTTTTAACAGATTCAAAACAATGGTCTATCTCGGCTATATGACGGCTTTCCGTGGCATGCCTGCCTCTGATCTAGACAGACTGTCGAGTCTACCTATTCTTAATTTTCATATCATGGGCTGCACTTTCAAGTCCATCATCCGTTTAAAAAGGTAAAAAACACAACGAATTTTTCTTTTTTTTTTAAAGAACTGAACACTCAAGTGGGTATGAATACACTTATAATGCCTCAGCAGGCATTAAGTTTTCGGAAAATGGGATAGAAAGAGAAAGAAAGACGTTAGGGTTTAGTGGTCATTACGCTCCTGGGGAGACTAAATTCTTAGTGGAAGTTGGCGGCTTGTTGTTGATTTTTAGTCAACTACTCATCTTATTTGAATTTTGTTAACTGAAAAAATGAATGTCTTTCGGGCGCAGTTGGGATTTAAACACCGAACCTCTGATTTAGAAGCCAGTCCACTACCACATGCGCCACGGCCACCCACCTGGGCCATCCAGATTTTCACGAATGGCTCCAAAATCAAGGATGGGCGCTATTGAAGTAAGCCAAGTTCCTGAGAGGTCATGGCTATGACAGATTTTCATATTACATTTGTTTGCAGATGATGTTTGAGTTAAATAGAGAAAATGATATTTGACACTCTCTGATTTAGGAAAACAACTCGTATTCCAGGTTTGAAATAAACGAGTATTCATAGTCCAACTCATGTTTTAGAATATGGAGAAATGTTTCGAAGTAATGGCATTTGATAAGGGAGAACGAAGAGGAAACAGGCAAATCGTTCGACGATAGAATCGATGTATTACCAGCCCCAATAAATTATATGTTACAGCTATCCTACGGGCAGAATAACTGAAGTCTGTGAGGGTAGTGTACCCCCAATTCTGGCAGAAGATTTCTCTGATATCCAAGATCAACCCATTAACCAGTGGTTACGTATTTAACATGATGAAATAATCCAAACTGGTGTCTCTGCTATTGGCGTAGTGAACTCAATTGCCCGTGGTCAGAAGATTCCCATCTTCGCTGCTACTGTTCTCCCACATAACGAAATTACTGCTCAAATTTGTCAGCTAAGTTTGGATAAAGTTCCTGGGAGACTAGTACTCTATGATCAGGAAGATAACTGTGCTATTGTATTCGTTGTTATGGGTGTTAACATGGAAATTGATCGATTCTTCAAGCAGGATTTCGAGGAGAACGGTTCCATAGAGAACATGTGTTTGTTCTTGAACCTGGCCAACGATCCAACCATCGAACGTATCATTAAACCACGTTTAGCTTTAACTGCAGATGAATTCTTGTCCTACCAATGTGAGAAACACGTGTCCTTCTTACCGATATGTCATCATATGCCGAAGCTTTGCGTGAAGTATCATCAATTTGTTTGCTCAAAAGACTAATTTATTTAAAGAACAATCAAAGTATTGGCCTTCGTTAGCTAAGACTTTTTATCATAATTCTTGCAATTGATGGATTCTGCGCTAATATTACTGACCATTTTTGGAGGCCAACTATTCATCAAGCCAATTTTTCACTCCTTTGTAAGAATGAAAGTGCTGTTTCGAAAGTCCGAGCTGCATGGATCGAAGCAAGTAATAATCAGAAGGGACTAAATCTGGTAAAAACGGGGAATACGGGTGGGCTAGAACTTCCCAATTAATATTTGCCAACTAATTTTTAACTTGATTTGCAACATGTGGACGAGCATTGTTATGATGGAAAATAACTGATGCGTGTCTTTTCACATATTCTTGTTGGTTTTGTTTCTATTCTCGATTCAATGTTATCAGTTGTTGTGATACCCTGTTATCGTTTCACCAGGTTTTAGTAGTTCATAGTACACCATTTAATTCTGGTTCCACCAAATACAAAGCACAACCTTCTTTCCGTGGGTATTGCGCACTGGTTGCGAGGTTGAGGGTTTTTCCTGTCTGAAAAAAGCCAACTCTCTGTGCTTTATGTAGGAACACGGGACACACCGCAAATTATCGGGGTTGTCCCAAATTCCAGTACATCAAAAGAATAAACCTGGCCCGGCAGCAGAAAGTGGAAGTGAAACGTCCACCCGTGCATTTGCAAACACCAGCCGTTACTCCTCATATTACCTACGCCCAAATGGCGGCAGGTAGGGGAAATACGGTACAGCAAGCGAAGGTGGCTTCTCAGGCCCCAGCGCCAAGAGCACCTGAACCAGTACCTGACATGCTAGCTATCTTGCTCTCTATCCAGGGGCAGATGGCTCAGCTACAACGTCATTTAACTGAACAGACCGCGCGGGTGGATCAAGTATACGCCCTGCTGCCTGGCCTAACGCACCTTTTGGCGTAATGGGTACGTACGTGGCGGAGCAAACCCTGAAGGTCCTTGCTGTGAATGTGAATTCACTGATTAGGCCCGAACGACGAGCCGCTCTATTTAAGTTGCTTAAAGACCAAGCCCCTGATGTGCTTTTGGTCAGCGAAACTAAGCTTACCAAGAGACACAAAATGAGGCACACAAAATACAAAATAGTACGGAGAAACCGACCCAACTCCACTCAGGGAGGTGGCGTTGCAATTTTCGTACGAAAAGGCATACATTTTAAAAGAATATACAGTCGTGTAGTACGTAGGTTCCGGGTGCTGGAAGCATGCATCGTGTATATCCCTCTCCGTAGTGGAAAGCGGCTGTACATGGTGTCTGTCTATGAGCTCGAGCTCGAGACACTTTTTCCATTTCTGAGGCTGGAATTGGAAGACAACTATTATATTATCGACAGAGATTTCAACGCTAAACATAGTGATTGGGGAAATAATACACCAAATACTAGAGGGAACCTACTATTCAATTGGTGGGGTCAATACAGTTTGATGTATAGACTCGGGCTTAAGGCGACAGATAGTCCGTTGTTTCCCAGACACGGGTCCTATTTGGATCTCCTGCTGTTCGACTCACGAATACAACTGACATTCACTAACCAACAAACTACAAACTGTCTACGCACTTTCGTGTATGACAGTGACCATTGCGGTCTCAGCACCGAAATAACTGTTCCCAACGAAATTGCGGAATTGGATGAGTTTGTTCAAAGGCATTCATACAATTATAGTAGGGTGCGTTGGACACACTTCACCAGAACACTGACTAGAGCACTCTCCTCGAATTCGCTCTACCCACCGTCCAACAGAAATCTGTCAAACGAGGAGATTGACAGGTATCTAAGGTTAATGGACGAGACAATCAAACGGCAAAACGATACCTCGGTACCAACACACTGACGACGAAGACTTATTCCGCAACGCAATTATTGACGCACTGCACCGACATAAAAGTAGACTGCTGTCAAGATTAAAAACCTTGTACAGACAGTTTACTGACAGACACAACCCGGAGATTATGACGCTAAAGTCGTCGATCAAAAACCTCCAAGTCTTAATAAAAGAAAATTACAGAGCATCTGTAAGTTTGTATTGGAACAACAAAATTCGAGCTGTAAAACTCCAGCAACCCGAATATGTTCCCGCAAATAAATAAAATATTTCGGAGAAAAGATCAAAACGACCTTTCGTGTCTTAAAATCGCCCGTACGACGGACAACGAGAACATACTTATAGCAGCAGGCATAGATCCAAATGAGGCTGTTGATGACGACAACTTCTTTGTGATCGAGGATCCGCACGAGAAGGTAGAGGCTATAGGAGCGACTTTCCAGGAAGTGTACAAGGCGAATGTTGTCATGAAATTGTGAATTGGCGATTCGAGAGCTCGGGTTTCACCCAGTTCAGTGACGAGAATATGGCAAATAATGTCATTGCCAGAGAGGGTGACCTACCCCCGTTCATTTCGAAGGAAGAACTCCGTGAGATCTTCGACACAATCAGGGCTAAGAAATCAGTGGGGACCGATTGTATTTGGAACATCGTGCTTCGACATCTTCCTCTAGAAGCGGTGGACATTTACGCCACCCTGTTTAATAATGCAATGAATAATGCACATTATCCAGCGCATTGGAAAACGGCGGTGGTACATCCCATACCCAAAGGGGATAAAGTTACTTCCAATCCGGCGAATCTCCGCTCGATCAGTCTTCTTCCAAACATCAGTAAGGTGTTCGAGAAGGTGATTAATAGAGTCCTGACTAATTGGGTTGAGGACAAAAATATAGTTCCGGATAATCAGTTCGGTTTCAAGGCGGGGCATGATATCATTCATGCTGCGTCTAAACTGGTTTCTGATATCCAATAGAACAAAGGCAAGAAAACAGTGCACTGGTGCCTGCCTGATTGACATGGAGAAGGCCTTCGATACCGTATGGTTAGAAGAACTCTTTTTCAAGCTGGACAGGTTGGGCATTAGTAAACCACTGCTGTATATTCTTTTTAATATGCTCTCCAGTAGACAGTTCATCGTGAAGAATGGCGATGTGACTTCTGCTGGAACATTTAACATTAAAAACGGTCTGCAACAAGGTGCTGTAAATTCGCCGATCCTGTTCAACATTTACACAAGTGATCTGATAGGTTCACTTCACCATGCCATAGCGTACGCAGACGACTTAATCGCGTACAGATCAGGTCCAAAGATTGAGGTCATTAATATGCTTTTGCAACGTGACTTCGATAAAATTAAGCGATATTGCGATGACTGGAAGTTGAAAATCAACTTTCAGAAGTCGGAAACCATTCTGTTTAGGACGCCTTTGTCTGGGGCCTCTAGGGATACCAGAAAGAATTGGCGAGAGTTTTCTATCGTCGGACAACACGGACAGCCACTCGCTTGTCGAAATGTAGTCAGATACCTTGGAATCTGGATAGATCAATTTCTGTATTTTAACAAACATATAGAGGTTGCTCTGGCCAGAGCCAAAGGTGCTTTTTCCCTTACAAAGAGACTGTTTTATAACAGTCAACTCGATGCGAGGGTGAAGGTGATCTGCTACATGGCTCTTATCAGGCCCATGTTAGTATTTGGATGTCCCGTGTGGTTCAACGTGAGAGCAAGTTTATTGGAAAAGATTCGGGTATTTGAGAGGGCTTGTCTTAGGACTTGTCTTCGCTTATACAGAACACCAGAGTCTCAGTACATAAAATTCTATCCCAATGAGGTCTTGTACAATAGGGCGAATCTAATAAGAGTGGACAACTTTGTAATTAAGCTGACTCGAAGGCACATTGCAAGAGCAATGACCTCCTCGAACAACCTGATCTCCGGGGCTTTCTACCCCAATTATATGTATCACGAGAGAGTTCGCTTTGACGGCTTTATTCCTCCACAAGCGTTCCTTTATCTAGATAATAAAGGTCTGATCCAGGACAGATTGGCGGCGCCGCTAATCTTCCACGTCGCTCGAACAGCTGCGGACAGGCGACTCAACTACGACAGAGACGCCGCACACGGCAGTGCGGAGCGTCTCCGGTTCAGTAGTGAGGTAGGGAGTCGCGACATGAGGGATGTTGCTCGGCAGCATCAACACTTTTCGTTTCTAGTTGAAGGAGAGGATGCTTCGTCGTCGAATGCCTAAAGTAATAAAGTAATAGATAGCTTCATCTGAGGCAAAGCGGGTCAGCCTATTTTTTTTTTTTTTTAGCCATGGCCGGCTTACATAGTTTTAGTTAGGATTAAGTTAGTTTTAAGAAAAAAAAATATATAAAAACCAAAAAAAAATGAATAAATAAAAAAAAAATGTTGAAAAAAAAAAAATATATATATGTACATGTATTTATATATTATGTATATACATATTATGTATATATATATATTTATGTATGTCTATGTTTGTGTTAGATGTAAGTAGGTTAAATAGATTAAGATTTATTTTTAGGTAGTTTGTAGGCTTTTAGTTTTAAGTTTTATAGAAAATTAAAAAAAGTTCCATATACTAAGTTTTTGCTTAAAATTTATTTCCTTAGTTTTAGTAGTAATAAATGTTAAAATACAAATAAAATTAGACTGTAAGATTCGTCGAAAGACATAGTTTAAGTGTTAGGTTTAACTTAGAGTGCCCGCATGGGGCCAGTAATTTAGAATAAGATTATTTGTAAGTAATTTAAGCTAATTTTTAAGCGTTTTTTGTTTAGCATATAAGAGTAATTTAAGTTAAAAAAATAAAAATGCATAAAAACTGAAAAACTGACTGAGGGTTTTTCCTGAGCCTACCCATGCTTTTTCGAGCCTGGGATTGTCGAAATTCGATTTTAACTAATAATTCAATACAAAAAACCTTTCGATGTTTCTTTTTTTCAATTGATATGAAACCCATTTTTCTTCTTTTGGATCTTTCTCAGGGCTTTTAAACAATGTTTTGAAACCGTTGAACGATTAACTTTCAATGCTTCTGCGATCTGTTCTTGTGATTTTATCATTGACTTAAACCACATGTAGTAATTCTGCCATCTGTTAGTCAAATCGACATCATACGCCATTCATACTCGTGCACCTATTATGCCTAACGACTATATTACCCGCCCAATTCGCGATTTAACAGGTTATGTTACTGAGTGGCAAATCTACGTTCATCTCCAGTTGCACAACAGACAAATTTATCCACCAGTCAATGTGTTGCCATCCTGTCACGTTTGATGAAATCTTATATCCGTGAATGCACGACCAGGAATGACCGTTCTGTTGTATCAAATCAGTTTTAAGCCATCGGTAAGGATGTGCAAGCCATGAGGGCGGTGATGATTTCCTGTACTTGGAGTTCTTGAGCAAGTTCAAAAAGAACTCAGTATTTGAGTCGCTCGGCATGAGCTAGCAGTTGCTGTGTATCTTTCCCAAAGAGATGCTTTACCGAATTGCACCTTCCAACTTCGCGGAATTATACCCAAGAGATTCCCGCCACTATGCGCAGCACAGTACTAATCCTTTACCACCCAACCTTTTCATTTTAAAAATTGCTGTAAAATACAACATAATTCTTATTATAGAGAAAAACTAACCAAAGAAAAAATAACATCAGAAAAGCAAAAAGAAAAACGAGAAAAATATTGTATACTTAAAGCAAACGGAATAAATTTAATTACAGGGTAATATACCAAGTTAATGTGATTAGCGAAGCTAGTCGACTTCCGGAATCTCACATGCTGGTAGTTCAAGAGATTTTACGTGAAAATCTTTACTATAGTTAGGTTGCACGGAGATATCTTGTGTTTAATTTTCCTCAAACATACCCGAAAAAATGCTAGTTAAAGTTAGTTCGTGAAAAGCATCCAAGCATACAACGGAAACGCAAAACACGTTTTCAAAGTAATTGCCTCTTCGCCCTGAACAAAACACCTAAAACATAAAAAAATATGAAATCTGGTTTTTGAAGTTTTAGCATGGTACTTGATTAACACTTTGCCTCTGATGATGACGTAAATTCATTATAAGTCGTCTTTGTAATTTAATTCAATTTCGATTTAAAATAAAACAAAAACTATTGTATCAATGGAATTACTTTGAAATTGATTTTACTCCCTTGTCGTATACGTAATGGTTTTTGCTTTTACTTTCACAATCGATACACAAAAACTTTCCCAATCAGAGCGGGAAAGCTTCAGAGCCAATGGCTTCTATTTTTGAATAGTATTGACTTTTTGTACAGTCAATATAGCCTCGAAAACGGCAGGAAATATTCAATTTCTGAGCAATCAGCTTTGTGGTTAATCCCTTTATAAGGATTGATTAAAAGAAGGATTCAGTTTAAGTGGTTTTGACTTATTGTAATTGTATGAAAATTCAAATTAATCCAGTAATCTTCTTAGTGTTTTTTTTTAGTCACTTAAAAAGCTGAAATCATTCAAAAAATTCATAATAATTTTTTTTTTATATTACATCGATATGCCGTAATATTAATATTGAAAAATAAGATTGGTTTAACATATTTTGAATGCAAACGCCTAGTTTTGCAGAAGTTAATGAGCACCGTAGGGGCCGTAAAATCTTGTGAATAGCTTTTGACTCATGCCAGCAGCATGTATATTTAAACATCGAATGACCGAATGTCTTTGATGATCATTTAAGTTTGAGTTAGATTTATGAGTCGGTGAAGTAGAGCAGCCCCACTGGGGCATAAATTAGATAAACATCACTTAGTGACTTTGTGTTTTTCCTTGGGTGTTATACATTTAAAGTAGGTGAATATGGTAATATGGTAATGCACAGTATTTTGACTAAAACTACAGAAGGTAATTTGAGTTAAGGTCAACGTAATTTTTTAGGACTTTCACGGTGCCGTAAACGTGCTGTTGCACTTGCAGTTGCATTAAAAATGTGATCATTATTTCTTAAATCAATTGAAACATGTACACGATATGTAAATGTTGAAATTTATTATACAAAATTGTTGAATCGAATACCATTGATAAACCTATGACATTTACGTACATATACGAGTATATATAAAGCATAAACAATTTTTAACAAATAAAGAATTTAGTTTTATAACATTTATCGCAACAGCTCGTTTTCTTCATACAGTTAATACGAATTATTCACAGAAGTTTTCGGTCCATACAGTGATGGCGAATACGTATACTTAGTAGTGGAATGCCAACTTTCGTAAGTAAAAGGAGTACGTAAGGATATTATTATAGACAAATCCTCTGTTCCAGATGGTACATCTCTCCTTGTTCTGAACAGGTGTTCTTCTAAGGTTTTTTTTATCAATTCAACTCTCAAAGACCCTTGCCAAATAGATGGAAAAAATCATCTGCCTAGCCTAAAAATGGCGAATACTCTTTTCTCTCTATTCCTACAAATTTATTGCACATACTCATATATCACTTCCTTCTCAAGTCAACGAAATGACCAGAAATCTCACTTGGTCCAATTAAGTGCTGGTAAGGGCCAGAAGTTCTGTGAGCACGGAATTATGAAATTGGTACAAAGTTGTCAGAAGGTCATCAGATCGAAAATATATAATTGGTTAAAGTTTGTTATTTGTAGATAGTACATTCCACACTGAAAAACCGAGATTACTTTCTTGTCAACTCAATAAGTTAATAGCAACTTTCTAAACTGTTCGAAATGTAAAAAAGAGTACCGATGAGCTGCCGTAGGTCCAAGCTTAAGTCCAACAAAGCTATTGGACCCGATGGCTTAACTGCCGAGATATTTAAGGCAGCAGGCGATGATTAAGGAGAGAGTAAACATGAACTCCCATCCAAAATCTGCGTAAACGAAAGTACGCCCTATGAATGCCAACTCTGCATTTCTTGCCTGATACTAAAGAAGATAGATTCCCTGAACTGCACCAACCACGTGGGAATATGTCACCTTACGTCAGAAAAATCCACTATATATAAAATGTTTATATAAAGTGGAGCGTTTGCGACTATTTCCTGCAGACGTCGCAAAGATGGGTTTTGCTGTCACCGAAGAAAAACTAAAGTATCATATATGATGTCTACAAAAAGGGACACACAACATCGACGCCTAGAACAAAACATCACGATAGCCGTCTGGAACTTTGAGGTAATAAGCGCCTTTTTCCTACATCAGATCAGTTATCAACTCCAACAGTGACAGAATCCCGGAAATCATATAAAGAATCACTCTTGCTAATCTGGGTTCTTTGGGCTCTGAGTATTAAAGCCTTCTCTCGAGTAACAAAAATAGATTACACAAAGCTCCGATAATTCTAAGCGGATGAAATGCTTTCGGGGAAAGCCAACTTCGTGTGCCCAACCGCAGGCAGCTGGAAAAAAATTGCGCTGGCTGAACAATTATGTTAGTTGAGGCCCTCGTTCAACCCTGAAGCAAGTAAATGGACGATTACTCTTTCCACGTTAATGTATTATATTAATCTTAAGTCGATATGTTAAGGTACGGACGACTTTGTCTTTACACTTTTACGATACACTCTGAAATGGCCCTTAGTGTACGTTTAAACTTTCAAATATTTGTTGCATGCCATTTTAAAAAAATCCCTTCAAAACACACATCCGAACCCGATCTTGGTTACTTTAGCGATATGAGAAATTCTTCACAGACATCGTCCATCTAAACATTACAACATCTTTTGGTATCAGAATATATAGTCAATCTTAAAGATAATTTTTCTTCTAGTCCTGGGGTCTTACGACTATTATACTAAAGGAATGTGTAAATCATCCTTCCTTTCCTCTAGAAGGAATTTCATATAATCTCTATATATAAAAAGGGAAGTAATTACAGGCTCATAGCGAAACTCCCTTGCATACTCAAACTACAACCAACCACCAATAACTTAATTGAGTTCGATTTGTTTTTTTTAAAAAATGGTAACAAAGTCAGTGCAATTTTTACAGATTTTGTATTCCACAAAATCTCTCATGAATTTATCATTTTCAAACTTAAAAAATTGTTGGCTTTTATCCCCAATTTGTGGCATGTAATAAATCCTATTTAGAAGACTGACAGTACAGATCCATTTTCAGATGCTCAATATCCGACCCCATTAAGGCAACATCTGGTGTCTTTCATGGTACCCATTTTGAACCAATCATCTTTATCCTAATAGCAAACGATTAACGGTTTCTAATGTTTCTACATTCACATGCGAATTTGCAAAGTCATTTCATTGTCCTCTGACTCCCATTGCTTGAAGGATGACTTCTTGAATATTGGCAGCATTATTCATAAAACTAACACGACTTTATCAAACTTTGGCTGAAAGAGTTTTCGAATACCCTAATGAAAATATACTGGAACTAATTTGCATGCATACCCTAAAAAAATGTCGCTATAGATCTTGTGTACCTTTTATTCGCCAGTTATTGACTGGAAACATCGACTGCCAGTGAATTATGCAAACTATATCATTTACTTCCAGTCCCCGTATTCTAAAAACCGTCCCCTTGCTCCAGATTCAAACTCATCGCATCAGTTGCCTATGAAACAAAGTAACGAATGATACGTACAACAAATAGCTTCATCGAAGCATTTGACCTATATAACAAAAGTAAATACATAATCAAAAAAGTCCTGTTCAATATGTTACTTCAAGCTGGACCACGCTACATTGACTTGGAAGACAGAAGGAGAGGCTTAGATTAAGGTAACCTGAGAAAACATCCGTTTGTACAGAAGTGGATTGACTTATTGTTCATGAAAGCATCCTCCTGCCAGAAGGTCTAAAGGGGATGCTTATAAGAAAGTCTTTGTCAAACCAATGTAGGGGTATAGTGTAATCGATGCTGTCTGAGAGGGTTCCTACTATATAAAGACTATTAGCTGCAGTCGCACCTACTTGCCTGCTGAACATATCGAGGAGTGTCAAGTGAAACAGAATATCGGAAGGAGCAGTGCGTAAGGCTCTGCTTATGCACAGACATGCTGTTCTTTGAACTCTGCTAATTTTATTACTCTTTCTTGAACATTAGGTTTCTTGTCAAGAATGAGACTCAGATATTTTGTTGTATCGTAGGCAGAGTCTATAATTTGTATATTTAATATAGAGAGAGTTTTATAATTAATGGAAAAAAGGACAAGATCAGTTTTATGGGGGTTAACTCCAAATCCGCAGCGATCTGAGCCAAGAGTTAATCTGTTAAAATTTATCCAAAGATGTTCTCTAATGATATTAAGATGCTTGCTTAGAGACAGCTATAGCAATGTCATCTGCATAGGTAATCACCCTGCTACCACCCTCTTCCAGGTATATTAGGAGCTCATTAACCACTAAGTTCAAGAGAGGGGGTGAAAGGACACCGCCTTGGGCCGTTCCTCTGCTGACACATTTTTTAGCAGCAGTCCCACCCAATTGATAAACCAGATTTCAGCGCGGTCGTGATAGCGGATATGTTGACGTTGTTAAAGGCACCTTCTGTGCAGGAAAGCTACCATTGTGTGCTCTTTGTATTGTAGGGGTCGATCGATCGGCTAGTCGGTGAACGTAGAGCCGCTTTCACCTTTACAGTAGGCATACTGAGCCGTTGGCAAAAGTCGTGGATCAATTTTAGATCATATAGGGATATTAATCAGTCGTTTTAAAGTTTTCAGAAGGAAAGATGATAGACTGATAGGTCTGAGGTCCTTTGGGGCAACTTGAGAGCATTTTCCGGCTTTGGAAATTTAAACTGCATTAACTTCTCTCCACAAGATTGCAATGTGGAACATTTCTACGCAGCTCCTAATGATATTCTGTGGCGTAGGTAGGATAATATCTGATGACCTTTGTAGCTCTGCAGGTATTATACCATCCGACCCAGGAAGCAGCAGGAGAGTGTTTTTAACAGTATTTCTATGTATTTTGGCCAAACAGTTATCCGATAATTTCGGAATGCTGGTTGGCTGGGAGGAGCATTATTCAGGCTGAATTGGATGTACGAGTATCTGTAGTCTGAAAATAAGAGTTCAGACGATAATATCCAGTACGTTTGCATTTGAGTGATATTGCCCGAATCAAGAGTGATATCTAGCACTTCCTGTCGGTTTCTTGTTATGAAAGTCGGGTCATTGCCAATTTTGCAAACAATAAGGTTAGCACTTATAATATAATCAAAATGTGACTCACCCCTATCGATGGTGTCGCTGCTAGCTACCTATTACACCTGGAAGAGAGCCCCCATGATCGGGCCCAAGATATGCCGATGCCAGCCAGTAGGTGCCCTTGGCAGTCTCAAATCTGGCAACCGTGATGTCGGGTTCACTGAAGTTGCGAAACAAGGCTAAGTTTCATTAATATACAAGATCTAATTTTTTTTTGTTTTTTTTTTTCATTAAAAGATGTAAGTTATATGCGGATGAAAATTTTCACTCGCATATAATTCGCAACATCTTTTTCGGATAGCACCCAGACACTAAAGTCGTCCATTGTACACTATGTGTTCCGACTGGCAACAGCACGCGGGATTGGTACCGAGGTCCCATGCGGTCCGCCATATAGGTACTTACCGCGCCCAACACTGCTTGATTTCGAGAACTAATGGGAACCGATGCTTTCAATGTGGCGAGGCCGTTGTCTAATCTTACTTTTGTCTCTTGTATGTTATAGAGCGGAGCTTATATTGGTGTTCCAAGTCAACAAACCACGCCTTCTAGGATCCATGGTTCGTGGATTAGGATGATGTCTTCTGCTATTTTGGAAAGAGGTGGAATAAGTGCAGTTTTCTGAGAAGGAGGGTTCGGCTGGGATCCAAGTGCGAGTTCTAGGTCTGCTAGGTATATCATCTTTGCACCCGACCAAATCTCTTCTAATCGCTTTTGTCGATTACCGCGATCGTTATATCCTCTTTTTTAACTTCGGGGAGGGTTTTGGGCCTTTAGAGCTTGGAAGAGTCCTTTAGTGTTTTAGGAGAAATTGGTACCCGTCTTTAACGATATTGTTAGCTCACTCTATTTTGCTCTGAAAGCTTTGATAATGCGTAAAGCATTTCGGCGTCTGATATGGAGCCCCTGATTCCTCCTTTAAGGGAAGTTTTTTAGTAGCTGCAGCAAGGCCGTGACCTGCCGCGTTTATAGATGCTGGTCCTCCAGCCAGGCTGAGCCTCGGCACGAGTCATATGACACATTGATGTAGCCTAAGGGAACAGTGTGCAAGTGGTGATGGGAAAGGGGGGAGGAGAGTGAGCATTTTTTAGTGTCGGGACTGATCTGCAGAACTTCGCGAGATTCGCTGACCTTAGTCAGCTTCTACAATTATGTTAGATGCCCGGGTAGAGCTGCGCATGGGTAAGTTGCGACTTCTATGTATATTGTTTCAACTAAATTTACATTTCATTTTTTCACAAATATTTTGAGAATATTACAGATGTTTTCCGGTTGCAAAAGAATATCAAGAAGTGGAAAACAGAGTCACTACAGATCACCAACAGAACCCACTCAAAAATAGAAATCAGCAACAAATAAATGTTGAAAACAATAAAGTAGACAAAATAGTAAGTATTCAGTAGTGAATAACAAATCGTATTCACAAATTCTGAAAAGTACACGTAAAGAAGAAAAATATAGGAAAGGCTTCTTATTATTATTCAAAGATTGGGTAATCAAGATAATTCAATGCAAAACACACCTACTGGGCGTCAATGTTAATAGGGTCAAAAGGCAGGCAGCTTTACAAAGCGAAGTTTTTACTGTGACTTTATTTCGACTGAAAGCAGTGATGATCTTTCGTCGAATCATATACCCTTAATACTAAAGGTCAAGGGCATGTCAGTAGAACAAATGAAAAACGTAAAACAAAAGAATGAACTGGTGTAAATTTAAACAAATCACTCGAAGGATTTATTGATCTCAGATCTCCACTGGTCACAAGCCAAATTGACATCGAAGTGGAACAATTTATTGCCGACATACAATAAGCAGCAGACGATAGTACACCGATTTATCAACACAAACACAAAACATCGATTGATTCCACTCTTTACTGTGTATATTAGTACATATGTATATTAGAAAAGGGAAGAGTTCACAGAAAATGACAAATGACAAGATATCCTGTCGACAAAACCATATTTAATAGACTAAATATCAATCTTCAAAAAAGTATCGGTGAATAGAAAAATAGAACTGCAACTAAATACCTTTGTAACTTAACAGCTGACAAAGTTACAGACTATTCCCTTTGGAAGGCTGCCGAACATTCGAACATCTTATGGGATATGGATCGGCTACCCAAAAGAAAAGTTCTAACTTTTTCGGAGAAAAGTTTCTAAACCTTTGCCACTTATCATGGCAAATGAATGTCTAGCTGCCCAAATGCTAAAAAAACTACCCTTTATAGAATTCGTAAAACTCAAGCTTATAATTAGTGCTTGTTTTAGACAAAGATATGCTCCACATCACTGGAAGATAGCACAAATTATTGTTATACGATATAGTCGGCCAATTGACTGGTTCACAACGAGAGATAAATTGCTCACCGAACTCATTTCTCAATTTGTCTATCGATTCGTGTGCTGTGTGGCATGTAGTGCCGTCTTCTTGGAACCATATGCCGATCAGGTCTAGCTCGTGCATTTTGGGCAAACAAAGTTCGAAATCATTGAACGATATTTTCTATTTTCTTTAAAAAAGAAAAAAACTATTATAGATAAAAAATTAGGCATTTTTTTGCCTAAGAACAAATAGAAAAAAAGAGCAACAGACTAGAAAGAAGAAGAAAAAGCGCCACCGTGTGTGAAAATATTCAAATACGACCGTTTCAAAGTCGGAAGTTCTCGACGTTCTGGCAATGAGTTCCATAGTGTAATGGTGCTGGTAAAGAATTTAGGTAGTTATATGGCTCAGTATTAATATTAAATATTCTTATTATTCGATTGATCTTATTGACTGAGAACAAATATGAAGATGCAATTACGAGCATTAAAATATTATTGTAAGCTGCTTCCGAGGATGTTATTTGTTTAAGGTGCGACGTTGAAGTTTATTTTTTGATGCCGAATCAAGCTGATCGGACCGTTTCGAATTAGGATATTATGAGTACCAATAATGTTTTTATCAGTCATATTTTAGTTCTGATTGAAATGAGACAAGTAGTTATCAATCACCTCCGATGACAAACATAGCTACGACTTATAATGTAGTTTACTTGACAAGAACAAGACAAACGGCAATTCATTTTAAAACCTAAACACGATACTTTAGATACAAATGCGATCCGTGCACTGTTTGAGGAAAGAGAGAAATTAGATATTTCTTGTTTCATATTGATTGATTAGACTTGGATTTAAGGTCAGTCCATTTACAAAGCTCGGTTATGTATTGTACGAAGGTTTTCATGTATCCTACAGAAAAGGTCTTCCACCAGTCTTAAGGCTCTGGAAAGATAAATTTTTAAATTATTTGCATCAAAATGGAAGAAATGCTTTCACAATATTGGGCAACAATCGTTAATATAAATATATATAAATAAACCCGTTACAATAAACCCTTTGACCTTTACCACACAAGTAGTTCGACATGAATTTTATTGAATTCTAGCTAAACCCAAAATAATAGCGCAACTTTTTACATAGCATATCATGATTAGCTCTGTCAAAGGCCTTTGAGAAGTCGAGAAGGCACAAGACTGTCAAATTCCTCTGATCAAAATCTCGGTTTATGTCATCTAACACTTTTATCATAACAGTAGTACAACTATGTTGAGGCCTGAAACCTAACTGATATGGAGAATATAGCGAGATTATATCAAGACAGAGTCGGCGGAATGTTTATCGGTCGATAAACAGCGGGTTCTTTTTAGGTTGATTTTTTTTTAGCGACAGGTATAATTCTTTCCACTTTCAAAGACTCTGGAAAAGTCGATGAGGTTGCACAGTGATTGAGCCTAAGATGAATGGCAAAATTAATTTCAAAAATCGAAGAGGTATCTCATCTTCACCGATCGAATTGGACTTAAGATTAATTATGCTTTCTAAAACCTCACGTTCCGATGCGGTTTCGAAATCTTTGCTCAAATCTAAAAACAAATCCCTATTGATAGAAAAATGATGACTTCTTTCTACATAGATAAGAACCAATCATTTCAACTGTCAGAATCTAGTAAGCACTCAGAATCACTACAATCTATACTACCAATGCTACGCAGATTTTGAATCTAATGATGAACTTAACTTGGAAAGAAAGTATAATAATTGTATTTAGATAGTAGAGTTACATTATTTGAAGTAGGTCTAGTGTAGGTTAGGTTAGGTAAGAGTGGCTGTTGGAAATACCAACCCACTTAGGCCCATTGGCCCATTGTGATGCCACGTGGATCTATGATCTTCTTACTACTGGAACCAGTTTGAGCTTATAATAAAGCGTAGGAGACTGTTAACGTCTATTTTTTCTAGATCGTTTAGGTCGTTGTAGAAGAAAGCTCCTAGATGAAGCTTCCTTCTCTGAGAGAGAGCTGGGCATGTGCAGAGTAGGTGGGGGATTGTCTCCTCCTCTTCCTCGTCCATGCAGCTTCTACAGAAATCGTTAGTAAAGGCGCCAAGCCTTCTTGCGTGCTTGCCTATGAGGCAGTGTCCGGTAATGACACCTATTATGGCGCTGAGATGTTTCCTATCTAAAAGGATCAGACACTTAGATCGACTCAGATCCAGCCTTGGCCAGATCTGTTTGGTCGCTAGACATGTTTGTCCAGCAGTCCACCTAAGGTCCGTTCTTTTATTGGCATCTAGCTTTAGTGCTAGTTTGCACGTAGCGATTGGTATACCTATACTACCTTTGTCGATGTTTTATGTAATAAACAGCTCCTTCGAACAGCAAAAACAACCGACGAACTAAAACAGATGTTGAAATAGTATCAGAAAATGAAATTATGCACCACAGAAAATACACCAACGTTTTCAACCACCAATACAAACTCGGTAGGGAACATCACACAAACTACTAAGAACAGGTTCTTTAACTGTAACGAGCCCGGACACGTCTCTACCAACTAAGGCCACGACAAGGAAGGGGTAGCTGCTTTAAATGCGGAAAGCATGGACATTTATCAAACACCTGTAAAGACAACCATCCTTCTTCAAATCCTTCAGCGGTTCTTTTACTTCAGAAACCTTTCAGTTCTGGGTTTCAACCAGCAGAAAACAAAACAAAGAAGAACTTTTTTAATAATGATTTTTAGCTAAATGTTAAGTACAGATTTATTAATAATCTAACTAATGATGTTTTGTTAAAGTTAATACCATGTTGGACACCGGCGGCCCAATAATCTTCATAAGGAGCAATTTGTTCCATCTTTTGTAATCTTGCCACGGGAGACTGATGGCGTTCAATACTTTGGAATAAATGAAACAAAGTTGGAAAAGCTAAATGTATTATATATGTAAGTGATAGTTCTATAAGTTGCATGTTGCATCTAGTTAAAAACAACACAATGACTAATGCTGTTGTACTAGTCAGAGACATTTTACAAGCTCGTAATATAAAATTAACTTTTGACAACTCTAAAATTAAGAAATTCGATGATACAGTGAATAATTCTAAATATTATGATCAAAATGATTTAGAAAATTATGCTACTCATTCATAAAATTATGCTAAAATTTCAACTACAAATAATTTTAAAAATGTTGAAAAAGATTATGGTATGAATTATTAAAACTGTGATGGTATATTTAGGAACAAAAATGAAACCGAATTTTATGGCGAAACTTTCACGAAAGATATTTTAAAATAGACAATTCTTACGATAGGGATGATTTAAATCTGACCGTGAATAGTAAGCTTACATTCGAATAAAAGCAACGCGTTTATGATTTAATTAAATAAGCCAATTCAAACAGAAATGATTCGAACTCTAATATCACTTATGAAATTAAAATTACCCTATGCAACGCAAATGCAAATTTTAACTGGGCACCGCGTCATATTTAATTGGGAAAAATTTTAAATTAATTATTGAAACGCAAAATAATACAAGAAAGTAGTTCCCTGTTTGCGTCGTCCATTGTTCTAATCAAAAAAAAAAAAACTGGAGAATTTAGATTATGTATCGACTATAGGCAGTTAAACAAAGTGACTCAGAAAGACAATTATCCACTTCCGTTTATAGAAGACCACTTAGACAGGTTACGTGGAAAGAAATACTTCTTAAAAAATCTGTTTCATCAGTTGAAGATAGCCGATGAATCGGTTCAGCTAACTTACTTTCAACCCTCTTAGGACAGTATGAGTATCTTTGCATGCTTTTAGGCCTTAAAATGAGTCTTCAACATTTCAGCGCTACATGAATTCAATCTTCAAAGATTTGATAGACGATGGCATAACACTCATGTACATTGACGATCTGCTTGTCGCCGCTGAAACCAAAGAAGAACAATTTAAAATTTTAGAAAAAGTTTCAATGCTAATTGTCGAATACAATTTCAAGCTTAGACTTGACAGATATGTGTTTATGGTAGAAAAACCATATATCTTGGTTATGAATTTAATAAAGAAGGTATAAAACCCAATTCGGATGGTTCTGCAGTCAAGAAATTCCCCACTCCAAAAAAACATTTGAGTTTATGTTCATATATCAAAAAATCTGTTTAAAATTTCTCAATAGTATCAAAACCACTGTACGATCTCTTAAAACAAGATTCCCAATTCCGGTTTAAACAAAAGGAGATACAAATTTTTGAACTCCTTAAAGAGAAACTGCTTCAAGCACCAGTTTTGAGTATTTACGAAGCGTTTTTCAAGATTTTTTTTCGCTACGATATTAAATTAATATAAAAAAAAGTAAAATATACATTGTGTAAAGTATTCCTTGACGAATACAAAACTTTATTGACAATTGAAGAAAAATAATTATAAAGTATACATTTCGACCATCTCCAGAAACCTCTCTTCAAAAACGTGCTGGGCGGTACCAAGAATATCTCTGGTAGGTTTCATTTGAAATAAAAAAAAAAACCTGTTAAAGTAGATAGATAAAACTACTCTTTATCATAGCCGTTTTCATAAGTTTTAATTTTTAACAAAATAGCAGCTTTTTGAACGTACAAGACTATTTTTGACTAAAAGACGAGTCACATTTTTATTTATAACAAATCTAAAATTTAAGTTATCAAAAAAATCCTACGTAGGAGACTAAATAATGGTATTAAGAATATCCGTGCGAAATGGCATGGAAATCGGTCAACTCGGAAAACACTGTTTCGAGAAAAACCCAAACGAAATGCAAAATCTGCAGTGTGTCTTGCCTGCGTTGCTTCGAAAGCAAAACTGAAAATGTGCTCGAGTAGTGCCTTCTGGAATATTCTGAATTCTAATACAAGGTTTAAATCTTGCGGCATTTGAATTGCAAAAGAATATAGAATTTGTTCGTGCAAAAAAAAAATAGATTTTTTTGAGCGGACAAACGTATGTAACCCCATAATGGGAATAAAATTCAAAATCATCACGGACTGCAAATCATCGACGCTTACGTTAAGCAAAAAACTGCTAATTCCCCGAATACCGAGATGGGCGTTGAGGCTCCAAGAATATGACTATACAGTGGAGCATAGAGATTCCTGCAGAATGAATCATGTCGATGCACTAAGCAGGTGTCATAACATCCTTTTCATAGAACCTGTTTCTTTCGAATATGCACTTGCCTCAGCTCAAAAGCAAGATACTAATATTAAAAAGATAGTTGAAATGTTGGAACGTAAACAGCATCCATTCTTTGAGATGATAAATGGTCGTATATACCGAAAATATAAAGATTCCGTTTTATTTTATGTTCCAAAAAATATGGAAAACATCGTTATATAAACGAATCACGATGCGCTTTGTCATATGGGGGTTGATAAAGTTTTTGACCATCTACGGAAGACTTACTGGTTTCATTCAATGAAGGAAAAAAGTAAGGAATTATATAAGGTCTTGTTTATCTATCTATGTTTATGTATCTATTTCTCGGTTCCCTCTGGAAAAAGAGAAATTGAACTGCACAGCATTCCAAAAGATGATAAACCCTTTGACATAATTCATGTGGACCATTATGGTCCTCTTCCAGCTGGTGTAAACAATTTAAAGAAATACATTTTCCTTGTAGTGGACGCATTTTCGAAATTTACAAAACTCTATGCTGTAAAAAGCAGAAGCACTAAGGAAGTTATACAGAGTTTGCAAAATTACTTTACCAGCTACAGTGGACCAAAAAGAATAGTCTCAACAGAGGGTCTTGCTGTACCTCAGACAAATTTTCATGTTTTTGTAGGAGCTTTAACGTGATACACATGAAAGTTGCTACTCATTCTCCGCAGTCTAATGGACAGGTGGAGAGCATAAAAAGGCTATTAACTGTTATGTTGTCCAAGAAAAGCGAAACCGAGCCGGGTGAATGGTCAAAACATCTAAATAAAATCGAGTTCTCCATAAATAACATCAATAATAGGAGTACAGGAACAAGTCCAGGTATAGTCAGAACCAGTTGAGCAGTTTTAAAGAGTTATAAAAAAAACACTGAGTATATATGCAACAAATGTTTTTATTTTTGAAATCCGTAAAACTTACCATTTTATACGCATTATTTTTTAAAAATAATGTCTTTAAGATGGCGGCCGTTAGCTCCAATACATTGCTGCAGCCGATTTCTAAAGTTTTGTTCTCTGGTGTGTAATAGCGTACAGCCCGTTGACGCATTTCGAGGGGTATCGCATACACTTCTTCAACAATTCGCTCCCTTGGCTCTAGCAGGTTTTGGGAGCAACGCTTAAATACTTTTTCCTTAAGATATCCCCAAAGAAAGAAGTAGCATATGTTTAAATCCCGCGACCGCGAAGGTCACCCCACGTCACCTGTCAAAGACACTAGACGTCCGGGAAACATTTTTCTTAAAGCATTTAGATAATTTCGGGCTATGTGGGCTGTAGCCCCATCCTGTTGGAAGCAAACATCCCCTAATCCCTCTTCTTCAACAACCACTTCCATTCGGGGCTGCAGAAAATTTTGTAATATTGAAACATAACGCCCGGAATTCACGCTCACACTCAAAACTATATACAGTTACATATAGAGGCAATTTAGTGTCAGGATGGGCCGAAAATTTAAAATTTAAAGTCTAAAATTAGGGACAAAAATATACTTCTTTGTAAACAGAGAAAAACCCTTCTATGTCAACCCGCAGTTACTATTCTATGTATGTATATGTATGTATTTATATATGTATAACTTATCATTATTATATACGAATATAACAAATCGTTTGATTATATGATGACTCTATGTAAATAAAGCACAGTTTGATTCCATCCGTCGCCGAATAAAGTTGTCTTTTTTTGTCTATCCCTGCAAATGTAACAGGGATAGCATTATGTAAAAAAAATAAATTTTATACGTTAAGACTATCGGATATCCTATCCTGGGAAATTTGATCGCACAGTTAAACGTTAGCTACGTCAGATACAACAACAAGATAAAGTAAACTTGTCATCACGTTCAGGTCGTACCTAGTGGATGAAGAATTTTTAGACACAAGATCGAGAAACTGCCACATATGTAATTTTGTGTTAAAATGGCCACACAGAGTTATATAGAGAACAGTAAAATTAGCTAAGGCAGAAAAGAAAGGAATTGCGCAAAAAAATATTTTTTTTTTTTCATAGACACATGACAGAAAACATTTGCGGTTTCCATACGACTATTTATTATTCAATATCATTAGCTACTCGTATAGATACCGATTCAGCAATTTCTGAGTAGCGGCAGTCAGATTTACGAAGCATTCGTCGTAATTCGTTGATGCTTCATCTTATTTTTCTCTGGATTTGCAAGATGTTCAATCATCTTTCAATTATTTTCTTTGATTTCTTAAGAAGTCAGGGGTGCTACCTAACTCATTGTGGGTAATACACATACTCGTAAATATGTTTTCAACAGCTGTTTGTAATTTACATCTCCTTTGAGATTTAAACAAAATTTTACTTAGCCCCTACTAATGGAGTCTCCAATTCTCGGATTCATTTTCTTTAGCAAGACTTACTTCCGATTCGGAATTGAATGGTCTGATATCAATACTTCCGATAGAATTTCATAAACTTAAAGCCTCCTTGGCATACTCTTGTTGACGTGAGATATGTAGTAATTAGATCAAGTCAGGTGATGATATGAAATGATATTAACAGTCATTTAAAAATGGTTCTAGTCTGGTCTCAACTGACCCCTGTTCGAAGTCCACAGCGAGAAAAAGATATATTGTGAAAAGGGAGTTTCTACTTGATAGCGTCGCTACTAGGGTTGTTCTTCAGCAAACCTGCTGTTTTCTTATGTTAACTCTTGATTCAGCAGATGACTGTAAGGATTACCAAGGAAGAATTTTTGTTATTTTAATCAATACAGTTCCCTTTTAGCTTGATACACTTATTCCAGCAATTTTCCAACTTCTTGACCCCGTCCAAAAAGTAATTTTCCGGAAGGTCTGCAAAATACTCCTCCGTGGCGTCGATGATTTCCTCGCGTGAGCTGAATTTTTTATTGATGAGCCATCTTTTGAGGTTTGGGAAGAGATAATAGTCCGAGGGAGCCAAATCAGGTGAATACGGTGGATGCGACAGCAATTGGAGCCGTAAGTCATGGATTTTAGCCGCGGTTGCGATGCTCTTGTGCGCCGGCGCATTGTCTTGCAAAAACAAATTTTTTTTCCGCTTCATGTGAGTCCGTTTTGCATCGTTTTCGGCCTTCAATCGCTCCAATAATGCACAGTAATACTCGATGTTGATGTTTCTTCCTTTTTCGAGGTAGTCCACGAAGAGTATGCCATGACAATACATATATATTACACCTATTCTGGATCGAAGAAAACTTGGCATTGTTAAGGGCTATAGGATTGAGCAGCTTCGAACGGATTGTTTTCTAATGACCAGGGTTTGTCCGCGCCTTTAATCCTTTTACCACAAACATTTGAAATCCGTTCGACTTTATTGATTTATTCAGAACCTCACTTTTCGTTCTCCTATGTTACTTGAATGAAGTTTGGGAGAAATTGGCTGAGACTTTTCACTCACTGTGATCGTTTAAGTTTAAAGTTTTAATGAATACGAACAATCTGAAAGGTGTGGTGGATAAAATTGGATTTTGTCCTACAGGAATGTTAACATGGACAGGTTCCTTCGCAAATTAATTTACAAGCAACATCTCTCTTGAACAGTAGATCTTCTTTTATTTTAAATTTGATTAATTTTCGAAGACAAACTTTTAAAAGGCTTAAGTTACAAATTTTCTATAAAACAGAACCAAGGAATCAGACATTCTACCTTTCTCCCTGACTTTCTTTAATTTTCTTAAGCCACGTGCGTACTTTGCATAAATTTTATTCTATCCAGATTTTTTTTTTCTTTACAGTCAACTTTACCATGAGTCTTCTATTTAAATTCATAAATTTAAAACTGTAGTTATATGTGTATTGAAGTAGCTATGTTCAAGAGAATGCCAGCAAAAGTTTCTTCTGACCCAGATCATACTTCAGACAGCGAATTTTAACAAAGTGATTACAGCTCCCTGACCCAACTGAAGCCATTTGATTCTTGAATTTTGCTCTAATCCTTTCATAAAGGCACAAGCAATACCACTGTAGGCAATTCATTAAGGACCTCCGGCAGTGTAAGAGTTTTCCTAGAGCTAAACAAGTTGGAAAAGTGTAAGCAAAATATCAAAACCATGGCCTTAATTTTTTTGATTACTTGAATAATTTTTAATTAAAACTCAACAAACTCCTTATGGGGTAAGGATTCGCATAAAATTTATGGTTTTCGCCCATCCATCGATTCCCACTGGCGTCATTAGAAATGTTCTCGGTTTTGTGTATATGTAGCTATGTTTGTTTTTCTCTGATTTGAAACTCAAATCTACTCCAGGTTAAAGTTTTACAGCCCTGCCTGAGATTGTGTGGATTAATAAAAAAAAAAAAAAAAAAAACTCCTGAATAGAAAAGTGATGGAGTTTACTTCAACACTCAACCTTTAGCCTCAACACAAAACCAAGGATGGCATCTTCCCAACCAACACCCTTATAATCTTGACATTTTCCACACAATTGGAACAAATTTGTAAGCAGTTCTCAATCATAAACTGCTCTCGTCCTACTCACCTACAACCTTAGTTCCATACTGCAACATTCAAGCGGTCCCCATGAGCTGTAGGGAGGAGTACTTGAATCTTCTTTTTTGTCCTCAGCCGGTCCCCTTCATGAACCTAATGCCGCATACGTTATGACAATACATAGAGACATCGCCTTTAGGCCCCAAAGGACTGACTATCAGGAGTTTGCCATCTAAAGCTCCCACCGGATATGCCATGAACTATGGCGAACACTGTTTGGCGCGTGATTGTTTGGCTTTTTCTCTTGCCGATACCATTATCCCTGATGTGCGTGTTCACAGGGTAGAGGGAAAAATCTGTCGGCAGACAAGAATGGGAATAGGGGCAGTAAAACCGCTTGCATGTTCTACTATGTGTCGGACATTCTAAGTCGGAAATTTAGTACCTGTCTGTAATGAGTTTTTACGCCAGAATAACATACAAATATTCCTATCTACGAGTATAGTACGAGTAAAATGAATACTCATACCAACACACACAAAAGGGAATGGATGTTGTATCCGGTTTCTCTAGAGCGACAAAAAGATTTATCCGCCCTGCCGCTATTTCAACCCCTTTGGAATCAGAGTCAGCTCTTTTCTGTGATTGCAAAGGTAAAAAGTTTGGCTTCTCCTCTTTCCTGTCACAGGTGAGAGCGCCGTAGATTTTGCGTTATCGCAATGAAATGCCAGCGAAAAATATTTTACAAAGTAAAGGAAATTTGCATTTCAAAGGATACACTCGTTCTATGGAAACAATGCTGAGACGGCTGAAGGAGTTTGATGATACCATATTTTGTTGATTCTGTACGGAAACTTGTGTGTGTTGGATTTTTCACGTTTCGAAGTATTTCTTGATAAATATACATAAATCTCTGTTTCAGATTTTTTACGATTCGCTGTTCTTTTTTTTTGTGTTTTTAAAGCTATTTATAATAGAGAAAGGATCGACAAGAGAAATGTTTATGGCAAAGTATTTGCAAATGTCTTCTTGGTGATCTATGTTTCTGTGGTGCGCTAGTGTTGATTTTATTCATAAAAAAAATATAAGTGAGAAATAAGACAAAAATAAATTCCAATTCAAATGAACGTTTTATCATATTTAAGGAATAATAATGGAAGATACATTTGATGAACTTTCCTCAGGTAATGCCAGACATCAATTCTGGGGGCATGGAGATGACGATTTAGACAATTTTATTCATAAAAGTGGAAACATTAATCCTTATACCTTTATGGGAATCTTTATCTCTTTTATTTTTGCTTTATTATCTTAAATGATGGTTTTGAATGACAAACGAATGAGATTTCCAGACAAAAATACAGATACACAGTATACATTTACTGGAACACAATTGAGTATAAAAATGAAAAAAAGGAATATCGTATAGCACTTAAGTGTGGCGAGGATTAAATTTCTAAGAGATAATTACGTATTCGTTTATCCCTTTGTTTTTCGTACAGTTTAATTCACTGGATATGTACCAGTACGTACCGCATCATTATGCCAGATTTTTGTGCGTCTTCAAATTTTCAAATTAGTTGAACTCTTTAAACAGAAGGCGTCTTGCTTTTTATATGTGTTTGGTAGGTCCTATCGTCTCTATAAAGAAACCTGAACCTCAATCAACAAAAACGGTCCTTTCCTTGTTGCCTCTAGTTTCGTTTCACAGACTAATTAGGGTCCATCGACTGGGGTGCCATACAAAGCTGGAATTTATCTGCCGAAGAGATCGAAACTTCATATCCGTCCGTTCTATTTCTTATTTCAGTGGTACTAAATGGCCAATAGAGTGAGAGTCATGGCGGAAGATCATAAGTTCAACTGGTGAAAAAACGTCGTACTCCCAGTAGAGGGAAAGGTTGGCTAAATTACTGATATATATTCGTATGTGGATTACAAGAGAAATGAAATGCAGTGATTTCCGCTTAAGACTAAATATTTATTGAATTCTTCTTACTTACTAACCTAATTGCTTAAAAATAAAAATTAAATTTACTTTCACAGTGTAATGTATAAGTGTTGATATATTCTACAACACTTTATCAATGTGAAATCTTAACAGATAATTTATTATAAGTATAGAATACCATATATAGATAACATATAATTGGCTTTTAAGTAATTTAGTGATTATTATAACAATATCACACAACCCTTAGTTTTGCTGATCTTCCTGGAATAAAATATTCCACATTGCCTTACAAATAATGTAAGGTAATGTATAATAAACGATGCTTGCTAACGTATCGACTTAATCAAGATCAGTTGTAAATGCTTTTTGATGCGATTAGAGCGAAACGATTGTACACACGGCCAAGTTCTAGCAAAATGCATGCGCACTGTGTACTTATATTTACACTAAACGTTTCGAGCACTTTTCAATGTTAATAACTAAATAACTGCTCAAATAACGACAAGTATCACTCAAAAAAAAAAAAACAACCGTCTTCATCTTCCACCAGAAAAGAAGGAATCAAAACGTAGCATAGAGAAAATATCATAGCTTGAGGTATATATTATGGCAGATGAACTGACTCAAATTGCAGGATATAAAATACTACGATTGCCATCTTACCATCGCGAACTTAATTCCATATAGTTGGTATGGGCTCAAGCAAAATGATTCGTAGCAAGCCAAACTAAAATTTTAAAAATTAAAGACGTTAAGATACTACATAATAGAAGCACTCGAGAAAGTGTGTAGTGAAAAATGGTTTAATTTCGTCAAACATGTTGAATTAAAATGTGGGATGTAGATGTTTTCGCCAAATCAGGAACATATAGCTTTAAATAATGAGAATGACAGCAACTTTGAATTTGCTTTGGATTACTTTGCTTACTATTATGTTATTATATAAGGTTTTAGACTGTTTTGTACGATAAATAAGTAAAAAATGTAACTGATGCAATTTTCTTTTCCTCAAAAACATAATATCACCAAAAAAAAAAATCGATGACAACCATCTAATTATCTTCAAACGTTCCTGTCCACATGTATTCCTATGAGAGCTTTCACGACCGAATTGCTTATCCATTTCTTTATAACCAGAATAAGAAGCAAATATTCCAAACTTCCCTGTACTGCAGTAATCACAGTGACTGTCGTTTGTGGGTGGCCATTGCTCAAGTAGTCAAGTGGTAGTGGATTGACTTGAAAATTTAAATCCCAGCCTCACCCGAAAATTTTTAATTTTTTCAGTTAACAAAAATCAAGTAAGATGAACAGTTGACTAGAAATCAACTTGCCCTAAGAATTTAGTCTCCTCATTAAATGTTGGATGAAATTCATGGAGCGAAATAACTACTGAACCCAAACACCTTTCTTTCTCTCTCTATCCCATTTTCCAAAAATCTTAACACCTACTGAGGAATCATTAGTGTATTCATAAACATTTGAGTTCTTTAAAAAAAAAACCAAAGTTGTCATGGACTTGATAAAAAATATTTAAGATGGTTTCTTCAATCTGGTACACGTGGTCGATTTAGCGTAGAGAGATGCTGCCAAGATAACCGCACCAGAGAAGTAGGTGTGAGTTTGTTCAAAAGAAAAACAGTCTAATTCAATGCCTAGGGGGTGGCCGTGGTGTAGTGGTAGTAGCAAACGCTTCTCACTCGGAGGGTCCAGGTTCGAATCCTGCCCATGGCAAATCAGTTTTTCATTGTGTAATTGGAACTCCGACAAAAAAATTCTGCGTGTGAAGGCATAACACTGACACGTAGATTTGGCTGTTATAAGAGTTTCAAGCAATGGAAAAAAATACTGGGAATTATATCTCGAATCACTCTGAGTGAAGAAAAACTCTCCGTCCTATTCGGACTCCTACCCCTGGAGAGCAAACATAGAAACCAAACACACCTGAGTTTCAAACCACTACAAAAACAATTTTCCTTTCTCCTCCTTCTATCTTTCCGCCCGCGCCCAGGCAACAGTAAAAGGGTATCTAACCCCTTAGGCGCGCGTAAATTATAAAAAAAAAAAAAAAAAAACAAGGAGAAGATAATCAAATACAAGATCAACAGTAAACTACATAATGCCATGAAAGGAATAACTGAGAAAATCAATCGGATGATATACATATTTAAGAACGAGATGTAGGCATATACGAGTAACATCCATTTTGATCCATTTTGGCAAAAGTGCTTGCATAATTAAAGTTTCGGGTTGGTCTATAATGCACAATTTCTTTTGTACGAGTATCAATAGTTTCGCTTGTAGAGTCAGTCAAAGTTGAAAAATTTTTAATACCACCTAGAAATAGATTTTTTTTTTAGCTTTTCTTTTTCATTTTGTATGTTATACTTGTTCGTTTGTGAAATAAAAAATGGACTGAATTTTTTGAAATCTATTGTTTTTTAAAACACTTTTTCCGGCGCACTTTTTAGACTTTAGGTTTAAAACAAAGGTCGGAAAGAGTCCGACCTATGCATAACAGAAAATAAATTCCTACAAAGAATTACACCATTAAAGCAATCGGTTTTATTAGAAAATATTAGCTTAAAATTGAAAATGGACATTTTATACAACAATTTATTTGAAAATTATGTCAACGTCTCGAATGAAAAAAAGTTCCTGAGTGCCTTAAAAATGATTGCCACCTGTCCGATGAAAATTTTTCACCGTAAAGCTGTCCAAATTTGAAAGCAAATTATCATCAATTTACACACATCATCCATCAACAAGGATAGCAGCCTATAGACCAAGAAAGAATTTCAAAAAGGGTAAGAAATGGTCGAAAAATTGTCTCCATATCGATATTTGAAAGAACCGAAGAAACGTGTGATTTACCAACTACATCAAAGTCATCAAGAAAAAGGCAAGGAAATTAATAACTGAGTGCTAGATGTTTCCCAAAAAACAATATTTTTTTCTATGAAGTATCGCTCGCTTAAGGGGTTAAGGTACCCTTAAACTGTTGGCACACAGCGCGAGCGAAGAAAAATTAGGGAGGGAAGAAAGATAGGTACCGATGTACGTTGGTTTAAAAGGTTTGAATGTTATAATATAATATAATAGAGAGCTTGGCATTTCACAAGCGAGTTGTTCGGCTTAGGAACGAATCACGATATTTCAGAATACGTCCGAAAGTGGGCTTGAGGGTATACTGATGAGCATTCATAGCAAGACGGGTATTACGGTTGAAGGTTCGAAGGGGCGGAATGCTACTGGCGATTTCTATGGACCACTGATAGTGGAAACAGCGATAAAACAAAGTGATACACGAGACATTTCGTCAGTGTTCGAGGGTTTCCATTGACCGGGTGATGTTAGCATTATTTATGAGTTTTATCGCACGGTTTTGAATCTTATCTGCCGAATTTAAGCTGCCAAAATCACACTGCAGGTCTTTCTAATGTCTTAGCAATGGAGGATATCAAGGATCACGAATAGTTGAAAGCTGATGTAACCAAGGCTGTTTCTGCCTCAAGAAAACATTTCAATTCCACAAAAGAATCTTATCAATTATAATAGTGATAATGTATAGTCTTTGTTTATGGATTCTGGTATGTCAAAAGGAAAATATAAGTTTTTTTTCAGTTTTAAATGCATTTTATTTTCTTAATACTAATTCTTACATTCTAACAAAAAATGCTTAAATGCTAGCTTACAATTACTTAACAATCTTATGCTAACTTACTGGCCCCACACAGGCACTCTAAGCTACTCTGAATACTTATATCTATGTCTTTCGACTTCATTTACATTTTACTTAGAACTATTTTGAATACTTAAGGCTAAGAAAAAAGGAAAATATAAGATTTTAAGAAGTTTGCTGAAAAGCACAACGTAAATATTCTTCATCCTACATAATTACAACAGTTGACAAAAAAGTGGCAGTTTCATGAAATTACGAAATCGCGGAAATACTAGCTATAGTGAAACTACAAGGCATTATAGATCATACTATATGACGGCTTTTAGAAAGCAAAATTGAGGAGGAATTAATTGCATTTCCAGGGACTTTTAAATTACAAAGTGAGTGATCTGTGATGTAAGTTAACACACGTAAGCAGCCACCTATCTGACTGAAATGCGATAAGGCTCAAGTATCCATTCAGACGCAATGTATGCATTTTTTACCTGCATGCGCGAACCTGCACGAGCTTTCACGTGGGGACCAAAGCCATTGGAGTAAATTGTATCGAGGTTGGATTTTGAGTATTACACACCCGGTTGAATAAACAACTAATGAACGCCGTTTATTGTGATCACCTTTGGACCTGTCAATTTTGATAACAATAACTGGCTGATAACATTAAGCGGGCGAAATAAAACAAATACAAATGACAATAAAATTACAGATATGTATATATGTATTACATAAAATAGTTGAATATTTACATTTAATAAAGTACAGGTAGTGCTTTTATTTGAAAAACTTGTCGATGGTTGTCTTATTGTTTGCACTCAATAATTTATGAATGTAGTCCTCATATACATAATGTTTTTCAAACGTCGAGGCCATGCACTGAACACCATGGCGAAGAGTGCATAGGGCATCTCTCATTTCAGCATTAGTTGGCGGAGCATCCGAATTCTCTTCATCCTCTTCTGCTTGGCAGATACAGTCTGTATTTTGTTGATCTTGACATATGCAATCTAACAAAGTTGATTTTCCTTCAATCGCTATATCTTTATCTATGTCTACCCAATTTTCGAATTCATCTTTAGGCATATCCCAAGAAATGGTCTCGTTCGTTTCAACCATAATTGTGAGCTCTTCAGAAATGGTGATTTCATCCTCGATTTTTTAAAATCCTCCTTTGCGGAAGCAGTTTTCAATTATTTTATTTAAAACATGTTTCCACGACATAACTAGCAAATGTATGCCATCTAAAAGCGAAATCTTCTTTGCAATCGCATTTGCATCAGCTTGACTGTCGCTATCGAACTCAGTAATAATTTTTTCACGAACTTGCGTACGGTAATAAGCTTTTAAAGTTCGAATTATACCTTGATCGCATGATTGTATTAACGACGTAGTGTTTGAAGGCAAAAAAATTATTTTTACGTTTTTCAAAGACAAACTGGTACTGTGAGTCGTACAAGTTGTCTACGAGCAAAACTATGTTACGTTTTAACTCGCGATCCCACTTTATAAGCCAATCACTGAAATTTTTACTTGTCGTCCAAGCGTTTGAAAAGTACTCGACAGGCAATTTTTTGACACCTTTGAAACAGCGAGGATTCCTACTTTTTCCAACGACTAGGAGACCTCGCTGCCCTCTTGACATACTTACGCAGCAAAGAACCATTACACGTTCTTTTGATGTTTTGAAACCCTTAGATGTTTCATTGCTAAACATATAAGTGTGCTCAGCCATGGCACGAAAGTAGAGCCCAGTTTCGTCCACCATTATAAACATCCCGATATATTCGGCAATAATTTTCGGCCATTCGGTTTTTAACCATTCATTAGCAGCTAAATAATCAACACTTTTTTCTTCGCCATGAAGACGTTTAAACACAATGTTCTCTCGCTTTTTCAGTTGATTAAACCAACCATCAGTAGCAACAAAATCTGTTTTTCCAAACGTTCTTGCTACTTCTTCAGTTTTTTGACACGTGATTGGTCAATTAACCGGTGCATTCTTTGCTCGAACTTTGCCAAACCAAATTTTTAATGCAAACTAAACCTGATAATCTTCTCCACACCACTCTCTCTTTCAATCCATGTTCTGGTTTGATATTTCAGCAGTTTCTATAGTCGCTCTGTTCTTTAAAAGTTTCCATAGAAGTGGCTGTGAGATTTTCAAATGCACCGCAGCATTCCGTTGACTCATTTTCGGCAAGTTGTCATAGCAATCCAAAATTATTCGTTTTTCTTTTAATGATAAATCTACTCGTTTCTTTTTCTCTTCCGCCATGATTTTACACAATAATTATCTGCACTATTCAACGAACTGTGTTTCAGTTTTATTTATACACATAGGTGTATAAATTAATGTATTTTTCTCAAAATCGTCAGTAGTCGACTTTTTATTGGACTCTAACTTTAGACACCGCACTGCAAAACAACTCAACTACGAACTGTTTATAATCCAAATGTGCTAACATTACGTGTACTACGATACATATAACTATGTGTGTTTACATTCAACAGACAAATAGAATGCGCTAATACCAGATACGCGTCAACGGAAAAACAAAAAAAAAAAATTTACTCCAAGTATACGAGTACGTTGAGATTGTTGTCCTGAGAAACTGTACCTTACTTGTTTTGCCTATATTGTTTCTACAAAATTTCGATAACATAAACCGAAGAGCGATTACAATAAACGATATTTTTTGTGTGAATTTTATATGGAGTGATTTGGTTCTTAGTGATTTTGATAACATTAACCGATTGATAACATTATCCGTGATTATTATATCCGGCGACCACATTTATAATGTACTAGCTTGAACCGGCATAACTCCATTTTGCCAGCAGCAGTTGGCCACCAGGCGGCAATTGTGTCGTGCGTGTTGACGTTTAGTGTTTAAAGTTTTTATGACATTTCACACGATGGTCAAATTTTGTTTGATAAAAAAGCTGATACAATTCCCTTTAATCTCGTTCCACTTCGGATTACACGTGAAAATGATAAATAAGTCCAGTGTTCCGTAATTGCGTACATATGTCATTGCGGCTTGTGCATACGGCGAGGAATTCCAACATGAGTCGATGGTAAAATCACCAGTTGTCCAAGATTCTGCGCATTTCCATCAGTGTTCACAGCATCTCGTAAGTGGAAGTAGTCGTCGCATAGTAGTTTTGCCTGGTTCAATTTAATAAACAGCAGTCGCTCACTCTCAACTTTGACATATATATCGACCGCATAATGTTGTAATAAACGGCGACACATCACAATGATACTCTCATCATTCGGACGGTGAATCATTCGATAGGCGTAGTAGTTCATGGAGCTAAGTTTCTCATTTGTCGGAAGGCCTGCAAATGCGAGATCGAGTAGTTGAAGGATCAAGTGTTAACATTTTACCTGTAGTTGGATTTAGCATTTTCATCGTAATATCGTATCCAAATTACCCCTGCCAAGAATGGTGGGGTACTGAAGAGCGTCATAAGGTCTATGCGTTTCGGATATTCTTTGTAACAGTCCGACGGTTCTTCGCTGAAAGACAATATCTCGGCTGTGTGCTTGATCGCCAACAACCAATGCGCAAATGTCTGCAGAAGTTGGAGCATTGTATCGCCGTAAATGTTCTCCGGAGCACCATCAGGTTTGAAGACAAATCTGCGATTGTCTGAGTTCATTTTCTCCATCGCAGTTTTAAACATCATAACCAAAGCGTTGTTTGCATTAAAAAGTTGTTGCAATTTTCGAATGACGTTTTTTGTCACTCCTATTTGCCCTCTGTACCGCCTATCAACTTGATCATCCTCCGACGAAATGAACTACACCTGCAGATATTGGTGTGCGTCTTCATTTACTGGCAAGAATGCTCCCATCCGATAGTAAATTTGGCCTTGAATCTATGAGCCCGAATTGTAGTGTAGAATCCCGTGTCATTGTTAGAACAGGTGTGTTTGCATGATGCATAAAAGGAAAAATACCTTGCAAGTCGGCATGAAACCAGTTTCTTAAATGATTTTTGTTCCGAACGAAGTCATACGGAAACAGTTGTTACTCGTATACTGTCGAATGTTCTTGAGAAAATCATACGATTCAAACAACGATTTCAATTTCTCCGGAGGTGCATCTGAAGGAACCAATATCACTTTGCCACTCGCACAGCAAATACCGGGCGTTTCGCCTTTGAATTTTAGCGCGTTGCAATGTTGACACACAATAGCCCTCGCTCCAATATCGACAATGCAGATTGCTTCAATGCACAGTTTATCCCAGTCGGATAAACAAAACCTTCGGATCCATTCCGGAGGTTGAGAGAAGTGCGGATATAAAGAGCAAGGTTGAGTGGGATAAAAACATCCTAAAACACGGATTACCCACTGCTTCCACTGCTCCCATAATGTCAAAAGACTCCTCTAAGCGCCAGAGATCGTTCATCTTGTCCCAAAGGACCTCAGACCTATAAGTCTATCATCTTTCCTTCTGAAAACTCTAGAACCACTGATTGACATCCATATTCGAGCTAGAGTTGATCCAAGACTTATGTCTACGGCTCAACATGCCTACTGTAAAGGAAAGTCGGTGGAAACGGCTTTGCACTCCCTGACTAGCCACATCGAACGATCCCTACAATATAAGGAGTACACAATGGTTGCTTTCCTAGACATAGAGGGCGCCTTTAACAACGTCAACACATCCGAAATCACGACTGCGCTGTCAACTCTGCAGGTAGACGACTCACGTCGGTCGTGATCGGTCTAATGCTAAAACCTTTACTACTGAAAATGCATTCAATCACATCGCACTCTTTGAAAAAAAAAACCCCAAAAAAAAAGGGAAAAAGGACTTGAAAATTCTTTCGTTGTACCTATTGTAGTTGCAAAATGCAGGGAAAAGCGAGGTGTTCTGCTAGAACTTCAGTCTATTTTGCTAACATATTTATTTCCGTCGATCCCATTTTCCTCTATAATTCATCGACCATCCAATATTCCTATGCTAAAACTTAAGCTGGACGAATAACTGCCTTCCGCTTCACGCATACTCTACGAGTATATGCGACAGAGTCTGTGTATTAACGTTTTTCGCACTTTGAGATGATGGCTTCTTTTACATAAATTTGTGGTTCCAGAAATATAATAATTGAGATATTCGGGCTTTGTCGAACTGATTTATAACCCGTTATCTTCTAGCAGTCTTATCCAATTGTTAAGATTTGCTTGAAGGGCTTTGGATGAATTGGGAGTTTTACAGATGCTTAAGCTGCGCATATGATAATCTTATGATTAGCCCAATCATGGATACAGTGTACGTTGAAAAGGAAAATGAAAGGATTTAGGCGCCACTTCAACCTATTTGAAGCTGAGGTCAATAAAACAATGTCGGGCCTAATCAAAATGTCGAAATATAGATTATGGTAGATGAACCCTTAATGGACCAAAGCTAGCCCAAATATGCCCAAAATGTATTACTGACCCCAGAGAATTCGTTGAAACGTTTATTATGAGGGTTTTGTGTATGGTTTACTGATACTACTCATACAACTATGAGACCACAAAAAATTTATATTTACTCTTTACATTCCATGTAACCGAAATACGAATGGGGAAACTCGGATCTGTACTTAGAATGCTACATCTCTTAATAGACCATTTGCGACCGAACAATAAATGTATGTCCGAGATTAATCGCCGTACAAGAAATTCAATGAGGCTAATGTGTGGAAAGGGACATAGTGTCTAAACCATGTACTGCGGCGATTTTACAAGATTTATTATTGTAGTCAGTTAGGTCCTGAATTTTCGGCAGAACGAACATAGAATTTTAATCTCTATCAAGAGCATATTTGCCAATTCCAGCCTATCATGCGTACATGCCTCAGAGAGCAGAGACCATAGACAGTTAACACAAGCTCATTGACGAAACTATACGAACTTTGTTTTAATGCTAAATTAGCTGGAAATGTTAGCTTTGGTGGTACTGCTGAAAATTATGGCCTAAATCTCTTATAATGGATCTCCGAAAGTTCCAAGGAAAAAACATTCTGAAAGGAAATTTGACGTCAGACTGCTACAATCACACAAATTAGCAACCCATTTGCCAGTCCAGTGACCCAAGACGTATTATATTGCCAGCACCAAATACTGATGATTAGTTTTAGCGTTGGAAAAAAAGAGCAATAAGGATGTCGCTGAGTTTCCTTTGGACAGGATAACGAAACTCCTGGTTCGACACTAAGAATGCCGGCGACCATATGGAGAGGAAGCATACTATAACACATTGAAGTAGGCACCGAAAAGGAAAAAAGTAAGCATAAAAGCGCAAATCGAACCAATCAATATGGTTGATGATAATTAAAAATTCCATCCAACTGATCTGAAGGAAGTGAAGGTAGCTATAGCGAAACTTAATTCCAACAATGCTACTGAAAATGGCGGCTACCCGCAAGTCTCTTCAAAGTGGTGGGACATGACTTGGTAAGGAGCATGCAAAGCAAGTCAGTCAAATACTATATGATAAAACTTGAGTTTGCCCAATGTATTGAAACCGAATATTGTTGTTTTCTTGCTTCTGCTTCTGCTGCTATAAATATAGACTAGATCAGTATATATCATAGAAGTAGTTGCACAGACTTTTGGAAGATTGTGTCTCTGGTATTGACAGGAATCTTCTCCTAAGTATTGTAGTAAAATAGTCACGCATTGAATTGTCGAATCTCATTTTGACATCAAACTGATGTCCCTGCCCCAATAGGGGTAGTTACCGCAGCCGATTCGGCAAATAATACGGGTTTCCACTCATCAGGCTTCCGCTCAAAAAACATTGGAAATAAGTTCGTGTCTGCAAATCATCTCCGTCGAAGGTATGCCATCCGGTTGAGAAGCCTAGTTTTCACTCTATACGTTCATTGTTAGATTGCGGAATACTGAAACTGCGGAGGCTATTTTGTTATAGATGTCGGGGTGTTAGCTACCCGTGCTAATATCATATTTCAGTTTTGAGCACATTCTATCTGCCAGAACCCGTTTTCGTAGATAATCTCGTGCAGTATACATATTTCCCCTTTTGCTTACTTTTAGCTAAGTTAGCAAAGAATTCCCAAAATCATGGCCCACATTTTAGATCGAGGAACTTTTATAAGGAACATATACTAGGTCGTATTTCTGCTCTTATTAGTCACTTATTAGACTAGAGTACCGAATTAAGCTATCGGAATTGTAATCACATGCTTAAAGCTCATGTGGTTGTTTAAGTCTTATAGTTGATTATTTCTTTTATAGCAAATGTTATAGCCGTTTTCACACTTTTTCCTCCATTTTCTGTCCAATGTGCGTAATATGTGTTTGTTGCGGTCTGATGTCTCCTAATTAATATATACGAGTACATCTGGGTTGTTGGGATTCTGTTCTGAATACACGGTCCAAGCTCATCGTCTTCTTTTAGTTTAATGGGTTCGTCAATAGTAAAATTATCCATGTCCGAGGTAGCTGATCGCTTTACAATATAAAGTTATTTCACGTAGACATTATGGACCAAATTTGTACTGCAAATGTGTTAGTAAGAGGTCCTTTGATATTATTTTTGTTTCGACGAAGTGCAAAGTAAAAAGTGGTTGGTGAAATGGAGCCCTTGTCTAGGAATTATGTATGATCAGAATTCACAGCCTTGCTTGTTTTACCCATACATGAATATTTTCACCATACAGTTTGGGCAAAAAAAAGGTCGAAATCATTGACCGATAGCGTCAATTCCAGCCTTGAAAGACAACATTACACGTGTTATTAGCGAAATACCCACCAATATGCTCGAAAAATTGATTCAAAATAACACCGTATCAACATTTACATGAAATAATCTTTAAAAATTAAATGGCATTCATTGATTTATACATACACTTTGCTATTTTCCTATGTTTTTTTGACAATTAAAAATCAAACACAAAAAATATATAAAGAGTATATATAACCATCTTCCCAAAGGGTGCTCTTCTATCGCGGGAAGAGTACTGTGTTAGCATCTACATCAATCCTGCTGGTACGAACTCCTATGAGCAGAATGAAAACAGTGTTTGTACAGACAGTTCGTTCTTATAGACCAATTGCAGAAAACTACCTTTTTTGGAAGTTTACAGAATTGTCAACTCATGAAATATCTCTAGTCCCGAACATTGGTCAATCACCACCAATCCGGTTTTCGTAGCAATAAGACCATTTATGATTTGATGACGTGTTTTACGGAAAAGTGGATTCAATGTCTATACTAATTGGCGAAACAAAGCCACATTATTTCAAATGCTTTTGACAGAGTTTGGAACCAGCTCCTTTAAAATTCTGATAACAACAATATAAATGCTGTTGAGTCTCAGCGTTCCGTTTTGACACATATACCCTTTTTTAGTTTGAATTAATGACATTTTCTCTGCTACATCTTAATATACTAAAAACTCATTTGTTGACGGATTCATGTTCATGCTCGTCGGCTGCAAAACGGAAACAATGGTGTATGTTAAGCTCAATAAATTTCGATGTAAACAGCATAACTTATCAAGAAGCCAACCAACTAGAATTAATGCTTCCAAAATACAAAGATATCTTCTGTAGTTAAAAAGATATATACCAAACCATTATCCATGAGTGGGATTTGCAAGTTCACAACCGAAAAAATTCCCACTTATATACGTTCAAATGACCACACCTTCGATATAAGAAATACTTTGCCACATCTAATCTGGCTTCACTATACATATAGGTGATTATCTCCCCACAATTGGAGTACCTTTTACACATTTGGTGAGGTGCTCTTACGACTTCATTGTACGAGTACTTATTCAATTGAATTCAAAACTGTGTGATTAAACTCATATATGATGCTAATAGTGCACCGTCAATAGGTACCCTCAAACACTGTCGTCTCTTGCCTCACTTTGTTTTACCGTCCTATTTTCACCACATGTGTTCCTGCAAAATTGCGAGCGGTATTTCGCCTCATCAGACCTCCAATCGTAACATCCGTTTCACTATAGATACATTCATATATCCCTATTACTTACATAACATCTTTGAATTTGCTCTAAAATACATTAATTTCGTCCTCGTCCATACAGTTTTCTTATGGGATGTCCTGCTAACATTCTAAACCAACAAAAATCTGAATTTTTCTTGCTTTTCTTCCTAATTTTGCTTTAGCCACACTGCGTGCAAAAAATAGTGCTAATAGTGCACGCTTATTATAACAAAACATTGAATGAGCTAAACGGGTTAGTAAATATAATATTGACGAAATTCAGCCCCCACTTTGGGCTTATGAACGGCTATGGCCGTATCTGAAGCCTTTAGTGTCTTCAAGCTGCAAAATGCTATCTTAGTGGCTAGTCTATTGCCATCCGTACTCGCATTTATTTTATTACTACTTTTGTTACTGTTCGCTAGCTCATAGACCATCCAATTGAAATTGTTTTCCAGCACAGGAAGTTCGAAATGCACCTTTCTTCATTATCTCAACGCAATGATGTGGAAAATGGAGAGCACTATCACCTCTGAAACAAAAATACAAAAATCCATCGTTTGGGCGAAGGTAAGATTTCGTCTATTTACATAAACATATTCAGCCTGTTGAGAACTTATTGAAAATCTATCTGGCTATCTACGATTGTTTGGATCCCATGTCTATAGACTATTCATTTGTGTCTGAAATTGTCTGCAACCCAATTATTGGCATTAATTGACTTTTTCCTTTGAGTTATTTTGGATAATTTTAAATATAATTGTTGCCATTTGTCTATGCAACGTCTTGTTTTTACAGATACCCAGTCCAGTAGGGACTGGCCATTTGACGTCGTCACAAGACTCCATTTATTTTCTTTTTTTCTCAATTTACTCCCATTCTCTGTTAAAGTTCTGACGAGGCTTTGTTTCCTTAGAAATCTACAATCAGGCTATAGGCTCGCCTAACGATGTCGTTACCATTCAAAATCTGATAATTGTCGTGATTAATGGGTAACGATTCTTCACCCGCAGATTGAAACGATTTTTCTCCCTCTTCAAAGCGGGCATTTGGAAAATTTTCCACAAAATAAATTCAAAGAAATTTCACTTCAAATGGCGTGTAATTCATAACACTTGGATTCCGGCCGCTTATCTGATCTAAAGGTTGTATCACGCGTCGTTGCAATATTAACCCCGCGACAGCACGCTTCACACGAGACAAAAGACATGCATACATCAGTTTAATTTATGTCACTATTATCTTTATCCAGTTTAGTGACTTTATGACGTACATTGTTATGCCTGTTTTTGTAAGGGCTGAGGGGTCTTAAAGAGGGGTCTGATGTTGTTGTTGTTTACTCTTGTGTGGTGAACATTTTTATGTCATGTTGAATAGGTTGTATTCAAACTCTCACCCGCATGAGATGACATTCAGCTTGTCAGGATAATTACGTGGAAGTAAAGGTTTTTTTGCCTTCTTTGCACACTTTTTTCTCTCTTTCACTGGTTTTTGCACATTTCAAAAAAAGTGCTTTTCATTATTCCGCCTTAGTTCTTTCAGTTGGTATGTGAATAAGAAAAGGCGTAATGTCCTTGACCACGTACATAGTATAGCTACCATTATGTAGGTAACTCATGTAGGGATCTTAATAAAGTTAGCCGTATCTTCGAGAGGGTACTGCAAGAGTGGAATGACTCCAAAAAGAACTGCGTTACCACGAGTATTTGCTGGAGTTTATGAATCCTTACGTAAATGCCTGAAGAGGGGTTAATTTGAGAGCTAAAACTACGAAGCATGGAATAATTTCCTGCGTGAAATGTCTTTGAATACGAACAGTTTTTATTTTAAATGGAAGAAGGCATTTTAGGAACAGACTTATGTAAATGTATTTATTTCTACAACTTTGCATGCTGCCTAGTCCACAATTGCAGTAATAGTTTTCACCTGGAACAAAATTAAATCTTTAAAATTTTCTTGACCGTTCTTATATATGATAGCCTTATATACGGCGAGCAGTATACTATGCTCAGGGGCTGTTTCATCAAATCAAATTTTCTTTAAACCGCAAGTCCTAATCAGTTCTCTGTCCGTATCGTAGTTGCTGTAACAATAAACTTTACATAAAGCAAGTTACATCGAAATAATAAGTATCTTTGCATAAGTTATGGATCTTGATTAATTCAAAAAACATGGTTACGCCATTTGACTTCATGACGGCTTAAAATACTGCTTCGAACGGAAGAGAATGTAATCCGAGCGGTTTCTCCCGTGAAACTCCAGCTTCCACCTAATCTTTCCGTCAGCATTGATGGAGGCAATATTTGCTACTGCCTAACAATAACAGGTCAGCGCTTCAACCCGGATATGTTGATTTGGTTTCATGATTCTCAACGAGTCTGAAAGTTCTATATCTTTAAAAAATTTAAAATCGGGGGTAAGGTTTAACACACGAGTTAGACAAATATATAAAAAGACCTGTTGGCGATCACAGATCTGTGTAGAACACCAGTAGCCAATTTGTAAATCAATATATTCCGTTTGAACGGATTTCTTCCAAACTATTTAAGTTAGTAGGTGTTTATTGATAAATATACCTTTATCATCATTTGTCCGATCCTATAGAGACTTAAAATTCATAACTTCACTTACAAGATACTTATACTATATTTCATATTCGTTGAAACTCAACATCAACAATCTAAAAGTTTTTATTGTTTAGCCAACAAATTGCTCAAATTGCTCTCTAACCAGTCCGCCTCCAAATGTGGTTTGATGATGGAAGACAGCACTTGCTGTATACCTGTCTATATAATACAATACATGATGCAAAAATGGATTTAAAAAAAATGGTAGCTAGCGCTAAAACTTTTGTTATTATTAATTGTAATTTATTTTACTTAATAATAAAGTGATGATGATGATGCTGATTTAAAAAAACTTACGCTGGAAGTGTTTTTTTTGGAACACTTTTCGACCATCTGCCTATCGAGGTTGTCTTAAAAAACTGGGGAAAGTCTCGAGTAAAAAGGGGGATTCACACGAGGACTATGTAAATTGTGAAAATCCGTACCGCCAACTTTTCTCTATTATTTAATGAAGCTCCTTGAAATTGTTTACTTAACTGACACAATTACGTACGGGTAGTGCGTTTACCCACGAGTTTCAAGGATATGAAGGGTGCCCGATGTTAGATTTATTTTTTATTTTAGTATTTAGTTTAACATAAAGAAAAATAATGTGGATTCTATTTTTTGAAAATGATATCGTCCAACTGCTGTCTATTTACGTGTTTCGTACCACATGCTACAGCGTACGAGTACATGGGCCAGAGTCGTTCGCAGATCTCCGTAGAGAACAGACGTGCTTCGGCTTTACGTAAAGTAAAAAAAAAAAATTTTGAATTTGATAAAATTTAGTTAGCTGACTCGGTAGCCGTGCGGTTAACGGCGTCGCTCAGTGAGTAGTGGGACACGGGTTTGAGCCCAGGCCAATCTTGGAACTTTTTTTATTTTTATTTTTTTTCCGCAAAGTGTGGTTACAAATACAAAAACTAATTAAGCAAATCGCGTGATGGATGGTGGAGAGCGCTCGGCTCTTCCCATAACGGGCGTGGGAAAAGGCAAAAATAGTGTTGCCAGTGCCGTGGCGAAAGCCATTAAAAGGAGGAGGGGTTTGAAAACCAGTCCTAATCTGACAAAAAAAAACGAATAAATGCAGTTTTAACGGCTGATGAGGTTCATTATGAGGGGGGCAATAACAACTTTGCCTCTCTAGCGGCATCCGAGTCGGAAGATGAGGATGAGCAAATAAATGGCATAACCAGAAGCATACAAAAGCTGGAAGCAAAAGTGCTTGCTATTAAACAAAAACAAGAAGCACGCAGGCAGAGGGAGCAATTAGAAGTAGCGAGCTCCCAACAACAAAACCTGCAGCAGCAGAAACAACTGCAGCAAACAAAACAGCAGCAGCAGAAACAACAGCAGCAGCACAAACAACAGAAGCAGCAGATACAGCAACAGCTGCAAAAACAGCACATGAAACCACAGCAGCTGAAAAAAAGCAGCAGCAACAACAACAACAACAACGACAACAACAACAACAGCAGCAACAACAACAGCAGCAGAAGAAGAAGAAGGAGAAGGTACCTCCTATCAATACCTACAAATTAGAGGTAACAATTTTAACATTAACAGATTGGGGAACGATCGTCGTGCCATCCACAGTGGAGGGCTACGCGAAAGTTAAAGAGCTCCTAAAAGAAACGACGACGGAGCATTTCTCATTCACACCGAAGTGTGAAAAGCGGCAATCGATGCTGCTGAAGGGGTTGGAACCGTCTTCTGATCCTGAGAAGGAGTGCGAAGGACTCAAGTTTGTGGGGGTAAAGCCATTTACCACAGCTAGAGCCAGGCGGGAGAAACGGAGTCTGCCGTTCTTCCTGGTGCAGCTCAGTCCCGAAAGCCGTCTGGATAGTCTAAGGAGTATCAATGTCCTAGACTACCAAGTGGTTCACTGGGAAAGATTAAAAAGGAGCGATGGCG
The DNA here is from genome assembly GCA_949129095.1 of Volucella bombylans. Taxonomy (NCBI): domain Eukaryota; kingdom Metazoa; phylum Arthropoda; class Insecta; order Diptera; family Syrphidae; genus Volucella; species Volucella bombylans. The sequence continues at coordinate 94,221,531 of OX422142.1, forward strand.
TTATACAATGCGTTCGCTGCGAGAGGTTCGGGCACGCCGCGTCGAACTGCCAAATGCAGCCTCGATGCGTGAAGTGCGCTAAGAACCACAGTTCCGAGGAGTGTGCTCTGGGTGTTGACGGAGCATCCGATAGGTCGCAGCTCTCGTGCGTGTTATGTGGGAACGTGGGACACACCGCAAACTATCTGGGTTGTCCTAAGTTCGCCGACATTAAAAAAGCAAAACTGGCTCGGCAGCAGAAGGTGGAGGTCAAACGTTCACCTGTTAGGTTTTAAACACCAGCCGTCACGTCTCAAATTTCCTACGCCCAAATGGCGTCTGGTAGGGGGGCTACGGTACAGCAAGCGACTGTTGCTTCTACGGCGCTGATGCCGAGAACAACGGAAGCTGCACCTAACATGCTAGCCATCTTGCTCGCAATCCAAGGGCAGATGGCTCAGCTGCAAAAGCATGTTCAAGAACAGGCCAAGCGGGTGGACCAGATATATGCGCTGCTGCCGGGCCTAACGCAACACATGTCGTAATGGGTACGCACATGGTGGAGCAAACTTTGAAGGTCCTTGCGGTGAATGTTAATTCACTGATTAGGATCGAACGAAGAGCCGCGATGTTTAAATTGCTGCAAGACCAAACTCCTGATGTGCTTTTCGCTAGCGAAACCAAGCTAACCGATAAGCACAAACTGGAGTACAATAATTATATTGTTAGAAGAAGAAATCGACCCAGATCCAAACGTGGAGGCGGTGTCGCGATCTTCATTAAAGAAGGTATAAAATTTCACAGAGTGTACAAGGGAGTGTTGCGCAGGTTCCGGGTGTTGGAGGCAGTCGCCGTTTACATCCCGCTCCTCAGTGGAAAGCAGCTGTACTTGGCCTCTGTTTATGCACATGAGGCTTCACAATCCACTCTATTCATTACAGAGCTCGACACGCTTTTTCGACTTTTGAGGCTGGAATCGGGAGAGAATTATTTTATATTTGGCGGGGATTTCAACGCTAAACACAGAGATTGGGGAAATAATTTGCTAAATACTAGAGGGAACCTACTACTCAATTGGTGGGATCAGCACGATGTCATGTACGGACTCGGTCTTAAAGCGACGGATAACCCGTCGTTTCCCAGAGGCGGGTCTTATTTGGATCTACTGCTGTACGACGAACGTAGACGACTGGCAGGTATTAATTTACTAACGCTAAACTGTCTGCGCACATTCGTGTATGACAGCGACTATTGCGGTTTTAGCACCGAAATTACGGTTCCCAACGAAATTGCGGAATTGGAGGAGTTTGTTCAAAGATATTCTTACAACTACAGTAAGACTCGATGGACACGCTTCTCCGCTAATTTGACAAGAGCGCTCTCCTCGAACACGCTGCACCCACCGTCCAATAGGAATTTGTCAAACGAGGAGATCGACAATTACCTAAAATAAATGGACGAGACAATTAAACAAACTATGGACACTACAATACCGCGGAATCGACGTACAACTAACGAAGACCTGTTCCGCAATCCTACTATTGACGCACTGCACCGACAGAAAAGTAGGCTTCTGACACGACTCAAAAACTTGTATAGACAGTTAACTGACAGACAAGACCCGGAGATTAGGACACTGAAGTCGTCGATTAAAAATGTCCAAACGTTAATAAAAGAGAATTACAGAATTTCTGTAAGTTTGTATTGGAACAACAAGGTTCCAGCTGTAAACACCAGTTTTTCATTGTGTAATTGGAACTCAGACAGAAAAATTCTGCGTGTGAAGGCATAACACTGACACGTAGATTTGGCTGTTGTAGAGTTGCAAGCACAGAAAAGAAAAATACTGTGAATTATAACTCGAATCACTCTGAGTGAAGCAAAAACTCTCCGTCCTATTCGGACTCCCACACCTGGAGAGCAAACATAGAAACCAAACACACCTGAGTTTCAAATCTGTCAACAGTAAAAGGGTATCTAACCCCTTAGGCGCGCGTAAATTATAAAAAAAAAAAAAAAAACACCAGCACCCCGGAATATGTTTCCGCAAATAAATAAACTATTTCGGAGAATAAATCAAAACGACCTTCAGTGTCTTAAAATAGACTGGACAACAGACAACGAACGGTTACTGACAATAGCAGGTATTGATCCAAATGAGGCCGCTGATGATGACAACTTCTTTGTGATCGAGGATCCACAGGAGAAGGTTGAGGCCATAGGGGCGACTTCCGAGTAAGTATACAAGGCCACTGATATCATTGGCCTTAATTATGACCTGGACAATCGCGTCTTGGTGCACGACTTCTGCATAATGAAATAGGGAACTGACGATCCGAGGGCTCTGGTTTCATCCGGTTCAGCGACGGAAACATGGCAAATAATGTCATTTCGTTCATTTCGAAGGAGGAACTCCACGAGATCTTCGACACAATCAGGGCTAAGAAATCAGTGGGGACCGATGGTATTCCGAACATCGTGCTTCGACATCTTCCTCTAGAAGCGGTGGACATTTACACCTCCCTGTTTAGGAATGTAATGAATAATGCACATTATCCAGTGCATTGGAATACGGCGGTGGTTCAACCTATCCCTAAAAAGGGAAAGGATATATCCAATCCGTCGAATCTGGCGTCGATAAGTCTCCTTCCGAATATCAGTAAGTTTTTTGAAAAAGTAACCAATAGAGCTCTGTCTAGGTGGGTTGAGGACAAACATATAGTTCCGGATAATCAATTCGGTTTTAAGGCGGGACATGATATCTGATATCCAATGGAATAAAGGCAAAAAACAATGCACTGGTGCCTGCCTTGTTGACTTGGAGAAGGCCTTCGACACCGTATGGTTAGAGGGTCGTTTCTATAAGCTGACTGGGCTAGGGATCAGTAAACCACTCTTGTACATTCTTTGTAATATGCTACACAACAGACAGTTCATCGTGAAGAATGGTGATGTGACTTCTGTTGGAATATTTCAAATTAAAAATGGTCTTCAGCAAGGTGCGGTCAATTCGCCGATCCTATTCAACATTTACACAAGCGACTTGGTATGCTCACTCCCCCATACTATTGCGTACGCAGACGATTTGATAGCGCACAGAACAGGTCCAAAAATCGAGGTCATTAATACTCTCTTGCAGCGTGACTTCGATAAAATAAGACGATTTTGCGGTGACTGGAAGTTGAAAATCAACTTTCAGAAGTCGGAAACCATTCTCTTTAGGACGCCGTTGTCTGGAGCCTCTAGGGACACCAGAAAAAATTGGCGAAAGTTCTCGATCATTGGACAACGCGGACAGCCTCTTGCCTGTCGAAATGTAGTCAGATACCTTGGAATCTGGCTAGATCAGTTTCTGTATTTTAACGAAAATGTTGATGCTGCGCTGTCCTATATTCCTAGGATTTTAGTAAGATAACTTTAAGAGAATAGCAGTAAGACATATACCATATATTGAATTCTCACAAGACTAGTACATAGTCTCTTAAACTAACGAAAAAATAAGAAAAACTCAAGTAGAGTTACGAGTACTTTCGTACTAATTTAATTTCATAGCTTAAAATATGCCTAGGGGATAACTCTCATGAAAAAAGGGGCCGGCTTCCTGCGGAATTAATTAATTTTAATCGCTGGTGGTGAAGATCCTCATACCCTAGTAGGTCGCTGCGATTTTTAACGCATTAACGACTAAAGAGGATTCATATGAGACTTCCGAACTAAAGTAGCTACCCCGAAAGTTAATGGAGAGCGCTTAGCAGGCATCTAGGGAACTGATGTTCAAAGTCATCCTTTTGACAAAACAAAGGAAAATATATATATAAAAAAATTCAGTCATATTAAAAAAACAAAAAGCATTGATATTGATTGCAAGTAATATATAGTTAAGAAAACATAAAAAAATCAACTTTTAATTTTTAATTTAAGAGAAAACCATTTGCCACGTCTGTCGTTATTGTGTTTTTGTTTTTTCTTTACCTCTAATTTCTTACTGCGTACCCTCCGATACTTCCTAGGTTATACTGTTTAGAATGGATGAGATTAAGAACTCAGTCACTCAGCTCCCGGGAGCTATAAATTCGTTAATAGAAAAGCGCAGGGTAATAGAAGGCCGAATTAATAGAAGAAAACAATTTAATCCACAAGAGTCCATTAAAAATGTTAATGAGCGCTTGGCGGTTGTCGGAAATCGGCTCCAGGTTGTGGAGCAGGGAGACAATTCCGTCCCACGAGCGGACGATGCGGTACTATTATGTGGGCCGACATCCGAGCAAGACTTGAAGGATATTTCTAAAATGCCTGATTCAGTGAAGGAATTACAAGTCTTTGACTGCAATCCAGTCCAATACGTCGCCTGGGTCTACAGTGTGGAGACGATTCTGAAGGACTATGAAATAGTCCGGAATAAACCCATCTACCGTGCGATTTTACAACACATACGACAAAAAATAAGAGGCAGGGCAGATTCTGCTCTGGTCTCATACAATATATTCGATAACGAGTGGAATGAAATTAAAAAAATTCTCTCGCACCACTACGCCGACAAGAGGGATATCCGTACCCTCGAACACCAACTTAATCAGCTCACACAGGGTGGTTCAAGAGTTGATGATTTCTACGCCACAGTGAACTTTCAATTCTCTTTGATCATCAATAAGATCAGGGCTGAGACGTACTCTATAGAAACAATGAATGCTTTCGTGGAAACCTACAGAAACCGTGCACTGGACGTATTTATTCGTGGGCTTAATGGGGATCTTTCAAGACTTCTCATTGTTCAGAAGCCAAGAACCTTGCCTGAAGCATACTCCGCCTGCTTGGAGATGCAAAATCTTAACTTTAGAAATAATTCTCTACATGTCACGGTATCCAATATGATATCTTCCCCTGTGAACTACGACTTTAGAGGTAGCTCAGGATCCCATCACAATCCTGGAACCTTCCCTCCAAGAGATAATCCTGCTCACAATTCACATCATCCACGGAGGTAAAGTTTTCAGCAACAGCATCCACCCCAAAGGCCGGCAGGACCAAAACCTCCGGTAAAAATGGAAGTGGACAATTCAACCCAATCTAGGAGGGTAGACTACATGAATTTGCCCAAAACAGTTAAGAGGGAATTGAGATCCGATAACTACCCTCAAAAGCAGCAGCGTCTAAACCATCATTCCAGAGAACACCACGGGTGCGGAAAACTCAGAAATAGAATCCGTTGAACTTCCCAATGAAGAACCTAGGGGAGAAAATTTTATGGAAGGCGCCTCGTTTCCAGCGTACCATATATAGAATATGTAACGCGGGACGGGGACATACTAAATTTCCTTACACACACTGGGTCGAATAAGAACTTCATCAAACAAAATTTAGTTCCATATCCCAAACCCGTCAAAATCACATTTCAAGTCAATAGTCCTGCCGGACATATACTAGTTAAAAACAAAATCTGTGGGAAGTTCTTTAAGTACTTAGACTGTGATCTCGAGATAACATTTTTCGTCCTCCCAAATTTGAATTCGTTCGATGGTATAATAGGAGACCATACTCTGAAGCAGCTGAAGACTGTTATAGACAGAGAAAAAATATGTTACCATTGAATCGAATAAAATCATCCCTCTCAAAAACCATGCTTCAGCTGAATTAATTAGTCAAATGCTTACCGTGGGCGGAAATGTTTCTATGCTAGGAAGGTCTAGATTAGGAGACCTTTACATGAAGTTCGAAAGTCTTTTCGGTTCAGTAGGGAACGAGAAAGTAAAAACCAACATACGAGTGGAAATTCGTACAACCAAAAATTCTAAAGTTATCCTTACCCAGCTTGTATGAGGGAAGAGGTCGAAAAACAGTTAAATGAACTTCTGTCAGAGAAAATTATCCGTCCATCTAACAGTCCATATAATTCACCTATATGGGTTGTTCCTAAAAAGCCGAAGCCAAACGGAGAAAAGCAGTACAGAATGGTCATCTATTACAAACGTCTAAACGCAGTAACAATTCCTGATACATACATTATCCCTGATATTAACAGCACACTTGCCAGTCTAGGTGATGCTCGATTCTTCACAACGCTTGACCTAACCTCAGGGTTCCATCAGATCCTCATGAAAGAAAAGGACATTCCCAAAACAATGAATGGGATGTACGAATATCTAAGACTTCCGTTTGGCCTCAAGAATGCTCCAGCAATCTTTCAACGCATGATAGATAGATGATGTGCTTAAGGAGTTGATAGGTAAGATTTGCTATGTCTATATAGATGACATAATTATTTTTAGTAAATCAGAAGAAGATCATTTAAGAGACATCGAGATCGTCTTCTCCAAAATTAGCGAAGCCGGATTGAAAATCAACCTGGAAAAAACTAACTTCTTGGCCACTAGCGTCGAATTTCTTGGCTACCTTGTTACTCCTGATGATATCCCTATAAACCCTAAAAAGGTTATGGCTATCGAAAAAAACCTTCCACCGACAAACTTAAAAGAACTGAAAAGCTTCCTCGGGTTAACTTCCTACTACAACATAATCCGTTATTATGCTAGATTAGCCAAACCAGCGGAATTTGCACAAGTTCGAGCTAACCAATCCAAAAATGTCCCAATCTCTCTCAATGAAGATGCAATTAAGGCTTTCGAAACCTTGAAGGAGCTACTCACTTCTGCAGAAGTACTGGCATTTCCGGACTTTGTGAGTTCTCCAACAGCAATCAGGATAATTCCGACCTAATACCACATGTAGAAGCTCCAATTAAAGTTTTTAGAAACCAGTTTATTTTCAGAATTGGCATCGATCTTTTATGCTCACGAAAAACCGCATCAGGGCATCGCCATTATATTTCTACAAGAATCTTTTGTTAGGCTAATCTCATACAAACGCTTAGGGAAAACTTGAATCCAAATGTAGTAAACGAAATTAAAATTCCGGAGAACTATCTGGGATTGCTTCAAAAGGTCTATCTGGAAAACTTCGAAAAATACAAAAATCGCGTGACGCAAAAAGTTGTCGAGGACGTTGCTAATAAAGACCGCCAATTCCTAATTATAGAGAAAGAACACAAAAGAGCCCATCGGTCGGCAAGGGAAAACAAAGAGCAAATCCTCGAACAATTTTATTTTCCACATATGATGTCTAGAGTAAAAAAATTAACTTCGTCATGCGAAATCTGTAATACCAACAAGTATGATCGACACCGCATAACTCCCACTTTGCAGGAAACACCCATTCACAAGTATCCATGCGAAATTCTTCATATGGATATCATGGAACTTCAAAACGAGAGATTTTTAACCATAGTTGACAAGTTTTCTAAATTTTCTAAATTTTTCTATATTAAAGATAAATCTGCCATTTACATCAGATCAAAATTGATTAAAATTTTACATTACTTTACAGTCCCAAAAATTTTAAAGAGGCTTCCTCAGCCCAATCGTCCTAAACTTTATTAAAACTCTGGGAATCAAACTATACCTAACCCCAACCCACAGAAGCGAGGTAAATGGACAAATAGAGAGGGTACATTCCACTATACTGGAAATCTATCGGTGCCTTAAAGCCGAGAATCCAGATTTAAAGGTCAAGGAACTTGTCCACGTAGCCGTAGATCGCTATAACAACACTATACATTCGGTCATCAAACGTAAACCAACTGACATATTATTTAATAAGTTCCAGAGAGTTAATTATCAAAATCTTTTAAACATCCGCTCAAGAACCAATAAAGATCTCAGGGGCATTATTAAGCGAAACATGGAGGCCAGAAATGTAAGGTTAAATTTAATGAGTGGCAAACCCAGGGAGTATCGCGAGGGGGACGTGGTTCATACCGCTATTAAACGCATCAAAGGAAAAAATAAGCCTTTGTTTAAAAAAGAGATCGTTGCAAAGAATAATCGTGTTACCATAACGACAGATAGTGGTAGGAAAATTCACAATGCTCATTTGAAAAATATTAATATTCAAAAGAACAATTAAAAAAGAACTTAGACAAAAAAAAAAAAAAAAAAAAACAGGGAATGTAGGTAACCTACAACAATTTCTACATATGTAACATATAATAATAATTACATATAAGTAATTAATGTTAAGCTTTTATTTTTGTAGTAATAATAATAATGATCTAATCCCTAAATAAAATAACAAATTTGTATTATAGTTTTGTTGGTTCCCTCGGAAGCCTTGCATATTTTTTCATAAAAATCGACAATTGTGACAGTTAGGGAAGGTGATCATCCAGGCATCCACGAATGGGTACTTCAAACTTATACACGTTATTGAATTAAAACTTTACGACGGACTTGTAAAACAAACTGAACAACTTGTTACGAAGCGGGTATGGGATCACCTAAACCAGACTAAGGATCGCTTAAGAGAACTTCGCGACCCACGGGCGAGAAGAGTTAGATCCATTAATTGGATTGGAACCGGCTGGAAATGGCTGGCGGGTTCCCCTAATGCAATTGACTGGGACGAACTTTTACAAACACAGACCGACTTAGCAAAGAACAATGACCACCAATGAGGTTATGAACAAATTTAACAAAATAATCGACCGCTACAATACCGCCTTACAGAAGGGAGAATCTGAGAAACTAAGACATGACTTACTTGACAAGATACTTATACTAAAGGAGGGTGTAAATGAAGTATTAGGGCCTGCCAGATGGCTAAGACAGAGATAGTAAATAGCAACATATGAGACTCTGAAGAGGTCAATACCATCATACACGAGCTAGAAAGCCTACCTTACAAAAACGTCGTGGAAGCCGTAGAGTACGGGCGACCGTCTGTGTTCACAAATGGAACTTTACTGCTTTACGTCTTATCAATTCCGAAGGTTGGGCCTACAATTTTTCATCTAGTGAATGCTCGCGCTGCAATTAATGACGGACAACAACTTCACTTAAATTTTACGAAACTACTTATCAAATACGACGAAACGTACGGAATAGAGGGTGACTGCCTTCATATAGGGAATACTTCCGTATGTGAGGAAAGTGCAGTAAAAAAATTACCAGAAGATACTTGTCTACCAAGAATCCTCAAAGGTGGTACTGCAGCATGCGACTTCAGAAAAACCAATGCAGAGATCATTGAATTGACCGGAGAAAACACTATTTTTGTTACTAACTTTAATGGCTCTCTTTTAGATAGAAACTCCTCAATTCCTTTAGAAGGCACCTACTTAATCCAGCTGGACAACGAAACAATCACCATCAAGGATCGGACATACTCCAGTACAACTTCTAAGGGTCTACAAGCACTCCCTCCTGTCCTGGTCAACGTAACTAGCAAAAGGGTGAAACTTGATATAGATCATTTACATGACATTAGTGTTAAAAACATAGAACACATTAAATCCCTAAAAGAAAGTCTTAGTTCTTCTATAATTACAGAAATTTGTATCATCATAGTAATCTTAATTTCAATCTGTTTGCTGTGTGGAGAGCTAACATTCCAGAACTTCGTGCGTCCTTTCGTCACAAACAAATCCCTTGCCCAGCGCAGCGAGTTACCAAGGAAGTTCAACAACCCGGTGGAAACCTAAGCTGCTCAACATGTTAATGTGTAGGTCTGCGGGACGCAGATATTTGAAAGGACGGCAGTTAACACGCGTAAGCAGCCACCTATCTGACTGAAATACGATAAGGCTCAAGTATCCAGTCAGACGCATCGTACGCATTTTTCACCTGCATGCGCGAACCTGCATGAGCTTTCCCGTGGGAACCAAGGCCATTTGATTCAATTGTGCCGAGGTTAGAATTTAAGTATTAGACATATTGTTAAGCAGTCTTATCAACTACCTGGCCAAATACACAACATCTTATAACGTATCCCAAAAATCGTGTTTCATTTGAATATCCAAGTTACGCGGCTTGTTCGCGCGGATTGTATTTTTTTAGCAAAGTCCTTCAAAAGGACTTTTACTTATTTAGTTGAACTATGTATCAACAGTGTCAACTCTTTTTTGTTAATTAAAAAAATGTACTGATTGTAAACTGTGTAGAGAAAAAATAACTTTAAATAAAACCAACTGTTCACCATAACGTTGAAGAACGTTATAAAATTGATGATTTATTTTGTGTAAAAATGTCTTCCTTTTATGTTAATTTTTGACATATGCAATTTTATCTCATGAGAGATTTATCATAAGTGTGTTTGTTTAAATATTTAAGTGTACAAATTTTCTATGTTTTTTATCTCTTTTACATTAAAATATTTTATTTTAATTTAAATCTTTATCAGCAACATTCTCGCCGCCGTGAACAAAGTTCGCAATTATTTTATCCTTTCTACTGGAACACACTTTGGTTCGATCATCTGCTACAGCTTTATTGAAGGCTCACATGAAAGGAAACCAAATTAATAAATTTTGCAAAAAGGACAGACAACACAAAACACTTTGAGTCACAAAAGTGAAAAGAGCACCCCTATACTTAAATATCTGAATGCGTATGCTGATGTTTTGCTATTAGTTACGATTGTATATAATGTTGTCCTCTTTGTACTACTTTCTTTAATTGCGTAGTTGTAGAATAGTGCGTGATTAAATTGTGATGGCTGTTCATTGATCAGTTGTGCGTAAATAATAATGACAGTCGTTGTGGTTTAAATTTAGTTTTTAGTGCGGGTATTTCTTAAATTTTAATATAATTCGTTTATGTTCGTGTATGTTTAAAATTCAGGTGAGTGATGTTTTAATATTATATATTTATTTATCTTCTTTGTATACAATAATAATATTGATTATGTGTGAAGTGTTGTGTATCGCGCTTCGTACGAACTTTACCGGTGCCATTTGGTTTTTTGTGTTATTAATGTTTGTTTTTATTTTGTGATTCCTTTTTCTTTATTTTTATTTTATTTAGTTTATAATTATTGTGTGTGAAATGTGTGTTTTTATTGATGATGTGCGTGATGCTTGTGGTTAAATATATTTTTCTGTCTTATATTTATATAAAATTTTATTTTATTATTTTGGAGAATTGTGTTTTGATTGATTGCTATATGGTGTGTGTGTGTGTGTTTGTGTGTAGCGTGCGGGGGAAATTGTATGATATGTTTTGTTTTTAATTTTGAATTGATTGCTTTATTTATTTAAGGTTTGAGAAATTTTTGCCTGATGGTTTAACTGTTAATGGACTCTATATGTTTGGTTTATTTATAAGATGAGTGTTTGGACTATGTGATATTTATTGTGTGTTATTGTATGAGAGTTTTTTTTTGTGTTTGTTTACCTTTGCCCAGAGAGTTGTGATTTTATTTAAATAATTTGCTGTTCTTGTGTGGTGTTGTTCGTTGGCAGATAGCATAGTTTTGTGATAGGCCATTTCAGTGTGGATGTTTTTGTTTTCAGAGTGACGACTCGAACGTGTCCATTGCTTCCTGGATACAACTCGGTTATTCGTGCGAGCATCCACTGTCTTTAAGGAGAACCAGATCGCCCACCTTGGGTTCTTCTTCTGACCTCGTCCATTTCGGGCGCTGTTGTAGACGCGCTAAATATTCACTGCCACTGCCACTCCATTTCTGCCAGAAGCTTTCTGTTAGAGCTTGAACCCTTTTCCATCTCTCGGTGGTGTTGATGTTTTTTGTCGATGTGTTTTCGCTAGGAATCGCGTTTAGTGTTTCGCCGATTTAAAAGTGCGCGGGAGTGATCACCTCTATGTCTTCTGGGTTGTCGGAGAGAAGACACAGAGGCCTTGAATTCAGGCATGCTTCTATTTGCGTAAGAAGCGTGGTGAATATTCGAATGCTAATTTTCGGTCTCCTCCAACTCTTTTTAAGTGGTGGTTAACAGATTTCTTTCCTGCTTGCCATAGTCCACCGAAGTGTGGGGAAGCTGGGGGAATGAAGTTCGTACGTTGGATGGTCAGGGTGTCTGCGATTTCTTTCCATTCGTTCTTCGCGTCTATCATCCATTTTTTCAGCTCCGTATTAACCCCGACGAAGTTTGTGCAACAATCACTAAATATTTCACTACAGATGCCTCTTCGATCCTTGAAACGACTAAAGGCTGCTAGAAAGCCTTGTGTAGTGAGATCACTCACTGCCTCCAAATGAAATGCCTTTGTTGCGAGACATATAAAAATTGCAAAGTTTCCTTTTAGTGTTTTTGCACCTTTTCAATTCCACGTTTTTATGTCGATTGGTCCAGCATAGTCGACCCCTGTGTTCGTAAATGGTCTTGCTATCCGAACCCGTGCTGCTGGTAATCTCGTCATATGTTGCGTCATTGCTTTGGCTTTGTGTTTGAAACACTTGACGCATTGGTGAATGGTGTGCTTTACACACTTCTTTATTTGAATGATCCAATAACTTGTCTGAATATAGGCTGTCAATTGCTGGATACCACCGTGTTGCGGTTTTTCGTGGTTTTTCTTTTAATAGAGTTTTGGTGAAATGGTGGTTCGACTTTAGGATAATTGGGTGTTTTTCGTTATATGTCAAGTTCGAGTTTTGAAGCCTACCCCCACGCGAAGAATTCCATCTGCATCTATGAAGGGATTCAATGACTTAAGTGCTGATTTTGCCTTTGGACCTTCGTGCAGTTTTGTTAAGTCCTCAGGAAACATGTCCTTTTGCACTGATCTAATGCCATCTGTGATACTGTGTTCAACTCTTCTGGTTGCAAAGGGCGAGATTTTTTGCAAGCTGATCTGCAGTTGGAGATAAATCGTTGGCAATATACCAATATACGCGTAATATCGTGTGCAGTTTTGTTGATAATTTGTCATACTATGATTTGTTGTGTCTGTGTTTGTGTTGTGGCAAAATGAGTTTTTATTGTTCGCCTTTCCTCTTCCGTGTTGATGTTTGTTGTTTTCTCTGGGACTGAGAAGTTCCAATGGTCTCTCATGAAGGATGGACCATTCCACCATAATCTACTGCCCCTTAGCTGCGATGGCAAAAGGCCACGCGATGCCAGATCAGCCGGGTTATGTTTTGTTGGAATGTGCCTCCATATCTGCGAATCTGTCAGTCGCTGAATGTCGGAAACTCTGTTGCTAACGAACGTAGTCCAGCTGGAAGATGGAGCCCGAATCCAGGCAAGAGTTATGGTGGAATCTGACCACGCATACCAATGCTGACGTGGTACGTTGAAGACCTTTGCTGTGTGATCCATCAATGTCGCCAGCGAACTCCTCCACAGAGTTAGAGACGGGGAAGACTTATCGTTTTCAGTGGAGCTACTTTGGTCTTTGACATCAGAAAATGCATATGTGTTTCATCTCGTTTATCCCATACGCGAATATACACTGCTGCTCCATACGCCGTGTTTGATGCGTCGCTGAATCCGTGCAGCTCGATGATTCTACAGCTTCTGTGACTGTGGATCCACCTAGGAATCTGTAATTGCTTGGGTACTAGGAGATCGTTACGTAGAGTCTTCCATTGGATTTGTATGTCCTCAGGCACTGGTTGGTCCCATTCTGTTCCTCTTCTCCACAGTTGTTGCATAATTAATTTGGCTTTGATCACGCATGGTGAAATCCAGCCAAGCGGATCAAACAACTTGGCTATAGCTGAGAGGATGGTTCTTTTGGTCATTTCTTCTATGCCTAGGTGGATTACCTGAAATGAGAAGCTATCCTTAGCTGGAAACCATTTTATGCCCAAGGTTTTGACATGCACTGATGATTCAAAAGGAAGTTGGTAATCCATTTCGCGGTCTTGTGGTGGTATGTATGTATTCAAGTAAGGCTCTTGTGTTGCTTGTCCACTTTCTTAACTTGAACCCGGCGGAAGAAAGTAGTATACGGACTTCTTCTCGTTTGGTTCGAGCACCCTCAACAGTGTCATCTCTACTAATTAGGTCGTCGACATACCGTCTGTACTCCGATCGGATAGTTGGCCATTTCGTCTTAGGCTGCCTTTTGCAGGACCGTTATGGCTAGGTATGGAGCGCTTGCGGTGCCAAAGGTTACCGTCTTCAGCCTAAAGGTTTTTAGTTGGCCACTGGAATCCCTCCAAAAGATCATTTAGTAATAACTGTCCGCTTTTTTAACAAAGATCTGACGGTACATTTTTTCGATATCCGCCGTGAAGGTGTGTTGATATCTACTATACCTATTTATTTGTAATATGGGACCTACCAATAAATGAGGCTTGAGCGGGAAACGGTAGCTCTTCGATTTCCCAGAACTTTCTTAAAGTCTTATCGAGACTTACGTTTCGAGTGAAGGTCCGGAGTTTTAAAGGCGTCTCCCAGACCTTTCCCAGGATTACCCAAGCTAGCTGAGTCTTTTGGGCTATTGGCATACCGGGTACGGTACTCCGAACGATGTCCGGCATGATTATGTCTGCATATACGTCGCTACCAAGCAGCAGATCGATGGGTGCCGGAATATGGAACAAAGGATCTGCTAATTCCAGATTCTTTAAATGGCTACATTCGTGCAGTGTTGTTGGTTGGGCCGGAAGAACCCCAGTCAACGACTTGAAGACGAAAGCTTTTCTGAAACCTTCAAACATCGAATGTCGAGATGCAAATTTGATTTCGACGTATTTGTTGGTAGTGCTGCTGCTGATCTTCCCCAACCCTGATATCTGCACGAACGTGTTTTGCCTTGGCAGCTTTAGCATTTGTGAAGCAGACTCTGAAATAAATGTAACCTCGGAACCTGGGTCGATTAGTGCGCGAAGTTCAACGAACCTACCATTGGCTGATGATACCTTCACTACCGCATTCTGTTCCGTAGCAGATTTAAAAGATTTGAGTGAAAAATAACAAAAATGTGGCCTTGTAAACAAATTTTCAAAAACCAACGGTTTTTTCGGTTTAAAATAGAGATAAAAAAAGTGAATACAAAAATCTAATTCTGGTACTGGACAGAACCACTCATGTGTTAAAATTTCAGTCGAATCGGACCAATAGTTTTTTTTTAATCATCTTGCCCGACGGATAAAAAGTAGTTTTGAGAAAAACGCGTTTAAAGTTAGGAGAGGACATGTTTTTTCTTTGTTAAGTATATGAAAAGTCCGCAAGGAGAAAATAAAAACGCAACCTTTTGTAATCGTTATAAAAATGAGTGTGTTTTTATTGATTGTTCTTCCTTTTATATATTAATGCAATTTTCATATGTGTATATGTATATGTGTGATTTGACTCTAAATTGTTGACATTAGAACTTTGACAATTCATGTGTAGGCGTTGATAGCAGGTGTGTTTGTTTTGGCCGATCTGGAACATGTTCTAGGTCGAACATTCTCCCCCACCGGTGAACGGAGTTCTCAGCTTGACCTCTTGGTTATTTCTTTCTGCAATAATTCATAATTTCTTCATTTCCTCATTGACGGCCCTGGTAACTTCGTCTCATGCAAAGAAAAAGGCGATTTGTGAAATGAAACGAAAGAAAAAAAAAATGTCAATTGGGTCGAAAACAGAACGGAAAGAGGGATCTCGATGTTGGTTTGTTTATGTTGAAGATGGACTGGAACTTAAAGTCGGGTGTGAAGGGTGAGTGGTCTTAGGACTGGAAGTCCAATTGAGGTAGAAGGAGTTGTCGTTTCGTTGATCGGCGGGTTGTGCATTAAAGTCGGTGAAGATGTTGTTTTTTTTGTTTGTTAATGGTGCGGTTATTTAGTGCAATATTTATTGTAACATTGTTTTGTTTTGGTGCGTGGTGTTAAAGAAAAAAAAAATAAATTTAAATAATTAATCGAGTGAAATCAAATCAAGTAGTTCCACTGCTGCTGATAATGTATTATACGAATTCGAGTCCCAGGTGAGTTAATATAATTTGTTTATTTCCGTTAACTGCGACGGGTAAAATTTACGCACTTTACTGGTGTTTTCGTTCAGCGTGCGTGGATATATTTATGTATGGGTGTGTATTACTGAGCGGGTCGGGTTTAGCTGAAATATGTATATTTCCCCTGTTCTTTTGTTAACTGTGTAGTGTGGTGTGTAATTAATCGTGGATTATTATTTTGTGACAAGTGTGGATTAAATATGTTTGTTTGTATGATGACAGTGGTGCATGATAGATTCTGTTCTGTAAATATGATGTTTGATACGTGTAGTGTTGTATAACTTTATGATTATTATTTAGAGTTTATGTTTAGAAGTTGTGTTGAAATACGTGTACGTAAAATTAATTTATATCTATTTACACCGTATGTTGGATGCGGATGTAGGACGACTTACAAATGTATGTATGTGTGATTGAAGTTTGCGTCCAAAATTAATATTTTGATAAATATGGACTGTAATTATTGTATGTGTTGATAAATTTACGTACTGAAAATGAAAGTGCATTATAATATTAATATCGGAATCGGTTCGCGGGGTAAGAGTGAGTTGCAAATGAGTATGACGCGAATATTTTTGTATAATGTGTATTTATGGAAATTTGTGTTTATTGTATTTGCATTCTAAAGAACTGTTTCTTCGGCTAAAGTTTTGCTTGAGGGAAGACAACAAATTTTAGTTATAGGGCGCTTAATTTCTCCATTTTGAGTTTTTAAAGTGACAACGCGTGTGAGATTGTCTGCCCCAGGATTTTTTTTTTTTATAATGAGCGCGCGCTCAAGGGGTTTGAGTACCCTTAAGGTGATTGTACACAGCGCGGGCAAAGGAAATTTAGGGAGGAAGAAAAGAGAGGTACCGATGTACATTGTTTTTAAATGTTTGCAAGTTATAACGACCAGGAAATACAGAGATCGGCAGGGCATTCCATAAGCGAGTTGTACGGCTTAGGAACGAATCACGATATTTTAGAGTACGTCCGAAAATGGGCTTGAGGGTATACTGATGAGCATTCATAGCGAGACGAGTGTTACTGTTGAAAGTTTGAATGGGCGGAATGTTACTGGCGATTTCAGTGGAGCACTGGTGGTGGAAGTAGCGATAAAACAAAGTGAGACACGAGACATTTCGTCGGTGTTCGAGGGTGTCCATTGATTGACTGATATTTGTATCGTCAATAAGTTTTATCGCACGGTTTTGAATCCTATTTAGCAGGTGCAGAGATGTTTTAGGAGCACCTGACCAGATGTGGGAGTTGTACTCCAATTTTGGGCGGATGAATGCCTTATATATTGAGGCCAGATCAGAGGGGGTAAAATATTTCTTACATCGCTTGAGGAAACCTAGACATTTCGCAGCATTTTTGGCGACATCAAATATGTGGTCATTCCAACGTAAGTTGTCATTGACACACATACCGAGAATGGAAAGTTTTTCGGTTTCGACGATGCAAGTGCCATTCATAGATAATGGCTGGATGTTTAAATTTCGCTTTAAAGACAGCAGACAGCATTGTGTTTTGGAAGCATTAAATTCCACTCTATTGATAGTTCTCCAATTGGTTATGCTGTTGATATCGGAATTTAATGAGCTTAGCATACGCTGCCGTTCTCGTACTACAGCCGAAGAGCAGGGCCGTGAGTCCGGGAACGAATATGAAAAGCAGAGAGTACTGTCATCAGCAAAGGAATATATTGGATTAGAAGTAGCAGACAAGAGATCGTTAATGAAAATTAAAAAGAGTGTCGGTGACAGAACAGAGCCCTGGGGCACACCAGCATTTATTTTGTGAATATCAGACTTGAAACCGTCAAAGACAACTTGAATTGAACGTTCCGAAAGGTAATTTCTAATCCATTGAAGAAGAGAGTCGTCGATCCCAAATGCACGCATTTTCGACAAAAGAGCCTGATGCCAAACTCTGTCAAATGCCTTAGAAATATCAAGTGCAACTATCTTGCTTTCGCCAGATTGATGTACGCTTTGGTTCCACTTTTCGGTGAGACATGCCATCAAATCACCAGTGGACCTGTTGCTACGAAAACCGTACTGCCGGTCATTGAGAAGTTTTCGTGTTTCGAGATATTTCATGAGCTGACGATTTATCAGTGTTTCCATGACCTTGGAAAGAAGGGACGTAAGTGCAATGGGTCTGTAGGAGGAGAGAGAAGATGATTCGCCTTTTTTAGTGTAGGATTGATGAAAAAGCTTACGCAGTGGTTTTGCCAGCGAGGAAGAACACCTCTTCAGAAGAAGGGGAGATATACCATCTGGACCAGCGGATTTATGTATGTTGAGATCTTTAAGTACTTTTGCTACTACACGAGTGCGAAAGTAGATTCGTCCCATTGAAGATTCGACGCACTCAAGTGTAGGCGGAGACAAAGCACAATCTGGGAGTGTTGAGCTGGCCGCAAAGTGTGCAGCAAGCAGATTGGCCTTATCCAAAGAGCTGACAGCTGGAATGTAATTGTAAATGTGCGTTGGGATGGAGGATGAGGCGGAATTTCTAATGTTTTTGACGAACGACCAAAAATTTTTACTGCCTTTGGGACATTGCAGTATTTTTTGCCTCAGTTTTTGGTCGTATAGGAGTTTCACACGCTTAAGAAAGGCGTTGCAGTCATTTCTGGCTCGTTTGAACTTTTTTCGGTTTTCCTCTGTCGGGTTGGGCTTGTAGGACCGAAAAAACATTTCTCTAACCCTGACGGCCTCTTTACAGCTCGAGTCGTACCATGCCTTTTCTTTTGGTTTGACACTCTTCATCCGATGAGGAATAAAGGATCTCATTCCAAAGAGAATGGTGTCTGTAATCATATCAGCAGCGGCATCCACGTCGTTATCGAGGAAGCATAACGACCAGTTAAAAGTCCTAAAGAAGCTGTTAAGACCGCTCCAGTTGGCTTTCTCGTATTGCCATACGGTTCTTTTAGGAATTTTTTCTCTAACTGTGTGGTCGGTGTACGAGAAATTAGCTGATATGGCACAATGGTCCGACGAGCCTAGAGGGGAGAGCACATCAATGGTGTACTTATCAGGGTGAGAAGTTAAAAACAAGTCCAGGGCGTTGGCGGTATGACTATCAACGTCTGATATTCGCGTGGGCTCATTTACAAGCTGCGTTAGGTTGTTTTCCGCAGCGATGATCTCAACACACCGTCCTTCGGGTGTTGTCTGCCCAGAATGTCGAAGCCACCCAGAATTGTGTATATTGAAGTCGCCCGTAATAACGATTTCAGTATGAGGATACAGGGATACAATTCTTTGAATGGAGTCAGACAGCGCATCAAACTCGTTAAAGGTTGAATTGCTGTCCAGTTTGGGGCTTCTACAAATAAAGCAGTAGTGTATAATTTGCTTACGGAGATGGAATTTTAACCACATGAAGTTGAATTCTGGATTGGAACATGGATCACATTGTGGTGGAGTTTGGTAAGCTACATCACTACGCACATAAATGGCGAGACCGCGGTGAGAGAAGAATAATGGCACTAGTTCGTAGCCAGGTAGCTTCAGATCAGAATGATCTGAGAGGTGTGGGCGGGGATCTACCTGTGTTTCACTAAGTGCCAAAACAGCTGGTCTGTACTTACAGACGTGGACGTACGCAGAAAAGTGATTACTTTTTAGCCCGCGTATATTGGCTACGTCTACCCTGAATTCCCTAGTCATAATCACAGACAAACACAGAAAACACAAACACCGACGATACTAAGCAAGGCTGCGAAGTGGAAATTGTGACGTTGGTTTACCGAATCAAATTGTTGTAGGTGTTATGCCCTTACAACAATATGAAACAGTGCACCAACAAAATTTTCACTCACAACCCCGCTATCCATCAGTTGTTACATACACTCAGCCACTGCCCGTACCGTATGGTAAATACAGTAACGGCAGTGACTGAGTGCAAGCAACAGTACTTCGCCTAGGAGCGGGTGAGGTGGAATACCCGCACTGTGTGATATTCACTGTCACTGGCACTGCACTTTTTTTTGTTGTTGTATATATTTTTTTTTTGCACGCGCTTTTTTTTTTTGTTTTTGCTTGCTGCACAGCACATAACAATATTGCGAGTGCACTGGTGGAGCTGTGCACTCGACGGTGGTCGACTCGGTCAATGGATGAGTTTTAATGATGCGGGCTAAGTTCCATTTCAACGGTGGCAGGCGTTCGTCCTTCACCAGGACGAGGTCACCAATCTGTGGCTAATGTTCGGTTTTGAGCCATTTGGGTTGCTGCTGAAGTCGTGCTAGATATTCGGAACTCCACTGTTTCCAGAATGTTTGGTGAAGTTTCTGGATCCATTGCCACCGATCGAGAGAGCTGACCTTGGTTTCACTTTGGTCTGGGTGAGTTATACTATTTATAGGCTCGCCTATTAGGAAGTGCGCAGGTGTAAGTGGTGTGAAATCGTCCGGGTCGTTGGTCATCGGGCAGAGCGGTCTCGAGTTTAAACACGCTTCCACTTGCGTCAGAAACGTAGCGAGCTCCTCAAAGGTAAAAACCTCGTTGCCGATGATCCGTCTCAAATGGAATTTGACGGATTTCACACCTGCTTCCCATAATCCGCCAAAATGCGGAGAAGCAGGAGGAATAAAATTCCACTTGGTACCATCATTCGCTAGTCTGTCAGCTGCTTCCTTCCAGTCGAACTTTGCTTCGCGTAACAATCTTTGCAGCTCGGTATTAGCTCCTACGAAATTTGTTCCGCAGTCGCTAAATAATTGTGTGCATATACCTCTTCGCGCTGTGAATCTCCTTAAGGTTGCTATAAAGTCCTGGGTAGTCATATCGCTCACCAATTCGATATGTATTGCCTTGGTAGCTAGGCAGATAAAAATAGCAAAATAACTCTTAATTCTCTTGGCCCCTCTTCCCCTCCAGGTCTTGACATCGATGGGTCCCGCGTAATCTACACCAGTATTTGAAAATGGTCGCGAAATACGGACCCTTGACGCTGGTAAGTTGCCCATTATCTGTTGTGCTGGTCGGGCTCTAAAACGAAAACAAATATTGCAGCCGTGAATATATTTCTTTACGCAATTCTTTATTCGGAGTATCCAGTATCTGGATCACAAATACCCAATCATTTTTTGTATTCCTCCATGTAATGGCCTTTCATGGGCGTCTTTAAGCAGGAGTTGTGTGAAGTGATGATTCGGCGTAAGGATGATTGGATGCTGTTGTTCGTACGGCAAATTTGCGTTCTGTAGCCTGCCTCCAACCCTAAGTATGCCTTCCTTGTAGATAAAAGGGTTGAGTGATTTCAACGCCTTTGCCCCTGACCTGGCCTTGATTCGCCGTATTTCTTCCGAAAACATTTCCTTCTGCACTACCCTTACTGCCAAAACTGTGGCTGCAAAAATTTCGGAGGGCGAGAGTATGTCGAAAATTCTCATCACAGGTACCTGCCTTGTATTGCTTATAAATCTCTTACAGAATGCGATGACTCGTAAAGGTTTAATTAATGTAGAATGGTTCTGGAAAAGTTCACTTATAAAGCTCTTTTGCGTCAGGGTACAATGTGAGCGGATAGACCGTTGCTCCTCATCGGTTTTTATATCGGATGGCTGGAGTGGACACTTGAAACTCCAAGTGGTACGCAAAAATTCGGGACCATTCCACCAAAGTCTATTTCCTTTCAGGTCAGATGGTAAGACTCCACGTGAAGCCAGATCTGCGGGGTTTAGTTCTGTTGGTATGTGTTTCCAGATTTCACATAACTCCAATCTCGGAAGACTCACCGTTTTCAGCGGAGATACCTTGGTCTTAGATAAGAGCAAGTGAACATGGATATTTCCCTGAGCATCCAAAACCCGTAAGTAAACTGCAGCACCGTATGCCCGTTGAGATGCATCGCTAAACCCATGTATTTCAAGGTCTTGCTGTGAGTTGTGTGTGCCTACCCAACGTGGAATTCTGATTTTCTCTAGCATCGGAAGCTCTCGCCGGAAATTGAGCCACTCCCTTTCGAGTGCGGAGGGAACTGGGCTATCCCAGTCTAATCGTTGTTACCATAATTGTTGCATCATCATTTTTGCTTTTATTATGCACGGTGCGATCCATCCCAGTGGGTCATATAGCTTCGCAGTCGTCGAAAGAATGGTTCTTTTCGTCACCTCACATGCGTCGCTAAAAACGTTCTGAAAAGAAAAATAGTCTTCCGATGGAAACCATTTTATACCTAAGGCCTTAACCTGCTCTGGAGAGCTGAAGGGTAAAGAGAAGTTGCCCTCTCGCTGACTAATTGGTATGTCGCGCAGAAGCTCCTCAGAGTTACTCGTCCACTGCAGAAGAAAGTAGATTCCGAATCTGTTCCCGTTTTATAAGCGCTTCTTCTATTGAACCAGCTCCGCTAATGAGGTCGTCAACATACATATCTTCTTGAATCATCTTTGCGCCGAGAGGGTATTTGTGTTTTTCATCAGCAGCGAGCTTATTGATGGTCCGTATAGCAAGGTATGGTGCTGATGAAGTGCCGAAGGTTACAGTCTCCAACCGATAAATCTTCATTGGATCTTCTTTCCTGTCACGCCAGTAAATAAGTTGGTAGTAGGAATCTTTGTGCGCTACACGTATTTGCCTGTACATTTGTTCAATGTCGGATGTAAAAGTATATTTGTGTTTTCTCCATCTCAATATTATATCAAAAATGTTGTTTTGTATTTTAGGCCCTACGTGTAGATGCTCGTTTAATGACGTACCGTCCGAGCTTTTAGCTGCAGCGTCGAAAACAACTCGGAGCTTAGTTGTTGAACTAGAGTCCTTAAAAACAGCGTGGTGGGGTACGAAGTAATGGAACGGCGTTCTAAGTACCTCGTCTCTGACGATATCAACTTCCTTCATGTGGTTACGATGTAAGTATTCGTTGATACATTGTGAATACTCCTTTTGTAGTGCAGAATTGAGTGTAAATCGTCTCTCCAGCTGAAGAAACCTACGCAGGGCTCCTCCGTTCGAGGATCCAAGCGCAGGTTGTCCTCCTTCCTTAAATGGCAGCGATACTACGTATCGACCATCTGACATTCGCCTTGTGTTTCGCAGAAAGTGTTCCTCGCAGGCCTGGTCTTCACTTGACACTTGAAATTTGAAAGGTATTTCCTTAATCTCCCAGAATTTTTGCATCTGCGTTTCGAGATCGAAGCATTGGTGAAACGTTTTTATTGTTCTAGGTGGATCAATCCAAATTTTGCCAAGCAGTATCCAACCAAGTTGCGTTTTTTGTGCTATTGGTGACGCTTGCTCCTCTCCGCGTATGATCTCCGGCAGCACAAATTCTGGAAATACATCACTGCCTAAAAGGATGTCCACCTTTGCGGGTTTATGAAAGGCCGGGTCTGCTAGTTTTAAATTTTGTATGTGACCCCATGGCTTGAGGGACAGTTCATTGGCAGGTAGAAGACCAGTTAGGGACTTAAAAATATATGCACGGGCGTTTGTCTCAAAGGTCGTGTGTAATGAGCCGAACGTGATTTCGACATAGTGGTTGCAGGCTCCACTATTAACCTTTCCTAGTCCTGACACCTCGACAAATGTTCGTCGAATTTTTAGCTTTAGTAGTTGAGCTGCGGACTCCGTAATAAAGCTTGCCTCGGAACCTGGATCTACCAAAGCTCTTAGATTAATGTACGCTCCTGTTGAGAACCTGACCTTCACCACAACTGTGGCTAGGAGCACTTGAGCGTTGCTAAGGTGGGCTGCGTGAAACATATTCACTGACGAACTGTTAGGTGTTACTTCTCGAATATTTTCAGATGGATGGAAAGCAGGAGCATTTGCGTTAATATTGTTGGTTTGATATGAATGTGTAGGGTTAGATGTAGCTGAGTGTAGAGTGGAAGTGTGAGTGTATGTCGGTATGCAATGTGGTGCGCGCGAGTGTGTAGGGTTATGTATACTATGTGTTGTTGAAATGTATGGATTGTATTGGGTCAGTGAGTGAGAATTATGAAAATTAGTGTTGGGTGGACTGACTGAGATAGTATGAAGAAGAGAATGGTGTGGCTGCTGGCAAAAATAGCAGCGTACTCGACTTGGGCATTGATGGGTGCTATGGCTATAAGCAAGACAATTCTCGCATACTCCTATTTTGCTGACAGAGGCCTTTCGCGAATCCACATCCATTTTCAAAAATCGGTGAAAAGTACGAAGGGAATGTGGACCTTTATTGCAAACTTTGCATCCAAACTGCTCCTTTTGTTTCGGTCTGATGTGAAATGAGCTCGCCCTTCCCGACGAAGTTCGCTGACTACTATTCTTCTGCCCTTTTTGTTCAATGACTACTTCTAATGCCCTAAATCTGGCTTCCAGGAACTCCGAAAAGTCTTTAAAAGTGGGTAAATCCTTTTTTATACCTACAGTTTTTCCTCCCACAGTTGCTGTGTTATTGCAGGTAAGTTTTGCAGCATGCAGTAAATAAGAATTGAGTCCCAATGTTCAACCGGAAGCCCTAGATTCTGAAGTGAGTGCCTGCATTCTGTGGATGTGTCGAGAATCTTCTTCAAAACTGAGGAGTTTTCTTGGTGCATACTTGACTGACTGAAGAAAAGTTTCAATTGTGCATTCACTAGGATGCGTTTATGGTCATACCGAGAAGTAAGTATAGACCATGCCTTGGTATAATTTCCTATTGTGATGCCTAAATGCTGTATCAATCTATCAGCCTCATCAGTAACACTCGATTTCAAAAAATGGAGTTTTTCGATTTCAGACAGGGGTAAATTGTTGCGAATCAGCGAAACAAATATATCATGAAATGATCTCCACTCTTCATATCTATCCCCAAATGTGGGTAACTTCATGACTGGTAATTTCAATTCCCTTTTCCCTAATTGCATATTTAATTCCATAGAACTTACCGGGGCTCCTGTTGTGTTTTCTGCTGCTGTTGCTGCCTTTACTGCTGCCTTTGTCGCCGCTTTTGATGGTGCTTCTAGCTTGTCTAAACTGTCCATTAATGCAGTACGATAATCCAGATAAACCTCCTTTATCTTGTCGAATAGTGAAGCTAACTCTTCCTTATTCACAACGTCCGTTGATGATACCGCCTCCGTATTGTGCTCCGAACTCGCTTTAAAATTGGTATCCAGGATTGAAATCCGTGCATTGATGTAATTCTTCGAACGTTGTGCCTCGGATCTCTTTTTGAAGTTTTCTGTGTCCTTTTGCATTTGTGCTAAAATGTCCCTTTGAAGTTTCTCCATAGTGCTCATTATGACGTAACATACCAAAAAAATAATCCGGGTAAGAAATTAAAATTACCTTAAAGCACAAACACAAATTGTACTTACGTTTCCTTTTACAGCAGTTGAGAAACTTGCAGTTAGCAAACAATATTCCGTTCGCAAGCAACGGTTCCAAACAGCGGAATTGATACTGGAAGGAGCGCTAGGTGATACTGTTCCAACAGCGGTGATCCAAAACGGTTGTGTTGCTGTTAGCAGACAACGGTCCCATTCAGCGGGACGGAAAAAAGGGGAATTTTTTTAAATATAATGGAAATACGAGTAAAATATGTCCAAGAACACTGAATGTTGTTTAATAACCGACGCGGGAACCCGTTTCGCACTTTCACCGAAGTTCACACAAAGCATAAAAAATTAAAATAAGGGGAAAAGTACGTGTCTTGCAACGCCAGTCCACAAAATGTTTTAAAAATGTTTTTTTTTTTTTTTTTAATTTAAAGGTGTACTGATTCACTGTAGGCTTGGAAGGACCAATGTTTTTTCTTTGTTAAGTATATGAAAAGTCCGCAAGGAGAAAATAAAAACGCAACCTTTTGTAATCGTTATAAAAATGAGTGTGTTTTTATTAATTGTTCTTCCTTTTATATATTAATGCAATTTTCATATGTGTATATGTATATGTGTGATTTGACTCTAAATTGTTGACATTAGAACTTTGACAATTCATGTGTAGGCGTTGATAGCAGGTGTGTTTGTTTTGGCCGATCTGGAACATGTTCTAGGTCGAACAGGACAATTTCCATTGATAATTTATACTTACATTAAACTTTCAAAATAGGTATGCAAAAAAATCGATATTTTGAAGATCGAACATGAGACCACTCCCTTAAATAACTTAAAATTATGTTATTCGAACTTACTGTCCACATGCAGGTACTTTACTCTTATACTTATTACAATTTAAACAAAGAAAACATTTTTATATAGAAAAATTTGAGTAGATGGACTTCTTTGATTTTATTACAATATAAAACTTAAAAACTGAAAACGTACAAACTACATAAAATAAATCTTAACCTACTTAACGTACTTAAAGTTCTTGTGATAGTGTGTATGAGCAGACGTATTGACATCCGTGTCCGGCCTAAGTGAGCAATTGTGGTGTGTTTCTTAACCAAAGTACTCTAGCTCAGTGTGAAACTCTAACCGATAAAGCTTCAATCGATTTGGCAATAAATAAAGATAGAAGAGTGCTTACTAAATTAACATAAAAAACTAACTTTTTCGTTGTTAAACCGGTTACTTTTGCTCTTTTATTTGTTCGTCTAAACTAAATATAATCCTTTCCTATACATAGAATATCTCTTCCTATTACGCGCTCTAAGGGCACTTCTTCTAACTTAGATGAATTCTCCAACTACTAAGCAATCCATCGGCAATGCAATAATGTGGAAATACTTCTACAAGGCCTAATGGATGAACTTAGTAAGTTTCGAAATGAAGTAATGAGAAAAATCACAGAAATAAATACAACATGGGTGTTGACTTGACGGAACGCGTAAAAAAACTTGAAGATCATAAATGCCATAGATAAACCAACCTAGAAGTCAAACTCTACTAACACTTTTGCAAACCCTTAACTTTCGCACAGACACACTGTAAGTGAATTCCAACACTTTTACATCTCTATAACTTTGTCAAATTTTGCTAGAAAGAGAGCAATTTACAAGTAAAAATGCTAGAATTACAGCGATTTGCACGAGTGTGTGTAATGTGAATGAGGTTTTTTTGGTTAAAATGGGCGCGGCTTGTATAAAGAAGGAGGGAAATTGCCATTGATCAAAATTCACACGTATTCACAGACAGAGCCACACGGATAGGGGCGATCAGTAGAAAACCTGGTTTGATTTTCCAATATCTGGAAAGTTTGCCATCTAGGTTAGTTTATCTATGATAAATGCTACCTCGCACATGCATAAGGCCGAACTCATAGGCTAACTATAGTTAGTCTATGACCGAACTACTCAGCATTAGTAAAAAAATTAACTCCCTGAGTTGCATGCAACATAAGTCCAAACGCGTTATCGGATGAGGCAGAACATGATGCGAGGAGTAAAGACATAGCAACATATTCCACTTGCCGACTGCACAGCATCAGAATCTAAGCCAACGATGTGGCTCAGTTTCAGTTTTCAATGCATTTTATTTTCTTAATCACTAACTCTTACATACTAACAAAAAAAGCTAGCATGGTAAGCCAAGTGCATGTCTCTCTATTCTTTCTCGTCCAATATAAGAAATATATCAAACGTGGCAGCAGAAAGCCAAGCCACGTTGTTGCTATGCAGGGCTTCTGCATGCTCTTCTTGTTTGCGATAACCAAAGCCTAATGTACGTCACGTACCGTTGCCATTGATAAACAAATCCCAAGAAGAAACGGCAAAGAGTAACCATAAGCCAGCGATATGTTGTTATTCTCGTAATTGTTCTTTTTTGTGTATTATCATTTTTCTCTCTGTTCTCTTTAATATTATCTATCTTTCCTGTTATTTTCATTTTTCTGTAAGCCACAGCGATCGCATATGCGAGTCGTAATGTTAAGTAAGCGTAGTTAAGCTTTATTTTTTGTTTTTGGCGATTGTACGAGTAGAATAAAGTTGATTTGATCTATGATAAGTGTTTTTTTTTGGCTCCGTACAACAGTTATTTGGCGCAGTCGGAAAAAAACAAAAAAAAATCCGTATATTCAGTTTTAAATCCGAAAAGTGGTTACAAAAAAAAAAAACTAAAGTGATCGTGTTAAAAACTGAGAGAAAAAAAGAAGAAAAGGAATTCAACAAAACTTTAAGTGCAAAAAAAGCATCCGGAAAAGAAATAATTATAAAAGAAAAAAATCATCGAGAAGAAGCAGGTATGGCGAATTTGGAGTTACTGAATTTATTTAAGGACGTTCAGGATTATACTGGAAAACCAGAAGAGCTTAGTCTTTTTATTAAGAATATAGATTATTTGTATAGATTTTCTGTAGATTTAGATGCATTTTCTAAAGGTTTATTAGAATTAAGAATTAGGCAAAAAATTAAGGATTCAGCAAATGTAATTCTTATCAATAATAATAACCCAACAAATTGGTCAGAAATAAAAAATGTATTGATTCTAAATTGTGGTATTAATGAAAGTGTTGAAAACATTGTGAATCAAATTAAATTATTAAAATTTCAAAACTCAATACAAGAGCTATTTGATCGTTGTTTAAGCCTTTTAACTAAACTCAACATAAAAACCGGATTAAGCTCATAGACACCCTCTTGGTTTAATAGCGAGCAAAATGAAGCGATAGTTCTTAAACTTATAATTAACAAACTTCCTTACAATGCTAAGTTAATACTGCAGGCTAGAAATCCATCCACTTTTAGAGAAGCTAAGGAAATTTTGATAGATAGGGACAATTTTTATTGGTGCGTTCCCCGTACAAGTAACAGTTATCAAAATTGTAATTAAAGTTTTGAATCCAACAATAGTTTGCGGAACGATCACAATAACAGTAAGTTTAATCTATCCCGAAACTCTAGTTTTCAAAATCCTATTCCAAGACGTTTTTCACAAAATAATCAACAAAATTTTATTAACAGCAGACATGAAAATTCGCGACAATATGCAGGACAGCAAAATAATACCCACAATTCTCAAAATTATAATATACCCAATTCTCAAAATTTCACTACTCGTTCAGGCCAAAGTTCCAACATGCAAAATTCAGGACAATCCCAACAAAATAACTCGAGAAACATTCAAAGAAATAACAGCTTTTCTCGAAATGTTCGCCAACTATTTGGTAGTTTCAAGCAGAATAATTCGGCGTCAGTTAGGTATAATGTTACCCCAAAAATGGACGTAGATCACATACAATCTGAAGACTTGCCATTTAGCGTACATGAAAATTTTCAATCATTGAGCCCAGACATCTTCCCTGTTTAATAATAAAAACGTGGTAGATACTGGGGCAAGTACTTCACTACAAGTACAACAAGTACAAGTACAACACTTAATTCGAATCTAGTTAGTAATTCTAAAATAACAATTCCACTTTTTAAGGAATTTAATAGACCCAACGTAAAAATTGAATTCCTAGAAACGGAATTGCGTGGTGATTTCGATGGCATAATAGGATGTAACATTTTAAAGCCGTTACAAACCAAAATTGACCTTGATAGCTCGCAATTAATAACAAAAGAAGCAACTTTACCCTTAATATTTTCCAATTCTCAAACTTATTTAACCCAAGAAGAGATTCATACCCTAAGCAAACATACAATAGAAAAAAATTTTGAAAAACCGAACATAGGTTTAACTATAAATAAATTAAAGTTAGATAACTTACATAGAGAGGAGATAAGATTACTTACTAAAACAATTCATAAGTATAGAGATGTTTTCTACATCGAAGGTGATGATGATGATTTAACATCAGTGGTTAAATACACCCATAAAATACCAACAAAGAATGATATCCCTATATTTTCGCAAACATATAGATATCCGGAAGCACATGAAGATGAAGTTCGTAAGCATAGTGAATTCTACTAGCCCATATAATGCTCCGATATGGGTTGTCCCCAAAAAGGCTGACAACTCCGATCAGTAAAAATGGCACATTGTTGTAGACTACCGGAAAATAAACGATGCAACACCAGAAGATAAGTTTCCAATTCCTAACATTGAGGATATATTCTCGAAACTAGGAAATGCGAAATATTTTTCTACAATTGACCTCGCAAAAGGGTTTCACCAAATTCCGATTTATAAGGACATGCACAAAACTGCTTTTTCGACCACAATCGGTCACTATGAGTTCACACGCATGCCATTTGGTTTAAAGAATGCGCCTGCATCTTTCCAGAGAATGATGAACTAAGTCCTGCATGACTATATAAATAAGATTTGCGTGGTATACCTAGATGATATACATATATTTTCTACATCTCTACAAGAACATATTGATGCGCTAAACAAAATTTTCAAAAGACTTGCTGAATACAACCTTAAAGTGCAAATTGACAAATGCAACTTTCTAAAACGTGAGACATGTAATATCGGATGAAGGTATTAAGCCCAATCCAAATAAAATTGAAGTAATCAAAACCATTAAACTACCTCAGGCAATAAAGCAAATTAAATCTTTTTTGGGTATAACGGGTTATTACAGGAAGTTGATTAAGGACTATTCTAGAGTAGCTCTCCCAATGACGAAGTTCCTTAAAAAGAATAACAAAATTAACATCAATGACAGACAGTATATTGAGTCCTTTAACAAGATTAAAGAACTTATATGTATTTGTCCTGTTCTAGGTTACCCTGACTTTAGAAAATCCTTTACACTGACTACTGATGCTAGTAATGCAGCATTAGGAGCAGTACTATCGCAAAACAACCACACGATAGCATATGCCTCCAGAACTTTAAAGAAACATGAAACAAATTACAGTACAGTGGAAAGGGAACTTCTTTCTATAGTCTGAGCAACCAAATATTTTAGGTCGCACTTATTTGGCCGTAAGTTCAAAATAAAAACTGATCACCGACCTTTAGTGTGGTTAAATTCATTAAAAGAGCCCAATTCCAAGCTACAACGTTGGAAAATTAAGCTCAACGAATTCGACTTTGATATCGAATATATCAGAGGAAAAGAAAATCATGTGGCTGATTTCCTTAGTCGCTTAGAAAATAATCATGTAACAGAAGACGACATAAGTTCCAATATCGCTACGATTCATAGTGGAAAAGAAAATTTAAACGACCATATTTTTATAACTGAAACCCCAATAAATATATATAAAACTCAATTGGTCTTTCGAAGTGGAAAATTCAATTCTTACACAAACAAATTTTTATTTAGAAAAAAGAGAAGATCTATCTTTACCTTACATGAAGAATATGTTTTAAAAATTCTAAAAGAACTTTTGCCCATTAGGGGAACCCTAGGAATTTTTTGCAAAGATGATACCTCATTCAATGAATTCCAAAAAACCATTGTTCAATTTTTTTCTAATTCGCCAACTATGAAAGTTCTCAGATATACTAAGTTCTTTGAAGATATCGCTTGTAAAGAGAAGCTGATGGAATTGATTGAAAAAGCTCATTTAAACAAAAACCATAGAGGAATAGAAGAAACCTTCCTAGAATTAAAAAGTAAATATTATTATCCAAACCTCAGCCTTGAGATTCATAAATATATAAACAATTGTATCTTATGCAATATGTGTAAATATGACAGGAATCCAATCAGGCTAAAATTCATGATTTCTGAGACTCCACGTAAAGCTAACGAAATCGTTCATATTGACATATGGTTCTTAAATAAAAATAGTATGTTCTTAACAGGCATTGACAAATTAACCAAACACGTTTCTATTCACCAAATTACTGAAAGAAATTTAATAACAATATTGACATTTTAAAACACAGATTTGCGATATTAGGTAGACCTGATAAAATAGTAGCTGACAACAAATTTAATACAGCATATATTAAAAATTTCCTAGGCCAAAGTAACATTTTATATCATTTCACATCCCCTAATACCCATACAGGTAATTCAGTAATAGAACGATTTCATTCAACACTTAACGAACATATTAAACTATTCAAGCTTAACAAAGATAACATAGATATTGATCACAAAACATTAGCTTTCAAAGCAGTTGAAATTTACAATGATACTATTCACTCTAGCACTAAATATAAACCCAATGATCTTCTTCACTCCACCTTGAATGAGTCAGAATGGAAGGAACTTAAATGCCGAT
Source organism: Volucella bombylans (assembly GCA_949129095.1). Classification (NCBI taxonomy): domain Eukaryota; kingdom Metazoa; phylum Arthropoda; class Insecta; order Diptera; family Syrphidae; genus Volucella; species Volucella bombylans. The sequence goes on from OX422142.1 coordinate 94,253,237, forward strand.
TCTCAGACACAAAGGAAAAACAAATAAGCAAAATAAATCAAACACGGATAGATCCTCCAGAATACAAAGAAAGAGAACTAATAAAAAATTTAGGTTTTCACAATATTAAACTTTTACCCAGATATATAGCCAAAGAAGTAAAAGAAAAGTGTCCAACGTATTTCAAAGACAAGGAAGGGTTCAAAAGGGATAGGCAGATAGTTAAAAGAACGTATAAATATCAAAATCCAATAGAATGGATGCATTTTGATCGAAAACTAACAAGAAGAGATTATTGCAGTAGAAATAAAACCACAAAACAAAGAACTAATAAAGTAAATTAATATAAGTATTTAATTTGAATTTCACTATGTTATCGACATAAAATAAAACAAAATGAAATGTAAAACAGTAAGCACTATAAATGTCCACTAAATTATTAATAACTTTTTGTTCAACAAAATCTTTATAAAAAAAAGTATTCAATGTACACAACAACCATTTTCGTTGCAAACACAACTATCGCTAATGCAATTTATAAAAGAAAAACAATGTCAAACAAAATATATATATTTTTTAATAATATACTGTATGTAATATTATAAATGTATATATCTGAATAATGTATTTTGAAAATAGAGGTACAAAACTTCATGCAAGACGTACATAATCAAACCATTTTTATTTATCTAATATGTATGTATATGTACATATCTATGAAAAATTAAAAACCTTTCGAAAATAAAAACTAGTAGTATAAGTAAAGAAAAACAAATATAAAATATAAATAAATTATATCACATTATGTATGTGTGCCTTTACTATATATAACAAAAAAAAAATCTAAAAATTAAGCTTAGTAACAGGGAGAAAAAAATGGAAAAAATTACGTATACGACACAACTAAAGGGCCCACCATCTAACGTTTTGTTTTCCAACTAGTGCTTATTTCGTGAATGGTAATACTTAGCTCATGTCTGATTTGACAGGTAATTAGTTTTATCCTTCCGCTGAACGAATATGGTTGTGCATACGCTTGAACTATGCTTCGCTAAGTGGACCTGGGATCGACTTAGAGAAGATGACGATTTTGCCAAAAAAAATCATCTTTTCAGATGAAGCTCATTTTGATCTTGGCGGGTATGTAAACAAGCAAAATTGTCGCATTTGGGGCACATAAAACTCGCAAGCATACATTGAAAAGCCGATACACCCAAAACGAGTCACTGTTTGGTGCGGATTTCGGTCCAGAGGCATAATTGGGCCATTTTTCTTCGAAAATGAGCAAGGAGTGGCCGTTACAGCCAATGGCGATCGTTATCGGGCCATGTTGAACGAATTTTTGTTCACAAAAATTGAAGAGGAGGATATTGGCAACAGTTGGTTTCAAGAGGACGGCGCTACGTGCCACACAGCCGAAGCTACACTCGATGTTTTGCGCCCTTTTTTTGAAGATCGCATTATCAGCCGCAGAGCTGATGTCGTTTGGCTACTTCGGAGCTGCGATTTGACACCGTTGGACTATTATTTGTGGGGTGCCGTAAAAGATAAGTGTTACGCCGACAAGCCAGAGACAATTGACGCTTTAAAGGACAATATTCGTAAAGTCATTGGTGAAATACAGCTGCACACAATCGATAATGTGCTTAAAAATTGGACCGATCGTGTAGGCTACTGCATGGCCAGCCCAGGCAGCCATTTGAATCAAATTAATTTCCATTATTAACCGGAAGGATTGTACTTTCAAATAAAAAAAGAAATTTGAGAAAATGTTCAGTAGTTTTTCTTTTTATAGCATTTTCAAAAAAAAATTTTTGGCGGACCCTATATAACTATTTTATGGTTATTTTTTAAGTAAGTAGTAGTTAAATAGTTTATAATGTTTTCTTCTTAAAAATAAAAAAAAAACATTTTATTTTTAATAAGTATTTTTCCAGCTTTCGTAATTCGGCCTCAATTTGGTTGCTGTGGAAAAAAATGCGGGCTGTGTTTCACTTTGTTTTGCAGTTTTTTTTTTCAGCCGGACCTACAAAACACTTATAGTAAGCTCGTCCTCCTCCTCGTCCTTCTCAATGGGCTGCGGGACCACTGGTGCCATCTGGTCATTTTTGCAATCCTGCAAGCTTTTCATAGCTCCCACAACTGGGATTTATTTATTAATCAAAGATATTGGTAACAATAAGAGATGTATGTAAATATATTATATCTTTTTCAAATCTTAAGCATTATATTAGATAATTTATATATGTGAAAATATACATAGTATGGAATTTTCGATGACAGTGAATAACAAGAATATTGGAGCTTTCATTCATGTAACCGTTATAATTGTTGATTGTTGCATTGGTTCCACTAATCAATTGTGAAATTGAATTGATTAGTGCTCCTAACTTGTCTAATATTGACAGGTAGGGAATTCAACAACCGAGTAGAGCAAATGAAGAAATTATGTTCGGAGGTTGAACAGGCAAAAGTAGTTTGTATGAACATATATTATGATCTACTCGCCTGGAAGAAGCGTATTTTCTTATATAGATATTCAGGTTGCTTTGTTTGCATAATGTAGCAGACATAATGTTCTATATTTGAGCAAATTATCGAAAGCACAACCGTTGATTTATTTTGAGTAGAATGACACGTTAGCATTACTTCTAAAATTGAATACGAAAGGGGCGACGTTATTATATGCGACGTTTAGTTTCTTCTGCAGTTGTAATCTGGATAGCAAAATATTCCACAGCAGCATAAGAGGCTTCCCAGAAGGAGTGTTTCTGCCAGTTTTGTTTGAGTAGTAAAATATTGTGTGGCCCAAAGAGCACCTAATGCACTATAGACTTTTTTTCTTCTACGAATTACAAGGGCTTTAGACTTTCCGGAATGTAGGTGCAGCTCATTCTTAGTTGACTAAATTCGTTGAAGATCTTCAACATAGTGGCCTCCTTAAAAAAATGTAAGGGGCGGTTTAAGTGGATCTGAGCGTCATCAGCAAACATTTGGATTGGAATCTACTTGACGATCTTGGACAGTTGATTCACATATTGTAGAAGGAGAACAGCAATGGGCCAAGAATCGAGCCTTGTGGTACTCCACGATTCGCTGGCAAAGGACACGAACACCGTTCACCCAATACAACTCGTTGGTGTCTCACTTGTAGGTATGAAATAATAAGCCGCGGAATCTTAAACTTCGAGATTTCAAGTAAAGTAAGGATTGTATCATTGTAGATTTTTGTCTAGCTACTGAAGTCACGAAGATTTGACAGTTTTTACCTTTAGCGGTATGTGTTTGTTGAAGAATGAGACTGTTATGGTAGTAATCGTTTCGAATTCATTTGCTTGTGATATTTGCATAAGATTCATTTAAAATCATCCTTTAAATTCATACTTCCTAAGCCAATCAAAGTGAGTATTCTATGTTCTTTAAAAGTTCAGATTTCTCAACACATTTCTTTTTTGATTTTCTATTGGTCATATTGTTTTACCTAGAAGGCTATAGATACTTCTAATGCTCGACGTTGCCTTTTAATATTCTTATACCCGGTCAATGAAAACTCGTTGTACACTTCACCTACGATGAAGGCGATAAAGCTCAAGTTAAATAATTTAGGCAAATTGGAAAAGTAGCTAAAGTCAAAACTGATAATCTTTTAGGACATCTGATTTAGACAAACAAATTTGTTGACTGAAATAATGTCACTATCCCGAAACTAGACTCTAAAATAATCTCATGTCTTAAGGACGTTATTTATTCCGACAATTTGCTAAAATCCACCAATTTACTTTTAGGGTTTCTGTCATATCAATAATAAAAACCAACAATCTAAATTTTCAAGACATTCCCCTGCCAAACACAAAATAAACTTCTAATCGAAGAACGAACATTTAAACCAAGCACTTGAGTCTTTCACTTATAGCGCTCCCTTTAGTCGTTGCCTTTGTTGGAATATAGGGAAACAATCCTGAAAATTAAAGTAAGGGAAGCTAGTAAATCCTCATAGTATCGTAGTAACATTCACGGTTCTTCAAAAATTCACCACGATAAAGGTGCAAATTTAATGTTAAGTTTAACTTATCTGAGGTTTGAAATTCGTTTTTGTTTTTTGTTTCTCCATTTGAAGGTACCATTTCCTTTACTGCATCTTCAATATACGAATCGGTGCTAGTGACGGTAATGGTACTAGATGCGGAACCCTTATCCCTTTCAATCTCTACGGAACCCTAACAGTAGTATATACACCCTCGTCCTTTTATTTTTCTCTTGAATAATAAATGAGGTATTTCAGAGTGCTCTAGAGTTACAAGCCTTCCATTAGCACAAGGGGCGAGGGCATGGCGGTAGCAGTAGACTCGGTTTATATTTATTTCAACTGTTCGAACACTAACTACACACGGCATTTCGAATAACTGGTTCGAATACTGCTGCGGTACGTCGGCTCCTATACAGTTTCGATTCTGTTCCTATTCGTGTGATGCTCCTGTTCCCTTCAAATATGTCTTAAGTGGTATTGAGTTCAAGAGGTTAGGTGAAAATTGAACCCAATATCGTGGGTGGGCGCACGCAAAAAATCTTCCGCGAATACTCATTCAAGGTAAACGCTATTAGGGGATGATTTTGCAACTTGAACAAGTATGTTGGTAAGGGCGCACGAATGCGTATTTATTTAGGCCGGTGAAGGATCCTTGAGAAGTTGTTCGATACTGTAAAGCACCTGATTGTCCCAAGGGGTAATGTCGGCTGTTAATGTTATCATTGTCCTTAGCAGATGTAGTTTGAATACGAAGATGTGAAATTAAGTCAAGTGTATATATTAAATTTGAATAAATCAAAGCGATGCCTGGTTGAGTAATGAATTCAAATGCCAGTGGGGGTGTCCTTAAGAGTGTTATCGCTAAAACTGCGTCATCTATGTGAGTGAAGCTTCATTTAAATGGCAGATTAAGACTAAACCTTGTAATGGCTTTTGGCGTTGCTGTTCAACATTGTTCCTTGACACAAAGTACATATTTCGGCGCTAAGGAAAAAGATAATCTCTCCCATTCCTGTCTTTCCGATTTGCTTTCTTTGTTAAGTTCTGCATTCAAGCAATGTTTTCTTTTTTACTTCTTCAAATGGTTTCAGGCTTTATTTCCATTAGTAGGGACATAGAATTTACTGAATCTCATTTAAGGCCAATGAAGGAATGGGGTAATAAAAAGTAGTGCCTCAAAGCTGCCTAAAGTGCTGCCTGCTTCAAAAAACTAAAGCAATTGCTCGGTCTCTTAAAGATATACATATCTGTATGATAGTGATAGAGCAATACGCTTTTGCTAAGTAACTTAGTGCACTACGAATACATGCTTATTGTAGGAATGATGGCATAAGGAGCAAATATTGTGTCACTTTCCGATTGATGTCCGCACAATGCTCCCCGATAATTAAGGGCTTTTTTAACTTTAAGAACTCACTAATTTTTTTTAAGAAATAGTGAGGGATTTCGATAAAATAAATCCAGAGTAGTACAGGGAACTAGAGTTTCGATCGAGGGTTCGATTTAAGAAAAACTATTTTTTTTTTGTAAATTTGTTTGAATCCTGTATAATGTGTGATGAGCACTGGCTCTTCGGAATGGAATAGACAGCTGCAACTGACTAATGATGAGATTGACTTTCCGAACTTATGAGCGCGAATATTGAGCAGCAGAACTATAAACGGCTGAACTTCAGAGCGAGTTTGTGTAAGATTTGGTGCCATCACTGAACGCACATCCCGTAGAGAAGATAAATCATCCGAAACTTTTAAAAGACTAAAAATGATGGTTTCACACATTGGGTGATATTCACTCATGTTATCCATTATATTTGCTTCGATAGTAGACCTATAAGAAGAGATTATTGATTCTATTGTAGCATCTACCACCAGTATAGCTCGGCATTCCTTAGCAGCAAAATATCTGGTTGGAATGTCTCGTAGCCATTTAAATCCCAACTACTGGGCCTGGGTCATGTACTCCATGAGAATTCCATCCCATTTGAAATTTTACTATCACCATAGCATTGGTGAGAAATTAATCGGCCATTTTCTTGAACTATTATTATTATTATAATTTATTAACATATAATTAAAATTAATATGCTAACATTAAATTGAACGCTAGATGCGAAGGCTTTCGGCTCTACTGTAACTAAAAAGTACATGTATTATATTATAAATATAGTAGATACATAGATATATAAATATTTCATAATCATCGTTTTAGGGTTTTAGATTCGTATGATATTTGGTTACATTTGCAAATTAGATCTACTGCTAATGAAGTTGTGCATTTTAAGGATATTTACTTGATTAGTGTTTCTTAAAAACTCGTAGGCTGTTGATTTTAGGTTGAGTAAGTGGTTTGTTGTTACGCAGGACTGACAATTACCTATTCCTAAGATATGTTTTATGTCGAATTTGGAGTTACAAACTTGGCACAGCGGCGGTGGCTTTTGAGGAGATGTTGGTGGGTCGAAGCTGTGTGGCCTAAACGCAGCCTTACAAACGTTGTGATCTTTTGTTTTGAGACTGTGGTGGGGTAAATCGGTTGGGATCTGTCTGTGTTAATGAGTGAATAGCGGTGGTGGTAGTTCTGCCAATCCGAAAGCAGTCTAGACTTAATCTTGTTGGTAATGTTTCGTTTCATGTCTAGTTTAGTGGATATCGCAAATGTATGTAAAGGAGCGCGGTGTGCAAGATTGGCAGCGGCGTTGGCATGTTCGTTTCCTTTATTCCCCACGTGACTAGGGACCCACATTATTTTTAGCTTATTGGGTGTTTTTATAAGACAGTCTCTGATTTTGTTTACAATCAACGTATTGTGATTTGGATTTTTTATAGATTCCAGTACTGATAAACTGTCTGAGCATATTACATGTTTACCACGTATATTGGAGGCTATTGTTATGGTTTTTTGGATAGCAAAGGCTTCAGCGGTAAAAATAGATAGGTTTGCAGGTAATAGCCCTGTACTAAACAGAGAACCGTCTTCGTACGTAGCTGCGAAAGATGTGCTTTCGATGGTTTTGGAGCCATCTGTAAATAATGAATTTCAACCGTTTGATTTGAGTTTCGAGGTGATGCTGGAAAATAGCGCGTGGAATATGTCTTTGTTGGTATTTGTTTTATTATATTTTAACAGGTCCATGATGAAGGATGTGTGTTTTATAGACTATGTTCACCAATCCTCTCTATCGGTAATTCAATTTCTTTAGCGAATACTAATGCGAGAGATATAGCGGACAGAAGGCGTTTTGAAGATTTCATTTTCATAGCGGAAATGATGTCTTTGTCAATGATTGAACCTTTAGAAGACATTAGCTTTAAGCATAACTTAGCTTTCGTTACTTCAATGCGTTGTTCTATTGTAGGGAGACCAGCTTCTACCAATACGTTCTTCACAGTGCTTGTGGGAAAAGCATTAATGCTTCTACGTGCAGCTTGATGGTACGGCACTTTGATGATATTTATTGTAGATTTAGGACAGTTTCCGTAGATGAGTAGACCGTAGTCAATCTTGCTTAGAACTATAGATTTAACAATTGAACAGAGAGAGTTTATATGTGTAGGTTATGTACCCCACAAATTCCGATACCCGATCCATGTTTTCATTTCCCTTTTAGAGTCAAATACAATATTTTCCCACACTTTTCACGATAACGGCAAGTCAATGGTTGCAACAAAGTTGCAAAGTTGCAAAGGAAGTGTCAAGTATCGGAAAAGTCACACGCGCATCATAAAAAAATAAAGCTGAGATAGCAAAGTAAAAAGTAATTTAAGGGAGTGCCAAGTGGGCACCAGTAGTCAGTAAGTTAAAAGTGTTAGATTAGATTGGAGAAATAAAGAATAAAATTTTTTTTCGATAAATCCGAAATTAAGTTTTTAAATGGCGCAGTCGGTAGGATTCAAATAAACAGTTTGAATCCATATGAGAACGAGCGAAACGAAAACGCGTAAAGTGTGAGAAGTGTCTCTCAAGATCAAGGCAAAAGTTCGACTCTGAAAAAAAAAACTTTTGGAGGAGCATACGTGCAACTGTGTACCAAGTGTGAGAATATATTCTACTATTGGACCCGTTAAATAAAAACCTCTAAAAGTACATTAGATAAAATAGTATACCGGAGGAAGAAGTGTTTCTAAAAATCAGAAAAGATAAACCTCAAACCGGATATATTAAGTGAAACTTTATTCACCCAGTGATCTAACATTATTTAAAAGGTTAGCTAAAAATAAGCTAGACCAGGTGCTGACTCAAACTTAACAAAAGAAAAAAAACATCAAACATTCACCATTCATCGTAAAGATAGAATCCCCCAGTTTTTCAAAGACGTCATTAAAAGAGAAATGGAGGCAGCGTTAGTAGAAAGACTTACGATAGCTTTGGAAGCTTTAGCTAGCAGGAATCCAGCCCAAAGCCGAGCTGTGGGGATTATGAAAGAGATTGCTTACATCAAGGAATACAGTGGTGACCAGCAAGGGTTAACCCAGTTTCTTACCGTAGTGCAAATTCATCTAGACAGTGTAGATAATAACACCAGACAAGAGCTATGGCAGGCTATCTTCAATACGAAAATTCAAGGACCAGCCAAGGAATTATTGATCAACAACCAACCAGAAGGATGGGAAGAAGCAAAATTACTATTGAAACAGCATTTCAGACCAACCGTTAGTTACAAGGAAATCTCAAGAAGAATCAGTAATCTTAGGGTAAGTTCTATTTCTGATTTAAATCAACAAGTGGAAAAAATAATAAAAGAAGTGAACACATTTGCAACATATGAAACTAAGTCTGTAGAAACTAAAAACTGCTTTTACACGGTGCTAGTAGATAAAATTAAACAGCTTGTAGCGGGTAATTTATCCCGTGATATAAGAGATAAATTCATATTACATGAGATAAAAGAAATATTATATTCTTATATTGGCTTTGATTATAATAATCTAGATAGGAAATTCGTAGTAGACGATAGGCGTCCAACACAAAATCATAAAAATAACAACAGACACGACACTAGTAACCCAACCCAAAACAACAGAAGTAATAACCCCAATCCAAATAATCAAACTAGAAATTCAAATAATTATAAGGATAACTCAGGACAATATAGGCAACGTAGTTCCGAAACACCACAAAACAATTCAGGACAGCGTAGGCAAAACAATGATAGGCCAAATCTAAATACAGGACAGAATAGACAACAAATTTTTAATAGTTCAGGTCAATTCAGAAATGCGCAACAAAACTTGCAACCTATGGAAGTAGGACAAATATCACATAACGATAGCGTAGAAGAGCAACAGGGTAAACAAATCAACGAGGAGGTTCATAACATCGAACCAGAGTTTTTTCTCAGTTAGGCCTCGGAAACAAAATCTTTACAAACCTGACAATTGACAATAAACAATACAAAGCTCTGGTTGACACAGGCTCAACTATGAGCATAGTTAATTCTAGTAGAGTAGATTGTAGTAAATTTAGGATTTTTGAAAAGGTAAAACTTAAACTCCAAACTATCAATAGTGTAACTACTGTAGTAATTGAGAGAATAATCACAAGCATACCAACGGAATTCAACTACAATCAAAGAGGAGCCACACGGTGGTATAGAAGAGATTTAGGAGACAAGCCTTATGATTTATTAGTAGGTATGGACCTATTGAGCAAAATCGTTAAGACGATTGATTTTAATGAGAAAACAATTATTCTAAAGAATGGATCATTATTACCGATCTATTCAATAGAAAACGAAACAACTCTTGATTGTTTCGAACTTAACTCTTGTAAAAAAGAGCTTGACTTAAGTCACTTAAATAAAGAGGAATTTCAACAAATAAAAACGCTTTTAGATCAATACACAAATCTTATTTATCAGGAAGGAGACCAATTTACAAATACAGATTCTATAATGCATGAAATACGGACTACGACCGACCAACAGATTAACTCGAAATTATATAGACTACCACCTAAACATGACGAAGAAGTGAGACGGCAACTATATGAAATGGAAGAACAGGGTATAATTAGGAAATCGAATAGTAGATACGCGTCACCTATAGTTGTAGTAGCAAAAAAATTAGATACCTCGGGACAACAGAAATTTCGAATATGTGTAGATTATAGAAAATTAAACGAAATTACGATCGATGATAAATATCCCATTCCCAATATAAACGGTATATTGGATAAATTGGGAAGAGCTCATTATTTTTCTTCGTTAGATCTGGCTAAGGGATACCATCAGATAAAGATGCATCCCAATGACATTCATAAAACAGCTTTCGTCACACCAAACGGGTTGTACGAATTCGTGAGAATGCCATTTGGCCTTAAGAATGCTCCAGCAACCTTTCAAAGGTTAATGAATGAGATTCTTAGGGAATATATTAACAAGATCTGCGTCGTATATTTAGATGACATACTGGTTTTTTCAACCAGCTTACAGGAACATATTAATTCGTTAAAATTAATATTTCAGAGATTGGCTGAACACAATCTCAAAGTGCAATTCGACAAATGCTCTTTCATGAAGAAAAATACGGAATTCCTGGGACATGTCTTAACAGCTGAAGGCATGAAACCGAATCCAGTTAAAGTACAATGTATCCAAGAATATCCATTACCGAAATCAGAAAAGCAATTAAAAGGCTTTTTGGGAGTGACTGGCTTCTACCGCAAATTTGTAAAGGACTATGCTAAAATAGCTAGTCCAATGATAAAGTATTTAAAGAAAGATAAAACTATAAACGTAAACGATCCCGAATATATCCAGGCATTTGAAACCCTCAAAATGAATATTATTAAGCACCCAATTCTGAAATTTCCAAATTTTAATAAAACATTTGTAGTAAATACTGATGCAAGTAATTACGCGATCGGGGCAGTCCTAATGCAAGAAGGACAACCAGTGTGTTATGCCTCACGATCTCTGAACGATCACGAAAAGAATTACTCTGTCACTGACAAAGAATTCTTGGCGATTGTTTGGGCCGTTAATTATTTTAGGCCATATCTATGGGGTAAAAGATTTAAAATAGTAACTGACCATATGCCCATAAAATACTTAAATAAAAAATATACCGGAAAGGAATTTAGCCAAAGAAACCAACGGTGGTTACTAAAACTTCAAGAGTACCAATTTGACATCGAATATCTGAAGGGAAAAGAAAACAAAATAGCGGACTTTCTAAGCCGAATTCCGGAGATTAACAACAAAGCTAATTTTAACGATCAAATAGACTGTCAATCAATAGATAATATTTCAGGAGATGCCACAGTTCATTCACAAGATGAACAACAGTTAGATCATATCTCAATAAAAGAGACAATAGTAAATATTTATAAAACACAATTAATACTCACTAACGACACTAACACAGAAATAGAAGTGGTACACAATAGAAGAATTATTTACGTAGACATGACTAGAGAAATAGGTTATTGGACCGATTTATTGCGGAGATACATTAAACCAGGTGTTATAGGAATATACACTGAACTATCTGATCATGAGTTTAATAAGATACAACAACTTTTAATTGAACTTTTTAGTCATGACAAGAAAATTAAATTCGTAAAGGCAACTCTGAGGGCTAGGGAAATAGAGACTTTGGAAGAAGTTCAGAAACAAATTTCAATTTACCACACAAAAGAAAGCTTACATAGCGGTATCGTTGAAACATACCACAGCTTGAAAAATAAAATCTATTATCCGAAATTAGTAAAAGAAATAACAAAAATAATTAATAACTGCAAGACATGTCTAGAAGTCAAGTATGAAAGGAAACCGAATAAACCTAAATTTGAAATTAGCGAAACACCTTCTAGGCCAAACGAAATTTTACATATGGACATCTATTACTTCATGAAACAATCATTTTTAACCTTAATAGATAAATTAACAAAAAAAGCATATGTCTATTTTTTAGCCAATAGAAATTGGATTAAGAAAATTGAAACTTTAGAAGAACACTTTTCGAAGTTCGGTAAACCTAAAAAATTAATAACAGACAATGAATTTAGATCCGAAAACTTCAAAGCATTTTTAACCGAACAACAGGTTGATTTACACCTAACCAAAGCAAACACACACACGGGAAATAGTGATATCGAAAGATTTCATTCGACCCTCCAAGAGAAATTAGTAACAATTAGAAACGAAGACTTAACACTAGTTCAAAAAGTCCATAGGGCAGTCAACAACTATAACAATAGGTATCACTCAACAATAGAAATGACCCCAGAAGAAGCAATGTTTGCTGACTTTGCAACACTTGCTAATAGGATAAAACTAAAAAAAGAAAAATACATTAATAAACTAAACCAAGATAGGCAAGAATATAGAGAGAATAGGAAAATAGTACCAGTTAAGAATTATAGGAGAAACTATTACAAAAATGAACCTAGGTATAGACTTAAGAAAATGGATAAAGAGCACCCAATAAATATTAAGCCACCACGTAAATTTGCAGATGACGACATTTACATATCTAATACTGACCTTACTAGTGACACAACCAGCAATAGCTACACTACAAATAACCCCACTAACAACTGACAACGGATACGCTTTAATCAACATGGGACAAACAGAAATAATAAAAGATACAAAAACAATACTTCACATAATTGTTACTAACGAATTTCAACGAACCCTGAATATGATAACAGAAAGTTTAAGGACACTACAAATAGCAGACGACGTGACAATTAGAAAATTAGTAACCAACATTGAAGCAAAACTAAAAGCAATAGAACCTGGAAAGACAAGACAAAAAAGAGGACTTATAAACCTAATAGGTACAGCACAAAAGTGGCTATTTGGAACTATGGACGATAATGACAGACAGGACATAACAGAACATATTAGAAATATAGAAGAAAATGACAGCAATGCAGTTTTTAACCTAAATAAACAATTCCCATTTTCATGACACAATCAGTGACCTTAAGAGCATCATAGAAATAGATAGGAACCAATTAATCCAGACATATAAAGAACTTACAGATAACGAAAAGCGGATTATTCGACAACAGCTCAAAATCGACCAAACCTTGAAACTACGAATTTTAGAAGATAAATTAAATCAAATAATAGATAGTATTGCTCTAGTTAAACAAGGACTTGTCCACCCAAGTCTGATGACGGCGACAGAAATAACCGAGACAGAACTAGATTTATATAAGTTAAAGAATATAAGAATAGGTTTGTTAAAATATAGCACAGGGAAATTAATCATTGCAATTAAAATACCACATACTTATAAACTAGTAGATTTTAAGCTTATCACAGCAGTACCCACAGAAAGAAATCAGGAAATAATAATTGAAGACCAATATGTTGTAGAAATTAATCGAACTAAATATCAATACGACAATAAAATTTTATATGAAAAAGATTTAATACCAATAAACAATTGTATTACAAAACAAAACTGTGAAATGAAAGAAAATAAATTAATGGAAATTGTATCACTAGATGAATATACTATACTGTGTAAAAACATGAATAACGATACAATTATAAACCATTGCGATGATCGAAACATAAAATTAAGTGGAAACTATTTAATTGTAATCAATAATTGCTCAATAGAAATACTTAATCAAACGTTTGGCAATAAAAATATACAATTTGTGGACAGATTCTTCTACAATGAAGAAGAAAAAATCAATTTTACTAGGAAGCTAGACTTTAAGGAAATTATTTTAAAAACGTTTGTAAACTTAGAAAATATAAAAATATTAAGATTTCATAAAAATGTTAATTACATCGCTATCTCAACTTTATTAATAATCATGATCATAATCAGCATTTTAATAATAACCATTACTAGAAGCAATAAAAAACTGAAACTTGTAATTAAGAACCAAATTCCCAAAAATATAAAAATTCAGGAGAATTTTCAGACTAACGGGGGAGAGGTTATGTACCCCACAAATTCCGATACCCGATCCATGTTTTCATTTCCCTTTTAGAGTCAAATACAATATTTTCCCACACTTTTCACGATAACGGCAAGTCAATGGTTGCAACAAAGTTGCAAAGGAAGTGTCAAGTATCGGAAAAGTCACACGCGCATCATAAAAAAATAAAGCTGAGATAGCAAAGTAAAAAGTAATTTAAGGGAGTGCCAAGTGGGCACCAGTAGTCAGTAAGTTAAAAGTGTTAGATTAGATTGGAGAAATAAAGAATAAAATTTTTTTTCGATAAATCCGAAATTAAGTTTTTAAATTGTATTACATTTCTTACTGGCTAGATAGCTAATTATATTGGCTCTCGCAGCTGGGCTTTTTCTTAATTTTTTACAGTGATCTTTCCAATTATACTTATTGTTAAAAATTAAACCTAGTATACTTAAGTACTCTACGGTTTCTATATAAAAGTTATTAATATTTTATGTAAGACCACTACATGAAATCTTGCGGCAGATATGTAGAGTCTTGCATTTGTCTAATAAATTATCATTATTAGAAACATTAGAAACATTAGACCATTTAAGTATGTCTTTGATTGCATTTGTTAGTAAGGTTTTAGTTTTTACTTGATCCGCGTGCTTACAAAGGATGTATAAATCGTCTGCATAAATACAATGATCGATTTGTTTGTGCTTAAGTAAGATGTTGCTTATATCATCAACCTCATAAAAGACTTTCAAGGTAGAAACATTACATGTGTAATTTCTTCACTTCACACGAATTAGGAACCGAATTGCTAAGAAGGACACTTACTGTAGTTGGAACAGTGTGTCAGTCAGTTTATATACGTTTTTATTACATCGAATTAATTAACACTTACAAGCTATACATAAAAAACGCTTAAAAATTTTCTTAATTAACTTAAGATTATCTTATTATAACTTGCCATGCGGGCACTCTAAGTTAAACCTAACACTTAAACTATGTCTTTCGACGTATCTTACAGTCTAATTTTATTTTTATTTTAACATTAATTAATACTAAGACTAAGAAAATATATTTTAAGTAAAAACTTAGTGAATGGACATTTTTGTATTTTTTTTTATAAAACTTAAAACTAAAAACCTACAGACTACCTAAAAATAGATCTTAATCTACTTAACCTACTTACACCTACTACATATATATATATACTTTATTTTCAGTTGTTGGAACAGTGTGGAAAATTAAAAGATGTTTCTCATTTCTTTTTTGATAATGGTAACCATACAGCTTTTGTTCCATATGTTCTGAAAAAAAAAACAGTGCAGTCATTCTCATGAGCATCTTGCATCACAATAAAGATGTAATTGATGATGCAAATAAACCGGAAATAATAAAATATTAATACTCTGAAAAATCAGGGGTAGTTACTCTTGACCAACTTATTCGCATTTATTTACACATGTAAGCGTAGAACAAGGAGGTGGCCACAGACGTTATTTTATAACATTCTGGATATATCAACCTATAATACTTTAGTGAGTACGAGTACATATCTATCTTTCCAAATTGGAATAAAGCCAAACACTTCAGACGAAGGATCTTTTAGGAAGAATTATCCACATCCACACAGTGCTCCGGGAAGATCAGTGGTTCAATGTCAATAAAATACCATCGACAAAAACAATGCCCACATTTCTGCACCTGCTAGATAGAATTCAAAACCGTGCGATAAAACTCATAGATGATACTAATATCAGTCAGTTAATTGACACCCTCGAACACCGACGTAATGTCTTCTACCTCACTTTGTTTTTTCTCTATTTCTACCGCCCGTGCTGTGAGCAAATATTAAGGGTATAGTAAACACTTGAGCGGGCACTAATTGTTAAAAAAAAATTAATTTGTAAACACGATTCCGAACAAAAACTTATAAGTATAAGTTATGATTGCTAAATAAAAAAACGCATTGGGCAAATTTGACCCACAAATACCATGTGGGTTTTTTTTAACTACAGGATAACGGTTACTATGGTAGTGCTTCCTTAATATTTAATTTTATTTTTACCATTTAAATCTCCAAAAATAAACAAAAAACAAAAACCTACGTCAATTGAAATAACAAATAAAAAATCGAATCCAAAAGCAGATAATGTTGCGGCGATGGAGTACACTTCCTCCCGGATTACCATAATGTACAACATATTAATGGGTAAGTCTTTATACAATTTTCTTATAAAACAAAAAGAACTCTTCTTGCGAGTTTATAAAATTAAATTTAACGAAGCATTGGAATAATAAAAAATAAATAAAATAATAAAATTACAGTAAATTTTTTCGTTCGTAGCTGCGCTTACAAAGCTAATTTTAATTCTTAAAAATGCACATACGCAGATTGACATATTTACATAAAGTTCGTTTTTTTTGTTAATTTTGATAGTAAGTTTTATTTAGTTGAAACAGTATGTACATCTGATACCTTTGGTTTTATTTTTTTGTGTTTTCCGCAAATCCGACCGCCAGGTCTAGGATTAGTTGTAAGTTTCTAATTGAAAAATAATGTCAAGCTTTATAATAATAAATAATTATCTCGACACCCACTTGAATATTTCTAAAATTCCTTACTTTAAATATTCTTGCTTTCTTGTAAATATTCATCCATTTTATTTCGCCTAGGGAAGTTAATTTATACACTTACGGTTGATTGGTTAGCGGAAAGGTATCATGAGAAGGGGTATTAAAGCATCATTTGGGCAACGGACTGAGGTCACATAACAAATAAAGGGGTAGATAACCTAAAATTTCTGAGTGGACTTAGCTACCACGGTGTTAAATAAGGTACTGCATTTACCAGCTCAGGGGTGGGTTCGAGGGAACATTTCCATCTCGTTCTCTCTCCTAGAAAGGTGGAAGTAACTAAGGTAAACTAAAGCTTGGATATGATGCTGTTTCAGGACATTTTCAGGTCTCACACATCCGTAAAACTTCTGTCAGTCAATAGCAATAGCAAGATCCCACCCCAATTCGGCGAGCTAATAACACTACTTGCCGTCCGAACGCCCTTAATTTAGCTTGAACCGGTCATCGGCTGTGCCTGTATGCCAATAATTATAACGGAGAAAATACAATGGAAGGGAAATAATGTGAAAAGGAAAATTAATTTGTTGCATACGACCACTAGTAACACGTGTCTAAAAAAATGAGAAGATAAGTTTTTATACACTCTCTGTTGAACTAAAGGTATTTTTTCTTACCTTGTTTTAACTTAGAAGAAATTATTTTTTTTTTCGATAATCACGAACTGAGTAGCTGACGCTACTTGTATCTAAGAATTCGACTTATGAAAACTTGGTGATATTAAAATATTTTCCACCATGGAAGAGCTAATTGAACACTCCGCGCACCAAAATGGTATTTTTTTCGACTTGTAGAAAGGCGGAAAGAAAGTATGGATTTGACGTATTATATAACACTTTTTCGTTGTATTTTGAGTTTTACTGTCAAAAGATATTCGTAGAGAGACGAAAACAAAAAAAAAACGGTTTTCGATCGAATGCAAGGAATCCCTACAGGGTACAACATCGAATATGCCAATGATATTGTAGTACGTATAGTATTTGTTGTTAAAATGAAACGCGAAGATACTCGTTGTATGTCGTCGCAACAAAGACCATAAAGGATTGAGAAGACATCATTGAGTCAAATCTATGCATTAAGCGGATACAGATGCTGATGACCCATAGGCTTTTAGGCATTTAGATATGTAACCGCTATTATCTGCTTCGCACGGTGTTTAACACAAATTTGTTATACGCAGCTCCATACGGGCATCAACATAAAGTTTGGAGGTGCACAAAAGATCATTAAGAGAACGCTGAGAATACAGAACGGTATCAAAAGATGAAATCAGAGTGATAGTCGGCCGAATGCTTATGGGCCTTGAGGCCAACATATCGGGATAGATATGCCTCTAGAAAGGGGTTGGTCAGAAAGTCGCCCGGACATATTGGCAATGGGTATAAGCCGCACTACAGATGTATACAATCCGCTGACAAATATTAGAAAGTAGATAAACTGAAAACACAATTATACATTTTGAAGCTCCCAATGTGAATCGAACAGTTCCACGACTACCTCCACAAAGGTTCCATCGGAAAAGACTGCTTCTACCGTCATTGTGACAATAAATACTGAAATATTTAGCACATGATTTTGAGAAAAAAAAATTTGTTAGTGCCGTGAAACTCATAACTTGTATGCCCTGGATCATTAGAATGAAAAAAACAAAACCTTCACACCTACACCTTTACGGAAAAACACCATGAGAAGCGATGGCATAGAGGGCTACAACGACTACCAAGGTATATCATATGTAACACATGTGAATGTATTATGTTTATAGTATGATATAAGGATTGTATGCAATAAAGTTTCCCCAGAATTGGAAGAATTTTTGTGTATAATATTGTGCCATCTGCATGACATTTATTGAATGAAATTGCTCATTAGTGAAATCGATTGAACTGCAAATAAAATTTCTTCCGAAAATTGGTTGGGAATGATTCATTAAATAATTACGGCTGGATCTAGATACGAGTATAACTTGTGTCCTCAATGATATTCTTAATACAGTTTTCAGAGGGGGACATAATAATGGGTATTCGTTGCAAAGGCCGTGAATGAATGACTAAAGTTGAAGATGAATTGCAACTTAATTGATTCTGTGAACAAATAAAGATAATAAAAGATAAAAATCAATCTGTCTTTTCTTATTGGTTCTACAGACGACTCGAATTTCGTTTTATTATTTGTTTCAATATATACTCGTATTTATATTATGTCATCCGTTCATTCGATGTAGGGTGGGATAGTGTTTCCAAGTGATTAGGGTATTTAATACACTCATATCTGAGAGATTTATTTAATTAGTTCATTGAAAAATTACAGAATTAGACGATGGTAATTTTATTATTACTAAGAAAAGATATATCCTTTTAAATGATATAACAGTTGTACTAAGAGAAACAAGAACAATATGCTGATACCAGGACTCATGACTAAGTGAGTGTGAATAGAAGTAATAGTGGACGTATATGAAAAGGGGATTTTTCATTTCCGATAGTTTCCATCTGACTCAATCATAGATATTAGATCTTTAAAACCCGTGTGCTGCCGGTAGAGTCTTGCCTTCATCTGTGCCTATCCTGACTTTATGTTATGCTAAACAATCGGTGTGCAGGGTATTACCTTCACCACATTTTAGAGGCACATATTATACTTTCCCTATTAAGAGGGATCGCATATTACAAAATGTAGAGCTCCGGGAATAATAAAGTAAATGTTGTCTTGGGGGACCACTTTTGTTAGTCAAGGACCTGATGAACTATGCTAATTCAGTAAGGTACGAGTACAACATCTTCAGTGAAAATGTTTTGGTAGGCGATCGTACTCGTATAATTGTAATTAGTCATTGACAAGCTAATTTTGCACAAATTTTTGGTGCGATTTTTACATAAAATTTTAATAAAGATTTATTTTTATTTTGTTGATTTTGATTCTAATAGTCACACCACCTTTGTTTTCTTTGGCTAACTTGTCGTGATCGAAAAGTTTCTGTCGAGACATCGAACTAAGCGCTGAGGACTTCTAACCTAGACATTAAATAGTTAAATGGTATGGAAGTTAACGTGGACTTCTAGACTGAGTTCGGAGTGCGATTTGCCAACCAACATACTAAAAAAATCTCTACCCTGGAGTTGCGAGATCCTTTGTTTCTTTCAAATCCATTCAAATATACCCGGGAAAATAACCCTGGTGGTGGGTTTCCCCACACTCAAGATCAAAATTAGGCCAATGCTGCACCTATCAAGGGTTGCAATTCGGTTGGACGGAGTTTGGATATCGCAAAAATATAAGAATAACGCTATCACTTCTCTAACGCTTCGAATTAGGAAAGCTGATCAATTGTGGGAGATAGTTAAATCAGAGAATATTGACATTCAATTAGTAGGCTGCGGTTTAGAAAACAGAATTCTTTAGGTGAAGTGCTTCGGGGGGTAAATGAGTGCAGACAAGAGACAAGTTTTCTTTTCATTTGTCATCTGTTTTACTGCTCTTTCTATATAGGTGAGGAGGCATCTCGTGTTGAATAGAAAACCTCATAAAATATCTAGGAAGAACCCAGAAGCGTGGAATAAATGCATATGGGACTTCGGGGTTTCATGCCAATATATGCCGAGGGAATTTGTCTTTTTGCATTGAATTCATGCTCACTACCCAAACTGGGGCAATTTCGCAACCAAGATTTAGTTCCTGCGACATAAACTTCGAATCCAACGGAAAATATAACAAATTCATCGGTCCGCAGACTTATCTTCTCTTCTATTACATTAATATAAATGCCACTATGATAGCCAGTAGCCGAACTCATTGGATTCCAGGAAACTATCAAATGCAGCGCTGCTCATGCCCAAAATGCAGTAGCAAACGCAATATGAGAGATAATCATCTCCTGGACTTAAATTTATCAATTGATTTGACTGCCAGTATGTTGGCTCTCACTCAATATTTGTTACGAAAGTTAAGCCGTAAGTTATCAACTTAATGTTATTCAATCGTACGCTAAGAAGATTGCTAGCGGAGGCTTCCATATCAGACCATTGGTCCATCAAATTGTATTGGATGCAAGGTCTCGTAGAAGAGGATGATTCTAATTGTTCCTTTTATTGTTGATAGAATAATTTACAACATTTAATTTTTTGTAATATTCTGAAATTTAATAAAATAAAAAATAAAAAAATAAATAAATAAAAAGGTCCTATCACCAAAGTTGCAAGTGAGTTGAGTAATAAAATGCAACGTAGCCGGAATCTACCCGTATCGTCGGTTGTGGTGGCGGATAGTGCGATCAAATGCGCTTTTGACATTCAATTCACGAGACAGAGAGTCTTCACTATTAGCCTGGCATTGGCATACATACAGAGCCCCTAGTGAACCGGAAAAGTAGCCTTTATCCCGAAAATCGAAAAAAATGACTTCACATTAGAGCAATACTGCTCTGCTTTACAAACGCATTCTATGCCAAAAGTGCAACATTCCTACCAACGTGAAGGATTCTGCGAGACTGTGCTTAAAATTCTGCTAGCAAGACAATGAAACTATTCATGCCTAGTCAATACGACTTAGACGAACCACTTGTGTTTTTTTTTTGCTAAGGACAACTGTGGTGAATTGGACAATACGTGATTATTGTAGTACGAGTACTTACCCGAAAAGTAGATTCCTATCTCCAATTCTATGGTGCATGCTGTTTGACGTACTACTTAACGCATAGTAGTAGTTACAATATCCACGCTTAGACGTATTCAAATGAAGCCGCTGTACTCTTGAATCATGCCTAGAGACTCTAAATGGTAGGTAGCTTCGACGAATGACGCACTAAAAATGGCACAAATGTCAGTCAGTATCTTCAAAACTGTGGTTGTTTTCTTAACGAGAATAAAAAAGCTGGCTCTCTCGGTTTTCTGGAAGTTCAAGGGTTTTTTTTGGCATTTATGGCAAGGCATTGGGCGCATCACTAACGAGGGCCCACTGAATCCACACGGCTATGATAACATCAATTATATCCTATGCATCTGTTGTCTGGAGAAGCAAGGTTACTCGAAAATAATTTACTGTGGTTCCTACCTGCTGTCTTGCGCTGTTTTAAACGTTACTGATGAATATTCCTTCCCTTGATATTTAAGTATAGCATGGGTTGGACTCTCAAATACATTTTATTTTTTAAAAGAATTTGTCTTTAGTACTACATGCTGTGAGATTTTGATGACCTTGAGTATAGTTTAATGTGAAGAATCGGTTGAGAGAGCAAAGTACCTATCTCGGCAGCGATATCCAAACTGTACTTAAGGCCTTGTGGAACTCTTTCACCACTTGGGATTTGGGTTGGTAGGCAAGGCACAGAGGAGGATTTATCAGGACTCGAACTCGAATTATTTGCGCTTCCGGTCAAAGATTCCATTTACAGCTAAATTTCATGAGCATGACTTTGCAGGATGCCGGCAGAGCAAACAAATGCTTCCCGAAGCTTCTAAGAGGTTAGCGACTTTTCTGCAGTACATATTTTTGAGTCTGATCGAGTTTGATAAGTCTCTTAGGGTTAACCTAACTTCAAAAACGAAAATTTAACTTGTTCGGCTTTATACGATCAGCGATATTCCGTTGCAAGCAATGGTTTAGTGACTACAGTTCCTGCACTTGCTAGATCTTTAGGTTTAGGTTAAAATCTTTTCACAAAATATTCCACAAAGCGGTCAGATGAAAGCCAAAGTAATATGATAGGCGCCAATTTGGCATTCGGATCTGCCGCTGTGGATCACTCACTGTGGCTTCCATTTCTTCTGTACAATAAGTTGACGCATTGTTGGCGTGTGTTTGGTACGAAACGAATCCACAGCGTAGCAGGGCCAGTTGGTTGATTATGATTGCATACACTTCTATACGTTTCGTGAATTGAGGACATAACATGAATGTCGGAGAACATTAATAGAAAAAGCAGTCCATATTCGACGAAAAATTAATATATTTTGTACTGTTTCTAATAGTTACAGCAGAGCGATAAAGGCAGGAAAAGTAAGGTTCAACAAGGATTAAGAGTTTTAAAGCAGAAAATTCGATAACAGTGACTATTAATTTGTTGAAGAGTTTCCGTTATCAAAATCGATTGCAATTTACTTCAAATCAAATGGCACACTTTTGTTCTTATAGCAAATAGTTACCTGGTTTACTCCAACTGGAGTTATGGCATTTCCATTGTAACTCTTAAAACACTTAGTAGTTGGTACGATTTTACAATCAGCGAGGTTTTGAGAATAAGAAGATTTCGATATTGCCGACACCGGGGATCTTGATAGTGGATCCCATACACATCGCAACTCTGTTCACTGTTACATTTATTGTTACATCTACCATTGAGTTAACTTGTTATTTTTTTCCGAAAATAAAATATAAGGCATATTGTCTTCACTATTATCTAGCAAATAGTTAACAGAATTTTTTTTTATAATAAGTTACGGTATGTTCTGCACACATTTTTTGTTGATGTCCTTTCGTATTACCTTTTCTGCTTGTATAGTTCTTGAACCGGCATTCGGTCTCCACGTGATTAGAATACTCGTACAAACACACTTTGCAACGAGATCTTCCTTCTCGTTTTTCGCTGCTACTTGTTCCTTGCTGCACTTGTTTCCTTGCTTTAGCATAATGTATTCTGCTACTACTCGATGGCTCCTCAAAGTCAGTGTATTGCCTCTTAATACAATCCAATGATGAAGCAATTGTGATGGCTTTCTGGAACGTTAATGCTTCTGAGTCCTCCAGAAATAATTTGTCCTTCGCCAGGTGCATGATGAATTTATCCCTTAGACACATCTCTAAATGTGATCCAAATTTGCAGCTTTTTGCCAGCTCTCGTACTCTTGCTGCCCAAGCAATGATGGTTTCGTGTTCCTCTTTTGTTGCGATATAAAATTTATTCCGCTCGGCGAATACGGATATAGCTGGTTCAAAATGTTTACCCAGCGCGGTGATGCACATATTGTACGTTGTATGCTCACCACTCAGCAATTCAGGTTGAATACAAACCTCCTATGAAGTTCGCCTTGTGCTCCTTCGCATACTCATTGCCATCATCGATGTCATTTGCTATAAAATACTGCTCCGAACGCACTTTGTACATCGGCCAGTTGTCTTCATCGTGATTGAATGTTGGTGAGTTTGCCTTTTTTTTTTGTTTTATTACTCGTCGCCAATTGTAATGTTCCGATTTACAAGCTTTATTCTTCTTAGCGGTTGCTAACAAACTGACTTATGCTAACAGACGATTTGTACGTACACGTATGTTTACAGTGTATGTGTCGTATGTCTTATATAATATTGTATATGTATGTTTATTATTCATGTTTGCACATAACCTAACTTAACTACACCACAGTTCTCATATTTTAGAAAAATTGGTAGACAACTAAAGGGCTTTCCAATAGGGACGAACGCACTCTTTCACTAATCATCAAACTGTCACTGTCAATTTATTCAGTAAACTCAACATTTTCATCATGGTAAAGTACACGAACGAGCAAATTATAAAAATTTTCTACCGAAATTCGGAGTCGGTGACTGCAACTTTAAGAGCGTTAACTCCAATTTTCGGTCATAATTCTCGCCCTAGTAGACAGGCAATAACAAGTTTAGTGCAAAAATTTGAGTCTACATATTCGTTGTGTGATGTTGCCGTGTCAGTGAGACAACGGGTTGGTCGAAGTGTCAAAAATATCGCTGCCGTTCAGGCGTCCGCAGCAAACAATACAAATCAGTCAATTCCATGGCGTTCTCAAGAATTAGGCATCGCTCAGACCACATTATGGCGTATTTTGCGTAAGGATTTGGTTTACACCTATACCAGATCAAGCTCACTCAAGAATTAAAGCCGATGGACCATTTGAAGCGACGTACGTTCTCCGATTGGGTTCTGAAGAAGCTGCGCCAAGATGATGAATTTCATCGCAAAATCATCTTCAGTGACGAAGCTCATTTTTGGCTCAATGGGTTCGTCAATAAGCAAAATATGCGTTATTGCTCGGGTGAAAATCCACATGTGCTTCATGAATCGCCACTTCATCCACAAAAAATAACTGTTTGGTGCGGTTTGCATGCCGGCGGCGTTATTGGGCCATATTTTTTCGTCGACGATAACGATCGTCAGAGGATATTTAAATGGGATACAAAAAAAGGGAACCGACGAAATGCGGTTAGAGCATTAACTAATGTGATTATGTTGTCTGAGATCATTCCGGGAGAAGACGCTGACTGCAGTACGTGAAAAATTGACATATAATCACTTATTTTTTTTTTAAGGTTAGGCAAACAAATCATATACACTATCAGTATGTGTGTACATATGCATATGTGTGTCGTTTCATACACGTATGACATCTAAATAATTAATTACGCATAAATCCTAATTAAAAGAGTCTTATTTCTGTCGACCTACATTATTCTCAACATCGTGTTCTATTATTTTAGTGCTAGACACGATTATCAAAAAAATCACGGTAGCAATACGTGTCATACATCACATCTGTGTGAACAAATTTTCATCAGACGGATCCTATACCACACATCCTCCTTAATATAAATCAGTTGATCGGTGCACCGTCACACCTGAGCCCAAACCATAATCAAGAAGCGGCTTGACTCAATAGACCCAAGCTAACCTTAAAACTAGTAGACCAAGAGCCCGCAGTATAGATATATTAGTTAGATATAATGGTAAGACCACTTCATTCTTCCCTCCGAAGCTGGAAACAGCTATACTCCGGCAAATCGTAATTGTAAAATATGGAATATTACCATTATCTAGTGTCACGTTCCACCAATCTATGCAGACGACGAGGTTGAGAACGATTTCAATATAGCCACCTAGGCGTCAACACCTAACGGATACATCCTGATCGTGATGGGCAATTTTAAGGTAGGACACAACAACACAGGACTTAAATATGCGATGGGTCCACACGGCCTTGGAAACATCAGTAACGTTTGCTGACGCTTGCAACGTCAACTACCTGATTTTTCGAGGAACATTATCTAGGCTCAGCGACTTTATGATCATTAATCACAAAGCTATCAGCAGGCGCTTAAGAAATTGCGTCGAAATATACGAGTACGTGGATCATACATCAATATGGAGAGAGATCACCGTCTTATTATATGATAGCTTCAACAATCCTTTGTACTATATTCGTCAAAAACTCAAATTAGTGAGAATACTCAGGTATAAAACAAACGAGATCTGGGATCACCACGAGCAGCTACAAATACGGGGGACTTCCCTGCATACATAGACGAGCATTGGGAGGATATGAATTTTTTTTTTTTCATCTGGGGCAGACACCACCATTGGTAGAAGATAAAAGGTGAGAGAACATAGCTTGCAACATGTATCTGGACTTTTGTCGAAGAGATTACAGAATTCAAAGCTCGTTTAGAAGATGGCCTCAGCAATAGAACGACCCGAGTTGTAAGTTCAATATCGCATAGAACAGAAGGAAGTGCAGCGTAGTGTAAGACGTTATATCGTAATTATATCAACGCACTAGAAGAAGTAGCCAGTAACTACATGACCGACTGCAATATCGCAAAAGAAAATACAGGTGACGACTAAAGTTCCAAATCTCGTCTTGTGAAAGACTTAGTAGATAACCTATTTACTTATTATAAAGAACAGCTAACCAGAAGGAGGGATATCTTTCGCGCTGCACTAAATCAAAAAGTGAGTAAAAGCTGGTACTAGACCTTTATGAGCATTTTCCTGAAATAAATTCCCACATTCCATTCCCAGTAAAGCTGAAATTATATCGGCTTTCAGGCCCTTAAACAAAACGAAGGCAGTTGGTATACATGACATTTAACGGAACCCTTCCAAGCCGAACCTAATATTTTATGTAACTGAAATGGACAATGACATCGTATCTGAAATACCTGTACCGATGACGATCGGCTCTAAATAAACAGGGCGAAAATAAATAAGGCTGGAAGCATTTCTGTTTCCAAAAACCAAAATAATACCAACGCTCACATCAACATTGCCTGACAACAAGTTGATAAGGTAACCAACCAATATTATATTCGAAGTATGGTCTCGTAAGAGGGAGACAAAGATCTTGATGTGGACAACATGAGCAATAAAGCAAAATCTGCGTTCAATATGATGGCTAAAATTTGGAAAAACTGTATTTTCAGCACGAAAATCAAGCTGAGGCTATTTCAATACAAAGTAGAGTCCGTGCTACTAAATGGGTGTAGTCCCCTACCTGAGCATCGAACTTGTCTAGTTGTTGAGGCTGAGTAAGGTCAGTTACTATCGAATATTTCTCCAGAGGAGTGATGAAAATAAAGGATGCTCACTCCGCCCCCTCTCCAATTCCCATTCACACATCTTCACTTGTCTCCTTCCTTCCCATTCATTTCTCCCCTGGGTGGGATCAAGGTGTTCTACAACCCGTGCTGGAGATCAGCCTGGCTGAGGGCCCAGTATCTTTAAAAATAGCTCAGTCGCGAACGGAGTATCCGTGTTCCTGGCGACCTCCGGATTAGCTAGCCTTATTTATAAACAGGGCCTTCCTACTCCGCTACTCATGGGATCCCATATGGAATCTTTAACCTCTAAACCAAAAACAAAAAAGACCGCATAGTAATACGGTGACTACACCGAGTACCGGGAAGAACCTAGCAACGGCGAGCAGAGGTAAATCTGTGGCAAGCTGTGATGCACCTTCAAAAGGCAAACGCAACGAGCCTTTAAACTCTCAAGAAGTGGCAAGACTGTGGGAACCCGTAGTTTCTCCACTTCCATCAACCCTAGCAGTAGCAAGTTTGTGGAAGGCAACAGTCTTCTTGCTGCTACTAAAATTCCTCCTTTTAAAGAGGAATCAGGGGCTCAACCCTAGCAGACCGGGAACCCGCACTTGGATCCCAGCTAAACACTCCTCCTCAGAAGACATTCTGGAAATCATTATAAGAGCGTGATTCGGTTCGTATTTGAGTCTATAAGCCTAAGGATTTACAAAAAGAATGAGTTAGATGCTGATGAACAATCTCCTCCTTCTTTCAACGAAACAGGAAATACGGCTACAGATATTGGAACGTCCATATCCTTTCCTGGAATAGATAGCGACGGCTCCAATTTTCCTGAGGTGACAACCAAGCCGACGGTCGTCGTCTTAGATACCCTGTCAGAAATGGAAACCGACGACGAACCTAAAAGAGATCCTTTACGATCAGATGATGACAATAAAATTTTGGGCACATTTTCAGAATCGGAAGATTCAAATGACACCGTTGTGCAGGATTCTCTGATTGATTCTGATTCGTTCCAACTAACTCATCCTCTTTGAGACGCTAATGCACATCACCAATAAGAAGTTCTAGATATTACTCTTGTCTCCGACAACATCACTCAAATTGTATTGAATTGGGTCAGATACATCCAACTTAGCCTGAATGATGATCTTCCTCGCCAATTAATTTTCTGAAATTATGTGAAAACTGATTGGCCAAAACACAGAGGAACACTTTTAAAACTACATACTCTTCTCTGAACTTTTAAGTCCCCCATGTAACACCAATTGGCTTGACATGAAAGTCAAGGCTCTCTAATACAATACAACCAAGAGGCAACAAAAAGCCGCATTGGTTGACATCAGCACCGGGGCAGCTTAGAAACGTTTGTATACAACTTTTCAACCAAGTAAAAAGAAAGAAAAAGTGACACCATATAAGGAATCCCTCAAAATATGTATAAAAGAACTGAAGAAGGCAAAGCGATAATAATGGAGTTCATTCAAATAATAGAAACCTCTGAGGAATCGCGAATAAGGAAAATCATCTCTACAAACGCCTACCTGTTTGAAAAATCCAGTGGCTCTTGGACGACCTCAAGGGATGAATCATTCAACCTGCTACTGAACACCCACTTTCCAGGTCGACCCCTATTCAGGACCAGTAACAACATTTGCCTGACTACCGCTGCCACGGCTAAAATTCACGGTCTGATTATAAAAGACATGCGCAGCATAGCTTCAAACCGTACAAGTCTGCTGCGACGGACGGTATAATACCTGTCGAGCTACAAATGTTCTCAGATTTTATCCTGCCAACGCTAGGGGACATCATTTGGACCTGCGTGGAAATGCATTGTCATGGAGAGAAGTTAATGCAGTTTTCATTCCCATAGCCTGAAAAGTCTCTCATCTTTTCCCAAACGACCTCACTCCTATAAGTCTATAATCTTTCCTTCTGAAAACTGTAGAACGACTGATTGATATCCATATACGATCTAGAATTGATCCACGGCTTTTGTCTATGGCTCAACATGCCTACTGTAAACGAGATCCGGTGCAAACGGCTTTATATTCACTGACTAGCCATATCGCTGCTGACGTAGCTATTAGCCTTAAATTAACTACAAAGTAATATTATTAACACACTAGGAATCCTTCCAGAAAACATCGACTACACTACGCCCCAAAATTTGGTTGACAAAGACTTTCATATTAGGATCCCCTCTAGATCTTTCTGGGAGGAAGGTGCGTTCATGGACGACAAGTCAATCTGTTTCTATACGGATGGATCCAAGATTGACAACGGAGTCATCTTTTTGAATAGTCAGACTGCTATCAAGTCCCTGGGCTCAGTCTCACAAAATTATTGAACCGCTCTTAAATTTCTTAGAAAGATGACGGAGCAGTTCAACTTTCACCTATGGTGGGTGTCGGGGCACAGAGACCTTCCATGGAATTGTAAGCTCGGCGAACTTACCAAAATTAGAACCACCCTACCTAACCTGCCAGAAAAAGGTAGCATCGGTATACAAATCACTAGGTGCACCCTAAAAGAACAAACATTAGCTTAACTGGTGGGTCAACATGTCTAACGGTCAAACAAATCTGACCAAAGTTGCAACTGAATGACTCTAAAAGTTTGATCTTTTAACATAGGAAACTTATCGGCGCTATCATGAGTGCCATCACTGGACATATAAGACATGCAAGAAGGCTTGTCGTTTTTACAAATGACTTCTGCAGAAGCTGCAAGGACGAGAAGGGGCAGGAGGCAATCCTCCACCTACTATGTACATGTCCAGCTCTCTCCCAAAGAAGGAAACCCCACTTATGAGCTTTATACAACAATGATTTAGGCGACCTAGACAATATAGATATCAACAGTCTCCTACGTTTCATCATAAGCTCAAATCGGTTCCAAGAGTAGAAGGATCTAATACGCACCACCTCTGTATCGATATTAAGTCCACATATGACAACATAGCGACATACACAGAGCCATGTCTAGCCTTGATAGTCCTGTCAAACTCGTCAGATTAAGCAGAATGACGATGGAGAACGTTCAAGTCAGGAACAATCTCTCAGAGACTTCTAGTGTCAAAAATGTGTTAGGCCGGGTGATGCGCTATCATGTATCTTCTTTAACATCATACTTGAGGAAATTGTACTAAACTCGCAAGTCAACAACAGAGGTACAATTTTTCAAAAGTCTGTACAACTGTTTGCATGCGCTGATGGCATTGACATCATGGGCAGGACTCAACGAACTGTAACTGATGCTATCGTAAGTATAGTAAGAGAAGCCGCAAATATAGGTTTAGTCATGAAAGAGGGCAAACCTAAGTACATGCTGCCAAAAATAGAGACAAATGTATAATAAGGCCTTGTCAAGAAATACTAAGGACACTCTATATAAGACTCTCATCATCCCAGTCCTGTTTTATGGTGCATGGATGGTGTAAAGATGAAGATATTTTTGGCAGTATGGAACTTAAAATTCTGCGAGTAATTTTTGATCCCATTTGCGTTGACGGAGTTTGGAGAAGGAGATTTAACGGCGAACTCTATAAGCTGATCAGTGAAACTGGCCGGGTCAGAAAGGTGGACAGTAGTCTCGAGAATGAACGCCAACACCACTCCAATCCGAAGAGTATTCAATTCCAACACTGAGATACAACGCAATAGCAGCATACATTGCCTTATGTGGAATGCGCAAGTGGAGGGAGACCTCATCCAACTTGAACATGTGGAACTAGAGGCAATTAGCCAGAGCCTCCGCTAACTGAAGAGGCATATTGGTTGACGTCCAGAGACAAAATATCAAATTATGCCACAATCCAAAGCACTAACAAGTAAACAATTTAAAACAAACAGGCCAAGAACCCATTCAGCAATATATGTATGTACGAGTAGGTAAGTACAAATAGGCTGCACACGATAGAAATGAATTTTTCAAATTGTCACAAAGTGAAAACTTTTCCCTATGAGACTCTGCTATTGAAAAGACTTGTGTTTCCTTTCTTGTATCCAACACAATGGATACTCCTATAAATGACCTACTAAAGTGAAGTATTAAAGTCCAACTCTTGCTACATCATTAACCAATCACCGCTGATGGGTATCAGTATGTCCTCAATGATTCCAGCCCATTTAATATTGATATCTTTCTCTGATATCCGTAACTGCAATAGTACCATACTCGTATCTTACATACTGTATGATGTATGGATTTATACTCGTACATATGTACGTATGAGAACGACCCCTGCATCCAGTGATATACATATGTACATGTAATCACCGACATGAAAGAAAGGAAAATTGTATCTCCAAACAGGCAAAACAATCCCGAGTGTCTAATGTCTGCATTGCGAATAGATATAAACAGAAAACAATTGCCTCGCTAGGGGGTAAAGAAACGAACACGAGCACGGTCGAACCACTTCTGTCCCACACGAAATTAGAAACACTGTTCTCGCTGCTTCGTTCAATTCGTTTTGCTAGATTCTGTTTACCCAGTAGATGAATATGATGCTTCTCCATACGAATGTCTATTATGTACAAGAACTTTTTCTCTTCTGGCAGTGAGTCCATTGTTTGGTGAATTACTCAGCGTTGCACTTTTTACCCTTGGGCGGTAAGTCAAATGCAACATGCACGGAGGAAACCCAAGGAAAGGAGAAGCTACCGAATAGTGCGCATAACTTTCATAGTAGCCTTTGTTTCAAGGATCCTCATATGACGACGGAATAATTTCTTGTAACGCTCTGAGAATAAAGTCCTTGCACAGTTCCTTCTTCCTGTTCGTCATATATGTATGTACTTACACCCGTCGTATGCGAATGGAAATGTTTGCTCTATTAAATTTCACAGCTGCAATCCTTGAAGAGCATACGTACTCGTCTGTCTGCTCTCTACGTATGTAAGTCTGTATGTGGGCGGAAAACCCATGAAAGTCTATTTATTGTGTATGCCTTGGCAGGAAGAAGTGATGTGTAAACAGAAGGCGCGGATGATTCTAATGAATAAGGAAGAATTCCCGACTTGCCGTGGCAATGGGTGCCGTGTGGAAAGGCCGAATCAAAGATTCTCCATTTTACCCAGAGAAAATCTGATTAAAATTTTATTGTGTAGGTAGGCATAGAAACATCTTGAGTTGGGTAGGCTGATGAGAAGGAGTTCTCATAATTTGTATTGCGTAGATGTAAAATGGAATTTTCAAAATTCTCGTGCAGAAGATTGTCTGGAGCAGATTTTATGCTTCTTGACGGCTTAGTGCAGGCGAATGGAAATGTGTTTACTCGTAAATGTGAAGGTAACATGTGAACTTTAGATACGCGTTCTTGAATTATTCAAGTAACATCAAATGAATAGAAAGAGCCTAATGAGAGACTTTCCATTTGGCTTATAAATGTCAAGGCCATATGTAATAATAAAAATAACAGGAAACAGTAAGCCTTTGTTTATTGATGCGTTCCTGACGACAAATTGTTTATCTCACTCTAAGTAGTGAAGTCTCATATACTCATAGGCACCTAAATTTGCTTTGACGTTGATTGAAGCTTTGGAAATAGAAGCCAACACGTCCATCACTATTCACTACTCCTATTAAAGGGTTTTTAAAAAGGGACATAACAATTTTGTATTTTAATATAAACGCACCCGTATACTTTTTTAAGATCTGTTAATGTCAAAACATCAGTCAAGGTTTACATTTTTTTCCTCGTGAAATTCACTAACGAGCAGCATTTGGAAATTGTTAAAAATTACTACCGAAATTCGAACTCGGTGATAGCAACTTTAACAGCGCTTACTCTAATTTTTAGTCGTAATACTCGTCCCACCAGACAGGCTGTGCGTGCTTCAGTGGAAAAATTCATGTCAACATATTCACTATTGAATATTCCAGCCCCAGTGAGGCAAAGCACCGGTCAAAGTATAGAAAACATAGCATGAGGCAAATCAGTCGATTCCACGCTGTTCACAGGAATTGGGAATCTCTCAGTCGATATTATGCCGTATTTTGCGACAGGATCTTAGCCCACACCCTTACACTATCAAATTAACTCAAGAGCTGAAACCTCTTGACCATTTGAAGCGAGAATTAGATGGACTTGTGATGAGTGATATATGGTTCCAAGAAGAACGTGCCACATGATACACAGCTGGGTAAATAATTGATCTATTCTCTATAATTCTCTATAATCTAGAGAAATGGTTCGATCGAATGGCCACCTCGCTCATGCTATACGATTTAAGCCGGAAGATTTAGTTGAACAGTATTCCTATAATTAAGGCAGGATGCTATAGATGTTTCTCTCCAGAACATTGTCTAGAGGCAATAAAAAGAAAAATACTACATTTACCTTGGTATCGACAAACTTACAACGAAGAGAGGTTCCGCATTCCAACTATCTGCGACATAAAAGTAGACTGCTTTTGAGTCTAAAAACCTGGTACAAGCAGCTTATGGATCTACATAATTTGAGGTACATCAAATTATCAATTAAGGAAAATTACAGAACTTCTGTAAGCTTGCATTGGAAAACATTAAATTCCAGATGCTAACACCAGGGGCATTTCACCCGAAACTGACAGGGAAAAAAAGGTTCAAGTTTCCGATTGCAGTTATATTTGAGTATGTTATAAGTGTGCATATCCTCGACACAGGTACAACACATTTACACAGTGGCTCACAAAATATGGGTTTTTGAAGATTTAAGTAACCGTGAGGTATGTACTACTTCGAAAGCCATTATTCAGTTTAAAAGCGTTTTAGTAAAATAAAGTAACCACTATGTTTTATACTTCATTTAGTGACCTTTTTATCTTCATAGCTGGATATTAAAAATAAAAAAAAATCACTGAAAGAAAGTAAAAAAAAGGTTTTTTCGTTTTTTGCAAAGTTTTTTTTTATTTTTTTTTTGTCTATTTAAAAAAAGCTTATACATATTGTGTTTATATTGCGTGAATGAGACATCTT
This sequence comes from Volucella bombylans, assembly GCA_949129095.1. Taxonomy (NCBI): domain Eukaryota; kingdom Metazoa; phylum Arthropoda; class Insecta; order Diptera; family Syrphidae; genus Volucella; species Volucella bombylans. The sequence goes on from OX422142.1 coordinate 94,287,009, forward strand.
GAGACATGCCGTTATTTCGTTAGTTGAATTACAAACTTTTTACTAGACAGACGAGAGCGTGACAAGAGTCTTTTTTACCATTGCGATTACGGTTTCATAAAAAAACATAAAAACTTAAGAAAATTTTCAAAGGCATTAGTTGTAAAGTGGTCATTTGGGAGTAATTTATATATTTGTAAACAATGCGGACGTCGTCTCAGTAGTGAATTGCCGACAAAAGTTAGTCCAGATGTCAACTCGAGTAGCCAATCATCAATCGAATTTTTATTACAATTACAAGGCATATCTTTTATTTCTGAAGATAGTAAGTTTACGAATACTTCCACACAGACAGACGACACGAATGACAATGAAATTCTCCTGCAGTTAAAGGAAAAGTTTAATGACCCTTCGACATCTACTTCCGTGAAAACAATAATCCCCACTTTGGCGCTTAAATCGTGGAGTGAAAAAAGGATTGTTGAGGAATTTCATACATCTAGACGGCAAGCAAAAAAGGATTGCTGAGGAATTTCATACATCTAGACGGCAAGCAAAAAATGCGAAGGAATTTTCATCACCTAATCCACGTGGAGGTCGGAAATTGTCACCTGAAACAGAAAACCCAGTAAGGACATTTTACCTAAGAGAAGATAATCCCGGATAATGCCTTGAAAAAAAGACTTTGATGATGGAAATAGTGTGCATTCACAGACACAGCTCTTAATGTGCAACATCTATCAGTTATACCCACAGTTCAAATTGTATCCTGCCACAAAAGTAAGCCTTATGAAATTCTGCACATTACGACCTAAGCAATGCATTTTTGCTGGAGACTCGGGCACATGTGTAGTCTGCGTGTGTATTTATCATCAAAATGTGAAATTGATGTTAAACGGGGGAGACATTCCATCTCTTACGTCTGAGTCAACGATTCCTTTAATCTTCTATAAAGATTGCCTAAAATAGATGATGTGTCCACATCCTACAACGAACGCTGTAGCAACTGTCCTGGCCTTACTGAAATTCGTGAGCACCTGAAAATAATATTTCAAGAAAACCAAATAACAAGTGTGCAATTTAGTACATGGATTGTTACAGATCGCTTCACAAGCGATAAGAATGACTCAAGTTCATCCTTAAGATGATTTTGTAGATAGCCTGATAGATAAACACAATATAAGCTCTTATTTTAAATAGACCTAAAAAAAATAAAAAAATGCCAACTTTGTAAAAAACGAAAAAACATTCTTTTCACTTTTTCTCAGTGAATTTTTTTTTATTTTTAAAATCTAGCTATGAAGACAAAAAGGTCACTAAATGAAGTATGAAATCCAGTGGTGACTTTATTTTACTATAACGTTCTTAAACTGAATAATGGCATTCGAAGTAGTACATTCCTCACGGTTACTCAAATCTTTAAAATCCATATTTTATGGGTTGGCAGGGTTGCCACTGTAAAAATATGTTGTAGCTGTGTCGAGGATATGCACACCTATAACATACTCAAATATAACTGAAATCGGAAACTTGAACCTTTTTTCCCCTTTCTGCTTCACGTGAAATGCCCCACCAGTAACCCGAATATGTTCCCGCAAATAAAGAAAATATGATATGTAATTTGGAGGAAATGATGATATCCGTCTGACGAGAGGGAGTTTCCTCCGTTCATTTCGAAGGAATGACTCCAGCTGATTTTCAAATCATCAAACTAGAAATCAGTAGAAATCAATGGTATACCGAACATTGCGCTTCGATATCTCCCACTAGATTCGGTGGGCAATAACAATCCTGCACACGGAAGCGGTGGTGGATCTTTTAATAAGGTATTCGAAAATATTATCAGTAGGATTGCGGACAAAAATATCCAATACTGTCTATACCGGTATCTGAAATTCATTGAAACAATGGACAGGTGACTGGGAGAACGCTTTCGACACCATAAGATTAAGATTATTTTCCAAACTGAAAACGCTGGTCATAATAAAATCACTGCTGTCCATTATTTAATATACTCACCAGAAGACGGACAAGGACAGTGATTTTACTTCTTCTGGAAAACGGACTGCAACAAGGCGTAATTATTTCGCTGAACCTATTCAACATCTAAACAAGCAACCTTGCGAGATCACTTCACAACACCAAAGACCGAAATCGTAAAAATACTCTTCCAATGTGACTTTGACCAAGGGCTTTTGCGGTGACTGTAAGTTTAAGATCAACTTCCAAAATTTATTTAGTTTAGAACAGCTTTGTTGTGTGCCTCAACAGATACCATAATAGAAAGAATTGGCAACTATCATCAACTATATGAATTTTGCTCTGGCCAGAGCGGAAGGGGCTATTGTCTTACAAAGTAGCAGTTCTATAAGGTCCAACTCGTTTTAAAGCTGAAAGTAATCTAGTATATGGACCTTATTCGGCACATACTTGTATTTGGATGTCTCGGTTCTAGCTGAAAGAGTTGGAAAATTTGTTGGAAAAGATTCTGGTGTCTTTCTTGGTACAGAACACCAGAATCTGAGCACAAAAAATTCTATCCAAATGAGAAATTGTACAATATAGCGAACCTAATAAAACTTACGATTTCGTGAAGAAATCGACCATAAGTATTTATATTATAAGAGAGTGTGAAAAATTATTTTTAACTCGAAATCAGTAGCTAACCTGCTTTGTAAGCAACTTGGTTATTGAAATCCATTTTACCAATCAATTTTCTATGATAAATCTTCGTCGTACCTCCACTTGCCCCATCCTCTTTCAATGCCTATCTATTTGGAGTCGTGGTGAAGCTAATGACGTCCATCTATCCCGTATATCAGAACAAAATGACGAATTTGGCATGGAGAATAAGGGCGCTGGATTAGTACACGCAATGGATTTTATTTCAAGACAGCGTATCGGTTTATGCCTGAAGTAACTGGTTATTATTCGAAAATCTTATTATTTTCTAGCGTCATATTTTATCTGGCGATAATGATAATGAGTTCAAATTGGACTAGATTCTTCGAAATGTGCCTAAGTACGAAGATTTGTTTTATTGCTGATTAAAACCACAATAAGTAATTTGGACTAGTTCCATAGAATAAAAGATACAAGGCAAAAAAAAAATCTCCGTTTTGAATAGCTCCGCAGAAGCCTTATTCTTTCGCTGGTCTAATGAACCTGAGACAGCCTTTCCAAAAACATTTCTTCTTCCTCAAATAAATGAATGTTAACTTCTTTCTCGATATCTGTAGAATGTTTCAAGATTTTTCGATATCTTCGAACTGCCAGACAAGTCAGGCGTTTTTTTTTTTTTTTGCAAAATTCATATATTTCTCTTGTCCCTACATTTGGTTTCCATTTAGGTGAGTTTGGGCTGCACCGCTTGCTAGTGTAACGGGTGGTCCAAATAAAAGATTCATTTAAATCATAAGTTATTTTGACGCTGAGAGCTCTTTCCCACTCGAAATCTTGACTCGTTTTGTTTGGTGCATTTAAAGATCGATGGTATGCGTCCGAGCAATTCGTGAGATAAAGCCAGAAAAAGTCAGCAGGGTTTTGATTTTTGATGTATGAGTTGGGTATTCAGGTTAAGCAGTTTGAGGCGGTCACGATAGGGAGGTAAGATAAAGGGGTCATCCCAGTGTAGTCCCCGAAGGCCAAATCGAAGGAAACGCCATTGAATATTCTCGACTCGGGATATATGAAATCTCTGAAAGGGGGACCACACTTGGCTGTCATGTTCGAGAAGGGGTCGGACAAGGGTAATGTATAGTGACCTTGTCACATAGGGGTTGCAAAATTCTTTAGACCATCGTTTGATAAAACCAAGTAATGAGTTGGCTTTAAGGATTATCTCATCAATAAGCGAACGGAAGTTTAACTCTCTATCGTATAAAATTCCAAGGTCGCGAAGGGGTTGAACCAGGGGTATAGGTTGGCCGTGCAGAAAATACCGTCGAGGAGAAGATTAATTAGACTTGTGTGGCAAAGTCATACATTGGCATTTGAAAACATTAAGCTCCAAGCAATTTTGGAAACACTAAGTGGAAAACCTATCAAGATCTTCTTGAAGGAGAATAGAGTCTTGGAGTGAAGAAATAGTTTTGGATAATTAACTGTCGTTGGCGTAAATGGATAAGGGGCAGTGTTTTATAATCCCTTTAAGGGCGTTTATAGTTAAAATCAAAAAGAGAGGATCTAGATAGCTAACTTGTGGAACACCAGAATTGGCTAAAACCGGGGTTAAGAAGGATGACCTTAAACGAACTCTGTAATAACGGTTCTCCAGATAAGAAGATATCCATTTTAATAATATGGGATCTAAACCAAGGGAAGACAATTTGAAAAGGATCAATTGATGTGATATTTTGTCGAAGGCCTTAGCAAAATCTGTAGCAATAACATCAATTTCGTTGCAATTTTGTAGGACTGAAAGCACAACGTATACGAATTCAACTAAGTTTGTGGCAGTTGATCTACCTTTTAGAAATGCATGCTGACTGGATGCTATAAGCGACTTGCACTGATAGCTTTCGAATATTTTAGGTATGTGAGAATTGTAGCAATTGTAGTTGGTTACTTCATTCATTGATCCTTTTTTGTCGACCGGGTTATGAAAGAGGTCTTCCAAACTTTCCCTTGTATGAGTGACAGATGAAATATGGGGGAAAGTGGGTGCAAAAATTAGAGGCACACTTGAGAGCCCATCTGGGCCGGGTAAAAATTCATCACTGAGATTTTGTAACTTTTCTTCAATAAGTGTAGGATGAAAAAATTGCGAGAGAGAGGGGCCAATGGAGGAATTAGGATGGTATCGGGTCAGGTACGAAGAAGTTGTCTGCAAATGATTGTTTAGAAAAGTTTGCAAAGTAGTTGGTATGTGGGTCGGTCGATGATATATTATCAAACGAGAAAGAGGGATATCCCATCCATCTGATATAGTTGACGGATTGATAAAATATCTTACGGTCATTGATAGGTTGAGCTGGGAGAATATAGCAACACATAACATATTGGGAAACGTTATTTTAATTGAAACAAAGTCAAGTTTGACAGAACAAGAGATAGCAATGAGGGAAAAGTTGAGCCTATTTTGAATGGCAAGTAGGACACCTCGACATGGAGAATCAACTATATGAAAATAGTTGGGTATCAGATTGTTGCGTGGAGGAGTAGGGGAGTGTAGGTGAGATGCAGACAAAGAAGGCAAGTTAGGAACGAAATAATTTTTCATAGTCAGCTCGGCCACGCTAAAGGTGAGAAACTCTTTTAGAGTGTACATAGCTGCGGAAAGTAGCGATGTCATCCGTAACATTTTGGGAAGGTGTACTGAAAATTTCGTGGTAAATGTTGTAAAGTTTCCTGACACTAGTTATATCAGTATAAAGGCCTTCCTGTTGGTTGGAGACCATGACACTTGTTTTGGTTTTTCCCTCAAAGTAAACGGAGCCTACCCTAGTGAGCGCATAACGGCGTTACTTGGTATCTATATTCTTTTGGGTCAATTTAACGTTAGGTGGGTATCAAAAATAGGGGCAGAGACCCGTGAAATCGAGGAAGAAGGCGAGTTAGAAGCTGTATTTAAGATACACCAGCTAATAAAGTGTAGATACTTGGCACCAGTTGTAAGATCGAAATTGGGAAAGCAGGTGTTAGTATTCGTAGGAAGGGGTGTGGGATGTTGAGCATTGGGCAAGGGTTAAATTAAAAGATGCATCTAGAATGTGTTTCTGATGCCATGAAATTAGTTCCTAATATTGTTTGTAGTTGTAGGTAGTATGATGGACAGTTCTTGATTCAGGCAACTCTTCTATGTTAGGGTTACAACAGATGTGCTAAAGTCTCGCATATTCTTCGTGTCTTGGAGTTTTTTTTTCTGTACGGGAGTTGACTCCTGAATTTGGCTGTCATGATATTATGATCCGGATCGAAGTATGCCTCAACTAAAAAATAGTCAATAAAATTTGAGTTGAACAATTTTAAAATAATAGCCCAGATTCTTTCCATAGAAAGGCCTATAACGTGGCCGTAATATATTACCGGTGAATTATATTCTGTTCCTTTTGGCAAGTAACCAAATGATTTTCGTACTAAACTTTCGAGCTAACTTTAATTCATCAAAAGAACCCAGAAAAGAACCCGCTTGTGTGGAATTTAACAGAAAGGGGTATGCACATTTGACACATTTATGAACGGACATAAACCTGAAGAGTAAATCTAAGATTTGAACCTGTTTTAATACTATGGCTACAATGCATCCGTATTCTGATGAACTATGGCTCTGACAAATATTTCAGAATGAATTTTTATGAGATCGTTGTCTATAACCAACCCCATATTGATATCAAATTTCATTTATTCATCTTATTCTTTACAGTCAACTTTTTTATAACCGTAGTATACGCAGAAACATATTTTTTTTTAAAGAACTTAACACTCAAGGGGGTATACACTTAAAGAGCTTGATTACTGAAAACAAGTCAATAGGTCGTTTTCAGCAATAACAGAAAAATGTCAATGTAAACCATTCAATTCATTCAATAAGGATGTCAATTGATCTTTGACATAGAGTAACCCGAAGTATTGTGATATGGTCGGGAAATGTGATATGCTAGCATATTTTCCGAAATAGTCAATTCTCGACAAGAATTTTCTTGTCAACATGACTTCCATGGAGAAGAACATGTGCTGCAGTTTTAGTCGCGCTCGCGCTGATTGTGTTGTATGTCAGTGCATCGAAATTGTCTCAGGTGTACAGTCGACAGTTTTTGTGTGTAAGCTTTATGTGATATTTCAGCAAAAATTGGAGCACAATTGAAAACTGAAGTAATACATTTTGTTTGTGTCTGAATAGAGCTGACAGTATATTGGGTGAGTTTTTAATTCAATGAAGTGTATTTTTAAAAAAAAATTCTTGATTGTTTCAAAAGCCAAATTCTTTTGGGTAAAGCATTACACACCAAATTATCAATTAGTAAATAGGATGCAGGAGGAATGAGAAAGGCTATTCTAGCAATCCGACGAGGAGAAATGGGTATACTTTTGACGTCGAAGGCATTTGGAGTTCCATTTGCAACACTACAAAGATCAGCTCGCAGTGATAAATCTATTAGCGATATTTTAGCCACGCCTTTGAGATGTACGCCTGATTTTAGCCTGGAAATGGCATTGGAGCTGGTAAGATACATCCGGGAAATAGAATCACGCTTTTGGGGTCTAACTCGCGGTGAAATTCGTTCACCAGCATTCCAAGTGGCAAAAAGAAGCAACATAGCCTGCCCATTTTCAGTAATAAAAGAATGCGCAGGAAAAGATTGGTTGTATGGATTTCTTAAAAGGTACAAATCAGAAATTAGTATAACGACTCAAACCGGAACCTCAATCGATAGGGCAAAAGGCTTTAATACTAAAAATGTGGGTACCTTTTATAGCTTACTGGAGCAAAAGTACGAAAAACATAAATTTTCCCCAACTCATATTTGGAACGTAGATGAGGCATTTACAAACTAGGCAAACCAACATTTTAGGCGTCTCATTTTTGTTACGCAGTACTTTATTTTTCCATTCTCCGGTTTTGGTGAAACCTGCTCCTCCTGGCTCGGATTCTGCTTGCAACATTTCGGGTTGGATATTTTTTATTTTTAGTTGGTGCGCGCTAAAGCGGTTAAGGTATCCTTAAAATGTTTGCACACAGCGGGGGCGAGTGAAAACTAGGGATGAAAGAAAGCGAGATACCGATGTAAGTCCTTTTCGAATATTATAATGATGAGGAAATAAAGAGCGCGGCAAGGCATTCCATAAGCTAGAGCACTGGTGGTGAAAATAGCGATAGAGCAAGAGCAAGGAGACATTTCGTGGGTGCTTCAGCTTGTCATGAGTCTTATCGCACTATTATGAATCCTATCTAGCAGGTGCAGAGATTTTTTAGGAGCACCTGAATATATATGGGCACTGTACTCCAATTTGGGCGGATGATTACATATTGAGGCCAGATCAGAGGGGGAATAGTATTTCTTACATCGTTTGCGGAAACCAAGACATTTCGCAGCATTTTTGGTAACATCAAATATGTGGTCATTCCAACGTAGGTTGTCATTGACGCACATACCGGGAATGGAAAGTTTTTCGGTTTCAACTATGCAAGTGCCGTTCTTGGATAATTGTTGAGTGTTTTGATTTCGCTTTAACGACAACAGATAGCAGTGTGTTTTGGAAGCATTAAATTCCCTAAGCATCCAATTGATTCCCAATTTTTGATGCTGTTTATATCGGAATTTAATGAGCTTAGCACACACTGTCGTTCCCGTTCTACAGCCGAAGAACATGGACGTGAGTCCGTGAAATAATATGAAAAGCAGAGCGTACTGTCATCATTAAAGGAATATATTGGATTAAAAGTAGCAGGCAAGAGATAAAGATTAAAAAGAGTGTCGTAGTCAGAACAGAGCCCTGGACGCACCAGCATTTATTTTGTGGATATATGATTTGAAACCATCCAAGACAACTTGAATTGAACGTTCCGAAAAGTAGTTTCTAATCCATTGAACGAGAGATTCATCGATCCCAAATATATGCATTTTCAACATTATATAATGGGTATTTTTTTTTGTTTTTGTTTAGTCAGCGATTAAATGTGAAATCAGCTATCACATTTTGTTGCCAAGCGTCATTTGTTTCCAGTATAGTTTGTCATTTCCTCATAGAAAGATCTTAAATCGTTGGAATTTGTTTCAAAAATCTTGCGCAACTTGTAGAGCACTTTGTATAATAAAATGTATGGTTAATGTGCTACTTATCGAATTATTGAAATTTTTCAAACTTATTTCATGCTTTTGGATACCTCATATACCAACACGAACAAGAACAGTGCATTCGGAAGGAAACATCGGTACTGTGGAAGCTTGTGTTGAAAGTGATCTCAATTTATCGATTTGTTGTCGTTCACAGCAATTTGGCCTTTATCCATCCACTATCTGGAAAATACTGCTTATATAAAAGAGATCCAATTGGTGATCCAGGTGTTCAGTGATTGGGCTTTAAATCAACTAAAAGTTGAACCAGTTTCTTACCGTAAAATTTAGTTCAGTTAATGAGGCTCATCTTTGGTTCAACGGTAGCGAAAAACAAGCAGAATTGCCATATATTGAGCAAGGACAATTCTCATTGAATCCAGAAAAATCTACAGTATGGTACAGATTGCGGCAGCATCGGACCTTATTTCTTCAAAAATGAGGGCGGGGCACAAGTTACTGTAAATAGACACCGATACAATGAGGTGCGATGGTCAATGTCTATTTGTTCCCAAATTTGCGAGAAATCAATGTAGAAGAACTGTCGTTCCAACTGGATGGTATTCCATCCCATACTATCAACGTAAACAACGCTTTATTAAAAACACGTTTTGGCAATAGAGTAATTTCAAGAAGTGGCCATCAAGATTGAACGATTTTACTTGCTGTGAGGCTACGTCAAGTCACTAGTTTACGCAGATAAGCCAACAATGACTCACGCTTTGAAGCACAACATTATTCGAGTACTACGCGATATATGTTCGAGAAAGTGATCGAAAATTGTACATCTAGAATACGATTTATGTGGGATGTGTCACCCACCACACAGTAAAAGCTAAGTAGTATATTTATCATTAAGTAAACATAATGTTGTTGAGTATCATTTTCAGATCGTCGCCCGCCGACTGCATGACCACCGAGCCTCGCATTTCGGAGTCAATGTTTTATGCCCGCCACATATTGCCATGACTAATGTCCACAGACGACCCATCTGATTGTTTACGAATCGAGTTACCGCCAAGCAAAGTCATCGCTTCGGTATCGATTGTGAGTAACTGACCCTGCATGATCCGTTGCATAGTGACCTACATTTGGACGAAGATAAAAAGCGAAGGCGATTAACTAACAAAAGCAATAACACAAATGTTATGGTTATCATTAAGAAGAATAGCGATTGTGTTGGGTCTGGGCGGTGGCGCACTTTTACTGACGTTGCTGATGAAGGTGTGGACATGGTACAATATACTGAACGGGCTAGGGGTCTGGCACTGGTTGGGATAACATGGCGAGGGTATTCTGTTCCGAGTCTTCAACACGAGCTGGCGGCGATTCCGAATATTTGTTTTTCTCTTCAATTCGCTGTAGGTAACTTAATAAATATTATATCAATCCTTTTTTAATTCATTGTAATTTAAGAAAGATTATATCAATCCTACATGGGGGCTCAACCGGGATTACCGGAAAAACCAAATTGATTGTGTATTTTTTATTTGTTTCGTGTCATGGGCAAAGAGTAAAGACGAAATAAACGAAGAGCAGAACAGGTAACCAGGTGAATAAGTTGAAGTGATAACAGTGAAGAAAGTTAAGTAGGAAAAGAAGATTAAGTAAAGGAGATTTAGAAGTGCAGTTCTTTTACAGAAGGAAAAGAGAGTGTTACGAGCAACGATCGACGAGACGAAGAAAAAGCTACAGAAGAAGATCAAGACGAACACACAGTCGGGGCCGACGAGAAACCTATTTTAGACTTCGAAGAAAAGGATTCAGAAGAACGAGAAGAAAAAACTATGGAGGAACCCGAAGAAAAAGAAGAGGAACAGCAATCAATCAAGAGTGAAGAAGAAGTTAGAATGACGAGCAAAAACAGTTTTGTATTCCGTGATGTGGAGGAATCGCTCGAGAAGTTCTCAGGGGAAGAGAGCAGAAACTACCCGGACTGAGTAAGGAAGTTTGAAGAAATTACGATGGTCTGCGAATGGAATGACATGCAGAAATACCTTTACACACGGCGATTGTTAACTGGAGCAGCCAAACTAGCTACCAGTTGGAGTGGGTTGAAGGAACGGTTGAAGGGCGAATTCGGACGTATGGAGTCCAGTCTAGAGATTCACAAGTCACTGGAAAACATGAAAAAGGCAGCATCTGAGAGTGTGCTCGAGTACCTCTACGCCATGACCCAGATTGCAAACAAAGGAAACCTCGACGAACCAAGTCTTATCGAGTACATCATAAATGGTATTCCGGACTCTGTGAACAACAAGACGATCTTTTACGAAGCGTCGACCATCGAAGAGTTAAAAGTTCAACTCGAGTGTTATAAAAGAATGCAACGACAGATACCAGAGCAATGGGATGAAAACACGCGGCCCAACATACATCGGACCAACCAGCAGGGCATTCCAATGCAATTAAACGGTGTCACAATTGTGGAGCTACATCACATCTGGCTGTAAATCGCCCCGATAAGGCTTACATGTGTCCGATGTAACCAATTCGGACACATCTCACCAAATTGCCCGAAACAAAAGGAAAGAGAGAATGACACGAGAGGAGTGCGCAAGGTGCAACACATAAACGCAGACGGAAATCACATTCGAGTCACCATCGCAGACATCCCTTACTACGCCTTTGTTGATAATGGTAGCGACGTTTGGATCCTATACAAGTCATTCATAGATGAGTTGAAAAATGTGAACCTGGAGCAGGCGGGGATGCTGTTGAAAGGATTCGGCAACGCACCCAGTAGGACAGTTGGTTTATGCCTAGTGGAAATCCAAGTAGAGACAGGTAAACATTGAGTAAATTTTCATGTAGTGCCTGACGATTGGTAACCGTTTATGTGTCGATTTCTGCACACTAGTCGCGAAGATCGTTAAGGACCGATATCCCCTACCCGTTATGGATGAAATACTGGAGACGCTGTACAGTGCGAAAGTGTTTACAACGTTAGATCTCCGAAATGGGTTCTTTCATGTGGCTGTGGCAGAGACCAGCAGGAAGTATACGTCGTTTGTGACGCCCGACGGACAATATGAGCTCCTGAAAGTTCCGTTCAGATTGCGTAACTCACCATCAGTATATCAACGTTTCGTAAATACTATTTTCCGTGCCTGCATACGAAAAGACTTGGTGTTGCTGTACGTGAACGATCTTATCATACCTGCAAAAAACGAAGTGGAAAATCTGGAAAAGCTCGCCGTGGTATTAAAGGTCGCCGAGGAAAACGGTCTGGAGAAGTGCGATTTTCTGACGGGATTCGTGAAATTTCTTGGACACATTGTGAAGGACGGGAGTATCAGGCCCTCGGACGAGAAGACGAAGGTGGTAACGCCACATTGGCCAAGCCATTGTCGGATCTTACGAGAAAGGATAGTGCATTTGCTTTTGGAGTTGACCAGATCGCTGCGTTTGAGTCGCTGAAGAATTTGCTGTGTGAGGAGCCGGTGCTGAAACCCCTCCTTGAGAGCTGCACACGGACGACAGTATGATTGGATACGGGGGAGTGTTGTTTCAAAAGCACGATACGCATTTTCATCCAGTGTTCTACATGAGTTTCAAGGCAACACCTGCAGAGAGGAACTACACCAGCTACGAACATGAGGTGCTGGACATTATGAAGTGCGTCAAGAAACTGCGAGTCTACTTGTTGGGATTAAAATTGAAAATCATTACCGACTGCAAAGCGTTCCAAGCTACCATGAATAAAAAGGACTTGTGCCCACGAGTGGAAAGATGGGCTATGCTCCTTCAAGAATATATGTGTGAGGTGCAACATCGGACGGGGACTTCCATGCGACATGTGGATACGTTGAGCAGATACCCAATGGTTATGCGGCTGGAAGACGGTATTCTGCATAGGATAAAAAAGTCTCAGGGTAAGAATGAATTATGCCAACGTACAAGGATTTCGAACTGAGGAACGAGCTCTTGTACAAGTTCCATGGAGGAAGTTATTTACTGATCGTCCCGAAAATAATGCAGAGGGACATACTTCGTAACATCCATGAACAAGGACACATGAGTGCAAACAAAGTGGAGGCCATCGCTAAGCCAGATTTCTATATTCCAAAACTGGGCACGAGTACAGAAAATGTCATCGCTAACTGTGTGGCGTGCGTGATAGCCTCAAGAAAATATGTCAAAGTTGAAGGATACCTGAATCCGATCGAGAAGAGTGATGTATACCCACCACGTGGATCATATGGGACCATTGCCGTCGAGTAATAAATTCTATAACTACATATTTGTTGTCGTCGATGCGTTTACCAAATTCGTTTGGATCTATCTGGTAAAGACAACGAAAAGTGAGGAGGTGATCAAGAAGCTCGAATCATAAAGCGAAGTGTTCGAAAACTCATTTCGGATCGTATCAGATAGAGGTGCAGCGTTTACTGCAAACGCATTCAAGAATTTCTGCGAATAAAAGAAAATAAGTGCACGTACTCACAACAACCGGAGTTACACGTGGAAATGAAGGTGTGGACAAAGTACAATGTACTAAACGGGCTAGGGGTCTGGCACTGTGTTCACTGCTCGAACACGTGGTAGGAGCTTACGACGCGGCATCGGAGACAGCAATGATAATAGGAAATGGTTTATCGATTTCAGTAATACTAACTGTTTAGTCATTGGAGGCACCCTGTTCGAGCCTGTCTCATCTGACAGGCAGCAAACCTCAAACCAAATCGACCATTGCTATATGTCGACGTGTCAGAAATTGCGTCCTAGACGTTCGAAACAAGCGCGGAGCCCATATCGGAATGTCGCGCGCCATTACCTTACGTTAGCTACTATACGCCTTCGTACTGTATCCGTCAACAGCAACTGCTCAAACCTGCTTCGACCCACTATTCAGGGACCATCTTGCCATAGAAATATAAACAATCAGCACATCAACGCATGAAGACATGGATGACGATTGGGACGCTGTGAAAAATGTTTTTGTATATGGGGCAGTTGCCTATATCGGTATAAGGCAGAAAAGTAATAGTAGATGGTTATCAGTAGACACCTGGAGGTAGGTCGATGTGCGTATTTAACTTAAGGTAATCCGAGCCTCGGATTCCGGCTGCGTCAAATTGCAACGCAGCAACAAATTCCCGAATTCAAACCGGACCTCCCATCAACACAGAGATAGGAGCCGCTGTAAAATCACTCAAAAGAAATAAAGCGGTAGGCATTGATAATATCCCTGCCGAGATTTTTCAAGCGGTGCCAACTACATCGGCAGAGTTAATAGCAAGATAATAGCTAAGATAGTTCTAGAACGGATAAGAGAGCATCTAGTCTCAACATTCGATTCCGAGCAAACGGGATTTCGGAGTGGATACTCTTGCGTAAATCACATCTACGAGTATACCTTGCTAATCATCATTGAGCAATGCATTGAGCTTAGGTCTCCGCTTAGGCTTTCAACAGTTTGAACAGAGATGCTATCTGGATAGCTCTGCAGAGGAGGGGTATTCCGGGTAAAATTGTAGCTATTATAAAGGCTTACGAGGGTGGTAAGTGGCACGTTCTGCACGATGGTAAGGAGTCAGATGATTGTGAAGTCCATAGTGGAGTACGTCAGGGCTGTATACTTTCACCGTTGTTATTCCTGGTAGTCATCAGCGATGTACTTCGGCCAGCACTAACTGGAAGACGCCAAGAATTGAGGTGTACAATGACATGTTACCTTAAACACCAACGAACAGCTTTATCTGAAAACAGGTTAAGAACGAATAGACGTCACCATTTGAAGGAAGAAGTGACAAGGGATTGGTCACATATTACGGAGTGAATCCATTCACGCAGTCAGTCTGAGAGGAATCGAGACTACTGGGATAGAGCTGGAGTGAGTTGAAACGTATTTTAGAAATCCGAACAAGATGGCGTGCTGGCGTTGTTAAACTACTTCCGTTTAAAATGTACTCTTTTTAAAATCAATAAATAATTAAACGCCCCAATCTGAATAAATGACTTATCGTACATACGAGTATATAATGGAAAACATCGTATTGAATAAATTATCAAATTTCAATAGTTCACAGAGTTTCCCGTGATTGTGACACGTGTCAGTCATCGTCTTATCCGCTGATGGGCACATTGGTGTAAACATTTATACGAGTATCCCTGCAAACAAGCTGAACTCTACCAGTATACTACTTTATTTCAATCCCATCGTATAAGCTTTAGCCCTTTGATTCATGTCCTAAGTGTTGCCTCTTCAAATTCAAATTCAAAACCTCTTCGCTTATTGGAAAACATAAATCGGCGGATTTAAGGCTGTGGAAAATGTATTGGTTGCCGACGGTTTCTGGTAGAGTAACCACTTTATTACTCTGTCTACACATCGCTAGCGATTTGATGTTCTGAGGTTAACAATCCGATTATGCCGCCATTATATCACCGCTATTGGCAGATGTTAATGCTACATAACAATCGTATAAGGAGCATGTGACCACCACCATGTCCCCTAGTCACCTAGTCACCGAGATAGGGGTTTAAGTTCATTGTTAATCATTTCAGTCAAGATGTTACATTCGCCTATAACTGTCTAACCCCAAATAACCCTTAACCATAAGACGATAAGTATTTGATGTTTGGTTAACATAAGTGGACAAATAATTTCCATTACGACCCGAACGTATGTATTGATAGCTCTAATATTATGGCGACAGCACTATTAAAGTTGGCTTCCTATACGACGTCTTATGGAACTGATTTCTGGGAAATAACGACATTGTCGATCGACATAGGTAGGTGAACATGTGGATTTCATATACGCGAATGGGATGTTAGAGTATGGTACTGATTACAGTTTTGACAGAATTCTCTTGATATTTCTTGCTGTTTCTGTCCGAAAAGTTTATATTCGTTGACATTAACAGGAGCTTTGTTAAACCAACTTATTCTCTACATCATGTGCTTGCTGTCAAATAAATTTCTTTTTACTTGGAAACAATGCACGACATGTCACGTAACGTTCTTCGTGTTTGAAGTTGTAATAATTTCATATATATGTGCATGTGTATCATCTATACGAGTACCAACTTTTTTTGATATTGATATGGGTATACAACTTTCTGCAGGGCTGAGGACACTTCAATTCGAAATTATGTTTTGTGGTTTTGGAAGGACAATTGTATTTTTGGAAGCCCGTATGTGACAGTCAATAGGTTTTATCTTAATGAATTTATTTAGAATTAGAGCAAAAAGTTCAATTAAGTACTTCAAATTGTTTTCCTTCTTGGAGGCGAAGAATAGCAAGTTTGTTTTTTTTAAGTGGATATCTTTTTCAAAATTGAAATTTTTTGGCAGCCCTTTTTGGTCAAATATATTTGCACTTAGAAGGAGAACCGTTTTAGTCCTTCGTTTATTAAACATAGAAAGTTTTTCCTACTGTGTCTTGTTTTCCAAGCTATTAACCATTCTGATCAGCTTGCTAAATTTTCAAGTATTGGACATTGTTCGAGAATCGTATCCAACTTGTGCTTACTTCTGTGGATTTAATTTTTCAAACAGCAGTGACATTTTTAATGCTGTTTCATGTTATCAAAAATTTAGCTAGCTCTTTAATTATACATACCGGTATGGCTTTTTGAACCTAAAGGTCTGTCGCATTTTATCGGATACCTTGAATTGCCTTTGCCAAAGCAATTTACTGTGATTTTCTTGTGTTTTTCCCACTTTACATTCGTTCGTAAATAATCTTTTCATCTCTTCAGCAAGGCCACCATATAGAAAAATTTGAAAACAAACTGCTGTTTCTTAGAGCGCTGAAACTGCAACGGCTTGAAAAAAAAAACCAAAAAAGTAACATCTTTCAAAAGGTGATAATTCAGTAAGCGACGATATAGGGAACCTGCAGTCGCCATACTTTGCAGTTTAGCTAATGAAACCTACTTCACAACCCTTGCCACTATGCCGCACGTTCCCAAGTCGACCGTGGACTGCGATTTCCTGCGGTGCGCCAACAATTCAGATACAATAACAACTTAAAAAATGAACTCTTTATAAACCATTTCATGTTGTAAACTTGATAATATTTTTGGTGTTTCATGATTTGTCGCAGCAGCATAATCGTTAAAGCAATTATGTAAATTTTCTGGCGTCTTTAAATCAACTTGAAGATCGTAAGAATATTTCTTCAAAATTATTTTTTAAACATATTCTGTTCTAAATTTTTCAATTTCTTTATGTCTTTCTGTAGATAATTTTTGATTTAACATTGTCATTATAATAATAACAATTATTTGCCTTTGCATTATCATGAATAATCTGTGCCTTTTTCTCTTACGCCTTTTTCATAAAATTTATACATAGTCGTATCCAAATCAGTTAATAACTCAAAATTTTTGTTTAGTAAATTTCGAAGCAGCATTAATGTTTAAATGTGGAGCACTATCTAAATGAGTAGGGTCTTAATGGTAGTTTTTGGTAACACATTTCTCTAAAATTATCAAAACATCTGCTAATAAAATAAATTATGATAATTCCTTAAAACACCAAGAATCTCCTACTTTATTTTTGAAATAATTCCATAATTTTCTAACAATTTTTTATGGATATATACATTTCCTTTTGTTTTTTTAATGTTTTCTGACTCGCCAATTGCGAAGTACGGCACATTGACCTAAAAGATCTTTTGTACCATTTAGTCAGAACTATAGCTAGGCTAGTAGGTTTTCTAGGTTCCGAATGGAGTGGATAACACCACTAGCTGAGTAATTTATTAGTTCGTTGGAGCCGAACAAAAGCTGTTGACGGCTGGACATTCGCATAAGATGTGTTCAGCAGTTTCGTCTTCCTAAAGACAAAGTCGGCACTCTGGAGAGTCGACTAGATTCATTTTGTTGAGGTGATATCTTAAAGCGTGGTCTCCTGTGAGGTAACCTACTAAGTTTTTGATATCGTGCCAACTTAGGTTAAACATCGATTGGCATTTTTGTTGAAGGGCAGGATGGGTCTGACCTATTCTCCCAATATGACATGTATCTCGAGTGCTCCCAGCAGTTAATAACTAAATTGAGTACTGATTTAGAAGTACAGCAGAACTGTTCAGGCCCATTAAAGGGTGTTTCTGAGCCCTTTATGGCCAGTTAGTCAGCTTTTCCATTCCCACCAATTCCCTCATGACCAGGAATCCACCTCAGTTGATTCTATTCCTGGAGCTTAGTTTTTGGAGGGTTTTGAAGCTGTACATGACTGATTTGGAGGTAATTGTGTGCGAGCTAAGGGCATTTATAGCTGCTTAACTGTTCGTGTATATGTGGATGTTGTAAATATGTTTGGCACATACTTGAATAGCGTGGAGTTCTGCCTGGAATACACTGGGACTTTTGGCCTAAGCTATGGTTATATTTAGGTTTGGTCCGTGTATTCTAGTTCCCACTGCCGATTCAATCTTAGAACCACCCGTATACCACTTTATGCCATTATGGCTGTTTGGTGGTTGCTAATCCATGCTTTTTTGAAGCATAATGTTTCTTGAAGACGGCGTGTTACAACGCTGATCATATCAAGTTCTGGTATTTTGGAGAGTATGGTCCTTAGGTCAGGGTTTTCGCTAAGTCTTAACTCTTTAATTTGTACCAGATTTTCTCTGCTGCGTAATGCCACTTTGCTTATATACATGTGTAGGTACATGTACATGTGGGACCGGTCCAGAAGGCTCCGGAAATGCCCAGACATGTAAGATGCTGTACTCTGATCAACTTTAAAATAGTGGTCTTTTGCGTCACTTTAGTCCACCATACTATAGAAGTATAGAAGTATTTAATTTTAATTAGGTACTTTTTCCTTATCAAATTTACTATGGCATACGCATATTTCACAATTTGCAGTTTTTTCAAATTTTTTCTTGGATGCTTCATCTTTAATTGCTCTTTTATTGGTTTTACGCATTTTATTATATGCAGTAGCTGCTTTTCTGAGATAATTATGAAAATTGTCTACCAATTCTGAACTTTCTGCTGTGTGAGCATAGTAATTTTTAAAACAATTACCTAAACGACTCGGTATGTCTTTATTACAATAATTAGCGTAGTATTTTTTTAATAATGTTACATTTTTTTAAAAATACTTTTAAAATCAAGAAAACAAGTAAATGGATGACAAACTTTAGATCCTTTTGTTTCATATCTTAAAATATTATTTTTTCTGATTGTAATTCATATCTTTGAACTAATGTGTCATTTCCGTTGCCAAAACATTCCTGCTTATTATTTTTAAGTCTATTTTCAGAATAAAAAACCTTTAAACCATTTTTTGCAAAGAATTAAGTTATGATCCTTTCGATGAATTCTTCCGCTTAGGAAATCCGATAAATTTTTAATAGCTACAAAATGTCATTTAAAGAGTTCTCCAATAGGGACTTGACAGCTTTGAATTTAATTTGTGAACGCACTCTTTCACTAATCATCACACTGTCACTGTCAATTTGTTCAGTAAACTCAACATTTTCATCATGGTAAAGTACACGAACGAGCAAAGTCTGGAAATTTTACAAGTTTTCTAGCGAAATTTTGAGTCGGTGACTACAACTTTAAGAGCGTTAGCTCATATTTTCGGTCGTAATTCTCGCCCTAGTAGACAGGCAATAACAAGTTTAGTGCAAAAATTTGAGTCTACATATTCGTTGTGTGATGTTGCCGTGTCAGTGAGACTACGGTTGGTCGAAGTGTTGAAAATATCGCTGCCGTTCAGGCGTCCGTAGCAAACGATCCAAATCAATCAATTCCACGGCGTTCTCAAGAATTGGGCATCGCTCAGACCACATTATGGCGTATTTTGCGTAAGGATCTTGATCTATACCCATATAAGATCAAGCTGACTCAAGAATTGAAGCCGATGGACCATTTGAAGCGATGTACGTTCTCCGATTGGGTTCTGGAGAAGATGCGCCAAGATGATGAATTTCATCGCAAAATCATCTTCAGCGACGAAGCTCATTTTTGGCTCACTGGATTCGTCAATAAGCAAAATATGCGTTATTGGTCGGGTGAAAATCCACATGTGCTTCATGAATCACCACTTCATCCACAAAAAATAACTGTTTGGTGCGGTTTGCATGCCGGCGGCGTTATTGGGCCATATTTTTTCGTCGACGATAACGATCGTCACGTTACTGTGAATGGTCAGCGTTATCGCGCTATGATCACCGATTATGTTTGGCCCGAATTAGAAGATATGGACTTGGACGACATGTGGTTTCAACAGGATGGTGCCACAACCCACACAGCACACGCAAAAAAGGATTTATTGAAGAGTAAGTATGGTGAGCGTGTTATCTCAAGACATGGGCCAGTCGATTGGCCGCCTCGTTCGTGCGATTTAACGCCGCTTGACTATTTTCTGTGGGGCTACGTTAAGTCATTGGATTATGCCAACACGCCGACGACGTTGGAAGAGCTCAGAGCCAACATTGAACGCGAAATAGCGGCCGTTTCTTCCGAAATGTGTGACCGAGTCGCTGAAAATTGGTTCCAACGAATCGACCGCTGCAAACGTGCCCGCGGTGGCCATATGAACGAAGTCGAATTCCATTCATAAATGTTTTGATTATACTTCAAGCCGATAATAAAGTTTTTGAAATAACTCAAATGGTTTGCGTTTTATTTAAAAAAAAATTTGTCAAGCACTTATTGGAAAACCCTATATTATCTTCTTCTAAATACAAGACATCTATCGTACATGTAATTTGTTAACATCGTTTGTATCAAAATATTTACTTGTGTGCAACATTTGGATTTGTTCAAAAATATCACTTCATAATGATAAAAGTTCAATATAATAATTAAAATAATTTTCGATTTTTCTAATATTTTCTTCTCTTATTTCAAATGGATATTCTATTTTCAAATTTTTATAATTCTTATCATTTTTAATTTCATACAAATATTCTTTCTATTTTGATAGTCTTTGAGGATCTTTTGTTAGTTCGTGATGATATTTAAAATAATGAATAACATGCAGTGTGTCCAGAAAAGAATGTATGGCCTGAAGCACCTCATAGGTGGGCTATCGGAACCTCAAAATAAAATACAAAAATTTATTCCAATTTGTACATACGATATGTAATTTTTTTTAAAAAAGGTCTATTTTCTTCACATGACTTTACGTTTCTTAACACTATGCGTAATTCTTTCTTCAAAATTGTATACATTTCTTATACCAATACATCAAACCCTTTTAAATAATTTTAGTTATATATGAAGGCAAAGACTTACTAAATATATTTTTTGTAATCATTTTTAACTAGTTCGAAATGTAAACAGATATCCTCAGTTTCATTTCCTATATATATTGTGAAAATGTATATAAGAAAGCTTAAAACTTTATTTAACAAGTGAATTTACAAAAATTCATCTTACAAAATATCGACCAAGCAAAAGATGAACATAACTCCGCTATGTGCTTCCATTATCCACTCGATCATCGAATTCCCTTCCTCACTCCAACAGCCGAATATACCAACACCATCACTTTATGCCACGTCCACAGTTTCAGGGCCAACGTCAACACCATCCAATCACAACCAGTACTGACCTCAGTGGAGCCATTGTATCGCTAAGATAACATTGCCCACATCGCCTTTGCTTTTATCCTCCCCAATTTAAGTCAAAACAAAATCCATTCATGTGGAATGTAAACAGGGTAAACAGATCCCGATCGTATGGGTTGACGAACGGGCAGATGACGACTTATTCTATGGTAACTAGAGCTCAAAACATTATTAAGCGCAGCTTGTGGTCGACCATCCAAAGAAAATCTGAGAAAGCAAGATCAATTAAAAGAAACAAAACAAATATAAGAAAACTTATTGTGAACAGCGGTAAACATTGCAAAGTTTATGCACTCCTACATACTCGTATATATCCGTGACTAAATGCATTTTGTTCAATATCTGTTCCATAACGTTTATCTACTAAAATGTTTGAACGATTTCTACTTTTGGAAATTCATATGAATTAAAGTTATTGAAGAAAGATTGAATTAGGGATTTATTATGTCTTTCTATACAGTTATTAATAAAACTTACTTACTACTTTTTTTCTTTGTGTATACCACCCTGTGGGAAGACTGAAAATATTTTTATACCTTCTTATTATTTCTTTTAATTCCGATAAACTTTTATTAGAAGCTAAATTTATTACAAAAAAAATATTATAAAGGTATACCCTTATTTTTTCTAATCGATTTATTTAGTTAAATATTCAACAAAAAGAAAAAGCTTAAGAAGATGAGTTTATTGTAGATGTGATGGTTTACATTTGCTTTAATTCATGTTTTTTTTAATTAATTACAAATTGTAGCATTATTTCCTTTATTTCGGGAATACATTTTATGCAATTTTGTTGCAATATTTTATGTTTTACGTTTTTTACAGTAGTCTTTCGCAATTACAATCAATTTTTTCTCTACCAAATTTCAAATATTTTCTACATTTTTTGCAATAGCATTTTCCATAAAATTCAGATAAATCAACCTAGAACTGATCTTCATTTGAGGTAGATGAGGTAGCATTCAAAATGCTGAATAAATGAGTACATTTTCATTTTCCACTATCGAATATGGTCGCCATCTACGAGTATGTGACAATATTAAATTTAGCAAAAAAGAATGTGGTCTCGTCTTATTCTAAGTCGACCATTCGTAGTCTGTAAGTCAGTTGGTTTTTGGGAGCGTAGCTCTAAACATATAAGTAGGTTAGGTTAGGTTAGGTAAGAGTGGCTGTTGGAAATACCAACCCACTTAGGCCTATTGGCCCATTGTGATGACACGTGGATCTATGATCTTCTTACTACTGGAACCAGTTTGAGCTTATAATAAAGCGTAGGAGACTGTTAACGTCTATTTTTTCTAGATCGTTTAGGTCGTTGTAGAAGAAAGCTCCTAGATGAAGCTTCCTTCTCTGGGAGAGAGCTGGGCATGTGCAGAGTAGGTGGGGAATTGTCTCCTCCTCTTCCTCGTCCATGCAGCTTCAACAGAAATCATTAGTAAAAGCGCCACGCCTTCTTGTGTGCTTGCCTATGAGGCAGTGTCCAGTAATGACACCTATTATGGCGCTGAGATGTTTCCTATCTAAAAGGATCAGACACTTAGAGCGACTCAGATCCAACCTTGGCCAGATCTGTTTGGTCGCTATACATGTTTGTCCAGCAGTCCACCTAAGGTCTGTTCTTTTATTGGCATCTAGCTTTAGTGTTAGTTTGCACGTAGCGATTGATATACCTATACTACCTTTGTCCGGTAGGATAGGTAGAGTGGTTCCAATTTTGGCGAGTTCATCGGCTCTGCAGTTCCCTGGAATGTCTCTGTGGCCCGGCACCCAACAAAGGTGAATGTTGAACTGCTCTGCCATCTCCATGAGAGATGATCGGCATTCAACGGCGGTTTTAGAATATAATGAGACCAAGTCCAGGGACTTGATGGCGGCCTCACTATCCGAAAATATGCGGATATCCTTTGCAGATATCACGTTTTTCTTCAGCCAGGACAGAGCTTCTTTAATCGCCAAAATTTCCTCCTGGAACACGCTAAAGTGATTTGGAAGGCAGAAAGAGAGGCTTATATTTAGCTTATCTGAGAAAACACCGCCACAAACTCCGCTATCGGTTTTAGATCCATCTGTGTAGAGATGAATTGACTTGTCCTCCCAGAATGATCTAGAAGGGAAGCTAACATGGAAGTTTTTGTCAAACCAAAGTTCTGGTATGGTGTAATCGATGTTCTCTGTGAGGATTCCTAATGTATTAGAAATATTGGCGTGGCCAAATGAATTATTTGTCCACTGTTTAGTCGCTTGCTAAAAAAGTCGAGGGGTGTCAAGTGAAGCAGAATATCTAATGTCGCAGAGGGGGTAGATCGCAAGGCTCCGCTTGTGCATAGACATGCTGTTCTTTGGACTCTGCTTAGTTTAATGCGGTTAACTGCATTTTGCAAGGCCGTCCACCAGACAACCACCCCGTAAGTAAGTATCGGTCTTATGACCGAGATGTATAGCCAGTGGGTTATGCGAGCTTGAAGGCCAAATTTGTTCCCAATGAATTTTTTGCAAGAGAATAAAGCTATTGTAGCTTTATTGACTCTTTCTTGAATGTTAGGTTTCCAGTTTAGTTTCCTGTCAAAAATGAGACCCAGATATTTTGCTATATCGGAGAAAGCTAAACTGGTACCGTTTATTGAAGGAGGGTCTATGATTGGAATTTTATATTTCCTGGAAAAGAGGACAAGATCAGTTTTATGGGGGTTTATTCCCAATCCACAGCGATCTGCCCAGCGGGTTAATCTGTTGAGATTTACTTGGAGGAGTTCTTTAATGGTATTTAGATGTTTTCCTGAGACGGCTATGCTACCACCCGCTTCCAGGTATATCAGTAGTCCGTTAACTACTAAGTTCCAGAGAAGGGGAGAGAGGACACCGCCTTGCGGCGTACCTCTACTGACATATCTTTTAACAGAAGTCTCACCCAGTTTGGAGTTGATTATCCTGCTTTTTAGCATTAGACTGATCAGCTCCCCAAGTGAGCCGTCGACCTGCAGAGTTGACAGCGCAGTCGTGATTGCGGATGTGTTGACGTTGTTAAAGGCGCCCTCTATGTCTAAGAAAGCAACCATTGTGTACTCCTTATAATGTAGGGATCATTCGATGTAGCTAGTCAGAGAGTGCAAAGCCGTTTCCACCGACTTTCCTTTACAGTAGGCATGTTGAGCCGTAAACAGAAGTCTTGGATCAACTTTAGCTCGAATATGGATATCAATCAGTCGTTCTAAAGTTTTCAGAAGGAATGATGATAGACTTATAGGTCTGAGGTCCTTTGGGACTACATGAGAAGATTTTCCAGCTTTGGGAATGAATACTACATTGACTTCTCTCCATAACAGTGGAATGTGGATAAGTTCTACACAGCTCCTCATAATATTTTCCAACACTGGTAGAATAATATCTGAGGATTCTGAGGATCTCTGTAGCTCGGCAGGTATAATACCGTCCGGACCAGCAGACTTGTATGGTTTGAAGCTATGCAGCGCCCAGAGCAGTTTGTCTCTCGTAATCAGACCATGAATTTTGGTCACGGTTGCAGTAGGCTTGTTTGGGCTGCTACTGGCCGCGAGTTGGGAGCTACCTAGAAAGTGGGTGTCCAGAAGCAGGTTGAGTGATTCATCACTTGAGGTTGTCCAAGAGCCATCGGTTTTTTTCAAACAGCTGGGCATCATAACATTTGTGGAGAGGATTTTTCTTAGCCGCGATGCCTCAGAGGTTTCTGTAATTTTGTCGCAGAATGACCTCCAGGATTGTCGCTTTGCCTTCCTCAGTTCTTTTTTGTATAATTTGAGGGATTTTTTATATGAGTCCCAGTCGGTCACTTTTCTTGTGCTTTCTGTGCGTTTTCTGAAGGTGTTTCTGAGCAGTCCCAGTGCCGATGTCCACCAATGTGGCTTTTTCTTGCCTCTTGGTTGAATAAGAGGGCAGGAAGCGGCCATAGCCTTATTGAGAGCCAGAGTAAATTCCCTGACTTTCATGTCAAGCTCATTGGTGTCACGCGGGGGACTTGATAGTTCAGAAGATAACGTTTTTGACAGTTATCCTATGTATTTTGACCAATCAGTTTTCCGGTAGTTCCGGAAAGCTGGTTGGCTGGGGGAAGCATCACTCAGACTGAATTGGATGTACCTATGGTCTGAAAAGGAGTGTTCAGACGATACCATCCAGTTTGTTAGCCTTTGGGTGATGCTGTCGGAGACAAGAGTAATATCTAACACTTCTTGTCGGTTTCTTGTTATAAAAGTGGGCTCATTGCCAATATTGCAAATTAAGAGGTTAGTACTTAAAATATAGTCTAAAAGTGACTCACCTCTATCATTGATGTCGGTACTGTCCCATACCGTATGATATGCGTTAGCGTCGCATCCGATTATGAGGCCAGTTGTTTGCCTTCCAGCTTCCAGTACCACCCTTTCTAGGTTATCACAAGGAAGAGAGCCCACTTGGTCGTGGCCAAGGTAAGCCGATGCCAGCCAGTAAGAGCCTTTGGCAGTCTCTAATCTGGCAACGGTTAGGTCGGGGTCACTGAGGTTGGGAAGTAGAAATACATTAAGGCTACGTTTCACTAATATACAAGTTCTAATCTTACCTTTGTCTCTTGTATAGAGCAGAACGTATGTGTGCTAAGGGTGTCCTAAGTCCACGAACCACGCCTTCTGCAATCCATGGTTCCTGGATTAGAATTATGTCTTCTGCGTTTTTGGAAAGACGCAGAATGAGTGCGGCCGAAGCCTTTTTTGAGTGGTGGAGATTAATCTGGAGGAACCGTATTATTGCTACAGTCTTCCAGAGTCGCCTCCACCACGGTGTTGTTGAGGTCCTCCGATTCTGAAGATGTGCCCAAGAGCTCATCTTCTATCTCTGATCGTGTAGAACCTCTAATTGCTTCGTCATCGGTTTCCATTTCCGACAGTGTGTCAGAAGAGGAGACCGACAGCTTGGTAGTCACC
This sequence comes from Volucella bombylans, assembly GCA_949129095.1. NCBI lineage: Eukaryota > Metazoa > Arthropoda > Insecta > Diptera > Syrphidae > Volucella > Volucella bombylans. The sequence goes on from OX422142.1 coordinate 94,313,246, forward strand.
TCGGACAGATTGGAGTCGTCGCTATCCAATTCTGGAATGGATATCGACGCTCCAAGATCCAAGGTTGTGATGTCAGGTGTTAAAGGAGGAGGAGGTTGCTTATCAGCATCCAACTCATCCTTTTTGTACACCCTTAAATGAATGGACTCGAATCCGAACCGAATCATGCCTTTCGTCTGCGCCAGAGGATTAAGGGATTCCTTATTGATCACAATTAACGCGCATCTATAAGAACCCCTTAGTTCCTCCAGTTTCGCGACTTTCCAGTCATGAGTCGGAAGAGTCGGGTTGCTGAGCCGGATGATTTCCAGGATACTTTCTGGAGAGGAGGGTTCGACTGGAATCCAGGTACGAGTTCGAGGTCTACTAGGAATGTCTTCCTTAGATACGACCTCGAGTTTTGCACCTGGCCAAATCTCTAGTTTTAGTTTTTAGTTTTAAACGCATTTTATTTTCTAATCAATAACTCTTACACACTAACAAAAAATGCTTAAATGCTAGCTTAAAATTACTTAACAACCTTATACTAACTTACTGGCCCCACACAGGCACTCTAAGCTACTCTAAATTCAATGGCCAAATCTCTCCTAAACCATCGATGGCCTTGGTGAAGAGATCGGGAGATCTCTGGTTTGAACAAGCGATGAGCTTGACATGGCCTTGGTGCCAGCCAGCGTCACTTGTGATAGGAGGTGGTCCTGGGTTTTCCCGCATGATGGCCAAAAGTTGCTCGAGAGCTTCAGCTTGACCAGTTACCACCGTTCCGGTGTGATGGAACCGTCGGTATCGCTCCTGTCGATCACCGCTATCACCAATGCGTCCTTTAGGACTTCGTTGCAAGACCTCAGAGATCTGCTGTTGGATGGCCCAGGAGTTGTAGAACTATGTGTTTTGGGCCTTTTGGAAACCGGTACGGTTTCCTCCAACGATCTCTGGCGCTTAGAGGAGTCTTTTGGCGTTTTGCGAGCAGTGGAAGCAGTGGGAAATCCGTCTTTTAGGATGTTCTTAGCCCACTCAACCTTGCTCTTTATTTCCGCACTTCTCTCAACCTCCAGAATGGATCCGAAGGTTTTGATGATGCGTGAAGCATTTCGGCGTCTTATATAGAGCGCCTTAGATGGAGCTTGCCGATGCGGCTGAGCTCCAGATTCCTCTTGGAGGGAGGAGTTTTGGTAGCAGCGACAAGTCCGTGGCCTGCCACAAACTTGCTGCTGCTAGGGGTGGAGGAAGTGATAGGACAATGACTTGCCACAGTCTTAACACTTCCTGAATTCTTATTTTTTGGCTCGTTCCGTTTGCCTTTAGAGGATGGCGCATCATGGCCTGCCACAGTTTTGCCTCCTCTCGGCAATATAGGAGCCTTGCCGGTAGTCGGTGTAGTCACCGTTCCACCGCCCGGTATTGAAGGAGTAACGGCCTCGGTTTTTGTTTTCATGAATGGTCCCACGAGTAGCGGGGACAGGGGTGTCCATCTGTACAGAGATCCGCTGTATACAGATAAGGCTAGCTAATCCGGAGGTCGCCAGGTATCTGGATACTCTGTTCACGACTGAGCTATTTTTGGAGATACTGGGCCCTCAGCCAGGTTGATCTTCAGCACGGGTCGTATGACACCTTGATCCGGCCCAGGAGTGCTTATTTTACTGCTAGTGCTTATTTTACTGCTAATGCAATGAAAGTGGGAAAAAAATTGGTATGGGTATAGAGAATGAATCTATTCAGTTTAAGCTAGACATTTATCTGACGACCAACAAACAGAAATTTGTAACATAGTCAAAAATAAAAACCCTATTGAAATAAAATTACAACCAATCCAATTGCGGAAAACTAAAGAAAGTGTCATGAAAGAAACTTATTTACTAATATCTCAAAAATAAATCAATGCAATTAATAAACATATTCCAAATGATATGAGAATTCTATTTATTGGAAAATTATCAAAAACTAAGCAACAAATTATGAATAATTATGAAAAAATTGGTGAATTTCATTACTTCCTTTAATTCCAGCTATAGGAGTTGCAATAACTGCTCGTTCACCTTTGATAAAAAATAAAACTAATGAGAAATTACCTATATAACAAGACCTTGGAAGAAAATGCTAAAAATGGAAATAGGTTATTGCTTAAAAAATCTGTTGAAATTCTATTTTTTTTCGAAATAATTTCAAATGGAATTAATCTCAATGAAGCCACTGAGTAATTATGATTAAAAAAAAATATTCTAATACTCGTACATCTGAAGATAGAAATGTTTACTATCTTCAGATGTATTTTTATGAAAGATAAATTACCTAAGAAAATTAAAGAACAAGAATCTGGAATAATAAATTTGTATAATTTTTCAGGAAATGGAACCGGTTGGGTTGCTTATAAGAATAAATTTACTACTTTAGTATATGTAAAGGATCTTTCATTAAGCTCTTCCTGTCTTTAAATTTAAATAAAACAAAAGTGTGTGTGAGATACAATATCATCGAAATTGTTTATTCGTTTGAAAAGCCTATCGATGACATTATGTATAGAATATAACATCGTTCAAATGTCAGCCGCGGCTTCTCTGGGTGGCACTCATCCGAAATGTTCAATTTTCCATGACTCTGGCGCATAAATCAGGCTGAATTTGACCGATGGCATGGGTTATGCTGGCTCTGAGAGCCACTGTAGTTTTTGGCTTATTTGCATAGATCTGCGACTTCAGCAAACACCACAAGAAAAAGTCTAACGGGGTCAAATCGATCTCGATGGCCAGTTCACATCACCTCCACGTGAGATGACCACGCCCTCGTATCGCTCGTGCAGATTTTCCAATGCGGCGTGAGCTGTGTGGCACATAGTGCCGTCCTGTTGAAACTACATGTCGTTGGTGGCTATATCATCCAATTCAGGCCAAAAGAAGTTGGTAATAATCGACCTATAGCGTTTGCCGTTGACGGCGATTACGTCGCCAGACCAAAATCCAAGCAGTGACTTTTTCGGGATGCATTGTACGCTCTTGGGTCTCATGTGGATTGGTATCGTCCCAAATTCGACAATCTCATTTGTTGACGTAGCCATTCATCCAGAAATAGCCCTCATTTCTGAAGATAATTTTCCAGTGAAAATTAGGGTCAGTTTCCAACTGCTCCAGAGCAAATTCAGCGAACACAAGTCGTCCTCTATGGTCGTTTACCTTCAGCTTCTGGGTCAGTTGAATTTTTTACGGGTGCAGGCCCAAGTCACGATGCAAAATTGGCCAAGTTGTAGTCTGCCAAAGGCCGAGTTCTTGTAAGCGACGCGAAATTGACTGCCTCGAATTCACCTGCACACTTTTACGGACAGCGGCGAGGTTTTTGGCTGATCTTGCATTTCTTCGACTTACGGCTGTTGGTTTATCGTCTACTGAACCATTCGACTCAAATTTATCCACCACACTGCGAATAGTCCTCTTGGTAGGATGATTATGGCGACCGTAAAATGGGCGAATCGCATGGAACGTTGCCCGAACAGAACACCCACTTTGATTAAACACGTGTTGTTGAACTCTATGTCCGTGCATGGTGATTTCGCAAACAGACTGAATAAATGAAAGCCAATTTGACAGATGTCGCTTCAACAATATGGCCGCTATCAACAGTCAAAGTTAGGAAGTCCCTATTGGAAGACCCTGTATGTGGTCATCTTAGTTTAACATTTTTAATAGATTAAAAGGAAAAATATTTTCAAAAAAAATTTATAAATTTATTTTCAACTCCATTAAAGAAAATATCCTTGAAGCAAAATGTAATTTTTATTCCTTGTAAATCTATTTGACCTTTCATTTATAATTTATTTTTAAACAGTAATTTTATAATAATATAAGCTATTGTTAAAATTTAAATAATAAATCTTAATCGCCAAATAAATTTAGACCAATCTACGTCTTGAGATTGTAAACATTTTAACAGCACATTGTGCTTTTGCATTTGCAAATTTAAAATCCATTACCTTCCCCTTTGGGGCAGTACAATCTTTAACTATAATATCATTGACTTCTATATTATTATTTACTCGAGCATGTACGAGTAATTCATTAGTTATATTTTTAAAATAATTTATTACATTTTCTATTGTTCTAGCTACACCGAATGATGAAGTAAATCATTTTGCGGATTTCTGTTTTTGAAAGTCTAATTTATTATAATAATAAAAACCAATCAGAAATCCAGAAACGAGCAAGGAAATTTAGGGAGGAAGAAAAGGGAGGTACCGATGTACATTGTTATTAAATGTTTGCAAGTTATAACGACCAGGAAATACAGAGATCGGCAGGGCATTCCATAAGCGAGTTGTACGGCTTAGGAACGAATCACGATATTTTAGAGTACGTCCGAAAATGGGCTTGAGGGTATACTGATGAGAATTCATAGCGAGACGGGTGTTACGATTGAAAGTTTGAATGGGCGGAATGCTACTGGCGATTTCAGTGGAGCACTGGTGGTGGAAATAGCGATAAAACAAAGTGAGACACGAGACATTTCGTCGGTGTTCGAGGGTGTCCATTGTTTGACTGATATTAGTATCATCAATAACTTTTATCGCACGGTTTTGAATCATATCTAGCAGGTGTAGAGATGTTTTAGGAGCACCTGACCAGATGTGGGCGTTATACTCCAATTTTGGGCGGATGAATGCCTTATATATTGAGGCCAGATCAGAGGGGGTAAAATATTTCTTACATCGCTTGAGGAAACCTAGACATTTCGCAGCATTTTTGGCGACATCAAATATTTGGTCATTCCAACGTAAGTTGTCATTGACATACATACCGAGAATGGAAAGTTTTTCGGTTTCGACGATGCAAGTGCCATTCATGGATAATGGCTGGGTGTTTAAATTTCGCTTTAACGACAGCAAACAGCATTGTGTTTTGGAAGCATTAAATTCCACTCTGTTGATAGTTCCCCAATTGGTTATGCTGTTGATATCGGAATTTAATGGGCTTAGCATACGTTGCCGTTCTCGATCTACAGCCGAAGAGCAGGGCCGTGAGTCCGGGAATTTAGATTCTCTAGAATGCAAAGCTCTATTGCATGGATATCAGCCTGAAATAAGGAGTTGTTATATCGTGGTAGACATTTATCTATTGAGCGTATTCCACGTAGTTCGTTTTTTTTTGAATTCATGAACAATTGCGGCATGAACTAGTTGTAGGCATTTAGGCATTTACTGTTGCTCCTTTCATGAGTTGCAGATGAGGTGGTGGGATGTTTAGGATGACTTCAAGCGCAGCTGTTGGTGCGGTTTTCCTTTAACCAGTTGAGCAGACATAGGCTAGTCTCTGTAGTTTGTTTAATTTGGCCTGTGTTGACCTCTGCGTTGCTTTATGCCATCAAACAGCGGCTGCATACGTGATAGTAGGTCTTGTTATTGCCGTGTACATCCCCAGTGTAATTTTAGGATTAAGTTCCTAATTTTTTAAAGCTAAATCCTAGGTTCTGGTCTTGTCAATAATCTTAGAAAGATGAGCGTTCTACGTAAGTTGTTCATCCAGTGTGATTCCTAAACATTTGACTCTATTGTCTCACCGAAGAGAGTGGTATATTTGAGTCTTTTTCGCCTTGTTCGCGTGGTGAATTTAACAATCGTGTTTTTCTTGCCATTGACTTGGAGGCTAGCTTTTGTGAATCATTCAGCAAGTAGATTCAAAGCCCTGTGGAAGCGATCCGAGATTGTCTCCTCGAATTTACTTCTGATTAAGGTAGCAATGTCGTCTGCATATCCGTGGACATAAAAGCCATCATTGCTGAGTATAATCAGTACTGAATACGATAGACCATAGTAGGAGTGATAATACTCCTCACTGAGGACGTCTTTTTGTATCTGTCATACCGAGTTTATTGCTGCCTAATGATGTTTTTATTGTTTTATCCTCTACCATACATTTTATTCATTTACATGTGGTGTCGTCAACTCCCATGTTTTGAATGACTCTATATATCTGGAAGAATTATGTGTTGTCAAATGCTCCTTCTATATTAGGGAAACAACTGACCACTACCTCTTTATCTCTGAGAGATTTTTCAATCTTTTCGGTAAGATGTGGTTGATTTTTCAAGTTGATGGACATATTGATATTTGTGAAGGGGACTCATTTGAAGTGTCCCGTCTCTTTGGGAGTTCAGACGGTCTGCGTACTACCTTAGGTATATATGTGACATCAACCTCTTTTTGGTAAATATCGCCACGCGTAACTAGCTCTGAATAAGTTAATTAGTGCAGGTAGCAGTTGGGGGATGTCCTTTTGTATAAAGCTGCGAGTATTCTATCCTCACTAGGGGCTTTGAAGTGTTGAAAAGAGTTGATTGCTCAAATTATTTTGCCTTCATGAAAAGTTTCCTCTGCTCTTGTGGTGGTTTCACAACAATAATTCCCCAGAGACATAAATAACACACTAGTTGGACATAGCCACAACAATAATGTTTTCACCACAACTCCATTTTGAATGGTCACTTCGTCGTTTTCCGGTTTTGACATCCCGGTCTTTGGATTGTTCTTTCTGGTGGCAGCCGCGTTTGGGATCGGACGTACACATTTCTTTGTAATCCATTTTATTAATAAGGTCATATTTAAATAAGAAAAAATCATTACATTATCATTACACTCTGTTCCAGTCCCCTCTAAGCGGTCTATTTGTCCTTTTTTTGGGAGGGTTTTCTTGGGTTTCTGGAACTGTCGTCGAGTCTGGGAAGTGTGTTTCGGCTAAGATCTAAGAGTAAATAGTCTATAGCCATAGCCCGTTTTCGGCGTATGTGCTATCAGGTTTTTTTTCACGGACCCGATATGATTAGTGTGCTGCCTAGGGAGTATTTTATGAATGCGGGCACAACTTCTGGTACTATTGATTGTATGACAGAAGTTTTTGTTCTGAGTTTGGCTAGTTTTGGTGCCATCAGGGGGTAAGTCGATTGCGTGGTTTTTCTGAACAAGCAATACTGAGTGCCATATTGACATTATCACAAGTTAGCTCAATATTGTCTATATCTGTGATGTTTGTGTTACATCTGCCCAGGTTATTCATGAGTTGCTGACAGTATATATCCCAGTCCGTGGATTTGGGTTGTCTGTATTGTTCAGATATAATAGTACCTAGTTCAAGGTCTAACAGGATGTGGCGATGGTCCGACACTGAGGCTGCGGATGAGACAGGCCAGTTATTTATAATTTTTTTAATAAAGTTAATACATAGAGATCTCTGTCATAATTCTATTTATAAATATGCGGTTCAGAATTTTTAAGTTTTTAGTATTCATTTGAGTATTGTAATAGGTTTTTTCGAAGATTGTAAAAATTTTATTTTTTGTATTAATCAAAAATTAGAACCTATTATATCCAACGGTGATAAACATTATTTACTGGCTACACTCAACGATCATACTTTGAAATCAATATTTCTGAAATAATTTGGAGAAAGCTGCAAGTAAATTTTTTTATTGAAATTGAATATAAATTAAATAAAAAATTTCTAATAATACTAATTTTACATATTTATATTACGTTTTAGAAATTGGAAATATTTTTGCCCAATTTCTATTCCAAATGTAAGAGAATATATTTGAAGAATTACTACACTACACCTAGTGCAAACCTAGATATTTAATTGGTTTCAGATCAGAACAGATCGAAATCATAATATTCAAAAAGATAGTAAATTTGATTTATGTATTATACTTTAGAAAATGTTCAGGTGAATCTAAGTACAAGTAAATATCCAAATTCTGAATTAAGATTATCTTATGGATGAAACAAATGTTTATATAATATGTTTTCAGATTTTAAAAATTTATCTTATGGACAATTACTAAGTACAATAAATTTTTAAACGAATATCCAGTTATAATTATAGATACTTCAAAACAAAACAAAATAATAAAAGAGGCAGTTATTGACGTAAACAGAAGTCGGCAGAAGTCAAGGTGTGCACCCTCAGGTGATTTACTAGGTTTGCATCCATACTGTCTACGGCTAAAAATTAGGTAGATACTCGTATAACACAATCGTCTTTCTGAACAGTTTTACAAGAAGTTTAGAAAATAGTGGAACGATAGAGATACGAATATAATTATATAGTATTTTTTGAAGACAGGTCAGCAATTTTTTTCATATCTGGAAATTTATTACAGTGTAGACTTTCTTAAAGATATATCAATGAAAACATTCAAGTAAACAGTAAAAGTAACAACATTTGAGTTTTTTAACGACATAATAGTTTTGTTAGCATCCAATGATCAAATAGGTTCAAAGAAAAAGGTCAGAGCCACTGATTTTTCCTGTTGAACCATCTGCGTCGGTCATTGCTTTGTCGGCAACACTAGTAAAATATAAGTTAATGACGTTTGATTTTTCTTTAGAGTTAGAAACATCCCTATTACGAGTATTATGCTTTAGCATAATATATCCATCCTTTTGTGCACTATTGAAATTGTTTACATAAATTATAAACTCTCTTTCAGAAGCAATATTAGGATCATTTATTGTCCACGTGTCTGGCCAACTATCCTGTTTTAAGCATCACAAAGCATCCTCTCCTTCAACAAGCCACCAAAATTGTTGGTGCTGCCGAGCAATATCATTAGGATAGAATTTTATGTACTCAGACTCTGGTGTTCTGTATAAGCGAAGACAAGTCATAAGACAAGCTCTCTCAAACACCCGAATCTTTTCCAATAAACCTAGAAGGCAGTACTGGCAGCATTTTATGCTGTCTCTTAACAAGTACTGCTTACTATACCTCGAAAAATCGAAAGGTATGGTGAGGTACAGCATGGGTAGGTTGATAGTTAAGCCATCGACCAACGGGAAAGGATGAAGAGGAACCCCCCAAGATGATGGAAGTGCTGCAGATAAACCTACACCAGTACATCACCAGACAGGACGTCACAGCCGTACTCACAAAAGAGCCCTGGATCAATAAGGACAACAAGATTCAGGGTCTTAGGCTAAAAAATGACGAGCTGTTGTACAAGGCAGAAGATAAGATCAAGACCTGCATTCTTATCAAATCTCAAATAGTAGCATTTCTTTTGAATAATTACAGACAGCGGATCGGACAGCGGTAATCTGCAAAAGACTCCGAGTTAGTGATCTCGGAGAAGCCAAAGGACTTGGCAGGGCGGAAAAACTGGATGCTGGTTCTGGGCTACGACGCAAACGCTCATCATACACAATGGGGAAGTGGTGATATCAACCCAAGAGGTGAGTGTTTGTATGATTTCTTTTTGTCTTCCAACATTTGTGGTGAAAAATAGGTAGGAGGTGATAGATATCACCCTTGCTACAAACACAGAAGTGTTAGAAATAAGGGAAAGGAGAGTAGTCGACGAAGCGTCAATGTCGGATCACCGATGGATACGCTTCAAGGCAAACTTTCAGAACAGGGAATGCTGTTTTCAAAGAAATTCTAAGAGGACTGATTGGGTTAAGTATACAGAAGTGGTAAATATACACCTGAATACCCAATTAATCACCTGCGATAATATTGTTAACTTAGATAGGGCGGTAGAAAATATTAATGAGGCACTAACAATGGGGTTCGAGAAAGCTTGCCCGGCTAACAGAACTAAAAGGGCTCAACCAAAATGGTGGAATAGGGGGATAGGTTTAAAAAAGAGAGAGGTCATATATACTTGGGCGCAGCTTTTCAGAAGCGACAGTATATGGAATGAGTACTACGAATGTAAGAAAGCATTCAAGTTCCTAGTTAGAGAGTCAAAAAGGGCTTCATGGCAGAAGTACTGCGAATCTTTCGCGGTAACAGACGAGGTTTCGAGGTTACGCAGAGTGCTTTCAAAGGAAGCGAGTGTTCCTAACTACCTTAGGAAAAGTGACGGAACCTGGGCTGAAAGTAGCTAAGAGGTTATGGCAACACTGATGGAAACCCACTTTCCGGGACCCACAGTATCAGGCGACCCTGCCATGACACAGCACGCTGAGAACACTGATCTCTCTCTCCCCGAAGAGGAAATAGGTGTTCTTATTAATAGAAAAAAATTACGGTAGGCAATTCAGTCCTTTAAGCCATACAAATCTCCCGGTCAAGATGGTATTCCACCGATTTTGCTACAGAAAGCACCGGAAGTAGCAATCGAAAAAATTATGGAAATTTTTAGACACAGTCTAAAAATAGGGTACATATCAATGGCTGGGAGGGAAGTTAAGGTGGTTTTTATACCTAAAGCTGGCAAACAAGGGCATATAACAGCAAAAGATTTCAGAACAATAAGTCATCATTTATGCTTAAAACCCTAGAGCGACTATTGGAAATTCACATTAGGAATAAATGTAGTAATGGTTTTTTGACTGAGTCACAGCATGCACACATGGAAGGAAAATCTGCAGAATCCGCCCTGCACGAGGTGGTGGGGAAAATAAAGAAGAGCCTACACTTCGGAGAGTTTACGATGGCGGCCTTCCTTGATATTGAAGGAGCTTTCAATAACGTGGAGTGCACCGCTATTAAAAATGCTTTAGCAGACGCTAACATTGAAAACGGCATTACGAACTAGGTGGGCCCCCGCCCAATTATCAAGCATTCACCCATCAATGACGTTGCCTAATAATGAACGGGGGCAGAGCAAAGTACTGGTCTTATCGTAAACATCTTCAGATGACGCTACCGAAGGTTGCTACGATTTGATCAGTCACAAGTTGCCGGTCATAGGTCTTGTTGGCGGCTTGACCACCGGTAATCCCTACCAGGACTTAAATCACGGTACGGGCCTGACTTGGAGAGGTAGGCCCCCTTGTGGGAGCGTCACCATGGTGGCTGTGGTTTAAAGCCAAAGCCTCGGGAAGGGTTTTCCTGTTGGTTTCACCCAATGTAGAGTTGCAATAAGTACTGGGTGCTGCGACCAGTAAAAGGTTTTAGATAGGCCTCGACTCATACCAAGGGTGGAACTTGTGCCGGCAACACAGTTCCGAATTGGTACCAATGGAATGACGGAGAGCGATGGCAAGGCGTATTCTTGCTCCCATAGATGTATGGGTATCCCGTAAACACAAGTCTACACGACAGGTGGTTTACGTTAAAAATCAGACACTATTACGAACTAAGTGTGCACTGATATACCTGGAAGCGGGTGGTAGCAGAGTGATTGCCTATGCGGATGACGTTGCCATAGCCGTCTCAGGAAAACATTTAAATACCATTAAAGAACTCCTCCAAGTAAATCTTAACAGATTAACCTGCTGGGCAGATCGCTGTGGATTGGGAATAAACCCCCATAAAACTGATCTTGTCCTCTTTTCTAGGAAATATAAAATTCCAATCATAGACCCTCCTTCAATAAACGGTACCAGTTTAGCTTTCTCCGATACAGCAAAATATCTGGGTCTCATTTTTGACAGGAAACTAAACTGGAAACCTAACATTCAAGAAAGAGTCAATAAAGCTACAATAGCTTTATTCTCTTGCAAGAAAGCCATTGGGAACAAATGGGGCCTTCAACCTCGCATAACCCACTGGCTATACATCTCGGTCATAAGACCGATACTTACTTACGGGGTGGTTGTCTGGTGGACGGCCTTGGAAAATGCAGTCAACCGCATTAAATTAAGCAGAGTCCAAAGAACAGCATGTCTATGCACAAGCGGAGCTTTGCGGTCTACCCCCTCTGCGGCATTAGATATTCTGCTTCACTTGACACCCCTCGACATTTTTAGCAAGCAAGTAGCTGCGACTGCAGCTATTCGCCTTAAAGCGACTAAACAGTGGACAAATAATTCATTTGGCCACGCCAACATTCTTAATACATTAGGAATCCTCACAGAGAACACCGATTACACCATACCTGAACTTTGGTTTGACAAAAACTTCCATGTAAGCTTCCCCTCTAGATCATTCTGGGAGGAGGATGCTTTCATGGAGGACAAGTCAATCCATCTCTACACAGATGGATCTAAAACCGACAGCGGAGTTGGTGGCGGTGTTTTCTCAGATAAGCTAAATCTAAGCCTCTCTTTCCGCTTTCCAAATCACTGTAGCGTGTTCCAGGCGGAAATTTTGGCGATTAAAGAAGCTCTGTCCTGGCTGAAGAAAAACGTGATATCTGCAAAGGATATCCGCATATTTTCGGATAGTCAGGCCGCCATCAAGTCCCTGGACTCGGTCTCATTGTGTTCTAAAACTGCCCTTGAATGCCGATCATCTCTCATGGAGATGGCAGAGCAGTTCAACATTCACCTCTGTTGGGTGCCGGGCCACAGAGACATTCCAGGGAACTGCAGAGCCGATGAACTCGCCAAAATTGGAACCACTCTACCTATCCTACCGGACAAAGGTAGTATAGGTATACCAATCGCTACGTGCAAACTAACATTAAAGCTAGATGCCAATAAAAGAACGGACCTTAGATGGACTGCTGGACAAACATGTCTAGCAACCAAACAGATCTGGCCAAGGCTGGATCTGAGTCGATCTAAGTGTCTGATCCTTTTAAATAGGAAACATCTCAGCGCCATAATAGGTGTCATTACCGGACACTGCCTCATAGGCAAGCACGCAAGAAGGCTTGGCGCTTTTACTAACGATTTCTGTAGAAGCTGCATGGACGAGGAAGAGGAGGAGACAATCCCCCACTTACTCTGCACATGCCCAGCTCTCTCTCAGAGAAGGAAGCTTCACCTAGGAGCCTTCTTCTACAACGACCTAAACGATCTAGAAAAAATAGACGTTAACAGTCTCCTACGCTTTATTAAAAGCTCAAACTGGTTCCAGTAGTAAGAAGATCACAGATCCACGTGGCATCACAATGGGCCAATAGGCCTAAGTGGGTTGGTATTTCCAACAGCCACTCTTACCTAACCTAACCTAACCTAAGTGTGCAAGGTGCTTGCAAGCAGGAAAATAAACTCTTCCGTTGGGCAAAACTCGGTCAGAATGTCCGTAACTAGGGAACCCCTTCGGCTGAAGTCATATCCCCACTCCTGTGGGTGCTGGTTATCAATGACATCCTCAAAAAGCTTAATACAATGTATAAGTGCCACGGCATACACAGATGATGTGGTCATAATAGTGCAGAGAAAATACATAAATATTTTAAGCGAAATTATGGAGATTGCCCTGAGGATGATCAGCACTTGGGCAAAAGCTGTGTCTCAATGCTAACCCATTAAAAACGGTTCTTTTCAAAAGAAAGTACAAGATTCCGCAATTCAAACTCCTAAAACTCAACCGAGTGGAACTGTTCCTTTCGGATAGCGCGAAGTATCTGGGTGTGATTCTGGACCAAAAACTGAACTGGAATCTTTACGTAGCGGAAAGAATCAAAAAGGCATATCATGCTCTTTTTATCTGCAAAGAAATGTAGGAAAACTTTGGGGCTTAAAACCAACTATGGTGCATTGGATGTATACGGTGGTGATTAGACCCACACTTAGATACGCACCCGTCAGTCGTTCACTGACTTTTGTAGAGTGCGGATGTGTTTCGACTTTTCTCTTTCGACAAGTGAAAATATATCAGATCTTTATTTAGACACATATTGTGTGGGGACCCGGTTAGCCCAGTAGTAGCGGAATCGGAGTCACAATTGGGTGGGGCGCGGTTCGATTCCCAGCCCAAGACATTTGGTTTTTTTTTTACTTTTTATTTTCCATTACAAATAAACAAGTGATAGTGCAAAAAGAATCACGTGATGAGTGATAGAGAGCGTTCCGCTCTCCCCATAACGGGACTTATAAAAGGCAACAATACGGTTGCTGGTGCCATGGCGAAAGCCGTCAAGAGAAGGAGTGGGTTGAGAACCCCTCCTAATTTAAGAAAAAAAAAAATAAGTGAGTTGGATGGCGATAAAGTTGCGGTCCAGTATGAGGGGGGCAATAACAACTTTGCCTCTCTAGCTTCATCTGAGTCGGAAGACGAAGATGAAGCAATCAATAATATAAAAACCAGCATCCAAGAGCTGGAACAAAAAATGCTTGCTATGAAGCAACGGCAAACTGCACGCTGGCAGAGGGAGCAACAAGAAGCAGAGAGCTCCCAACAGCAAGAGCTACAACAACAACAGCAGCAAAAACAAAACCAGCAGAAGCAACAACTGCAGCAAAGAATACAGCAGCAGCAGAAACATCAACAGCTGCAAAAACAACAAAAGCTGAAACCACAGCAGCTGAAAAAACAGCAGCAGCAGCAACACCAACAACAACAACAACAACAACAACAACAACAACAACAACAACAACAACAACAACAACAACAACAACAACAACAGAAGCAGCAGCAGCAGCAACAGAAGAAGAAGGAGAAGGTGCCTCCTATCAACACCTATAAATTAGAGGTAAATGAAACCAAGGACCTGTGTAAGTTGGTCATTGGGAATAATTTTAATATAAAGAGATTGGGGAACGATCGCCATGCCATCCACTGTAATACAGTGGAGGGCTACGCGAAAGTGAAAGAGCTCCTGAGGAAAACGACGACGGAGCACTTCTCATTCACACCGAAGTGTGAAAAGCGGCAATCTATGCTGCTGAAGGGGTTGGAACCGTGTTCTGATCCTGAGGAGATCCTGGCACTGCTCAAAGAGAAGGAGTGCGAAGGACTCAAGTTTGTAGGGGTAAAGCCATTCACTACAGCTAGAGCTAGGCGGGAGAAACGGAGTCTGCCGTTCTTCCTGGTGCAACTCAGTCCCGAAAGCCGTCTGGATAGTCTAAGGAGTATCAATGTCCTAGACTACCAGGTGGTTCACTGGGAAAAACTAAAAAGGAGCGAAGGCGTTATACAATGCGTTCGCTGCCAGAGGTTCGGGCACGCCGCGTCGAACTGCCAAATGCAGCCTCGATGCGTGAAGTGCGCTAAGAACCACAGTTCCGAAGAATGTCCTCTGGGTGTTGACGGAGCATCCGATAGGTCGCAGCTCTCGTGCGTGTTATGTGGAAACGTGGGACACACCGCAAACTATCGGGGTTGTCCTAAGTTCGCTGACATTAAGAAAGCAAAACTGGCTCGGCAGCAGAAGGTGGAGGTCAAACGTTCACCTATCAGGTTTCAAACACCAGCCGTCACGTCCCAAATTTCCTACGCCCAAATGGCGTCTGGTAGGGGGGCTACGGTACAGCAAGCGACTGTTGCTTCTCCGGCGCCAACGCCGAGAACAACGGAAGCTGCACCTAACATGCTAGCCATCTTGCTCGCAATCCAAGGGCAGATGGCTCAGCTGCAAAAGCAGGTTCAAGAACAGGCCAAGCGGGTGGACCAGATCTACACGCTGCTGCCGGGCCTAACGCAACACATGTCGTAATGGGTACGCACATGGTGGAGCAAACTTTGAAGGTCCTTGCGGTGAATGTTAATTCACTGATTAGGATTGAACGAAGAGCCGCAATGTTTAAATTGCTACAAGACCAAACTCCTGATGTGCTTTTCGCTAGCGAAACTAAGCTAACCGATAAGCACAAACTGGAGTACAATAATTATATCGTTAGAAGAAGAAACCGGCCCAGATCCAAACGTGGAGGTGGTGTCGCAATCTTCATTAAAGAAGGTATAAAATTTCACAGAGTGTACAAGGGCGTGTTGCGCAGGTTCCGGGTGTTGGAGGCAGTCGTCGTGTACATCCCGCTCCGCAGTGGAAAGCGGCTGTACTTGGCCTCTGTTTATGCACCTGATACTTCACAATCCACCCTATTCATTACAGAGCTCGACACGCTTTTTCGACTTCTGAGGCTGGAATCGGGGGAGAATTATTTTATAATCGGCGGGGATTTCAACGCTAGACACAGAGATTGGGGAAATAATTTGCCAAATACTAGAGGGAACCTACTACTCGATTGGTGGGGTCAGCACGACGTCATGTACAGACTCGGTCTTAAAGCGACGGATAACCCGTCGTTTCCCAGAGGCGGGTCTTATTTGGATCTACTGCTGTACGATGAACGCATACGACTGACAGGTACGAATTTACAAACGCTAAACTGTCTGCGCACATTCGTGTATGACAGCGACCATTGCGGTTTTAGCACCGAAATTACAGTTCCTAACGAAATTGCGGAATTGGAGGAGTTTGTCCAAAGATATTCTTACAACTACAGTAAGACTCGATGGACACGCTTCTCCGCAACCTTGACAAGAGCACTCTCCTCGAACACGCTCCACCCACCGTCCAATAGGAATTTGTCAAACGAGGAGATCGACAATTACCTAATAAAAATGGACGAGACAATTAAACAAACTATGGACACTACAATACCGCGGTATCGACGTACGACTAACGAAGACCTGTTCCGCAATTCTACTATTGACGCACTGCACCGACAGAAAAGTAGACTTCTGTCAAGACTCAAAAACTTGTACAGACAGTTAACTGACAGACAAGACCCGGAGATTAGGACACTGAAGTCGTCGATTAAAAATATTCAAACGCTAATAAAAGAGAATTACAGAACTTCTGTAAGTTTGTATTGGAACAACAAGGTTCGGGCTATAAACACCAGCAACGCGAACATGTTTCCGCAAATCAATAAACTATTTCGGAGAAAAAATCAAAACGACCTTCAGTGTCTTAAAATAGCCCGGACAACAGACAACGAACGATTACTGACAATAGCAGGCATTGATCCAAATGAGGCCGCTGATGACGACTTTTTTGTGATCGAGGATCCACAGGAGAAGGTTGAGGCCATAGGGGCGACTTTCCAGGCAGTATACAAGGCCATTGATATCATTGGCCCTAATTATGACCTGGACAGTCGCGTCTTGGGGCACGACTTCTGCATTCGAAATGAAATAGGGAACTGGCGATCCGAGGGCTCTGGTTTCACCCGGTTCAGCGACGAAAATATGGCAAATAATGTCATGACCAGAGAGGGTGACCTACCCCCGTTCATTTCGAAGGAAGAACTCCGTGAGATCTTCGACACAATCGACATCTTCCTCTAGAAGCGGTGGACATTTACACCACCCTGTTTAATAATGCAATGAATAATGCACATTATCCAGCGCATTGGAAAACGGCGGTGGTTCAACCTATCCCCAAAAAGGGGAAGGATATATCCAATCCGGCGAATCTCCGGTCGATAAGTCTCCTTCCGAATATCAGTAAGGTTTTTGAAAGGGTAATCAATAGAGCTCTGTCTAGGTGGGTTGAAGACAAACATATAGTTCCGGATAATCAATTCGGTTTTAAGGCGGGACATGATATCTCACATGCCGCGTCTAAACTGGTTTCTGATATCCAATGGAACAAAGGCAAGAAACAGTGCACTGGTGCCTGCCTTGTTGACGTGGAGAAGGCCTTCGACACCGTATGGTTAGAGGGTCTTTTCTATAAGCTGACTAGGCTGGGGATCAGTAAACCACTCTTGTACATTCTTTATAATATGCTAACCAACAGACAGTTCATCGTGAAAAATGGTGATGTGACTTCTGTTGGAATATTTCAAATTAAAAATGGTCTTCAGCAAGGCGCGGTAAATTCGCCGATCCTATTTAACATTTATACAAGCGACTTGATAGGTTCACTTCCCCATACTATTGCGTACGCAGACGATTTGGTAGCGTACAGAACAGGTCCAAAAATCGAGGTTATTAATACTCTCTTGCAGAGTGACTTCGATAAGATAAGACGATTTTGCGATGACTGGAAGTTGAAAATCAACTTTCAGAAGTCGGAAACCATTCTCTTTAGGACGCCGTTGTCTGGAGCCTCTAGGGATACCAGAAAAAATTGGCGAAAGTTCTCAATCATTGGACAGCACGGACAGCCTCTTGCCTGTCGAAATGTAGTCAGATACCTTGGAATCTGGCTAGATCAGTTTCTGTATTTTGGCAAAAATGTAGATGCTGCTCTGGCCAGAGCTAAATGCGCTTTTGCCCTTACAAAGAGACTGTTTTATAGCAGCCAACTCGATGCGAGGGTAAAGGTAATCTGCTACATGGCCCTTATTAGGCCCATGCTGGTATTTGGTTGTCCCGTGTGGTTCAATGTACGAGCAAACTTAATGGAAAAGATTCGGGTGTTTGAGAGGGCTTGCCTTAGGGCTTGTCTTCGCTTGTACAGAACACCAGAGTCGGAGTACAAGAAATTTTATCCTAATGAGGTCCTTTACAACAGGGCGAACCTAATACGAGTGGACAACTTCGTAATTAAGCTGACTCGAAGGCACATTGCAAGAGCAATGACCTCGACGAATAACCTGATATCTGGGGCTTACTACCCCAATTACCTTTACCACGAGAGTGTGCGCTCTGACGGTTTCGTTCCACCAGAAGCATTCCTCTACCTAGATCAGATAGGGTTGATCCAGGATAGATCAGCGGTGCCGTTAATCTTCCATGTCGCTCGGACAGCTGGGGACAGGCGACTCAACTACAACAGAGACGTCGCACATGGCAGTGTGGATCGCCTCAGGTTCAGTAGGGCGGTGGGGAATCGCGATAAGGGGGATGTCGTTCGGCAGCACCAGCATTTCTGGTGGTTGAATGACGGAGAAGATGTTTCGTCTTCGTTTCCGTCAATTACGGAACAGCCTCACTAATGAGGCAGAGCTGACCAATCTATTTGCTCAGTAAATAGCGATGGCCAGCTTACATAGGTTTAGGTTAGCATTTAAGAAACATATACATATATCAGTGTATACAAAGGTGTATACTGATGTATGTATATGATTGTGTATAATGTCTATGTGTGTTTATGTGTGTATTGTGCATTTAGGTTAATTAGGCTAAGGTTTATTTTAAGTTAGATACTAAGTTTTTATAAAAAATAAATGTCCATATGCTAAGTTTTTGTAAACAAATTTTTTCTTAGCTTTAAGTATAGAAAATAAGTATTTATAAATAAAATGTAACTGCAGTCGAAAGACATAGATATAAGTATTCAGAGTAGCTTAGAGTGCCTGTGTGGGGCCAGTAAGTTAGTATAAGATTGTTAAGTAATTGTAAGCTAGCATTTAAGCATTTTTTGTTAGAATGTAAGAGTTAGTGTTAAGAAAATAAAATGCATTTAAAACTAAACTAAACTAGATACGCACCCGATAAAATTTCTCACCAACTTATCATCTTTAAACTAAAAAAACTTGGCTTTTCCCCTCATTTTGTGGCATGGACCAAATCCTATTTAGAGGACCGAGAATACAAGGTCATCTTCAGATCTTCAATATCCGAACCCATTTAAGCAACATCTGGTGTCCCTCAGGGTAGTCACCTTGGTCCAATCATCTTTATCCTCACAATTAATGATATAAATTTAATTTTAACTAACTCTAATCTTTCTATTTTCGCTGATGACATGAGAATTTCCAAAGTCATCCCATTGCCTTCTGACTCCCATTGCCTGCAAGATGACTTGAATAAGTTTTCGGTATGGTGCAAGCAAAACTTTTTGGAGCTTAATGTCAGCAAATGCCAAGCGATAACCTATTCCCGTAAACGTCTACCCCCCCCCCCCCCCCTCCAAGAAACTACTTCATCTGCGATGAGCCTATTCCTTCCACTACCCAAGTACGGGATCTAGGTATAATTTGTGATAGAGAATTGAATTTCGACTCACATATTGACAGCATTATAAATAAAGCTAACTCTTCCATCGGCTTTATCAATCGTTGGTCAAAAGAATTTTCCAACCCTTACGTTACAAAGTCCCTGTACATTACTTTTGTAAGGGCTCTTCTCGAATATTGCTGCCAAGTTTGGTCACCCTATAAACTAACTCACATTCAAAGAATAGAAGCAGTCCAACGCAGGTTTATCCGTTTTGCACTTCGTGGTCTACCTTGGGCCGATCCATATGGATTACCCCCCTATGAAAATAGGCTAAAACTAATTAGCATGCATACCCTAAAAAAACGTCGTGAAGTCGCTGATGTACTTTTTATCCACCAGTTACTGACTGGAAATATCGACTGCTCGACAATAACGCAAAATATTGCATTCACTCCCAATCCCCGTAATCTAAGATCTGTCCCACTCTTCCTGATCCGAGCTCACCGCACCAACTACGGTCACTTTGAACCCATATCCAGATTGTTGCGTATAACGAACAACTACGCCGAAGTCTTTGACCTAAATAGCAGCAAACAAGAAATAAAAACAGCGCTGCTCAATATGCCACTCCCTTAACATCTCCCCCGTCCACCATTTCTCCTCGCCCCATTAGGTTAAGTATATCTTTGTTAGTTTTTAAGTCTAGTTTTAAGCTTGGCTTGTTAATAAGCTTAATAAAGTTGTCCGGGGTAGACCCGGGCCAATAATAATAATTATGGTGGAAAGCAACAAACAAGAAAATGATTTACGGAAAATTGGCGGCAGTTCAAAGAACGGCTTCCATAGCCATTACAGGTGCGCTCCGTATCACCTCTACGGCAGCATTATACACCTTTTTGCACCTAAAACTGCTTGATTTATAGATCAAAATAAATGGCTGGCAACGGTGCGATACGACTTACTTATCTGGGTTACTTAAAGAGCAGTAGTTTCGGACATGGCAGTCCGGACTATGCAGTCAGAACCAAGTAAAACTGTTCTGGGTTCCGGGACACTGTGGTATTAAAGAAAATCAATAAGCGGACGAGCTTGCAAGAAAAGGAGGGCTATTCGACAATAGTGAGGTTGTCAATATTAAACCACCCCTTTGCATAGTGAGGGGCACTATCAAGGAAAAAATCACAAAGATTACCAACCCAAAGTGGTCAAGCTTTGAAGGACACATTGTATCCAAGGCTCTTTGATCGCTTTTTGACGGCAAAAGATCTAGGAAGTTAATAAAACTAAACAGGGATAAGCTTAGGACAGTAATAGGAATCCTGACAGGACACTGTCTCCTGCGGCAGCATGCAAAGAGACTCAATTTGTCAGATTCTGTGGTGATCTGTAAGCTGTTGAGGTAACACACATACTGTGTGAATGCGAGGCAATATCGCGGAGTCGAAGAAAATTTTTAGGGAAATACTTTTTCGAAAACTTAGAGGAAATAGACGGCACGAACTTCCAAGGCCTACTTGGCTTTTGCCAGAAAATTTGGTATTTCACCACGGCGATTGTTTAGGTTTTTGCCATTTGAAGACAAATTCAATTGGTACCACAGGAACCGCGATGGGTCCGTTTTGGTGCCTAGTGTCTGTGTGATGGCATATCCACCATACCTCTGTTTAAACTAAGCTAGGTTAGGTTAGCTGTCTTCTTGTTTTTTTTTATATCAAATTATGTTTCCCCAGCAAAACTGAATTGGTGCTATTCACTAACCGAATCAGAATACCTCATTTTACTCTTCCCTGCGTTAACGGTCAACCGATTACGCTATCCTCCAGCGCTAGATATCTGGGTATTATGGTTGACCCAAAACTTAACTGGAAGCAAAACACAGGGTAAGGTAGGCATGCGTCACCTTTAAGCCTACAGCAAAACTTAAATAATAAATTTGGACTTCAACCAAAGATGACCTTGTGGATATACACAGACGTAGTGCGTCCAATTCTCACCCATAGATCACTAGTATGGTGGCACGTATTAAGCAAAGGTTACAACCTCCCGAAATTAAAAAGAATCCAAAGAACAGCCATTATAAGCACCATAGGCGCATTGAGGTTGGCCCCAACGGTTGCCCAGACTGTGCACACACAAAAAAATACAGCACTATGCAGCGCAGTCAGACTTAGAGAAGCCACGGCAACATTCTGAACGCGTTACCAAATGGCATGGTCACGTTTCGGACAGACTACATCACAACCAAACTAAACTTCCACGTAGGATTTCCCACCAGAGCTCAGTAGAAGAAGTGGTAAGAAGTGGTAAGAAGTGGTAAGAACTTCGACACGGTCATACAGGACACAGTGACAGAAAAGGAAACGAGTGTGCAGTTGAACTGCACGCCTTACTCGCGGCAAGGGTCTACATCCCGCTAGAAGCGATTAAACGACAAATCCATTTACACTTCCTGCAGAAGGCTACCTCCATGGGAGGGGATTGACTAACTGCGTCATATCAAGGATAATATGGCCGGCGTGCAAACAGAATAGAACAAAGGACCTAATAAACAGAACGCGCCCAGATATCGCCCGAATTATTGCTATAATCACGTGGCATTGACTAATTGGAGACCATACGGTCAAACTAGGTATCCCTTGCAACTCACACTGCCGTAGTTGCCGGAATGAAAATGAAAACAAATCTCTCTCTCATTTCCTCTGCAAAGCCAGACTGCGTGCACTAAACCATTCTTCGACGACCTTAACGAAATCTCCGGTAGGGGAATTCAAGATCTAATCCATTTTCTGAACTCCACAAGCTGGATCTAGGCGCCGACTGTCTCACATCCTCAACAACGCATATTATCAACTAAGTCATAAGAGTCGTGGTAACAAAAAGGCACATGCTGGTGCTGTTTGGTTTCATGGTACGCTCTACGTACATACTTTTATCAAAATAACCGCATTCTTAATCCATAAATAAACCACTTTTTTTTTCTCGCTGAAATTTTATAGCTTTCTTCAATAAAGCTATATTAAATTGCGCAAGACTCTCATTGATGAAAATCTGTTCATTTCAATTACATTTGCCCAAAATACACGATGTTAACTTCACCTTTTTTCTCTTCATTAAAATAAGCTGCATAGTCCTTAGTTTTAATGTTCACTGCCTTCATACGTGTTGTAGAACTAGTTATGTATTGCATATTGTTATCTGGTACAGTTTTGATCGATTTAAAATATTAGGGTTTAATGTCATCATGCGATATGTTTACAGTATCTTTCGAGATAACTTGACAGTAGTGTGTTATCACATTCAGTAAACAAATGGTTCAACGGTTTCTGCAGTAATTTACTGTGTGCTGTAAATTTACAGGGAAACCTACTACCAGGGAACGAGATTGGAATAGATAAAAATAGTACTTTAATTCCTTACTAAGCGAATCACTTACCTAACATTCCCTCGACTCGAGCGCATAAAGAGGAAACTTTAGATTTCGCGGAAGCTTAAAGGGCTCTCGGTTTTGTTCAACAAAACAATGAAAAAGAAAACAGTCGACGACGCAATTTTATTAATCTCTAATGGTTGATCCAAATACAAGTTTCTTTTTGAATCATATGTCATTTTGACACTGAGAGCTCTTTCCCGCACGGAATCTTAACTATCAGTTAGTACCATACCTCCGCAGAACAAAATGAATCGCCTTACTCTTGAACAACGTTGTGAAATATTGCAAACTTATTTCAAAAGCGAGTGCTCTGTTGCCCAAGCAGTGTGTTTATTGACCATAAGTTTTTGCTGAAATGAAGCTCTCACCGCGTCTGCTGTAAGTAAGTTTGTGCAAAAAGTTCACGAGACTGGCTTACCTACGGGTAACACTTACGGTCCTCGTCGTCGTACGGTACGTGGCGACGAGAATGCAGCTGCTGTGGCTGAGAGTGTTCGATTTGATACAAGAACATCGAATCGCCACCGATTTCAACAACACATCATTTCACACACTAGCCTGATGAGAATTTTGCACAAGGATTTCACATTATTCCCTTACAAAGTCCAATTGACTAAGCAAATGAATGCAAACGAACATCTATCTTCTTCATTATCGCTACAGAACCATGATAACCGACTTTTTGTAGGATAACATGGACTTGGATGATATTTGGTTTCAACAATGTCACACCACAGCCACACAGCCCATCAAACAATCGATATTTTGAGCGATACGTTCGGTAATCGTGTTATCAGTCGCCTTGGCAAATTCAATTTTCAGCCTTGGATCTGCGATTTGACACCGTTCGACATCTTTCTGTGGGGTACCCATAAAGATCGATGTTATTCGGAAAATCCAGAAACAATTCAAGCCTTTAAAGTGAATATCGTCCGAGCCATTCGTTAGATAAAGCCAGAAACAGTCAACAAAGTCATTCAAAATTGGATTGACAGCATGCGCTGCTGCACCAACTGAGGCAGCCACATGAATGAAATCCTATTCCACAACTATTGGGAATATTCGCTCTTTCCAAAATAATCGATTTTTGTTCATTTTATTTTATTTTTAAAAAGAAACTTGCATTTGGAACATTTTGTATAGTAGTCAATATGTGACTTTGTAGAATGTGGGTCGATATATGACGCGATTCAGACTCTACAGATAATGATGGAGAAATATCGAAATGTTACGAAAGATCTCCATATTATATTCATCGATTTGGAGAAATCATTCGATATAGATCCGAACGATGCTCTTTGGACGGCGCTAAATTGTAACCGACACTATAGATGCACAGCGAAAATGGCCGGGGATTTCTAAATTAAAGTTTGAATACACCAACGCAGTGTTGAAAATCCTTATTCTTAGTGCCCCTCAAGAATTTCTATTGAAGCAGCACATTAACGAGTCAGAAGAAAATTTTCTCCTTTTCGCCGATGAAAGATATAAGTAACGACATGACAGCTCTTCATGTAACTCGTACTACTAATAAGAGCGCTAGACGATAACGGGTTACGAATCGGTTCTGCTAGGATCAAATATCTACACTACCATTTTTTGAACCCGCCACCCCAATAGAAATAGTCGTCGTGACAGAGTACGAATAATTTAAGTACATGAATCTGTTGTTAAGAGCCAAAGAATTACCGCATATGCTGAGATAATAAAAGTGCTTGCTAAGAATGTCTCTCAAGCACTACTCTAATATCATTATATTATCGTTACCTAACTTCATCCCGTGTATTTTTAATTCACGCTACGAGTATCAATGCATGCAACTCCCTATCATTGACTATATATAAGAACTATTTCTAACGGCACGTTTTAAAAGTCCAGTCCTTCGCCATTTCTCTTCCCTTCGATAGATAATTTACACGTTTCTAAAACAGCCTCTCTTTACTATATGGTATACACCACAAGATTTTCCTTCTTTATTTAATTATATTATTAATTTTAAATTATTTTATTTGTTTGTTTATTTATTTCTTAATGCTACATTTTGTTAGTCTATGTACGACTAGTACCATTATCATTATCTAATGTATAATACCATATAATTGATATAAATTAAATTGAATGTCGCACATAGAGTCGGTGTGGGTTTGTGACAAAAATGAAAATGTTACAAATGTCAGCGGCTGTAACAAAACGTAGGAGCATTCCCGGTAGTCTCCACGATAAGAAATTTAAAAATTTCAGGCTGAACAAATCAGTTGGTCTTAACATGTCAATGAAGGTAGCCAGGGAACCCGATGCAAAAACAATAGGGGCTTCAGAAAATATAAGCAAACTAGCCTCAGTAATAGAGTGAGCTGTGAAATGATTCTATGGTCCAAAGATTTAACCGACCCTATAAGCGGGACAAAAGCAATGCAAATATATGAGAAAAATATGTAGCATACGTATTTCAGAGCCTAATAAAATAAGAATAAGAACTTGTCACCGATACGGAAGCTAAATAATGGAAGTATGAAACAGGCTGAAGTACTTTAGAGAAAAGCTAAATTAATAAAATTGATTCCTTTCTAAGAAATACTACACTGCTACCGGCGAATACCAAAAACGCTCTTATCAGAATGATGACCACAAAGTTAACGTGAGCTTAACAGCAACAGCGAGCTATTTCTTCAATAGGAAACTGGTGTACGAAAGTGACAACTGAGATCTGCAACGTACAAGAGGGCGTCGCACAATGATCCTTTCTTAAGGTAAGATTAGACGACGTGTAAAAACCACAGAATTATGTACAGGTGACGTAATTTTGACGTCAGATATTGTCATTAATGGTTACACGTCGTCTAATAGACATAATTATAACAGTTACATATAGAGCGCACGTACAATTATGTAGACAGTTTGTGGAACCCATAAATACATATGTGGCATACAACTTTTGGCATTTAAAAGTTTTGTTACACAAATATGTGCCCAGTCAGAATTGTGTACTCGCTTAAAATTCTGCAGCTACACATTTTTGTGCTACGGTCGTGTCTTTGGCTTATTAATGGAGCAAAAATGTATGAGTTTTGAAATATTTAGACCTGAAATGTCGGATTTGGAGATAACTTACAGTTTGTTATTAAATATATCTGCAGCTGCAGAAAAAGCTAGCACTCGAAAATCGACTACATGAAAAAGAAAAATAAAGGACGAGTGGAAAGAGGAAGAAACAGAAAGACTGATTACGCCCGTTGAAGTGCGCCCGGTGCTATGGAATAATGGATCTAGCGAATATAAATATTCAGGACTGGATGGCTGGCGCGAAGTTTTGGGCAAATTAAATATTGAAGAAGTTGACGTTAATGAAATAAAAACAAAGTGGTTGGTGCGAAGTCCACATTTAAAACCAACTTTGGCAAGTTACATGAAAAAAAATCGGGGCAAGGCCAATAATGTGCATCAATCAACTGAATCCGTGTCATCCATAGAATTGGTAGTAGTTATTTGGTTTTAATTTACATTAGTTTACATTGTTTTTTAACAACATTTTGTGTATTATAGGCATCAATTGTCAGCGATCGCTCGATTTTAGATGGATTTGCTGATTCACCTCAACCCTTAACACCTAATGGGTCAACGATGCAAGCGCTAATGTATGCAAGCACCGCCGACAACACGTAGCGGGTCGTCCACTCCACAAATGTCATCTATACTGACCAGCGCAGTAGCTGCCCTGCAAACGTCTGACACAATTCAACCTTCTGTGACCATCTGTTAGCAGAATTGCGCACTCTTCAGACGTCAAATCACGTAATTTGCGTAGACTGTTGATGCAAGTGATGTACAACTTCATGGACGCTTCTGAAGTCGAACAGTCACAGATAATGTCAATGCAAATTATTGATTAGAATGTGGTGTCCATGCAGCAGGGCGTTAAGTTGAGTAAAGCCACAACACTATTGCTCAAACATCGTAGTGTTGATGCCCAATATCTATTCAAAATGTTCAACAGCTTGCACCGGCTACCCACTTAAACAAGTTTCAAATCATTCTACTTTATTTTATTATAACAAATAAACTCAAATGTGTTTGTACTGCCACTCGACTCCTCCTTCTTGGACAAAATAGTTAGTAAATTCCTTCTGTACTTCATTTGCGCTGTCTGGGTATTGTCTTTGTGCTTCGAGAGGATACAACGTTGTCGTCGACATATTATCGTGACGCCAATCACCTTATCTTATTAGATTGCCTTCTGCATTATACTGATCAAATGATGTACTCGGAGTGTACTTCGTGGTATTTGTTGTCAGCAGATAATTATGAAGAACACAACACGCAAGTGTAATTTTTTTTTGGCTTTTCAGCATCCAAGTGTATTGGTTTTCGCAATACGCGGAAACGCGCCGACATGATTTATGTAGATTTTTGTAATGAAGAAAAAGAAACATAATAGTATATTTTCCAAAAGAATAACAACTCGTATATAAGAAAATATTAAGAAAAACCAGTATAACATATGTAATACATGACAGTGTGCAAAACAACAAATCTAATACTTTGTATAAGAGCCCTTATTTTTAATAACTTCAGCACATCTGATATTACTCGTAAATTTGAAATTGTGGTTTCCGGTATTTTTTGCCATTCAGTTTTTAATGCTTGAAACAACTTATCTATTCGTAAAACGTTCTCCTGCAGCGCGTCGCTTTAGTATCCCGAATAGATTTTCAATGGAATTCAAGTCTGGTAATTCTGCCGGCTAATCAAGAACTTGCACGCTATTGACGTTTAACCAATCCTTTACAAACTTCGACGTGTGCTCCGGATCATTATCATGCTGAAACACCCATCGAAGTGGTATATTCCATTCATCATGGGGCATCATTTTCATCACCATAATGCTTTTATATTTGAAACGATCCATTATCCCTTCAATCTGGTGAAAGGGACCAGTACCATTGGCTGAGAAGCATGTCCACACCATCACACTACCACCTCCGTGTTTTGATCTAACTTTGTAGTTCCGAGCTTTGAGTCTCTCCCCTTTCCGACGTCTACTCGTATCATTTGAATTGACCTGATTGAGCTTAGATTCGTCACTGAAAAGGACAGTTCTCCATTTGTCTATGGACCAATTCAGATACATTCTGGTGAAATTTAACCTAATGATTAGTAACGAGTTGTATGGTTTATGTTTATGCTTTTAAAACAAGATATTTTGAAAAGAACCTTTTCTGCAAATGCACTTTTTTAAGCATAGGCTTAAAGTCGTTTTCGATTGCTCGTCTTCGAACTGCAGCTGGATGAACGGGTAATTTAAGTGATGTCACAATTATTTGGGAAATCACAAACGGGTCTTTTTTAATTAAAGCGCAAATTCTTCTATCCATCTTCTCCGAAGCTCTTCGCGGCTGGCCTCCCAAATGCACTGTCCCTACATATCCCAAAAATTTATATTTTTTGATTAGCCGAGAAACAATGGATCTGTTTATATTATATTTCTTGACTATAGAAATTTGAGTCTCTCCATTAAAAAAAATGTTCAATTATTTGAGATTTAATATCATCACTAAATTTATTTCGAGCCATAGTTGCAGATCAACCAAAAAGAAAGATATCCGTTTGACTGTTCTAAGACTCACTTCCTTATACGTAGGTAAGAATATAGAAGAACACGTAAAAGTACCACTAACTTTTTTTGTTGTTTTTTGGGAAATCAGGAAATTGTTGCTTTAGTTTTGCACACTGCAATATATTGCATATACTTGTTGTTGTTGACATTTTCTTACATACGAGTTGTTATTGTTTTGGTAAATACGTTATCATGTTTATGTTTCATCATTACATAAAGCTACATTTAATTATTTTAGAAAGTTCATAGGAAAAAATTATTTCCATTTATACGTTCGAACTAAATTTGTTGCTTTTGTTTTGCACAACACTGTATGCATATGTATTGTATACGTATACAATACATACATATATACTACTTAAATGCAAATACGCACCTTTAAATAATCGCTGACCATTGATTTATAAATTGCGTCCACAACTTCTGGAATAGTGGTTATGGAATGCAGAAAATGATTTAAAACTGTCACCAGTGGCCAAATATTGTAGCGTGAGCACCAATACACAAATGCACTATCTGATGCAGGTATGCTCGATCTCATATTTGTGTCCGCTCTTTTTATATATACGGTTGCACTAAATGAAGCAAATTATCGAACTGTTCAGCCGTCATTTGTACGAAATTCTGATATAAGCGGGGTTCGTCGCCACGCAACTCAAGCAGTAACTTCGCCTAAAAACCTTCTGCTTCCCGAAGTCGCACCCAATTCTTTATCCAAATGCGACGTTTCCGCCTAACTTTTATATCTTTGCGTTTTTCCTCATTTTCAGACAGATAGGTTGCCAAAACAGCAACAGCAGCCCACTTCTTCTTTGACATTTTGAAACTTAAAAAAGCACCGTATGGAATCGTGTATGCATTTGTAACCACATTATATGCGATCGCATAGATCACTAATTTTTATGCGGGTTTTTTTACACAATACACATATCGTGTAATACATACATTATGAAGTTCGCCATATTCACACCACGTACTAAATATGCAACTCGTATGTTGAACTTTTCTTTGACGTCACGGGTAAAAAATTATGTGTTTTTACACGTCATCTAATCTTAGCTATAGTCTCTAGATCTGCAGATGATATCCCAGAAATAATGGTGCCAAAACATATCTACCAAATGAGCATTGTGGTTGTGCAAGTGAAAACGTGTGTAGAGCGCCAGACCTATAATCGGCGGTAAATAAGGAATAGATGCAATAAAAACCATGAACACTGAAGCCCAAAATTAAAGGAATGAAATCAGTTGTGTCGACACAAAAAAAAAAAAACTAAACAATATTAATTTTTTCCCGCGCTAGTGACCAAAAAGGAATAGAAAAAATAAAGGAACACGAGTGCAGTGGCAATAACAATCACAATGCGGGCATCCCAACTCTTCTGCCGTGGTCTTATTACTTCTAGTGCTCTCCCCGCACGCATCTCTCAGATCTCGCTGATCTGAAACTTCTTGACTATGAGCTAGAGCCATTATTCTTTTGTCACCACGGTCCCGCCATTTACGTGCGTGGTGGCGTATCTTTCTTATCTAACATCACCATAATGTAAACCCTGTTCCAATCTGGAATTCAATTTCATTTTAACCACATTCCATCTGCGCAACCAAATTATCCACTACTGCTTTATTTATAGAGGCACCAAAGTGGACAGCAATTCAACCTTGAACGAGTTCGATGCGTTGCCTTGCTCCATACAAATCATTTTATCCTTGTATTATCATACTGAAATCGTTATTGCATGCGATTTCAATATGTTCAATTCTGGCTGGGAAGACAACTTGACCCAGCTTGTATGTGAGCACACGTGAATACCAGACGTTGATAGTCATATCGCTATCACCCTGGATTTGTTTTTAACTTCTCATCCTGACAAGTACACTGTTGATGTGCTTTCCCCTCATGACCATTGTGCTATATCAGCTAATTTCTCGTACACTGAACACATAGTTAGAAAAAAGTTTCCTAGAAGAACCGTGTGGCACTACGAGAAAGCCAATTGGAGCGGACTTAATATCTCCTTTAGGAATTTTAACTGGTCGTTATAGGAACTTTAACTGGTCGTTATGTTTCTTAGATAACGACGTACGAGTAGATGCCGCTGCTTATATGATCACAGAAACTATCTTTTGAATGAGATCATTTATTCCTCATCCGATGAAGAGTATCAAACCAAAAGAAAGGGCGGGGTATGGCTCGAGCTGCAAGAGAAATAGCTTTCGGTCCTACAAGGAGAACCAGATAGGGGAAAACCGGAAAAAGTTCAAACGATGAAGGAATGACTACAACGTCTTTCTTATGCGTGTGAAATTTCAATGCAATAAAAAAATACTACACGCCACCCAAAGGCGTCCCAAAAGTAGTAAAAGCTTTTGGTCGATTCTCAAAAACATCAAAAATTCTACCTCATGCTCCATCCCAACACTCATTTACAATGAGATTCCAGCTGTCAGCTCCTTGGACAAGGTGGACCTTCTTGCTGCACACTTTGCAGCAAGCTCAATTTTTCCCGATTGTGCTTTATCTCCACCTACACGAGTGCCACGTATCTTCAATTGGACGAATCCACTTTCAAACTCGCGTAGAGTATTTAAAGATCTTAACATTGACATATCCACTGGTCCAGATGGTATATGTTCATCAAATCATGGAACCCTTGATAAACCGTCAGCTCGTGAACTGTCTCGAATCAAGAAAACTTCTCAATAAACGGCAATACGGTTTTCGTAGCAACAGGTACACTGGTGATTTGATGACATGTCTCACCGAAAATTGGAACTAAAGAATACATCAATCTAGCGAAAGCAAGATAGCTGCACTCGATATTTAAAAGACATTTGACAGAGTTTGGTACTGAGCTCTTTTGTCGAAAACGCATGGATTTGGGATCGACGACTCTCTTCCTCAAAGGAATAGAAAATTGGAACGCTCGATGCAAGTTGCCTTGGTCGGTTTCAAGTCTGATATCGACAAAATGCTGATGTGCCACAGAGCTTCGCTCTGTCTCCGACATTATTTTCAGTCTTCATAAATGTTCTCTTGTCTGCTATTTCTAGTCCGAAAAGTACTCTCTGCTTTTCATATTCATTCCCACTCAAGTCCTGGATCAGCGGCTGTAGAACGGAAATGGCAGTGTATATTAAGCTCATTATATTCCCATACTAATAGAATATTTAATTGGGGAACCAATAACAGAGTATAATTTATTACTCCCAAAACACAATGATGTCTCTTGTCTTTGAAGCCACCCAACTATTATCCATGAACTGAACTGAAAAACTTTCCACTCTCGGTTTATGTGTCAATGACAACATACATTGAAACGACCACATATTCGATGTAGTCAAAAATTCTGCGAAATGTCTAGGTTTCCTGAAGCGATGTAGGAAATATTTCACCTGCACCTCTATACTCGTATATGTATATGGCACCCAACCGCCCAAAATTGGAGTACAATATACGCACATAAATACATATATATGCGCTCGCAGATAATAAGAAAAAAGAAGTCTTTTAGCCACCGTCTTCAACTCAGTGACCTTATATGTAACCTCAGCATTAACCTTGTGAAAAGCAAGGAAAAACTGGCGTCTTAAAAAAACGCCACGTAAGTGGTATTGTATGAAAAGGACTTATTATTTATTTATTTATTTATTTAAAACAGCTTTATTAGTTCACATTCTTCACAAGACTCCGTTAATATCTTACTTAAACCTAACTTCTAACCTATCTTAACATTGGGGTACTTCAGATTGAGGATTCATAAAAGTCAGCAACGTGAACAGAAATCGGATAATGCGAATGACTACCGTTTGTGTCATCCAAATTACCAAGCAAGCGATTATGCTTTTACTTTAACTTGATATGCATTGGGGAGGTCAATACCAACCGAGGCATTGACGACTATTGTTAACATATGTAACTTGGGTTGTAGCTAGCATAATTACTATACCGACAAAAGTGGGGGTAGCAGAATAAAATGGCTTTATATAGCAAATTCGAAAGGAAATGAGGCGAGAATGCATAAATCTATCAGCTGGTTGCTCGATGTAGTATAGTAGATATCACTACTGCGTCTCTACGAGACACAAATATTACAGACTAAATTTCAGACGTTTCGTCTGAAATTTATTTTCAGTTTTCCAGTTTTAAATCCATTTTATTTTCTTAATCATTAGCTCTTACATGCGTTCAACATACTCTCGGTATCGGGGTGAAGCTGTAGATGTATATATAAATTGACTTATTTATCAAGTAATACTATTATTTTAGTACATTCATGTAAAATTTCATATAAATGTGATTATTAATTCGCGTTTTATCTCTAGTTAAACAGAATCATAATGGCAACTGAGACGATGATGGTGAAAATTGAGCATCGCGCTGTAATTAAATTTCTCACTAAGCAAGGAAAAAGTCAAAAAACTATTCATGAAGAGATGGTGGCTGTTTACCAGGGCTCCGCACCTTCATTATCAATTGTACAAAAGTGGTCAAGTGAGTTCAAGAGAGGCAGAGAGAGCATTAAAGACGACCACCGCTCCGGCGCCCCGGCTACTGCTTGTACGGGAGAAAGCATCAAAGAAGTCGAAAAACTTGTTCTTGAGGATGCCCGAATAAAGGTGAAAATGATGGCAGAGATCACCAAGCTTTCAATTGGTATCATTCACACCATTCTTCATGACCATCTTAACCTTTCAAAGGTCAGTGCAAGGTCGGTGCCACGAATGCTCACAGCGCCTCAGAAAAAAGTGAGAATCGCATGCTGTAGAGAGCTTTTGGAGATGTGTAGTGAGAACGCGGACGGTGTTATGGATCGAATTGTTACTGGGGACTAAACATAGGTCCACCGCTATGACCCTGAAAGCAAACAAGAGTCCATGCAGTGGCATAAAAAAAGGAACAGACCCCCCGAAGAAGTTCAAAGTCACTCCGTCTGCCGGGAAGCTCATGGCCACAGTTTTTTGGGACTCAAAGGGAATCTTGCTCATTGAGTACAAAAAAAAAGGTGAAACCATCAACGCCACATCCTACGCTTCCACTTTGCATAATTTGCGGGAGGAAATTAAAAAGAAAAGACGGGGTAAACTCGCAGCGGGTGTGTTGCTTCTTCATGACAACGCTCCTGTTCACACGGCGCGAGTTTCCAAGGCTGCTGCGAGAGATTGTGGTTTCGAAGAAATCCAACACCCACCCTATAGTCCAGACCTTGCCCCTAGTGATTATTTCCTGTTTCCGGATTTGAAAAAATGTCTTCGTGGAAAAAGATTTTCGGATGATGAAGAACTCAAGTCGGCAATAAATGGGTACGAGTATTTTGCAGAGAAAGAGGAAATTTATTTTTTTGAGGATTTAAAAAAGCTTATCTCAAGATGTAACAAATGCATTGATGTTAGGGAAGATTATATTGAAAAATAAAAATAATTTAAATTGAATTCGCATTTTCCTTCATATCGATACCGAGAATATATTGAACGCCCCTCGTATGTCTTTCG
Source organism: Volucella bombylans (assembly GCA_949129095.1). Lineage (NCBI taxonomy): Eukaryota > Metazoa > Arthropoda > Insecta > Diptera > Syrphidae > Volucella > Volucella bombylans. The sequence goes on from OX422142.1 coordinate 94,347,218, forward strand.
ACTTTATTTACATTTTACTTAGAAATATTTATTTTGTATAAGTACTTAAGGCTAAGAACAAGCGCTGTCAAAAAAATTGCAGGGTTGATATCTACAGAAATGTCTTGAATAAAAACCAGACATTTATTTCCTGAAATATTTCTTGTCTGCAAACTTTTTTAAGACCGTCGATGTCTCGTCGAGACGCGGTGTAAGTAAAACATCTGGAGCAGTTTCTTCAACAATTTTATGAGCAAGAAGTCGCAGGTGTCCTTTTTAAAACCAGATACTTCGCCTACACATTTGGGAACTCTATACGCATGTCTGGATATATTGTTTTAAAAGTGAACACGCCTGTACTAACTTGATTTAATCGAACGCCGAGCTTTAAAGTAAATCATCTAATAAATTGTTAATGACCCCTCCACAGGGGCCGTATCTTCTTTTTAGCAAATAATAATAGAAAAGCTTAACTACAAATTAATATTTTATTTACTTTTTTTCACAAACACAACTCTTAATTCTAATACAAATTTTACTTCTGATCAAAAATACAACGTAGGCTTGTACAGCCTGACATCAGCAGTAGAGCAGAGCTCCTGGGACATATGGCACCTTCCTGTTTATACGAGTACGTTGTCTTTACGACCCTGTGTGGTTATGACTTCATCGATATTCTAGATATTTCATGTGGTAATTTTCCATTTGTACAGGTGTGGTTTGCCTTATCTGAACTATATGAACCAGATGCAGCTGGTATTAACTTACATACATATATGTATGTACATAATATGTATGTTATCAGAATTTATGGCAATATGGGTATGTACGTATATCACAAATGAGTACCAAAAACTCTGACATACATACCCATAGCAGCAAAGAAAAAACTGTCGATTTGAAATAGGTAGGTGTATCTGATTTATGCAGCCGAGACTGTTTAACGCAAAACTATCAACATTTCGTAAGATTAAGTCGTAAAATTTTTATTGTACTCTTAATAAAACCAAAGATTCATTATCTCCCCATGCGTTTGAATGTTTTTCCAAAACTCATTACAAAAATGTGAACCGGCGAGTGTTCTGAGGGCACAGTACATTCCTTTGTGGTTTAGATGAAGGGCGAGGTTCACCCTTTCTACAATAGATCCTGAGATGCTCTTCTCAAGTTTACAGCAAGCCACAAAAACCTTAGCGAAATGAAAGCTTGTTTTCGTGTTTATAATTATGATTTAATGTTGCTGAAGCTGCAAGAAAGACAAGCAACGAAAAGCAGTAAAAAGACGTATATGTATGATGAAAAAACAGCAAAATAAAAATATATCAGAAACTCAATTAATTACAATGTTCTGGTGTGTTACAGTTCGCTGTGCTCCTTAAAGAGTCACTTAGCAAATATACTCCTACATATCAAATTTAACGAAAGAACAAACACCACAAAGGAATATTCGCTCCCAGCGCAGCGCAGTCTCGGCTTCTATATATGTATGTATGTACGAGTATCTTAAGAAGTAGACGGGGAAACAGGATGTAGAGACAGGAACCTCTACATCACAGACATCCGTTCAAGTCGAAGTGAATTAACATCGTTCGTATAATATATACGTTACGTGTGTGTTTAAGTTTGCTGTTTTTATCGTTTATTGCAAGCAGCTGCACCAACAACACCAACAGCATCCCCATCTCATTCCTCATTATCATCAACATCAACATCCACATTATCATCATCATCATCGTAATCATCATCAACAACGAGTGTGATGCCGCTGGTGTTGAATGCTGATGTCGGTGCTAGAATTTGGTGTGCCACAACTGCGTTCACGTAAACTCAATATTTTCCTTGTAAGAACCTTTAGTGCACATAATTTTCTCCGATAGTCAGTAATGTGCTTCACATCCGTCGAATGTATTGTAGTACAGAATTTTCAGTTTCAGCTTCGAACCAACAACAGCTCTAACCGAAACCGACCGAATCCCCACTGCTACCAGCATCATTTTCTTCAATGGCTTTAAGAGTTCGGCGTTCGACATTCCTCAACTGGATGTGTAATAGGATGGTGTTACACTAGTTACAAGGTACGAGTACATGCTGGCAAGGATATATCTCGAATGATGTTAGCAAGAAATAGCAGTAGTAGGAGGAGTACGATATGCTGTTACTCATTACTCTCCATGTGCTTCTGGATACGAGTAGATACAAAAGATATTGTGTAATGTTCCAGTGCCCAAGACTGAAGTATCAGGATGAATATGTGGATACAGAAGGAAAAGTTCTGGCCATCACTAAGCAGAAGGACCACTCGAACTCACAGCAGATCACATCTACTCGAACCCATCTAATTGTGGTGTACACATGGAAATATCTTCTATAAATGAACTTTCAAAAATAAAATCAAAAAAGTAATGAATAATCAGAAAGATATGTAAATAAACACGCTATACACATCAACTAATTGTGTTTTTAAAATATTCTCTTTTTTCTGGAGAAAGTGCTATTTATTTCGACGATCAGTAGAACAGCTGAGTTCATTTTTGGAATAAGTGAATAGATTTTCCCTATCTGAGACGGGGGCGTATACTCGTATCATTGGTATCATTATTTCTTTTTTATTATGAAAACCCAATTCATTTTCTTAAAAATACTTAATATTTTTTCTAACAAAAAAATACATTTAAAATTATTAACAAAAAAAAAGGAAATTCAAGAAAATTTGAATATTTGTATAAAAATGAATAGATGGCAAAACGTGCTTCCAGGTATTATTGGCAATGAAGACAGAGTTTTGCGATGCTTTCGTGATGAAACTTCCACGAGCGTGCAAAGAGCACGTTTGGCGTTTGGCGTTTGTTGTATCGCAATAATTTTCAACAGTACCATTTCACCAAGATACAAAATCTCAATCCCGGTGACCAGGAATGGATTTTGTGCATGATTTCCCAAAACCCAGATTAACATTATTTGGACGGACGAAGTAAGTTTTACTCGTGGAAGTTTTTTCAACAGTCATAACTATCATTGGCTGAGGAAAATCCTAAAGTATCACGGGACACAATTTCAACACCAATTCAGTTTTGTGTTTTTGTTAAGATTGGGACTTGGAAATTGTCCTCACGACTTAATGATGCAAATAACGCAGATTTTTTAAGAAATAACCGGATTTAATCGTCTTGTCCTTTGAACAACAAAGGACTATTTGGTTCATGCACGATGGTACCCCAGCACATTACGCTGTCCTTGCGCGCAACGTTCTCAATGAGAACTTCTCGGGGAAGTTGATCGGCCGAGGAGGTCCTATCAGTTGGCCGCCGAGGTCATCAGATCTTAACCATAGATGAACTAACCTAGATGGCAAACTTTCCAGATATTGGAAAATCAAAACCGGTTTTCTACTGATCGCCCCTAACCATGTGACTCTGACTGTGAATACGTGTGAATTGTGATCAATGGCAATTTCCCTCCTTTTTTATACAAACCACGCCCATTTTAACCAAAAAACGTCATCCACATTACACACACTCGTGCAAATCGCACTCATTCTATCAATTTTACTTGTAAATTGCTCTCATTCTAGCAAATTATGACAAAGTTGTAGAGATGTAAAAGTGTTGGAATTCACTTACAGTGTGTCTGTGCGAAAGTTAAGGGTTTGCAAAAGTATTAGTAGAGTTTGACATCTAGGTTAGTTTATCTATGATCTTAACACACTAGACTATTTCTTGTTGGGCATTTGAAAAACTTCGTTCATGAGCGCCAAACAAATATATTGGAGGACTTAAGTCACAGTATTGAATTGGCGTATCGAACTGTGACACCGGTATGATCAAAAATGCCAGCACAGTTGTGTATCGAGCAGCAGGGTGGACTTTTGAACACCTTTTGTATGTTGCTCACTACAAACAAGGATTTTATTTTAATTTTGTAATATTTCTTGAATTTTATTTTTTTCTATTTTGTTAATAATTTTAAATGCATTTTTAAGAGAATAAATGGGGCTTTCATACTAAAAAAGCAAAAATGATACCTAATAACGTGTTTTTGTGAAAAAAATGATACTGAAATCAAAAAACAAGGTCGGGTATATAGCTAATATAGTATTGCTGATTGCTCTTGTGTAATAAAATAACAAAAATCGGTTACACTTTGGCAAAGTTAGACCCAGTTAAAAGAAACGAGACTAAAAATCATAAAAGTAGTTATACGTCGAAAAGGAAGCGAAAACGAGAAAATTAACTCTTAAGTTTTTCGACTTAAAATTACCTCAGGAAACCATGGTATTTGTCTGCGGTAACTGTGGGACACCCGGTATATTTAATAACATACCTATGATTTTAGGAGATTCTGGTTATCTTCTTGAACCATGGTTGGTGACACCATTAGGATGTGCTCCCCAAAACTTATTAAAGGCTGCGAGAACTTTTCAAAGGCGCAACCAATAATAGAATGCGTTTCTGGTATTTTAAAAAGAAAGATTTCGGTGTCTTTTAGCTGTACGGGAACTGCACTATGAGGAACTAATCTGAACTAACTATGAGGTAACTATGAGTAACTTGAATTTAATATTACTAATGTGTTTTTTACAATTAAAGTTTCGCTACCGAAAATTTGTTTTTTTCTACTGCATTTTGCATTGAAAATTTAAATTGTTCTTTAGTCAATTTTATTTTTTTTAGTTCGAGTTTTTTTTTACATTTTGTAATTACTATTTATATCCCTTAATATTTTATAAGTACTTTTTTGGTACTCTATCTGCTTGGTAACCTTTTTGGAGTACTTAATGCTTGGAGGTATTCTACATCGAATACTGAATTTATCCCTTTTTTGTTTTGGTACACTCGATCCAAAAAACCTTTTTCCTTTTCTTTTTTTTTTCCTTGGCATCCGAATCGCGCAAGTCGACTTCAAGAAAGTACGAGCGTATTAAATAAATTAACTGATATATTGCAATAAAATAAAATAAGAAAATAAGAGAAACTTCTTTTACTTACTAGTAATATATAACTGGCACAGTCGGTAATTAGTCCGAAAATTAATAGCAAGTTGAGTTTGAAGCAAAAGCAAAGCTAAGGCTAAGTTGGTACTGTCTATCTACCGCCTAAGTATGTGCATGTATGTGAAAAAATAGTACATAGCTTAAATCGACAATAATAAAAAAGTGAAAAAAAAGAAAATCTAAAAAATTTTTCAGTGAAATTAGCAATATTTGCCGTGAAAGAAAGGGACTAATTAGCTCGAAAACAATCCAACTAAACTCAATTACTCGTAATGGTATGAAGCGACTCGCGATACGTGTATCAAACTCAACATTGGTTTGAAACGATCAGTCGTTCGCAAATCTCTGGTGAGAATAGACGTCTTTCGGCTTCTCATAAAGTAAAAAAAAAAAAAAACAATAATTTAGTGGATAAACACAATTAATTACAACTTCATCAATTGACTCGGTAGCCCATCGGATAAGGGCGCCAGTCAACAAATCGTGGGACGCGGGTTCGAATCCCGAGTGAACTTGGAACTCTTTTTTCTTGTTTTTATTTTTTTTTCCCTAAAATTGTGTAATATCAAAAACAATAAGAAACAAAAAAAAAAAAAGCAAAAACCACGTGATGGATGGTGAAGAGCGCCCCGCTCTTCACATAACCGTGGCGCAAGCCAGCAAAAGGAGGAAGAGGTTGAATACCCCTCCTAATCTCTCCAAGAAAAAAATAAGTGCTGTTTCCACAGCTGAACAAGATAAAGAGGAGGGGGGTTCCAACAGCTTCGCCTCTCTGGCGTCATCTGAGTCGGAAGACGAAGATGACGAAATTAATCACATAAAAAGCAGCATACAAAAGCTGGAGCAAGATATGCTTGCTATTAAGCAGAGGCAAATTGCACGAAGGCAGAGGGAGCAATCAGAAGTAGAGAGCTCCCTAAAACAACAAAAACAAGAGCAGAAACAGCAACTGCAGCAACAACAAAAACATCAGCAGCCGAAGCAACAACTGCAGCGAAAGCAACAGCGGCAAGAACACCAACAACAACAAAAAAAACAACAGCAGCAGCAACAACAACAACAACAGCAGCAGAAGAAGAAGAAAGAGAAGGTGCCTCCGATCAACACCTACAAACTGGAGGTAAATGCAACCAAGGACCTATGTAAGTTGGTCATTGGTAATAATTTTAATATAAAGAGATTGGGGAACGATCGCCATGCCATCCACTGTAATACAGTGGAGGGCTACGCGAAAGTGAAAGAGCTCCTAAAGGAAACGACGACGGAGCACTACTCATTCACACCAAAGTGTGAAAAGCGGCAATCGATGCTGCTGAAGGGGTTAGAACCGTCTTCTGATCCTGAGGAGATCCTGGCACTGCTCAAAGGAGATCCTGGCACTGCTCAAAGGAGATCCTGGCACGTCAAAGGACGCAGCTCTCGTGCGTGTTATGTGGAAACGTGGGACACACCGCAAACTATCGGGGTTGTCCTAAGTTCGCTGACATTAAGAAAGCAAAACTGGCTCGGCAGCAGAAGGTGGAGGTCAAACGTTCACCTCTTAGATTTCAAACACCAGCCGTCACGTCCCAAATTTCCTAAGAACAAATGGCGTCAGGTAGGGGGTCTACGGTACAGCAAGCGACTGTTGCTTCTCCGGCGCCAATGCCGAGAACAACGGAAGCTGCACCTAATATGCTAGCCATCTTGCTCGCAATCCAAGGGCAGATGGCTCAGCTGCAAAAGCAGGTGCAAGAACAGACCAAGCGGGTGGACCAGATTTACGCGCTGCTGCCGGGCTTAACGCAACACATGTCGTAATGGGTACGCACATGGTGGAGCAAACTTTGAAGGTCCTTGCGGTGAATGTTAATTCACTGATTAGGATCGAACGAAGAGCCGCGATGTTTAAATTGCTACAAGACCAAACTCCTGATGTGCTTTTCGCTAGCGAAACCAAGCTAACCGATAATCACAAACTGGAGTACAATAATTATATTGTTAGAAGAAGAAACCGGCCCAGATCCAAACGTGGAGATGGTGTCGCGATCTTCATTAAAGAAGGTATAAAATTTCACAGAGTGTACAAGGGAGTGTGCGCAGGTTCCGGGTGTTGGAGGCAATTGTCATTTACATTCCGCTCCGCAGTGGAAAGCGGCTGTACTTAGCCTCTGTTTATGCACCTGGGGCTTCACAATCCACCCTATTCATTACAGAGCTCGACACGCTTTTCCGACTTCTGAGGCTGGAATCGGGGGAGAATTATTTTATAATCGGCGGGGATTTCAACGCTAGACACAGAGATTGGGGAAATAATTTGCCAAATACTAGAGGGAACCTACTACTCGATTGGTGGGGTCAGCACGATGTCATGTACAGACTCGGTCTTAAAGCGACGGAGAACCCGTCGTTTCCCAGAGGCGGGTCTTATTTGGATCTACTGCTGTACGACGAACGTATACGACTGACATGTACGAATTTACAAACGCTAAACTGTCTGCGCACATTCGTGTATGACAGCGACCATTGCGGTTTTAGCACCGAAATTACAGTTCCCAACGAAATTGCGGAATTGGAGGAGTTTGTCCAAAGATATTCTTACAACTACAGTAAGAGTCGATGGACGCGCTTCTCCACAACCTTGAACAGAGCGCTCTCCTCGAACACGCTCCACCCACCGTCCAATAGGAATTTGTCAAACGAGGGGATCGACAATTACCTAAAACAGATGAACGAGACAATTAAACAAACTATGGACACTACAATACTGCGGTATCGACGTACAACTAACGAAGACCTGTTCCGCAATCCTACTATTGACGCACTGCACCGACAGAAAATTAGACTTCCGTCAAGACTCAAAAACTTGTACAGACAGTTAACTGACAGACAAGACCCGGAGATTAGGACACTGAAGTCGTCGATTAAAAATATTCAAACGCTAATAAAAGAGAATTACAGAATTTCTGTAAGATTGTATTGGAACAACAAGGTTCGGGCTGTAAACACCAGCAACCCGAATATGTTTCCGCAAATAAATAAACTATTTCGGAGAAAAAATCAAAACGACCTTCAGTGTCTTAAAATAGCCCGGACGATGGACAACGAACGGTTACTGACAATAGCAGGTATTGATCCAAATGAGGCCGCTGATGATGACGACTTTTTTGTGATCGAGGATCCACAGGAGAAAGTTGAGGCCATAGGGGCGACTTTCCAGGAAGTATACAAGGCCACTGATACCACTGGCCCTAATTACGACCTGGACAATCGCGTCTTGGTGCACGACTTCTGCATTCGAAATGAAATAGGGAACTGGCGATCCGAGGACTCTGGTTTCACCCGGTTCAGCGACGAAAATATGGCAAATAATGTCATGAACAGAGAGGGTTACCTACCCCCGTTCATTTCGGAGGAAGAACTCCGTGAGATCTTCGACACAATCAGGGCTAAGAAATCAGTGGGGACCGATGGTATTCCGAATATCGTGCTTCGACATCTTCCTCTAGAAGCGGTGGACATTTACACCACCCTGTTTAATAATGCAATGAACAATGCACATTATCCAGCGCATTGGAAAACAGCGGTGGTTCAACCTATCCCCAAAAAGGGAAAGGATATATCCAATCCGGCGAATCTCCGGTCGATAAGTCTCCTTCCGAATATCAGTAAGGTTTTTGAGAAAGTAATCAATAGAGCTCTGTCTAGGTGGGTTGAGGACAAACATATAGTTCCGGATAATCAATTCGGTTTTAAGGCGGGACATGATATCTCACATGCCGCATCTAAACTGGTGTCCGATATCCAATGGAATAAAGGCAAAAAACAATGCACTGGTGCCTGCCTTGTTGACTTGGAGAAGGCCTTCGACACCGTATGGTTAGAGGGTCTTTTCTATAAGCTGACTAGGCTGGGGATCAGCAAACCTCTCTTGTACATTCTTTATAATATGCTAACCAACAGACAGTTCATCGTGAAAAATGGCGATGTGACTTCTGTTGGAATATTTCAAATTAAAAATGGTCTTCAGCAAGTCGCGGTCAATTCGCCGATCCTATTTAACATTTATACAAGCGACTTGATAGGTTCACTTCCCCATACTATTGCGTACGCAGACGATTTGGTAGCGTACAGAACAGGTCCAAAAATCGAGGTCATTAATACTCTCTTGCAGAGTGACTTCGATAAGATAAGACGATTTTGCGATGACTGGAAGTTGAAAATCAACTTTCAGAAGTCGGAAACCATTCTCTTTAGGACGCCGTTGTCTGGAGCCTCTAGGGATACTAGAAAAAATTGGCGAAAGTTCTCAATCATTGGACAGCACGGACAGCCTCTTGCCTGTCGAAATGTAGTCAGATACCTTGGGATCTGGCTAGATCAGTTTCTGTATTTTGGCAAAAATGTAGATGCTGCTCTGGCCAGAGCTAAAGGTGCTTTTGCCCTTACAAAGAGACTGTTTTATAGCAGCAAACTCGATGTGAGGGTAAAGGTAATCTGCTACATGGCCCTTATTAGGCCCATGCTGGTATTTGGTTGTCCCGTGTGGTTCAATGTACGAGCAAGCTTAATGGAAAAGATTCGGGTGTTTGAGAGGGCTTGCCTTAGGGCTTGTCTTCGCTTGTACAGAACAAGAGAGTCGGAGTACAAGAAATTTTATCCTAATGATGTAATGTCCTTTACAACAGGGCGAACCTAATACGAGTGGACAACTTCGTAATTAAGCTGACTCGAAGGCACATTGCAAGAGCAATGACCTCGATGAATAACCTGATATCTGGGGCTTACTACCCCAATTACCTTTACCACGAGAGTGTGCGATCTGACGGCTTCGTTCCACCGGAAGCATTCCTCCACCTAGATCAGAAAGGGTTGATCCAGGATATATCAGCGGTCCCGTTAATCTTCCATGTCGCTCGGACAGCTGGGGACAGGCGACTCAACTACAACAGAGACGTCGCACATGGCAGTGTGGATCGACTCAGGTTCAGTAGGGCGGTGGGGAATCGCGATAAGAGGGATTTCGTTCGGCAGCACCAGCATTTCTGGTGGTTGAATGATGGAGAAGATGCTTCGTCGTCGTTTCCGTCAATTACGGACCAGCCTCACTAATGAGGCAGAGCTGACCAATCTATTTGCCCAGTAAATAGCGATGGCCAGCTTACATAGGTTTAGGTTAGCATTTAAGAAATATATGCATATACTGGTGTATATAAAGGTATATACTAGTATATGTATATTATTGTGCATAATGTATTTGTGTCTGTATGTGTGTATTGTGTATATAGATTAAGTAGACTAAGGTTTATTTTAAGTTTGATATTAAGTTTTTATAAAAAATAAAAAATTACATCCATATGCTAAGTTTTTTGTTAACAATATTTTTTCTTAGCTTTAAGTATAGTAAATAAATATCCATAAAGAAAATGTTAATAAAGTCGAAAGATAGTATAAGAATTTAGAGTAGCTTAGACTGCCTGTGTGGGGCCAGTAAGTTAGTATAAGTTTGTTAAGTAATTTTAAGCTAGCATTTAAGCATTTTTTGTTAGTATGTAAGAGTTATTGATTAGAAAATAAAATGCGTTTAAAACTAACTACTGGTTTGAAACGAACTTCAAAAGCCCGACTTAAGAAAACTCCTGAACGCAAGGCAAAAGCGAATTCTGCAGCGACTTCTACGCACAACATACAAAACATCCATCTCTAAGCGGAACAAATGGAACAGTTACGGAAGAGCGAATGAATACATACACATAATGGAATGTTTAAGTGCAGCCGAACAATTTAAATTAGTTTTAGATTTAATTGATAAACTACCTTCTTTTAATGGTGAAGAATATTCTCTTATCGAATTCTTGGACAGGGTAGATTCCCTGATAACAGTCATAAAAAGTTTTTATGAAAACAATAAATTAGTACTGCTAATATATATTCGTGATAAAACAATAGGAAAAGCTAGGTGCGAGCTTCAAAAGTATGGTAGGCTCAGTTCATGGAGCGACATTAAAAATATTCTTAAAAATAGTTTTGGCGAAACACTTTCGGGTAATGATTTAATTGACAAAATTCGAACTGCTAGGGTAATTACGACGGTTGAAGGATACTATGCCAATATAAGTAGTATACTTAGTAGAATAAATAACAAGTATTTATTAGAACACACAGAAAATAATGAACTATTGATTGAATCTAATAACAGGATAGCATTAGATTTATTTAAAAGTAACTTACCAGAGCCCACTAAGTCTATAATACCAGCAAGAAATCCGCGTAAATAACACAATGCACATATGGTGATTGTAGAAATAAACCACCAAACCTTTGAACCCTGTTCAGCAACACGACAGTATAAAAACACAGATCGAGATCAATATACTTGTCATAGCCAGCATTATTTAAATAATAACCGAAACCACTTTTATACACATGACCAAGGGACGCAAGACAGACCCAGATAAGACAACAATAACTCACAAAGTAACCCGATGACGCAGACCAACATTAGCGCACGAAGTTTTCAAACTCGACAATCAAATAAATCGCGTTACAATACAAGTACACAAACAAGCCATACAAATCGAAGGGCTCCCAACAATAATTATAGTAATTATAAAAACAATAGACAACAAAATGATATCTCACAAACCGCTGTGGTCGATCCTATGGATATTGGATATCCAGAACAGAATCCTGAAATTTTTCAAAATTTTCAGACCAACCCCGAAAACAACTACTGTATATATAGTTACAAGAACCCCAACAGGTGATATGCGATTTTTTATCGACAGTGGGGCGGAACACCCATCCTTTTATTTGCAATCCTACGTGGGAAATTATTCCTAAAATTTGCACAATGAAAGCTCTGGGTCGCAAAGTTCTTATTAATAAGCAATATAAGTTATTCAAGGAATTTATCGAAAAAGAAAACTATAATGTTATCTTTTCAGAGTATAAATTTCGTGATGTATTTGATGGTATTGTTGGCAACAATATTTTGGTTGATTTAGTTGCGATAATCGACTATAGAGGACGATTACTACGCACACGATCAGCCGAAATCCCCCTTTATTTTAACAAAGAAGAAGAATCGTATGTCAAGAATAACCGGAAAATACATTTGATAACTTCGCAAACCACGATGCTTAAAAATTAAAAAAATTAATAATGTTAATTAGGGACGTATTTTTTAAGGAAGGTAATAGGCTGTCGTTTACAAATGCAATTCAACACAAAATAGTGACAAAGAATGAAATTCCCATATATGGAAAACTATATAAGTACCCAGAAATACATAGGGAAGAATTTGATCGGCAAATTCAAGACATGCTGGATAAGAAAATCATTGGGTTGTGCCCAAAAAATTCGATAACTCTGGAGAGCAAAAATGGCGAATTGTTGTGGATTATCGGAAACTCAACGATCAAACAATTGAGGATCGATTTCCAATGCCAAATATAGAAGACTTATTCGATAAGCTTGGAAAATGTACATATTTTTTGAGTATAGACTTAGCGAAGGGGTTCCATCAAATCTAAGTCTCTCCAAAAGATCGCTCTAAAACAGCATTTTCAACAAGAAACGGGCACTATGAGTTTATTCGAATGCCATTCGGGCTAAAAAATGCCCCAGCGACGTTTCAGCGCCTCAAGAATAATGTCTTGAAAGAATTCATCAATAAAATCTGCGTTGTCTATTTAGATTCGCTAATGAGTTCACTAATTATTTGGGCCATACAATAACTAATGGTGGTATCAAACCAAATGTGGACAAAGTAGAAGCTATTCTTAAAATGAAACTTCCAACTACAGTAAAGGAAATAAAACAATTTCTTGGTATAAGCGGCTATTATCGCAAATTTATTAAAGACTACGTAAAAGTTACATACCCTATCATTAAATATTTTTAAAAAAAAGACAAAAAATAAAGAAATTAGATCCAGCATGTAAAGCCGCATTTAATAAACTAAAAACACTACTCACTACTGACCCAATATTGCAAGGCTCAAACTTCAATAATGTATTTAACCTTACTTTGAACCTTATTTACTTTGAACAATCACGAAACAAAATATTCAACAATAGAGAAAGAGTTGCTTGCTATTATTTGGGCAGTCAAATATTTTCGCACTTATCTGTATGGTAGGAAATTTATAATTCAGACAGACCATAAACCTCTTGTTTGACTTAAAGAGCCAAATATGAAGCTACAGCGATGGAGAATACAGCTAAATGAATACGACTTTTCGATAGAATACCTGAGGGGCAAAGAAAATTACGTAGCTGATGAATTGAGCAGATACACCATTGAGGACCAACTTATTAAAACACAAGCAGAAACATTACTGTCTAACATTTTTACTAATGAAACACACAGTACTAATAACGACGACATTATGTCTACTGACGCTACTGTTCACAGTGGAATAGAAGATGACAATCAGTACATATACTATACACTCCACGAAATAATGATAAGGACAAAACAAAATAACTTTCTTTAAACATTTATTCTTAGAAATTTAAGAAATACATTTAATTTTTAGTAACTGCATAACAAAACAACTAGAATATAAATTAGTTATGAAAATTAACTCTTATTTTATATTTCTAATTATTTTTTTAAATTCTATACGAACGAAATAATGATAAGGACAATGTCTTTTTACTTTAGTATTTGTACTTGAAATATTTTTGATTCGAAATCAAATCAAATCTTAGTACTTAGTGTTTGATCCTTTGTTTTTAATTACATCTCGGAGACGTCGTGGCATCGAATTAATCAGTGATTGCATCTGATGGCCCTTTTGAGATTTTTAAAATTATCAAACTGACACCCATTTTTAAAAACATTGCGCGACAAAACCGCCCACACGTTCTCAATGGGGTTTAAGTCAGGGCTGCAAGCGGGCCATTCCAATAGAGAAATATTTCGGATTTTTAGAAACTCCTTTGTAAAAATGGATGCACGAATAGCCGCGTTGTCCTGTTGAAATATAAACTCGCTACCGAATAATTGATCCCCAAGGTCAACTAAAACATCATATAAGAGCTCAGTGTATTTTTGGCTATTCATTTTAGTTGATATAAAACATATAGGTGACTTTCCAGAGCAGCGTATAGCCCCCCAAACCATTAACGTGCCTCCACCGAAATTGTGAGCATGCCTGAGTTGCCTTTTGGCCCTTTTATCATGCTAATATTTTTGGCAACCATCTGGCCCATCTAAACTAAATATTTTTTCGTCAGAAAATATCACTTTACACAACTCTTCATCCCAAAATTGAAATTTGTCAGCAAAAGTCAACCTGTTCGCTTTGTGTCGTGCTGTAAGCGTCGGTTTCAGCGTGCGTTTAACATATTCAATGGTATTATCTGACTTTAAAATTTGTTGCACGCGCCTTGTTGACACATTTAGCTTCAGAATGCTTACAATTTCAGAAGGACTGATGGATTTATTTACAGCAAGACGTCTTATTTCTCGAATATTTCTTGGTGTTAATGTTGGTTTTCTTCCTGTACTTCGCTTAACTCCATAATTTTCGCCAAGATTTATATAATTTGCTATAACCGTTTTACTTCTTTTTGAATAGCTCCGATTTGCCTTGTTGTTTTCCCCTGTTCTTTGTAAACAGCCACACGTCCTTGCTCCTCTTCGGTCAATGACTTTCCATGAGGCACTGTAATTGATATTTGCGAAAATCTAAAGCATTCCAATCTTTTCTAACTAATAAATAAATATTTAAGACTAACAAACCCTTTTTCTGTCGAAACTCAGCTTAAACTTATATTTTTTTTAATTATTCTTTCACTTAAACACAACTGGCCTTATCAATATTTCGTATCACAATGAAGATCACTCATCAGTGTAAAACAGATGTGTTAGCAAAAACAAAAAATAGGTTATAAGACGAAGCGATAGTGCTGCTGCATTCAATGAATTAGATCTCATCAAAACCTAAGGGATCAAATTAAGATTTCTTTGTCCTTATCATTATTTCGTGGAGTGTATGTCAACGAAAAACCCGTCAACCTGTAGAAAAGCCAAATATACTTATCAACAGGTAACAAGGAAAAAATATCTTGCAAAATTTTCATTAAAAAGGTCCATAACCACGTTATTACCGATAAAAACAGTAATTTATTAGACATTATGAAAGGGCTAATAATTGACGAAGTCATTATGTGCATTTCTTGTGAGGATAACTCACTATTCTTTATTTATTTTTTTTTTTTTATTCTTTTTTTTTATAATGAGCGCGCGCTCAAGGGGTTTGTGTATCCTTAAGGTGATTGTTCACAACGTTCACATTTACGTGAGCTATTTCGTCAATAATAAAAATCTAAAACTTTTAAAGTCGAACATAAAGTTATTAGATATAACCTATATGAAAGAATATGTTTAATCTGATAAAAAGCGAACATCTTAGAAATAATCATAATCATAATCATAATTGATTAAATAATCAAGAAATTTTTCGAGAACTGAAACAAATATATTATTATCTAGGCTTAATGAAACTTATTATTAAATTCAGTAGTAACTGCGAGGTATGTTTACTAGCCAAACATAACCGGAAACCTGTAAAACTTGCCAATAATTTAACAAAGACTGCTAGTAATTTTAATGCAATTGTACATATAAACATTTGGTTCCCATGTCGAAATGTAATGTATGTTACCTAACGACTATTAACAAATTTAGTAAATATGCTACTGTACATAAGCTCAGCGACAGAACCTGGATATCTATCTTGAAAGCTTTAAAAGAGAGAATACAATTTTTAGGCAAAATGTACAAAATAATTTGTGATAACGAAAGGTGTATTTTTCATAATGCAGTCGAATTATTGCGTAGAGAAAATAACATTCAGTTGTATGTTACTACACCAGGTAATAAAACCGGTAATTTTGATGTAGAGCGCTTGCACGGCACACTAAACGAACATTTAATGACATGGGGCAATATCGATGACGATCTCGAAAACAAAATTTTTAAGACAATTATGTTTTATAACAACACCATGCATTCTACTATTAACTACGTTACGGTCAATTGATCTTATAACAAAAAATTATAACAAGTATGAAATTGAGGAACTTGCAAGGAAGCTTGAACAAGAGAAAACAAATAAAATAAACTATCTGAACAAAAACCGGACACAGGATTATGAGCTTCATGCAAACGTAGTGAAAAACAGAAAACTAGCAAAGAATAGCCCTAAATATAAAACATTAAATAAGTTTACTGTCCAGGACAATTACGTCACTGACATTCAACTAAAAGAAATATAAAGTATTATAAAAATCAGTTCAACCGAAAACATAAATACACACCAAATTTCCATTCTATTCCAAACAATTTCCAGTGTTTGTACATACCCCATCTTATATTAGAATTAAACTTTTAAATCTCATAGCTTGTAAATCACTAAGTGTTTCTATTTAAATTTCAGAAGTCATATAAATTAGAAATTAGAGAATCGTCCAATGCGTCCTCAATTGATATAATGGGTGCATTTAGGACAGCAGTGCCTCGTGCTGGTTTTCTTTCTAAAAACAATAGAAAAAACAAAAAGATCAATAAAAAATAGGAAAGCTTTGCCAAAATTAGGAGAAGAAGTAAATAGTTTCTGCGATGTCCTTGAAGCTACGCACATAGCTATGTACCCGAGCGGAAGAATTTAAAGTAAATAAAAGAAAAAAGTTTGACATATGTACCTGAGCTGAAAGAATTAATGTAACAATCTTATCTTTGTATATTCTACGGCAGACGTACAAATTGTAATAACTATAAATAATAATATAAATATTATAGATATTATTACAAAAAAAATTAAACTTCAATGAATTATTATTGTAATAAAACAATTAAATAAATTAGAAATTAATTTTTAAGATGGCTAATATAATAATATTGTTACTTTATTACTACAAAAAAAAATATATATTGTAATTCAAAAATCGTTATTTCCTAAGCTTTGAGAAATATTATTATTATTACATTGTTATTATTATCATGAATATATTAAAATTAAATAGATAGCGACAACATTATTGGTTATAGTAATAACAATGAAATTTAAAAATGAATTTCAACATACATTTTGTAGAATAATTTATGTAAAAAGTAAAACTAAATTCCTTAAACTCAATTTGATACCTTATAATCTTCAATTTTTATTGGGGACCAAAAACATAAAGAAAGGAGTTGTTACATAATAAATATTACCCCTACATAATTTCCCTCTATTTTTAAGCTAAAATACATTTTACTCTAACCTGTTCTCTGAAAGAGAAGAAGGAGAGGCTCAATCCCTCGAGCGTATTAAATAAATTAACTGATATATTGTAATAAAATAAAACACGAAAATAAGAGAAACTTCTTTTACTTATTATATGACTATATGCTTTGGGTTGGTAGCAATATGAGCAATATTTTGATGGTCCACCACTTGTTCCAAAAAGACTGGCTTTATTACAGAGAAGCTTTGTCTTTCAGTAATTTGTCTGACGAGCCTAAACTTTGAAATAAAATGAGATGGATTTTTTTTTGATTTATAATTATTCAAACAATCATTTTCAAGATTTGGCATCTCTTATTCGTGGACTTTCTTCATTTAAATCAGATGCCAACCGCTTCCACATAATGAAGTCATAATGGTATCGAATCCAGGTAAACCACCATCTGACAACAACAGTTCAGGACTTCTCCACTTGGGTTCAGTTTTTGTTCAGAAGCAACTTTAATTATTGATAGTTTATAAATAGAATCACCGACATAATTGAAAGGCCCTTGAAGAAAGAAAGACTCGCTCAGGCGTATTTCTTGATATCTCCCTTTGACAAGCTCTTGCAAATCTCAAATTCCAAGAGGTCAAACTTTAAGCCTATGTAATATTCTGGCAAACTATCTCCAGAATGTACTTTTCCTTGTCAGACACGGAAACGAGTTTTCAGAGTTAAGAGGAATTTTAACCGGTATAACACAAGGAAGTGTTCTCGGTCCACTTCTATATCTCCTATATGCTAGTGATATAGTACAAAAAGGTGGATCTGTTTTAGCTACTTAAATAATGCCTTTCAGATGGACATTGAGTCCAAAATGTTTGCTGTTGACAAGATTTATTCTTCGCTGAATCTTCACGCAGAATTTATTTATAGTGACATCTACAAACGGGCAAATTGTTGCCAAATATTAAAATGCAGACAAGTAGAAAGCAGAAAGAGATACGATTTTACCCTACGCAGCTATTACCAGGATGTGGAAGCTTTCAAGAATAAAGCAATAATACAAATATTCAATGACCAATCCTGACAAACGCTTGGCATGTGATTTTGCAATTAGGAAATAGGCAGTGGCGAAGGGTGCTAAAGACGCATAACATTAATGCTATCGAAGAAGGGAAGACAGATGTCTCATGTTTTTTAACGTAAGTACCTGCCGTGTGGGCTTAAACTTACGGGATGCCCATACATCCATGGGAGCAAGGATACGCCTTGCCATCGCTCACCGTCAATCCATTGATACCAATTCGGAACTGTGTTGCCGGCACTAGTTCCACCCTTGGTATGAGTCGAGGCCTATCTAAAACATTTTACTGGTCGCAGCACCCAGTACTTATTGCAACTCGACATTGAGTCAACCAAAGGAAAACCAAGGAAAACCAAAAGGAAAACCAAGGCAAACCATAGGAAGACTCTTACCCGCGATTTTGGGTTTAAACCACAGCCACCATGACGCTCCCACAAGGGGGCCTACCTCTAACAAGTCAGGCCCGAACCGAGATCCGGGGGGCTCCTGACTCCCATGGTACCGTGATTTAAGTCCTGGTAGGGACTACCGGTGGTCCAGCCGCCAACAAGACCTATGACCGGCAGCTTGTGACTGATCAAATCGTAGCAACCTTCGGTAGCGTCATCTGAAGATGTTTACGATAAGAACAGTACTTTGCTCTGCCCCCGTTCATTATTAGACAACGTCATTAAAGGGCGAAGTCTTGATAATTGGGCGGGGCCCAGAAGGGAAGACAGCTAAAAGCTTCATTATGATCTAGATCTACGGCGAGAAAACCAAACGGCCAAAGCTGGAACGTAGAAATAAAGAATGCCTTGACAGCCGGTGCCATAGGGGCCTACAGAATAGGGATAAGCCTATTTTTTAGCATGTTAACATACTTGCTTACTGAGATAGAGCTACAGTCCGGAATAGATTTGTAATACAACAAAAAAAACCTCTCAGGCTAGTCTAACTGTCTTCAGTTGGGTACTCCCATATGGTTTAGGTCCCATTCCACTTGTGTGAGCCACCTAGGCGAGGTCTAATTCTTTTACGCCATTGCTTCGGGTTGAAATTGAGGACTTTGGGACGAAGCCTTATCACTCGCATCTCAAGTGACTGATACGCACTTCTTTGACTAGGTTACATAGTCCGTAATGATCGCTATTATATCTCCTCCTCCAAATGCGGTCAAGGCAAACGTTCGGAGAATCTTGCATTCAAGACAGGCAAGTATGTACGAGTATATATTCATTTCTTGTCGCGTTTTTGATTTTTTTCCCATATTTGTTTTTGTTTTTTGCATTTATATTAATAATTTAAATTAAAATCTAAATACAAGAATAAATATAATTAATATTGCTAAAAATTCGAATTTACCTCCAGAGGGACGTAATGAAAGAAAAACGAAGCAAAAGTGGTAAAAATTAAAACTAAATTAATAAAAAAGTCTGACATCTCTGACTTGGCCCCGTTCCAGTCATTAAAAATGATTGACTATTCCTTTGTAAATGCAGAGAATAAATTAAATAAAATTATAGCTGCAGTAAGTTGTTTTAAATTCTGTTAACTCTTTTGGGTTTGTTTATCTATATGCAATGGTAATAAAATGTATTAAATGCTTGGCACTAAAGTTATAACTATTAAAGTTAATATTAAAGTTTAAACGTTTACTCTGACCATTTCCTTGTTGAAGCGAAATTCGCAGCTTGACTATCCAACGAGCAAGCAAAAAGGGAGGAAAAGAACATCGTACGTATAAAGATAGGGGTCTACGCGGTAGGAACATTATCCGGATGTATTTCAGGAAAGCTAAGCAACGAAGGCTATCCAAACAGTATAGGGAACCTAGTCACGGAAATGCATGGAATAGAGGATGTATTTCAGCCTTTCCATCAGTTATTTAATGGGCATCATATATTAAAATTAATAGGTTAAGAAGTTAACTCCCCTTCCAGTATAGAAGAGGTTGACTCAAGAAAAACCAAGCTGAAGAAAAACAAAGCTGCCTGCTCTGACGGTCGGTAAACCAAGAAAGGCGATACTTGGTCTTATAGAGGCTATCGAGGCATATCCCTGATTAGGTTAGGTTAAAACAGGAGTATGATGAATATACCATCACTCAGACACCCGACACCAAAACGGGCCCATCGCGATCCCTGTGGAACCAATTGAATTTACCTTCAAATGGCGTAAACCTAAACAATCTCTCTGATGAAACATCCAATTTCCTTGCAAAAGCCAAGAAAGACTTTGAAGTTTATTCCATCTATTTGCTCTAGGTTTTCGAAAAAGTATTTAACTAAAAATTTTCTTCGACTCGGCGATATTGCCTCGCATTCACATACTATATGTTTAATGTCCGCAACAGCTTGCACATCGCCACAGAATCTGCAAATATCCGTATCTGACAATTTGAGCCCCTTTGCGTATTTCCGCATGAGACAGTGTCTTGCCAGGACTATTATTGTCCCAAGGTTATTTCTGTTAAATTTTATTAACTACCTAGATCTTTTTCCGTCAAAAAGTGGCCACATAGTCTTGGATACCCTGTGTCCTTCATGGCTTGACCACAATATGTTGGCAATCTTTGCGATTTTTTCCTCGATAGTGACCCTCACTATACAAAGGGGTGGTTTGATGATGGCAACTTCACTATTGTCGAGTAGCCCTCTTTTTTTTGCAAGCTCATCCGCTTGTTCATTTCCTTTAATACCGCAGTGTTCTGGCACCCAACACAGTCTCACCCGGTTCTGATTGCATAGTGAATTGAGCACTGTGTAACAGCCATTGATGTTGTTTGATTCCATTGCCTTGAGTGCGGCCTGGCTATCGATGTAGATAGCGATAACACTTTCGGGTACAGATATCATCTGCATTATCAATCAGAACCTCTGATTGGAAGACGCTGCTTTTGTCCGGTAGGCTTATAGACACTCTTAATTCTTTGTCTTCTGAGAAGATACCAGAACCTGTTCCTTCCTCGTTTGATTTGCGTTTTTTTGCCAGTACTCCCTCTCCGGATATATTATATCATACGGAATGTCGAAGTCAACCAAGGATGGATTTACATCTGCTAGAAAATTATTTGTAGGCAGTAGCTCTCCTAGGACCGTACCGTGTCCGAAACAACTGCCCTTGAAATAATGCAGATTATTGAATCGTATCGCAATGTTGACAGCAAGTTTTTGATCTGAAAATCAAGCGGTGTTAGGTGCAAAATGGTATTCAATGCTGCCGTAAAGGTGGTACGGAGTGTACCTGTAATGAATATAGAAGCCGTTCTTTGCACCGCCGCTAATTTTGCGTAAACCGTTCTCTTGTTTGTGACTTTCCACCATACTAGTGCGCCATATGCAAAATAAATGTGGGTCTTACCACCACCGTACGAGTATATAGTCAGTGCACCTTAGCATTTTTTAGGCCCCACATTTTTCCTACAGTTCTTTTGCAGACAAAAATAGCATTATATGCATTTTTGGTTCTCTCCTCTACATTAAGATTTTGTCCAGGTTTTTGTCCAGAATCACACCCAGATACTTCATGCTGTTCGAGAGGGACAATTCCACTCCGTTGAGTTTTGGGACCTTGAATTGTGGTATCTTGTACTTTCTGGTAAAAAGAACCAGTTCCTCTTTGGAAGTGTTGGAATTGAGACCAAAGTTTTTTTCCCAAGTGATGATCATCTCCAGGGCAACTTTCATAATTTCGCTTAAAATATTTAAGTATTTTCCCTGCACTATTGTGATCATGTCATCTGCACTTGCCGTCGCACTTATACCCATTGTACTAAGCTTTTTGAGGATGTCATTGATAACCAGCACCCACAGGAGTAGCGATATGACTTCCCCATGAGAGGTTCCCTCGGTTACGGGCATTCTTACCGAGTCTTATCCATTGGAATAGTTTACTTTCCTACATGCAAGCATGTTGAAAACCAATTTTGTAATGCCCTGTTCAATATTAACATCTACTAGAGCATTTTTAATGGTGGTGCACTCCACGTTATTGAAGGCACCTTCAATATTGAGGAAAGCCACCATCGCAAACTTACCGAAGTGAAGACTCTTCTCTGTTTTCCCCACCACCTCCACAGTTTTTCCTTTTATATATGCATGCTGTGATGTGACTCAATCAAAAAATGCAAACTCAAAGACTCAAAATGCAATCATTACTGCATTAAAATATGAATCTCCAATAATCGCTCTAGTGTTTAAGTATAACTGATGACAGATTTATTGGACTGAAATGCTTTGCTGTTATATGTTATGTCCCTGTTTGCCAACTTTAGGTATAAAAACACATTAACTTTCCTCCTGATTAGTGCTGCATAAAAATATCTTATTGAATGTAAACGTGCCAAGCCCTTCTGCATTACACT
Organism: Volucella bombylans; assembly: GCA_949129095.1. NCBI lineage: Eukaryota > Metazoa > Arthropoda > Insecta > Diptera > Syrphidae > Volucella > Volucella bombylans. The sequence continues at coordinate 94,369,822 of OX422142.1, forward strand.
ATTTGTCACGTACCAGTGTCGGTTCCATCCCAGCGAATCAGATCTACCAAATTTTTACGCTAAGTCAAATTCTGGAAAAAGGCCAACAAATTCTAAGTCGAGAGTCTAACTCTTTAACGAATCCAAGGCCACATATCAAAGCATTTATTGCCTTGAGATCCGCAAAATTTATCCGTGTTAAAATTGCTCTAAGATTGAGTCAGTTTAATAGGTGGAAACATATTGAAAGCTAGTGAACTGAATTTATGCTCCAATACGGACTATATATAATACCCCTTTGAAACATCATTCTTGCTAGTACATAAATTAAAGCATTATTTTGAATTGCCTCTGGTTAGTAGTGATATTTTTCACTGAGGAGTTCCTTACAAAAAACAGAAATTATCATAAATAATTCAATGTTTAAAGTACATCTCGTGTACTTACATTTTAAATTATTTTATCACTAAGATTTGCAGCAGCTTTCGTTCTGTGAACAAATGAGCAATCCAATGAAAAATCGGAAATTCGAACCTTTTCGATATTAAAAAAGGAATTACAAGGTACGAAACTTCCCACTTTAGAAATCAAAACTGGGCTGTATGAAATAAATGAAAAAAAACTCAAAAATTGGTAAATAATTTCACTGTGAGACCCTGCGGAAAGGGAGTTGAAAATCCTTTTACCCGCGAAGCAGGCCTCTCAGGCGTAAGACATAGGCGCCCGCCTGACACTTGTTGACATATTCGTTAGAATTATTACGAATTATTAGTAAAAACTGTTTTTCTTTTTTAGTAAAATAATGTTAGCTTAAATAAAATGTGAACTTTAGCGTAATGCATCTCATTTCATCATGAAATAACCCCCAATTTTAAGTATGAAATATGTCCCGAAACCACATGAAATACTCGTAAATCCCTAATTTCGGGGGTTTATTTCATATGAAAAAAGCCCACATTTATACAAATTTTGAGGGCTTATTTCATTTTCAATTTGAGGGTTATTTCCTGCAGCCTCAAAATTATTGTATATTCGAAACTCGAAACATTGCTTTCGACTCTCGAATTACATGGTAAGAATTTTCTGTTTTCGAATAATTTAAATTTCGAGACGAGTTACTCGGTAGAGCACTCCTTTTTATCTCCGTTATATTCCGCTCAAGATAAGGCTTAGAATACTTGAATGGGGTGCGCTACGAATACATAACGGATACTCAATTTGCTGAATGTTCTGATGGGACGGAATACTCGGAGGACCTCGTTTAAAATTTTAAAATCAGAAAATAATTCTTTTTGAACCTAAAAAAGCTGTCACTATGGCCAGTGCCTCGATAACATAAGTCATTTGGCCTACATATTCATTCCAATCTTTTGTTGCGTCAACAGTTTTTTTCCAGCTACTGACTGACTTCTGCCCTATCAATATATTTTTTGCATAATTTTGTAGTTATAGCAGCCAGTTCCATCAATCTTCATCGAAATAAAGTTCTACTCTCGACGAGCACTCAATTTCTTTATCTTTGAGGCTCAGCTGGTTTGGAATTGCATATCCTCCTGTAGATTCACAGTACGAATAATATGGGTGTCTGGATGAACACATGCCCAATCTGTATTCGAGACATCGAAACAACCCAACATTATTTCCATTTAATTTTTTCCATAAAGACGTCACATCATCATAAGATGTTACCAGCTTTCATAGCTTAGGCAAACTCAGGCTTCAAACATGCACTAGACACTAGAACGTTCGTGGGTTTTCTCAATCTCTAAAAACTAATAAGTTTGTAAATTGTTTGGAAAAGTGGGTTACGTTTCGAGTTAGTCTGTCTCTGTAATCAGAAGAAACAGCACCAAAAAAATCCATAATCTAGGAAGACAGTAAAAGATGCTATGAAAGTGAATGTCGATGATGACAACAATACTAGAGACACCCAATGCGCTGAGGATTGTAATTTAACAGTTTTCTTTCGAATGTCTATGCAAATCTGGGCCCGAAATTATTATAGAAATTCCTTAATATCGTGGTTATACTGGGAAACTGTAGATGTGATGGTCTATCTCCAGGCTCAAAGCCGGGAACGCTGCCCGGCAAGAAAAAAAGAAGAAAAACTGTTTGCATTAGTCCACAAAAAACCGGCAGGAACTGCGATGAAAAACAAGGACACTTTCTAATTACAACCTCTTCAAAACAGCACCCAATAGGGGCATTGTCATCGCATTTGGGAACTTGATGTTTGCCAAGGTAAGTAACGTGAACAGCGCAAGCTATGTACAGCAAAAGCTAAGAAATGTATATACAATACATAAGTAGGTACATACTATTCCTTTTTTGCAATTTTTTATAATATTACATAAGCTTAAAATTCATAACGCATTGTCCATTACTATTTTGCTTACCTCTCATTTCCGCATAATTCATTTTTGCATTCCTTGAAACATTAAACTTTTAAACTTTTGCAATACCTTGTTAAGTAAAAACGTGTGGGAACTAAACTCAAGAACCAGGTAGCTTTTAGCTTCTGTTCTCACCCTTTTCAACCATGTCGCTTCGGAAATGTGAAGTATGGAATAAAGTCGATTTTTTTTCATCTTATCGGAACGTTGCGTTGTCGTTCATTGGCGTAGTCGGTAAGATACAAGTTATATCCACGTAAAACTTAATCGGAATGCATTCAATTACCAGTAACGACGGTTTATCGTTATTTAAGGAACTGTTATTGTGGTTAGTGTGTGGAAATTTGAAACTGTGCAAAGACTCTTGGTGATTGCAAGCGAATTTGTAGCGACGGCAATCGTTATTTTAGAAAATGATTCTCGTTAACGCAAGTGTGATTATAACGAAGGTTCATCGTGTCCAAGAAGTGTGCAGATTTTCAATCTTTTAATTCCTGGAACCTACTTCTACAGAAGGATGATTATTATAGTCATTTGCATGTATTTACCATACAAATATAAAAACCTGTTAAAGTAGATGGATTAAACTAGTCTCTATCATAGCCGTTTTCAAACATTTTTGACTAAAAAACGAGTCACATTTTTATTTATAACCAATCTAAAAATTAAGATATCAAAAAAATCCTACGTAGGAGACTAGATAATGGTATTAAGAATATTCTTGCGATGGCATGCAAATCGGTCGAGTGGTTCAAGAGATATTTCTGGTACCGACTCGGAGCAAAATCTGCAGTGTGTCTTGCCTGCGTGGCTTCGAAAGCAAAACTGAAAATGTGCTCGAGTAGTGCCTTCTGGAATATTCTGAATTCTAATATTCTTATACAAGCTTTAAATCTATTGCTAAATCTAAATATTTGCGAAGGCACTGACCCGTCATTAGAGAAAGTAGGAAAGCAGAGCTGGCACGCAGCTGCTCATGTTCCTAATGAGTGCTCCGCCCGATCCGATGTCTAACGGTCTAACTTTCTTAATTATTAGAATTTTTGAAAAATTCTTGCAGCATTTGAATTGCAAAAGAATATAGAATTTTTTATACAAAAAACAAAAAAAAAACGATTTTTTTGAGCGGAGAAACATATGTAACCCCGTAAAGAAAAAAAGACGGTTAATTCACTTTAAGTAGATATGTATGTATACATAGTTTGCAGATAGTATGTAAACGGTACCTGCAATAAAAACAAATCATTTAAATGAAATTGTTTATGTAATACCAATTCTTGGCAATAAACACATGAAATAGGAAAATTACGTACGTACATATTAAGTTTTTATTTTCAAAACATTCTTTTCAAATTCATAGATTTTATGGAACACATTTTGATTCGAAACAGCGGATAATTCGAAAAATCCGTGTAATGTATCTAAAGCAATTTTAGCTTCACGTTTTGTTACAAACACCTGTTCCTGTTATTCAGTACACATTTCATCATTCTCATCCTCTTCATCCTCAGTTTATATGAAAGAGTAGGGCCCACAAGTTTCAAGAATGTCATCTTCCGTTTGCTCACCAGAAATAAAAGCTTGATCATCCACAGCGACGTAGTCGTCAAAAGTGGGAAAATTTTGTTTATCGTTGAAAATCTGCGTTTAAAACAGATGAAAGATTTTCAATCCAAATATTACATAGATTTAGATCTACAGCATTACTTTTCCCACAAATTTTTTTAAAAACCTAACCATTTCTTTTTTTAAAACCTTCTAACCTTCTTCTAGCCTCAATTTTCTCCCTGTCTTTTAAAATTTTGAAAAAGTTGATTTAGACACGTTAAACTCCTTACAAAACTCATTTAATAACTTTAATTTAACACTTATTTACGCTTTTGATCAATGCACAACTTAACACAACAACAAAGGATTGAACTGATCTATAAAATATGCGCATATCCTGAGAGACATGAAGCCAAGATAGGCGTCGAAAGAAAGATGAGAAATTGCAAAAAAATTTTGAAAAAAAATATTAAAATTAAAAAAAAACAGTCTGACTCATTTACATAGGTTCTACTATTCATCATCCCACATATAGAGGTTATTTTTGTAAATATAAGTTCAACTTACAGAGGTCAGACATTTTCTTAAAATACGTTTTTTTTTAGTAAAACTGATGGTGCAGCACGATTTGGCTCACTAAAAGAGGTATTGCACTTATCCAGGTTCGACTGTTTACAACTCTAGATCCCAGAGACCTTCAAAAAATTACATTCACGGTTGATTATGGACATTATGAGTACATTCGAATGCCATTTGGACTCAAAACTGCTCCGTCAACTTTCCAGATAATATCTTACGTAATTTACAAGGCAAAATTTGCCTGTATACATGGACGATATTATCGTTTTCTCAACCTCACTGCAAGAGCATATTGAACATTTGGCAAAGGTATTCTTAAAATTACATGCAGTTGATTTAAAAATTCAATTACATAAAAGTCGGAATTTTTACGTAAGGAAGTAGAGTTTTTTGGTCACGTAGTCGCACCAGATGGTGTAAAACCCAATCTCGTGCCATAAAAAATTATCCGATACCCACTACTCAAAAGGAGATAAAATCCTTCCTTGGTTTGCTTGGTTATTATAGAAAATTTATTATGCATTTTTCGGATATAACAAAACCCTTAACTGAATGTTTACAGAAATGAATAAACATAAACCTCAACGAACGCTATGTTAAATGTTTTGAACATTGTAAGAATATATTAAGAAACGATACGCTATTACAATATCCTGATTTTTGTAAGGATTTTAATTTGACGACCAATGCTATTAACTTTACAATTGCTGCAGTTCTTAGTTAAGGCCCAATACGATCTGATGAACCAATTTCCTATATTTCAAGAACCTTATACAGAACAGAACTAATTCTAATTCAAAACTAGCCCGATGACGGTTAAGGTTAGAGGAATTCGATTACGAAATGTAGAAGGACAAAGCCAATACAAATGCCGACGCATTTAGTCGTATCGAAAGTAATATTAATGAATCGTCTACTGATGCAAATTCTCTTCCAAATTCTGTTGGAAATTCACATATATCTATATAAAAGAACGCTAATGATTTAGAAAACAGTTCAAGCTTGCTTATCATTCCCTTCGCCCATGAAAATTTCGATGATAGACTATACAATATATTTCCGAAAGACCTATAACATCTTCTTTGTATCAAAACGTAGACGTATATTTAGACAATCTTCACGGAATATCTCAATCCCCATAAATTTACAGCCATTTATCGAGATGGCGCTAATTTTAAAATAGTTCGGGAAGTATTCTCCAAATATTTCGCCAATAGTAAATTGTTTAAATTTATGTGATGTATGGAAAAACGAAACGATATTACTAATACTGATCAACAGGATGCCCTTATAAATAAGTATCACATAGATAACAACCACCGCAGCATTAATAAAACCTTTATTCAACCCCATGGGGCATCTTATTTCCCAAAAATGAAAGAAAAAATAACTAAAATCATTAACAACTGTGAGAAATGTACATTACAAAAGTACGACAGACATCCCTCGAAAATAAAATATGAACTTTCTGAAATTCCAAACAAACCTCATGATATACTGCACATAGCTGTTTACAATAATCGACAGATTTTCAAAACTCGTTTCTGCTTACATCTTGACTGTACGCAATTGTATCAATATGATCAGTTCCTTAAGGCAATTATTTTCTCAACACGGTACACCCAAGAAACTTGTAATCGATTCAGCTGCTGAATTCACTTGAAACTTATTCAAAGTATTTTGTGATCAGTACCAAATTCAATTATATATATTATAACTACGCCCCAAAATTCCACAGGCAATTCTCCGGTCGAAAGATTTCATTCAATTCAATTGACTGGAATTTACAGAATAATCTACGACAAAATTAATAGACAAATACCGGCAGATATACTGAACGAAACACTGACTACATACGAGTATAACAATTCAATACATTCGGTTACAAATTTGACGCCTTTTGAACTCATAACAGCAATTACATGGAAATCAATTCAGCATGTTTCTAAACACAATTACATATATAAATAAATTAAAATCGTATCAAGACAAACTATATAACGAAATTAGACTCAAACACGAAACCCATAGTAGATCGGTTATAGACAGATTAAAAAGAAATCGTGAAGAACCACCCAACTTTAGTGCAGATGATATAGTATACGAATATAATAATAGGAGACATAAAATAGCTCCTAAAGCAAAGAAGTTACAGTAGGAAAGCTCATAAAAATAAATTAATAAAACAGCGCTGTTGGACTTGACAAATTCATTGTGTTGTCCCAGTTGTTTTTCGGCGGATTCCTCCTCTTCAACAAGGTCGGGTCCTAGCAAACGATTCTGAATTCGATGTACCTGGAGGCTTCCCACATTACTTTTCAGCCTGTAATCTCCTTAACGTAAGTACCTGTTGGATAACATTTGATTACTTCTTTTCTTTTTCTGCTAACAAAAACAGGCTGAGAGTCAAAATTTTTGACAACCCGGACAGACGATAGTATGAAATCCGGGAGATGGTTGTCTCTCACGTTGCACTTGTTATTGTACCAAAAAGTATTGCAGCACATGATAACCACCTTCGGTGGTGGTGGTAATAACGAATCATAGGAAAAATAAGCAGACGCAACGACAAATCTGTGTCATTCACCGTTCGTTTCGTGGCTTATGTCTGCTGCAACTAAATATTGGTTGCAAAATTGCCCAAGTTAAGATGGCGAAAGTAAGTTCGGCACACAAAGTCAAGTGCTTGGCCTCTCCGAACGCTGATGTGAAACCCTTCAAACATACGAATCCTTAGAGGGGTTTATTCCACACCAATGGTTCCTGTATGGATATTACGTGAGGTTTCGCGTTCAACACGGAAAACCTCCTACATATGTACATAGCAGCCTTGAAATGTTGAAGGTTGATCTGAGTACATAAAATAGATAAGTAATGGGTGGGTCGTCTTTTATCTGTAATCATTTGGAAACAAAGTGGAATTTATTGTAGCTATTCCAAGATGCAGATAAAGACAGGACACATACCTAGATTTAATGGTTTCGACATGTGTTTCTGTTTAAGGCCATAACAAGAGCATATCCTTCGTGGTTTACAGTATTCTTTCTGTCCTTGTGAAAGTAGATTTTCCACTTCTCAGTGTCGTATGTAGGGTTCTGGCTATGCAGACGAAGATCATATATATATCGTTTCTTTGAGCTGCCCGGAACCCATGAGAAGGAGCGCGTTAATTTCATTTACTTAAAAATCTCGAAAGCCTTAGTTTCCAGGGGTGGGATTTTCGTCACAGACTTGTTCAACCATTTCAGACTTTGCTAAGTATGTCACTTCACTCTAAGAGTTCTGTTTTCCATATCGTAGCCCTCTGCTTGAATGCAAACATTCTCTGCTTTAGCTAGACCCCACAGTTGATCGAAATAGTGATTAAACTCAGCGTCGTTCAGACTGTTGTCACTGCCAGTTTTCCCAATTCGGAGCGCCAAAGAGGTGATAGCGACATCCTTATAGGTGCGCCAGTCTAGTCCTTTTTGGCGTCTCGGGGTTTTCTTGGAGTTGAGTTTTCAGGTGACATTAAAGTTCTATCCACCAGAACTGGAACTTTTGTTGTTTGCAGCACCGGTTTCAGTCGAGTCTTGCGCGCTGTGAAAGCCACTACTAGAGTTGTTTCTTAGAGAGAATTTTATTTGCCAACTTCCGTCGACCAGAAATATGACCTTTGCAGCCTTCATTGTGCATCCGGGCATCGTGCGTGGAGTGCTGGAAAATTTCTTCCTCGGGGCCCTCTTCGGAACAGATGTTCTTTGTATTTTATTTGAACATCTGTCCTGTAGACTTATTACGTTTACGGGATGCCCATATATCCATGGGAGCGAGGAGTAAAACGCCTGTTCAGCGCTTACGTGTTATCAAGTTGGACTTGTACTGAGCTATAAGTTCCACTCTTGATTTGCCGAACTTTTGAAACTCCACAAAAGTTTAACAAAATATGTGAGACAATTCCTTCGTCTTTAGGTTTAAAACACAGCCACCATGACGCTCCCACTAGGGGCCTACCTATTTTTAGTCAGGCCCGGACCGAAGTCCGGTGGGCGCTGACTCCCATAGTACGGAGTTTTAAGTCCTGGCGTAATTGTCTCTGTTCGAGATAGATGAAGAAGATGGAACTACAATTCCGAGAAGTTGGTCGGTTTCAGTTGGTGTCACTTCCGCAGACCTGTTTCTCTGTTCCGTCGCCGCTAATGGAGTGAGTCTTTTAGCACTTGCCGTCTCTTTGCGTCATACGTTTTTCCCACGTCTTCGTTTTCTCTTCATCTGCCCTTTAGACGGCAATCCTTCAGAGTGTGCCTCTTCTGGAGCCCGTTCCAGCTTTTCGGTTTCCCGAGACAAGCCGTCAAAACAGCACTCCGACTAGCCACTAATCTATTCTGACGGAGTTTGACCATAACAGGCTGAGCCTTACCGGTACTCTCTTCATCGTTTCACCCCAATCCACTTAATTATCCAAATCAAGTGATCCACCAGCTCCTGACCGCATAGGTTTTTCCGTGCCCCGGCCGCAGTTTAAAACACCGCGGGTGGATTGCCGCTATTGCTACTTAGTAGCACCTGGAGCATAATGCTTTAGAGTCACCTCCATACATTTTACAGTTTAACGTCTAGTTTGGACGTCTTTGGCGCTTAGTTCGACGTCTCACCTGGGCTATTTTCAGATCCTTAGGATCGTTGATTGTTAATCCTTCCTGCCACGACAAGGCAGCCAAAGAAAGGAAGGAGGTTGAAGCTTAGTTACTAGAATTATGAGCTGATAAGCTATTACAGATTATGAAAATTTATTGTTGATTCAGTGTAACTTTTATTAAAGAAGGTAGTAGCCGAATCATTTGAGTACTGTGATTTTAAAAAGGTATATAGTGAGTTTGTCATACATATGTTGCGATACCAGTGACGAAAATACTTTCTGTTGTAGTTGAATGTAAAAGTGTGAGGGGAGAGGAAGGCAACCATTTCATGGTATTATTCTAAACAGGATGCGAAACTGTTTTCTTTCTGGATAGTGATTCTAGAACAACGAATTTCACACTTTCAAATAGGTAGATGAATCCTGCAAGCGTTTCGAACTCTTTTTAAGATATAAAAAAACTGGCCGAGATCGCATAGTCCTGCTTGGTTTGCAGAGCTACAGTGAAAAAAGGGAAATTTTTAACAACTTGTTGGTATTCACATATCGTGTTGAAAGTTAAAAACAAACTTCATCTTGGAAACCCATTTCCTACGTATGTAAGTGGATTAAAACCAGCTTAAAATTAACTCGCATAACTTGATATGGATAGCACTCGTACCTGTCATAGCTGGTACTTGTTACCAGTTGTAGAAAAGTATGAGACCATCAAATACCATGCTCTAAAGGAAAGACTTAATTGGTACCTAGTACTGACCTATATCCGGCGAACTCGAATTTATTTATTTCCAAAGGAGTGGCTATGTCAATAGAATTATAAAATATGCACAAATAGCAACAGGTGTTTTCCTTAGCCTTTACCTCCTAGCGTTGTAGGGAAATCAACATAAAGAGAGTTCCTTGTATGGGGACACAATCATAAGCACAGCTATGTATCTTGAACGCAGCATCGATGAAATAATGTTTATTTATACTCGTACCACTTGAATCTACAATGCCAGCAGCGCGGCATATGGAATTACAAATTGCTTATACAGGAATTAGGGGTGGAACAGGAAAATGTACATATGATTGTACGTGAAGGGATGAATGTAGTGGCGTATACTTGTATGTGTATGCTCGTAAGCAAGATTCTTGTTGATGAGGTTCCTTCGCTCATTAACTCAAAGCGCCGGTTATCAGCTGCAATTTAAATTTTCCTAAAAAGGATATGAGTGAAGAGCTGTGTAAGTAACGACAGACGTCCTTGTATTCCTGTATATTCATAAAAGTTATTACCAAATACATGCATAGGAAGGTATGTGCATTAAGTACATATTTACGTACATTCACTGCGTGCATGCGAATTCGTAGGTGAGTGAAATTATTACTAAAGCTAATAGGGGGTGTTTGCAAAGATACATCTTGTGAATTTTAACAATCCACACAAAGTCGTAACGGTTTAATAAGCTTTCTTTGCTTTCATTGTGTACAAGGACGGTCTGCTCTTTATTGTATCCCGGCGATGTTATAAAAATAAATTGATTCTCCCCGTGTCGAAATATTTCAGAGTTGGAGGTGTGACTGCGTTAAACGTTTGCTTAAGTAGGAATAAGGAATGCTGTACCCACAGTTTATGGTTATCACTTGAAAGAAGAAATATATTGCTCACACAAAAATAAAATATTTTCTTGCTTTAAGAAGTTGAAATCATTAAATGTTGTAGAAGATTTAAGTAGAAAGAGAAATTCTACTTTTTAGAATCTGCGATATGTGTACGTATTGTACTTCTTCATACGATGACTTTGTTAGTTCAGGCTGTTTACTCCTAAAGGTTGCTTCAAATTTGATCAATCGAATGCTGTGATGGAGAATAATGTCTTTAGCTAAGTAAGCGTTAATTACAAACATACTAATTAAGTCACAAGCGGCACATGAGCTTAAGCACGTGACAAAAGATCACATCCGGTGAATTCGGGATTAATATAGGAAAATACGCATTGAAATGGACCAAAACATACGGACTTCGCTGAAGATGCTTGCCTCCCATGTAATAAATATTCTCGACCAAATGCTTTTGGATTTGAATACTTAAGTAAAGTTAAGTAGAGTCAAAATGAAAAGGATAAAAACAAAAACACAGATCAAAGGTTATCGTCACTTTTTTGTCTGAACCAAAACTCCAGCCATTAAATAGCGGAGCTAACCTACCCAAGCCAAATTATTTTTTATAGGTTTATGTTTATGCTCAAGAGATTTTGAGTTTAAATATTTGAATATGAGATATTGATATTTTGATATATGATATTTTGAATATGAGATTAAAATATTTGCACACCACGAGGGCGAAAGAAATTAGCGATGCGATGAAACGATGAAAGTTTTCGGTTTCGACGATGCAAGTGATATTCATGGATTATTGCTGGGAATTCAAATTTCGCTTAATGACAGAACTATTAAATTCCACCCTGTTGATGCTTTCCCATTTAGTACAACTGTTTATATTTAAAAAATAGCAGACAAGAGATCATTAATAAAGATTAAAAGAGTATCATAGACAAAACGGAGCCCTGGGGCAGACCAGCGTTTATATTGTGGATATCAGAGTTGAAACCATCCAAGACAATAAGGCAATTTCTAACCCATTGACGAAGAGAGTCGTCGATCTCAAATGCAGGCATTTTTGACAAAAGGGCCTGTGACCCAACTCGGTCAAATGCAATAGCGTTTGCATCATCTCGGAAAGAAGAGACGTAAGTGCAATGGGTCTGTGAGAGGAAAGAATTCTCCCTTTTTAGAGACGGGCTGGGAAAATGATGTTTTCCATACGAGTACGTTCGTTCGCTTGGAATCATAAAGAGTAGGATCGAAGAAACAGTTTACGCAGTGGTTTTCCCAGCGTTGAAGAACACCTCTTCAGACGAAGCGCAGATATACCATCTAGACCAGCGGATTTGTGTACGTTAAGATCTGTAAGATCTTAAGAATACGAGTACGAAAATAGATTCGTCCTATTGATTATTCGACGCTCCCAAGTTTAGGCGGAGAAAAGACACAATCTGGAAGTGTTGCGCTTGCTGCAAAGTTAGAAAGCAGATTTATTGACAGAGCTGACAGCTGGAATGCCATCGTAAATGGTGTTTGGATGGAGGATTTGGCAGAATTAATAATATTTTCAACACACGACTAACAATTGTTACTACCTTTAGGATATTTTAGTAGTTACAGTTATTGTCGAATATTTTGAACATGTTCGTTTTTCCTTAGTCGGGTTAGTCTTGTAAGATCGAAAAAACCATTCCTCTAACCCTGAGAGCCTCTTTGCAGCTCGAATTATAACACGACCCCTTTCGTTGGGTTTGATACTTTTAATCCGATGATGGATGAAGGATTTCATTCCATAGAGAATAGTGTTTGTGATCATATTAGCAGCGGTATCCAGGAATCATAACGATTTAGTTCCTAAGGAAACTGGTATGGTATCCCCACTCTAATTGGCTTTCTTGTATTACTAAATGTCTCAAATGTTTAGCAATCTCTTTTCTAACTGTACAAGAAGTTAGATAATATTGCACAATGGTCCGACGAACATACAGGAAAGAGCACTTCAATGGTGTATTTATAGGTTGAGAAGTTAAAAAAAAACATACCAAAGGGATGTTGTTGGTATGACTATCAACGTTTGGTATACACGTGGGCTTATTTGTTAGCTGGATCAAGTTGTTTTCCGCAGTGAAGATCTCAACACAATGCTCTTCGAGTGTTTTTTGTCCAGAATGTGGAAGCTGCCCAGAATTGTGTATATTGGCGTATTCATTGGGCGTACAACCATATTTTTCAGATGTGTTGAATCCAGTTCATTAGCAATTCTTTTAATAGCATGTCTTTATTTTTTCTGCTGCTTACTTCGGTGTTCCTGGTTTTTCTTTCTGAGAAATCGGTACTTATATCTTCTCTTTATTAGAACTGCTCGCAAGTAGCTCATTCAACGATTGTATTTTTCACCAAACCAAGGGTTTGTTGAAACTATACGCAATAGACAATACCACCAGAAACGGTAATCTTTCTTAATTTTCGCAGGCGATTTGAACATCGTACCTAAGTCGCTGTTCAAAATTTTCATTTAGCAGTTCGTACAAACTATCTTGCGTCGTATGATTTAAAATTTCGCCTTGATATGATGCGAAACTAACAACTTCTTGTTCGACGTGCATCCAAAAAGGACTAGTTTTGTTGACGGTAACAATTGCCATAAAATCTTACTGATTTATTTATCTTCTTTTCACTCGGAACGTCATATTGCCATTCTTTGATGACAATATTAAACTTGCACTAGGTTTATCAAAAGACTTAAAATTACATGTGCGGACAGAAAGTTCGTTATCCTTATTCGTCTGAATGGGTCCGCAGCAGTGCGTCCACTTTTATTCGAAGGTATTGGCTGCCTCAGAATTGGGGAGTTTTTGCATTGTTGCATAGTTAACCAATTTGTAACCTGGAGAAAATGGCCCTCTTCGTCAGAATGCGCAGAATATTCTTCAATGTTACCTTTGGTTCCATGTCATGAATATATCATGAATTTGCGATAAAGTATTATAGTATAATTTTTTCGTTCCTCAATACTCGCGCTTTCAGTGATATAAGAATAACATAATGCATGCATGTTGTAGCCATAGCAACAACACTGGCATCGCTAATTTGACGCCACTGGCATACCCTTATCGTACAACAACGAATCACTAGCATGATTCTGTTGTAAAATAATTCATGCTATGAATTTACTCCATTAAAAAGTGAAGAATAGTTAGCTCTTTGTTAACATAAAAGAGAATAGTACAGGATAAATTGAGGACGTCGTGAGGAATTTCGCACATGATGGTGCGATAATGCTGTGATGCCCTAGGCTCTAAGTAGTGAAAGGTCTTTACTGGGATGAATAGTATCCCCTGCTGGTTTCACGATGATTTTTGATTCGGTCGAAAAAAAGAGACTTTTTCTTATATGGTATTTGTCTTTGTAAGTGTTTACAGGTCTCACCCCGGAGAGGTCAAAATCAAGTATCGGAAAGATGGGTAAGCGGTTTTCGATCTCAAATAACATCTTACTTACTTAAGGTGGCGCTACAGTCCGAGGTAAACCTGGGGCTCAACCAATAAGCGTATCCAACCTGTTCAATTTTTAGCCAGCTGCCCCCAGTTTCGCACGCTAAGTTGGCAGGGGTTTGGGAGTAGCGGTCTTCCTCTACTGCACTGTCACTCGGTGGCTGATTCAAAGACTTTTCGAACCGGAGCATTTGCGTCCATCCGCTCTGTGTGACTCAGTTATCTCAGTCGTTGGATCTTTACTCATTACTCGATGTAGCTGTACAACCCGTACAGTTCGTCGTGTATCTTCTCCTCCAGTCACCAACTATTTTGCAAGTTTTGCATAGAGAGAACATCCTTATCATGCAACAGCAGTTCAGGCCTTATTACCAGTAGATCTGCCTCGTTCATCGGAACTTCACAATTGGGTACTGGAACAGCATTTCGATGATAATTCATGTCAGATTCACGACTGGCTAGTGAATCATTTCGGACCCGGGGACTGCGACTGCGATCACGAACTCGTCCTCGATCTAATCGTCTCCTGAAAGATTCACGGTCTCTCGAACTGTTGTCTCGCCTCCTGTCATCCCTATGGTGACGTCCATCAACACGTTCTTGTGATCTACCACGTCCCATAATTCACTGTCAGTAATTTCTTGTAATCACACACACTTTCCACAGTTTAATTTTTGTTATTAATTAGATACACTACACTAGCGATTGGTGAGCGGAAGTGTATCCCACTTCTGATCTGTCGTACAATTATTTAGTACAGTATGGTTGGATGTTAATTTAATAAAACTTTATGTAACACGGGAATACAAATGAACAAATGAACGAATGCTAAATAAACAACAAGGGATATATCAGTCCTCCCCTGATGGTCGCACAAACCGAACTGCCGTTTCCTTATCTGCTGAGCCCTCATCCTTGGTCAGTTCTCCCCTCCTATCAGTGTGCAACACTTAGAACATCTGGCTCGCACGTGTGGTGAGATCGCTGTCCTGCCAGATTCGATAAGACGCCCAGCTCGTTCGTTGTATTTGGAATATGCTTATCACAAAAATTAAGTTTAAAGTGGATAAACCAAACATTTTGAATTTTATATACAACAAGTAGCGAGCAATATTTTCTTTAATCAGTGCAATATCTAAAAGTCACATAATAAACATATAAGATTAGCAAAGTTTTGCTTCAGTTATGATTATGTAAATTAAATTATTTTGAGTTATTTATTTAAAAAAATAAATTGTACTGTTGAGCTTCTTAGAGCTAACTTGCAACTTCCAGGGAGGAACGGCTTTTCCGCAATTTTTTTTTAAATAAATTTTAAATAACTTATTAGAAAAAGGGGTGCCGGGCTACCAGCAACCAAAAGAACAAAAAAAAACAAAACTATGACACGAGCCAACAAAAGAAACCGCAACCACACGGATGGTCGTTGGTAATCGAGTGAAGAAGAATGCGCAAAACCGAAACAAGCCCAAAAGGGAATCGCGAAAAAAACCGGAATTGCAACCAGCAGCTGGTTCCAAGCTGCGCACACCGCTTGCTTAGTACGGGGGGGTTCGACAAAGGGGGAAATTAAACGTAAACAATTGAACGCCACCCGATTTTTATGGAAAATCGGGAAAACAAGATAAAACAAAACAAATGAATTTTTCCCTGATGGGGAATTTAAGTGCGTGTATTTTTTTGTAATAAAAAAGGGGGGATGACAAAGACCGTGTGAGTACAAAAGGAAGAACTTAGTATAGGGTGTCGTGTAGCACCAGAGGGGTGGCTCACGTTAAAATCTACTCGAACAAAACACTCAACTTAGCGGCCAAAAGAAGGCACACGAATCCGTACGATCACAAACGGGGTGACTCACTAGGAGGTAACGGGGTCGCGAACGTTTTGAAAGTAACCGCTAATTGGTTACGGGGTTTGCCCCGAAAACGGTAAACAGCCTTACGGGACTCTATAACTTACAAATAACCCCAACTGGGGTAGATCACACAAATGAAAATATGTATGTACATATATCAAAAAATAAATTACGAGGGGTACTTATCTATCTTCCTGCCTACTTGGGGTCGCTCCTATCTGTTTGTCGGGGTTGGTGAGGGGAGTGTGTACTTCCCGCCGCTGTCACTCTCGTCGTAGGTTTCGTCCGTTGGTTTCTTGTTTGTCGGGCTTCCGTCTTCCTTTCTTGTTGCGTTTTTTTTTCGTTGTTCGTTCGTGGTGTATTTTTCCCTTAGTTTTCCTCTTTGTTGGTTTCTTTATTTCTGCTCGTTCGTCTTGTGGTTTTCTTTTAGTGTTCAGTGTTTTTGTTCTTGTTTTTGTTCGTTCGTTTTGTGGCTTTCCTCTCGTTATTTTTTTTGTTGGTTTATTTTGTTTGTTCGTTAGTTAGTTTCTTTTTTTTCTTCGTTCTCGATTCTACTTTTTCTTTTTTTTCTTCCTGGTGTACTTTCCGCTATGACGGCTAGATATTAAGTACTTAGCCGCACATTTCGGCTAGTTGCCACCCACGCACACACACTCATGCATGGTTCCACTAATTCAGCTGTCAGAACAAAGGGACTCACTACCAGAGCTCTGACAGCCTCCCTATGAAACCAACCAATCACACCAGTCGATGTTTTCTCGTGTTCGTTCTGTTCGTTCTGTCTGTCGAATGACTGCTTGGGTCCATATTACACCCTCGGACACGGAACACTTTTGGGGAACAATTAAGGGGAGCTCAAATGGTGACCGCTAAGTAGGGAGGAAACATTTATTAAAGAAAACTTTTACTGCGGGGCCCGTAAGTCTCCTTGCAGACACGAATGAGGGGAACGGATCGTGGGGAATAGTGAGCTTTCTTTCACAATTATTGTTTTTTTGAGTTTGGGGTCTTGGGGGGTTTTACAAATTTATGTCGCTGGAAGCAAACAATCTCGAGTTTAGGGTGGGCTCTCGGCCATTGCTGGGGTGTCAACGTCTTCGGGCATCACGGGGGGAGCAGACCGTCCGTCCGCTAGAGTCTCCAGGCCGTCCGCCTGGCTCTATCCGGAGTACCTATATGGTCATCTCTGGAGCGGTAGGCCGGGGGAGGGAGCTGGATCCAAAGGATCTAGTAAATCCCACCTGTGCCGTGGAATCCAGAGCATGACGCGAAGAAAAGAACGGGGACGAAACAAGAAAAGGCAGGAGGGCAGATGGGTGAAACAGACAACAACAGGACCAAAGGGAATGGAGGATTTTTGGTGCGTGATTTGCATGTAACACACCGCCAACGCAGCATCTAACAATTCAAAATAAAATTTTAAGACACATATATAAAATTAAGTTTAAAGTGGATAAACCAAACATTTTGAATTTTATATACAACAAGTAGCGAGAAATATTTTCTTTAATCAAGATTAGCAAAGTTTTGCTCCAGTTATGATTATGTAAATTAAATTATTTTAAGTTATTTATTTAAAAAAAATAAATTGTACTGTTGAGCTTCTTAGAGCTAACTTAGAACTAAACTAACATTACAAACAATACCTAACTCGAAGAGTTTCCAAATACGGTTCTTCTACATGGTCAGCAATGGATGTTTTCTGATATCTCAGGTGTTGTTGGAGGTGTCAGCTGTGGATGTTTGCTGATAAGTTAGGTGTCGTTGGATGTTTCCTCTGCTCGTGGTAACGATGACACGAGTTGCTTGCATGTCGCAATCTTTGGTACCGTGGGAACATGTGTGTTTTGCATTTTGCATTTTGCGTTTTTGTGGCGTTGTATGTGTAAGATTAATAAAAAATAATTGATTTTAAATTAACATGAGCGTATTTTTGTATTATTTATATATCTATATATTTAATGTATATTATATCGTTAAAACAACGATCGTTATAACAACAAATTTTTTGTGGTTTCTGTAACAATAAAAATACACCTATGAGTACTCTTAGCTCTTCTCTACGGTAAGAGGATATTAAATACTCGTACTTAAAAAAAACATTATTATTTTCACGTACGAGCATATGTGTAATATCTGGAGAACCAAAGAAATAATAATCAGTAAGTAGATTGGTTGGTGGTTATACAAATGTGCTATACTAGAAGCAGGAAACGCCGCACATCTTCGAGTATTTGGAAAATATGGATGAACAAACAGCTAGAATGCAAGTTCATCTAAATAAAAGTGTGCATGGAAGACAGCGCCTACTTCATGAGCAACGAATGGAGAGGTATATCCCCGTGCCCCGCGCTACCAGAGTGGATCTTCTCACTCAATGACAGCTTCATCATACAAAATAATATCACTAAAGAATTTATATCCAATAATATAAAGGACGTTGTTTTAATCAAACCACGCAATACACTATGAGTGTACATCAATATATTACATACACCAGAAATAAACTGTAAATTATGATAATAGCGTAAAACGTAATATTTAAGTGTAATTCACTAATAAATATATTACAAAAAAATACAAATACTCACCAAGTATTCACTAATCTATTAATAAATAAAATAAATTTAAGGGAACTCGGTGGTCTAGAATTTAATAAATTTATTTAATATTTCGAAAGTATTGTCTTTGGAAAATATAATGTCAAATTTGTATGCAGTCAATTTTAGATTTCATAGCCCTTTTAACAGGTAGCGAGCGGTTGTCCTGCCTCATGCATAAATACCTTGTTCGTAGAAATGCAGCTACTTGGGTCATTCAATAAAATTCGGATGGTTCATGTATATCTGACTCTGTAATATTGTATATGGATATTTTTAAAGCTAGTTTAAAGTTGTAGTAGGGGAAAATTCGTATTGTATTTAGTTTTGGAGTTAGATAAAGGTTCATGTTCTTCAGAACCGAGTTGATCAGTATAACTTTTCGTGCGAACTAAGTAACATCGAAAAAATTATTCCAGTTCAAAGTTATGTTTTTTTGAAAATATATATTTTATTTATTTACTAAACAGTGGATAGTAAACAGAATAAATTTAATAACAGAAGACTAGGGCCCTGTAACACAACGTTTCGTCGTTGTACTTGTAGGACAATTAAAATCTGACTACTCAAAAAAAATTCTGTAACACAAATCAGACTTGTCATTAATAATGTGACAAGTGTCAGAATGAAATATGACAAGTGGGTAATTTTTTAATTTCTTTTGTTCTGTAACAGAACACGACAAGTATCAAGAACTACTAGTCAAACTACTACTGCTTTTGGACAGGCGTTTTGAATATTGTGGTAAAGTGATTAGTGTACATTATCTAAGTTAAATTATATTGAAAATATAAAAACTTAACAAAAAAATTTATTAAAAATTTACTTTTTAATTCCGATTTCGACAGTGATGATGAAAGTGATTATAATGAATCTCGGCACAGGTTAAAAGTGTATAAGCAAAGAATTAATTTTGAAATTGATGATCATTTGTTTATTGAAAAGTTTTGCATATTAAAATTAACGGCACAATATCTTACTGAAAGGCTTAGTGGTAAACTAAAGTGCAATCCAAATAAAAAAACCTCTTTGACTGTTTATCAAAAACTTTTAATTGCTCTACATTGGTTTAGTTATGGTGCACAATACCATACCATAGGTAACATGCACGGTGTTAGTACAATGACAGTTTGCCTTTGCCTTTGAGAGATTACTCAGGCAGTAATTGAATTAGAATTCAGCAAACAAGTATGTTGGCCCGAAAATGTGCAAAGTGCTATACAGGGATTCTATGAAAAAGGTGGGATGCCTTTAGGTTGTTGCGCAGTTGATGGTATATTAATTAATATTGATGCACCTCCTTCTAATGAAGTAGCGTTTGTTGATCGTCATGGCTCACACTCATTCAATTGTATTGCAGTTTGCGGGCCGGACCTACAATTTTACTACTTAAGTGCAAACTGGCCAGGAAGCAGGATGGAGGCCTTTTGACAATGCTGTTATTCTTGGGGATAGTGCATATCCACATAAAATATGGCTAATGCCGCCTTTAGTGGCAGGTGCGGATGAAATATCAGTCATTCGATACAACAGGGCTCACAAACGCACACGACGTTTTATAGAATGCGCATTTGGAGTACTTAAGGAAAAATTTCCCTGTTTAAATCACCTACGGGTCAATCCAGTATATGCTGCAAACATATTCAAATGCTGCACGATATTGTATAATCTCTCTCGTCACATCAATGATAAAGGTGCCGAACAAATTGAGGAAAATGAGGATATACCAAATGTAAACTTATTTTTAACGCCTACCAGAGAATCTAGGCTAGAACAGTTTTAAAAACATTATAAATTCGATTTATTTAAAATAAAACTTAAAAGTTAAATAAAGGATTATGCACCACATTAAATTCATTTAATTCGAAAACCTTTCATTTTCGCTGTCAGCAAATTCAGAGCTCTTTTCATTTTGAATGCTTATACCCTCTTCTAAACTTTTAGTAAGAGTTGAAGGAAAATAACCAAGCTTTTTCTCCAAAAGAGCCATCTCCAGTTTTCCTTTATATTTCGAAATCTCAAGATTTTCAATCACCAGCTTCCTTTTTTTAAAAATGAAATGAGATTCTTCTTCGTTTGATGTTTTTCTTTTTGATAAAATTATAATGTTATAAAAATGCACAAAAATGTACCAACCTCTCTTTTTCTTGCATGATAGAAGAGCATTTTTTTTAGTAACAGTATTTCCCGTAACAATAGTGGGAGTACCCCCTGCATCTAGAAAGTAGGGAACTTATGCTATACAATAATATACAAACATTAAGCATTAATTCAAGCCGTTAGTAAAAGCCAAAGACTCTGGTACATCTAGTCCAACAACCGCTTCGGATTTGCGTCCAACGATGTCGAGCACAATGTTATCGCAAGCAGTTTTAGCCAAACAGAATACTTCCTTCCATTTACAAGATTTATCTTCTTTTGTTAAGACTTGGCTAAATCCACCGAAAAGAATACATTTTTCTTCTCTAATTTTTGTTAGAATAGCAATCTTTTTGTCTACAGAAATTGTTGCCATCTTAATCCATTGATCACTTGTCGAACAATGTGTACAAATCGAGGGAAATTTATTATTCTGACAATTGCAACAGTTTGCGTTGTGTTACAGAATACACTTGTCCTTGTCGGACAGTTATAGTTTGATAAGTGATTAAAGACTTGTTGACTTGTCGACTTGTCACGTTGTGTCACAGGCACCTGGTTCGAAAGCTAAGAAAAAGTCGTTCCAAGGTAATCAGCACACCATGGAAAATAAAACGGAAGACACAAGTACGTCGGCAAATTACAAAATACTGAGGAATTAGAAATAAATGCAAACCCCTGTTTTAATTATTGTATTCTTCAGTTTACTAAAATATAAAGACTGTAATGGTGCAGTGAAATTTTGTAAAAATGGTCAACATGGGTTAGGATTGAAACTTGCAATGAAGTGTGAGTGTAAAGAAACTTTAATTCTACATTGTACGAGTACGTTTGTGGAGAAAGCCTTTAAAATTAACTACCGGCTGGTTTTCGCGATGAGAATGCTTGGAGTGGATCTCAGGCAGGGTATCTTTAATAGTATAATACTTATTACAGCACCATAAAATTAATATAAAAATTGCAGCAGAGGTCGTCGCCATTATTAATTCTAATGAATTGTCGGTATCTTGTGATGGGTCTTGCGAGAAACGAGACTTCTTATCTTTTCTTGATATCGTTTCAATAATTGGAAGTATTAAAGCCGATTTACGAGGAATTGGCTGCAGACAATTTATTAGAAATATGTCTCGGCAGTAACACTCAAAACAATAACGAAAGTTTTAATTCTTGTGTGTGGAAACTTGCTCCAAAGTATCAGTTTTCCGGCAAAAAAGTTGTCGACGTCGCTATATATTGTGCTGCTAGTACATTCAATGAAGGTTTTGAAGTTTGATTTTAATATATTATTCAGTGTACCAGTGGCTATAGTCGAAACCACAAAAAAAAATTTATTTTAATAACTTTTTTTTTTCGTAAAATACTAATTAAAATATTCTGTTTTCGCTAATGAAATTTCACGAGCGCGCTTTCTTTTTTTTCAGAGCCAAAACTACAACCGCCACAAAGGACCTTTTTTTTGAGGGTGTCACCTTCAGCGCCATTTTTTTAATAATTTAATTTTTTTTATTATAAATATGTGTTTGTATGCATTTTAAGTATTATAATAAACCTACAAAGTTTAATTATCGTTGTTCATTAATTTCACCTTAAAAAAAAATCCTAAAATTGCCTTAAGGGGTTTGTCACTCTAGAGGCCATAAAAATTGGTTTTTTTGTAATATAAAAGAAATCGGGTTTACAAAGGTAGAAGTTTACTGTACATATGATTGACTGTAAAGCAGAGTTTTTTTATAGAATAATTTATTTAAAAATGGCGGCTGTGGATCGTTTCCCAGGTGACCTCTCTTTTCTGGAATGGTCTACATCCGTACCAACAGCTTCTGTAAATTTTGAATTTTGAATTATTTTTTTTATTTTACATAATAACAGCTGAAGAAGTACGTAGGATTTTTTTTATATATGTTATATTGATTTTTGGAAGCATCAAACTTGCACAATTCGCAGAAAATTTTTAATAATAATAATGATATAAATAATATAAAAATGATTAATAATAAATGAACAATAAAACATTTACGAAAAACACATTTTAACCAGTTTTTACTGCAATATATGTCAATAAGTTATATATATATATATATTTCAACTAACTTCAATTAGCAGTTTATGCACAATTTTAATATTTTAGATACCAAATCAAATCCTTTTCAATATTTTTCTTAGCATTAAATTAGTACATTGGCGTCACTCTGTTCTTTAATGTCGTATTTAAAAACTTACACATGACTTTCCCTTCATTAAAATTTAACCCCATTCTAACACTAAAGCCGACTATTAAATTCACGCATGATGCGCTGGTACACACACCGTCTCCACTCCATTTTTCTTTTGAAGAAAAGGACAATGCCAACATGATCTTATGATCTTCATTCAAACTTTACGCAAAAATGCAAAGAAAAGGCATTAAAGCGCATCAAACGAATACAATTATATGCATAGTAATAACTGTGGGCAATGGATGCAGCGGGTTCAAAGAGAGCAAAAGGATGATGATAAGGAGTCGCCATAAAGCGTCAGTCGTGCACCAATAATATCATAAAATAATCATATGCAAGTTTACATAGTCTCAGACAAATATTTTGCATTTTCATTTATTTTTGTTTATATCTGTTATCTACATGAATGAATTCAATTTACGAATTTTAGTTAAGCGGGGATTAGAGTGAGGTCAATATGCACAATTTCGCAATCGGACAAATAAGACTCCATTCTGAGTTCGTATATCGACCACACGAACTCGATTATTGGAAGCCAGGTAAACCTTTACTCGTATAATCCGTCCGAGATACCATTCATTTGGGCGAAGTTTTTCATCTTGGATTACAATAAAATCATCAATACCTACATCTCGCTGTGGGAACTTTCATTTATATCTTTACTTTTATTGAGATACTCATTTTTCCATCGGCGACAAAATTAATGATGTTCTCCCATTTTTTAGTGAGTGGCCATCAAGAGCAGGCTCAAAGGGACTTAATAAACGACTGCACCGCAGAAAATGATCAAGAGTCAATGGAAGTATTTCGGATGAGTTTTCAGAAATAGGTGAGATGGGTCGAACTCCCAATTGGTTACCAATATGAATTGAAATGTCATGAACGAATTTTACGAAGAGAGCAGTAATATACGCTTGCTAAGGAAGAATAATTGGGTATTTTTCGTTGAAAGATAACGTAGAGCAGCAGGTAAGGCTTCCACTTGACCGAAGGATTTTGCTTTGTTGGATGTTGGAAAGTTGGATTTAAATTCGTCAATGAACTCGATACATGTTTTCAATGTCGGCGTCTTTTAACTCGATAGAAACACAATTTCAAAATAAGTGTTGTTAAATCGATTTGTAAAACTGCACGCAGTAAATAATCACTAAGACTAATTCCATTCTTTGATGGACAAGAAGCACTAAAAACTTTCTCTAATCTTTGTTGCAGTACTATCTAATTTTATAACCGCATGATGTAGTAGATAGTAAGTACATAATATGTAGCTGGTGGTTTTTAATAATGACTTCGGTGGAAATAGTTTCCATTTGTCCAAGTGTGAAGCATAGAATTGAAATTTGAGCAAAGGTCATGATTATTTTCCAACGAACTCTCTTAGCGATGGAGTGGTTTTATAGCTTGGTTTCTTGAGTGATCAAGTAAAGGACGAACTACGTAATGACCATTGGCATTTAGTTGTAACTGAGTAAAGTTTTACGCAATAGATAACTTCGCTTGATTGCGGACTTTTCTTAAATATTTCCTTTACTTCCCAAATATTTGCGATTTGTTGATTACTGAGGTCTCACAAAAATAAGATAGAAATGTCGGAAAGGATCTTACACGCTCTTGCGTCCAAAAATTGTATTCTGGGCTAGAAGATATCCCAAAGCACAGGACTTAGATTGTTCCAGTACAATGGAAGGATATAAGTCTGAACCAATCACCATATCGATCTTCGAACTTTCGTAAAAGTGAGGATCTGCAAATTTGAATCCAAATAATTGATACAACTTCTTGTATCACACATGACGGCAAACCACCTATTAGGCGTTTCAAAACTATTGCATTGGCAACAATTGTGAAAGTTGGATCATATTTAGAGTCTATACACATACATACGTACTCATATGTAAGAACACAGCTTTGATGCAGTTGCAGTAACCATAGCGATCAATCCAGATATCTGGGCTTGTATTGGCTTGACGAAGAGATTCAATTTTCTTTGCGCCTTCTCGGATATTAACGCCCGTATCTAAGAACGAACGTAGCCTAAATTTACTTCCTAAATGGTGGACTTCAATCAACGATATCGCTAAAAGTAGTATTTTATTATTATGAGAGAAATAATATTGAACTTGATAGGAATTTGATTTCTCACCAAACTAAGAGGGTGCTTCAGACGATTGGGTGCTGTAGAAATAGAGTAGGCACTGACAGGTGTCTACCTGGAGATATAGAGTGTTGCAACTGTTTCTACACATCAATTAGGCTTATTTTGCCTATAAGTAAAGCGAGAGTATTGACAAAATGAGCAGCACTATAAACGGGGCATAGGGTGAATGCCCCAGGTTGAAACAACAGTGAAATTAAGCAAATAACATGTTACCCAGGCTACTACGACGTATTTGGCCCTCAGGCCGGTAAGGAATTCCGAGACTAAGTCAGGTCCTTGGAAAAGAGATGGTTAATTGACCAACGGCAGCGCTTACATCCCCGAACGGTTAACCGGCTTCAGTCTAAACGACTCCTCGTCCTAGGGATATCTATAATGCAACCGCTCCTATAAACTAGGGATTGTGCAGCACGGGTAACTCCCGACCACGAAAAAAAATGTAATTACAAAGCAAGCCTCGGATATGGACGGATCTACTGTTGACAACCCCTGCAAATGAAACAAGGACAACGATCGGATCTGTACGTAGAATGAAAGGTCCCTTGATAGGCCACGTACATCCGAACAACTTGCGGAGGCCCTTAACTGCAATAAAGCAGATGTTACCGCTATCCAAGAAATGCGATTGGATAGGCCGGACAAAAAGAGGATGGAAAACAGTGACATCTACTGCGGAGATTGTTATTGACGACAAAAGTTTCTGACATGTAACAATCCGTAATAACTCAAAATTTGCCAATATTATCCTTATAGTATATGCACGCACGCCCTTACAGAGAAAAAGGATAACGACTCTAAAGATGGCTCCTTTGAGCTCTTTGACACGACTTATGAGTTATTATATTAAAATTTTCCTCGGTGACCTTACATAGATAATTATAATTTATTTTGCACTGTCGATCAATGGATCACGGTGCAAGTTCTTTGTATGCCGATCTATCGTTGGACTTTAGACAAACAGATGGAAATAAATTCTAGGTGGAGGGTGGCTCGGGCAGCGATTTTGTTGGGGCAACGGCTGCAGAGATAATGTATTCAGCTCAGAGTTTGTGGATCCTCATCAATCAAAGATTGCGACCAATGATCGATAGATAATTGTTCGAAGAGAGTATGATGTACGAGTCATAGATATACTAGTATGTATGTATGTATGTGTATATGTAGATATTGGAAACTTTGCTACGATACGGCCGATGTGTATTCTAACATTTTTCATGCAAATTTGACACATTGCGAATGAAAATTTTGATGAGTATTTTAACGAGTACTATGTGGCTTGAAAGAATTAAATTTTGGGATGAATTGTATCCTCTGCTGATACTTCGATGATTTGCGGTTCAACCAAGCAATTTTGTTTTTAGTAATGAAGGTGAAGATGAAACTAGTGTAGGATTTTACCGCACTGAAAACACCTCCTGAATCATGACCGATGAATGAAAGATCGACAAATGATGTTAATTTCAGTTTGAGAAAAGAAATCGCTTTTGGAGAAGGTATTACAATTTGAATACAAATTGTCATAGTTTTCACATGAGTTCGTGAGGGTTTGTGCTTCTCAATCTGCTCACATGGGATTTTAAATCCAAAAGGGTTTCAATTTCTGGGTTAATATGCACCTGCAGACGCTAGTTGTAACGAATATCGTTCTTTTTTATGACCTCTGTGACCAGGTCAATTGTCCCTAATAAACCACGGTGCATTAATTATTCCACGAAGAACTTTGTTTTGGAATGTTTGGATTATTTGTGCATTCGTTTTGTTTTTCTACAACCCAACCAATATAGTTTCCTATATCTAATATTTAATCACTCCCCTCTCTTTTTAACATGCCCCTTCCATTTTAATGTGGCCTCCAAATTCATACCCAGGTATTTAGCTGAGTTAGAATAAGGTTCAATTTGGTTATTATTAACAACGATAAGGAGATTCATTACGCTTTTGTTTGTAAAATTGATGTGAGTTGATTTCATCTCATTTAGTTTGATTCGGCATAATTGCGTCCAAAATACTTTTTTTTTTTTTTTTTTATAATTTACGCGCGTCTAAGGGGTTAGATACCCTTTTACTGTTGCCAGGGCGCGGGCGGAAAAGTAGAAAGGAGGAGAAAGGAAAATTGTTTTGTAGTGGTTTGAAACTCAGGTGTGTTTGGTTTCGGTATTTGCTCTCCAGGGGGTGGGAGTCCGAATAGGACGGAGAGTTTTTTCTTCACTCAGAGTGGAAGGTTATAATTCGCAGTAATTATTTGTGCTTAAAACTCTACAACAGCCAAATCTACGTGTCAGTGTTATGCCTTCACACGCAGAATTTTTCTGTCTGAGTTCCAATTACACAACTGAAAAACTTGAAAGACTTGTTCATGGGCAGGATTCGAACCTAGACCCCTCCGAGTGAGAAGCGATTGCTAGTACCACTACATCACGGCCACCCCTTATTATCTTACTTAAATGCTTACTATCTTGTTAAATGCATTTTGTAATTTTTCTTTTACTTTAACCACACAGCCATCTGCTGTTAAGATTGCAGTGTCGTCTGCGAATGTGGCTATCATTGTGTCATTGCTATATGGAATATCTGTAGTATATTATAAATACAGTATTGGCCCTAGAACATTTCCTTGTGGTACACCTGCTTGTATTAGGTTGTACCACATGAAATGTCCGATTTTTCACTTAGTCCTCAATTAGAAGCTGTCGAGTGACCATCTGTACAACACACTGATTTTTTTTTTGTTTTATAAGGTGGTATGTGTATTGGATGTGTGCGACTTTTAAGATCCGTTGCAAGTATAATTATTTTTTTCTAGGAATTCTTATATCATACTGTCAACGGTTCAAATTCGTACTCTTTTCCGGTATGAGTTCAAACTGGGACATAATGCGTCTCTGGAAGCCAAAAACATAAGTGACGCATCTGAGAATAGAACGATGAACAAATGCACCATTCGGCGTTATTTTGGTAAGTTGCGTTCAGGAGAGCTAAGCCTCGAAAACGAACCGCGTGGGAAACCGGTAACGGTAATTGACGACGCCATTTTACGAGAAACGATGGATGCAGACCCAACAAAAACAGTGCGGGGCATTGCATATAACATGGGAGTATCCCCCATGGCAATAAGTCAACACTTATCTCAAATAGGAAAAGTGAAAAAACTCGATAAGTGGGTACCCCATGAAATGAACGAAGCCCAAAAACTACGCCGTTTAGCAACCTGTGCATCACTGAGTCTAAGACACGGAAATGCACCGTTTTTGCACCGTATAATCACATGTGTTGAAAAGTGGATTTTGTATGGCAACTGTAAAGATCTGGGTAGTGGTTGGATGCAGACGAAAACCCAAAGCACACCCCCAAACTTGGTCTTCACCAAGAAAAGGCTAAGGTGAAAATCTGGTGGACATCGAAAGGACCAATCCACCTTTGATTTCTTGAACCAGGGCAAAAGATAAATGCAGTCAAATATTGTGAGGACATCGACAGAATTCATATGAAATTGGCTGAAAAGCAGCCTGCGTTGGCAAATAGGCATGGTCCTGTTGCATGACAATGCTAGACCCCATACCTCACACATAACGGCGCAGAAGCTGATACAGTTGGGATTCGAAATTCCTCCGTATCCACTGTACTCTCCTGATGTTTCTCCAATGGATTATCACATTTTCCGCAGTCTGGAGTCATTTTTTCGGCAAAAGGTGTTCCGAAACCGAGCAGAGGTCATAAAAGCCTTTGAAAACTTTTTAGCGTCAACAAATCAAGCCTTCTATAAAAAAGAAATAATGGACCTTGAATCACGGTGGAAGAAGGTTATAGATGTCAATGGTTCATATTTTGACTAAGTAAAATTTTATAAAAAAGAAATATTGACTTTTAATTTTTTACCAAAAAATCGGACATTTCATGGGGTACAACCTAATACGAGTATTTATCTAAATTCAGCCTACGCTTTTCCATAATGTACTAGAGTACCTAATTGCTATATAAGATTTAAGAATCTCAAAATATCGTCTAGGTAGATCCCCATAAGGTTTATACTCTAAACCCTTAGGCCAGACTTTATCAAAGGCCTTGGCAATGTCTAAAAATAACGAAGAGCAAATTTCCTTTTCCTCTAGAGCCTTTTTTATTACATCAGTTATACGATGCACTTGGCCAATTGTCGAATGTTTATTTTAGAAATTCCTTGCATCACGAATTAAAATTCTAAGTTTTTTCACATTTTTAAATTGTTGGGATTGCTTTTTGAAGCAGGTGAACTGTACCATGGTTGGTCTTAATAGTCACTACACTGCTGCCGTTCAACCTCATGATGGCAATCTCAATTTTAGCTCCCAACTGGTTTTTTATTAATTTTTTTGTGTCAACAATGGTACATTCGCCAGTATGTCCGTCCGAATTGTTCCAGTTACAAAAACCCCTTCCGTTTCAATGTCACAAACATATCGAACGATTAGAAAAAATTGTCAAAAAACGCTCGATGGTTAGATGGAACGGTCACTACTTCTAGCAACTTCATGACGAGTTATTAAACTTAAACTTATACTTTTATATGCCGTGTCTCAAGGTTTTTTTGTTGCTCCACCGTAAGGTTGAAATTGAAAAAAATATCCATCTGAAGAACAAAGGCACCAAATTTTAAAACCAAATCTAACTGGCTTTCCTTTTATAAACATATTAGCAAAATGTCTGCCAAAATAGGGAACCATTTGTTAGTCTATTGAAAGGTTATGCTTAAAAATAGAAACAGAATGCATTTTTTGTTCAAGTAAGTAAAAAAAGGGCCGTAATTTAGAAAAGTTGTCATCTTTGGCGAGGCAGGCATTATTAGACAGGTGTATATACGTATGTATCTTTTTATGTCTCTGAATCGGTTTCAACTCATTGTTTTTTTACTAGTTCAACGCCTTTGTCTTCATCTTGTGACCAGTACATCTCCTGCTTTGCAAATTTGTTGTATCCTGATAAAACAAAATTCCGATGAATTTCTTTAAATCAGCTTCCGAAAATTCAAAATTGCGCCGATTATTCGAGCTGGCATACTTTTTGGAAAAAATGTGATAATTTTTATAAGTTCCTCATCAAAAAGCAATGAAAAAATTTCCAGAGGGGATTTTCCACCATACTGAGTTAAAAGCTCTTCTAAACGTGTTGTCTCTATGGAAATGGGATTGGTACTGACTTTCTGGAATCGATTTCCCGTGGACAATACATACTGTGGAGATCTGTAACTACCGATGATGACCAGCCAGCTGCAGGTACACACACTCATCCCGCACACATCAAACACATTTGCTATGCACAGACTAGATCAAAACACGTGCGTTGACTTTTGTTGTGAAAGTGAAGAAAATAAAGGATGAAAAAATTGAAATATTTAGTCTAGCATTTGGTTGTTTTATTTGGATAAACCATGGGTCATTACATTAAACCACGGGTCATTACACACATACCATCATAATATTTATGAAAAGTGGTGAGTAGTAATAATAGTGCTCTTGATAGGCACACTGGTCACAGTTGGCGATATAAAACGGAACTGAACACCAGACACAAGAACGCACAAAAATCTACTTCAATAGAAATATTAGGTATTTTCTAAAAAAAAAAATCTAACCTAACGAGACCTTAAATTCGGCCAACGTTGCGAAAACGCAACAGTAAAGAAAATTTTAAATTGTTGTATAATAAAAATAAATTTTTTACAACCTGACAAGTATGATATATTCATGAATCTTCAAACTAATTTGTAGAGGGTATACCATATGTATTGTATTTATTTTATGCGAACTGTACGTGCCAGTAGATAATTCAAGATAATTCAAAAAAGGGCTCCAGATTGACCAATTAAAATATTTTTTTCTACGAATGTACTGAAAATAAAAATAATTAAAGAAAGGGATTGAATAGTGGCATGTACGTATATTTTTTGCTGAAAAATTCAGAAACTTTATCGTAAAGCAAACATTTAAAAAAAATTGTTAAATTTGGTGTTACGTTTTAGCAACGTTGGCTGTTATTGGGTTAAATCCGAACTAATTGGTCGGGATAAGCTTTTTTACTTCGTTAATTTTATTTAGCCTTTTGAGAAATAGTATCTCGGAAATTTTTGCCAATATCGGCAAAAGTGAGATTGGCCGATATGAAG
The DNA here is from genome assembly GCA_949129095.1 of Volucella bombylans. Classification (NCBI taxonomy): domain Eukaryota; kingdom Metazoa; phylum Arthropoda; class Insecta; order Diptera; family Syrphidae; genus Volucella; species Volucella bombylans. Next base: position 94,401,127 of record OX422142.1, read on the forward strand.
TCACTTCTGATAGTGGCTTACCTTGTTTAGGTATAACAATTATATCTGCTATCTTTCAGTGATAAGGAACATTCTTAGTCTAAAACAGGCATTAATTATGTACTTAAGTTTTACCAGAGCAATGTATGCCAATTTCTTCACGATCTGTGCAGTAATAAGGTCATATCCCAGTGATTTTCTAGTACATATACAGTTTCTGTACGCAGGCAATGACCCCTCTTACCAATACATGAGGTATATTTTCCTCATCTGTTTTGGCCACAAATTTTATGGATTCATTTGCCATCGTAGGTGGTGAACAGGTTTGAAAACATTTGTCAGGTGCTCAGCAAATTTGGGTTCTTTTAAAACATTTTGCGGCCTTCCGAATCGAGCAGTCAGAGGCTTTATCAGCGGTTAAAGTATGTGAAGGTATTTGTTTAGAGAATGATTTTTTAAATTCAGTAATGCTTTTTTGAGCCTATTATTTAACTTATTAAAAATTGTTTTATTGCCCGGATATCTAATCATTTGCCATTTTCTACGAGCTTTTCTCTTTTCAATGTTCTATAATATCTTCGGCTGCCTGTTTTATGTCAGGCCGTGGGTGGATAGGTGGCTGTGGCGCAATTAGTAGTGGACTGGCTTTCAAATCGGAAGGTTCGATGTTTGAATACAAACCTCGTCCGAAAGACATATTGATTTTTTCAGTTAACGAAAATCAAGTAAGATGAATAGTTGACTAGAAATCCAACCTCCACTAAGAACTTAGTCTCCCCATTAAATGTTGGATGCCACCCATTGAGCGAAATAACCACTGAGCCCAAACATCTTTCTTTCTCTCTCAATCAGATTTTTCCAAAAAACTTATCACATCCTCAGGCACTTTAAGTGTATTCATACCCACATGTGTGTTAAGTTCTTTAAAAAAAAACACAAAAACAAAAAGCAATGAATTGATCCACTTCAATATCAATATGTTTTGTTGTGGTCAGTGGGGACTTAAGGTCAAAAAATCCTTCGTTAATTCTCTTTATGCATACCAGTCAATTTTTTTGTTTGTAAATCTTGCATTATTTGTCTATTCTGCTGGTATGCCATTGACTGCTAGGAGCACGGGAGTGTGATCCGAAGACAGGTCTTTGCTGATTTTAACTTCGACCTTTTTCCTGTTAATTCCTTTCGTTATGAAGAAGTCAATTACATCAGGTATATCCAGCCGATATAAATTAAAAATTTTTCCTGCTTTGTAGAGCCTCATGCCTTTTACGTTGTAATCACCTCCAAAGATGAAGTTACTCCCCTAGGCCAATACCTGGGTGCACACTACATCGCTGGTATTAATCTTTTCCTTTGGTCTGTAAGTTTATTGTCGTTACTTACATGTATTTTTTTTCTATTTCAAGAAATTCATAACGTTCCAATATACTCCTTATAATAACAGCAGTACCTCCCCTGGCACTGACAGCCGGATGGGAGAGTGGTAGCAAAGGTTGAAGTGAGTTTCAGCAATCAGGAAAGCATCAATATTTTCATTGCATAGAAATACCTGTAATTCAGTTAAATGTTGCAGAAAACCGTTTACATTCCAGGTTGCAACTCTTAGAAGTTTAATCATTGGTTATCCAATTTTTGGATAATGGTAGAAAGCATAACCTTCACAGAAATTTCTTCTTAGAAATTCGATTTACTCTCTATAACTGGCATGTGTGTTTTAGCAGTAGGTAGGTGCTGTTTTGCCCAGTGGTTTACTTACAGCATTTGCTTGCTGTATATTTTTGGATGGTTTTTGCTGGTGATTACTTGCAGATTAGCTTTTCTTCGCTAGGTATTCTATTGCAATCGGATAAAGTCAATAATTTGCAGTAAGTGATACATTTAGCTTCTGGTTCTCCTTTAGTTGACAGTATTCGTTAGAAGTTTGCCTTCACTATAACGCAAGCAAAGTCTCTTCTGCAATATGCCTGGGTATGCCCAAAAGTGGCTCAGTCTTCACAAGATTGTCCATTATTGATTTAATGGAGTAAATCTTTTCGACATCTTCTTTATTGTGATAAGTGAGCATACAAAGCTACAACTTTATATCTCTTGATTCTAATTGGCCGTCATTACTTTTTGTTCCTTCTTTTTTTATTCAATTTTTGGCCTCGAAAATTTTAAATCTTTTATTGGTCAGGTCTTCGATAATATCATGTTCATCACATAAAAAATGAAGTTTATATGTTATAATAGCATTATTTTCATATGAGTGCCATTGGATTTTTGTTTTGGGCAGCTAATCTGTTATTTCTCTGTATTTGTCACTGTCATCGACTTTTATCTTCCAATTGTTGTTATTGTAAGATGTAAACTACGAGTAATAACACATTTTTCTGTTTTCTGTTCGATTATCCTTTTTAGCTCAATAAATCTTTTTATTCCAGAGATCATGACTGGTGGTGGTAATTGCTGTATTTTCATATATGTTCTTTTGTTGTTTATTTGTTTTTTCATAGCCGCACTATTATGATTATTATTTCTTGCAGAAGCTTCAGCGTTTTGTTCTGCTTTTCGTGTTTTCGCAGATCATCTTTTTTTATTCTGATGGCTATTTATTTACTGTGTAATTCAGTATAAAATTCAATGTCTTTATTCTTCTGCGTTAGTTGAATAGGATTATCAGTAGCCTTGTACAGCAAGGTGACTCTCCTTTCCAGCTCCTTAATGTAGTTTTGCAAGCTTGCAACTAGTTCTTCGAGATGTTGTGTTGCTTTAAGTATAAGTATAGCCTGCCATTCTTTGTAGTAGTCAACTATGTTACTTTAATTTTCGCTTGTAAATCTTTGTATTCACTACCAACTAAATGAGCTACATCGACTGTGCTTTCTTCTAGAGCTGGTTATAATTTTGACGCTTTCTTTGGATGTTACATTCTTTAGTGCAGTAGTTTTTGGAGGAGCTCTTGTAAGAGTTTTGTTGTTTAAGCAGTAAGTGGTACCCCCCAGAATCCATAAGTGCTCTTATACCATATTGCGAAGTTTTTGTGTTCGCTTTGTGGATTTTAGTCGACTCGTACGACAGGCATGCCTTACCTCAGGTGTATACTTACCCCAACCCTGAAGGGGTAAAGTAAAAGAGGTTTTTCCGTTAAACTCGAAACTCGTAACTCGTAACTCTTTAATTTTCTTTGTAAGTAACATAACATAATATTTGTTTAACTAAAAATGTTGTTAAATGCAACAGAAAGGTTCAACCTTACGAAGACATAATTAAAAAGTATCAATCAAGGACAAGTTACAACCACAATTCTCGGAAACTAAGAAACAAAGCACATTTCTGCTAGGTAAAGTTTTGCATCCATTGAATTTGAGGAAAATAAATTAACAATGTTACCGACTATACAATAATTTTGAATTTAATGCTTTGTAGCAGAAAACAATTCCAAATAAGGTGTTGTACAAACCGAAGTTATCAAAGCTGATAAGAAAGACCAGACACATTCAAAGCGATATCACCTTGGGCGTTTACTTCCAAGTTAAAAAAAAAGTCCTTTAACCCTTGTAATATATCACACGCCAGTATCGCAGTCTCACTTATTCCATTGCGTTAAGCTCTATCAAAACATGCGGTGTTAGTTCTCTGGTAGTTTGCCTATCGGAATTTATCTTTCCCTTTCGAGTTAATTAAATCTGACTTTGACACCGCCGTTCCACTTAAAAAATTAAAGAACTCCTAATGTTTTTTTTTATTTGATGGTGATCACTAACATCCACTAGTAAAAATAAAAGAACTGCCACGTGCAAGCCAATATCCCATTGGGAAAATATCCCAGGGGTTCGACAGGCTAAAAGGGCCATCTAACCCTTTCACACCAAATCAAAAGAATCAAGAAGTATGACATCAGAAGGCTGGTTGGATTTCTCACCTGGCACTGCCACCTTCAATATCACCTGCACAAAATAGGTTTTATTCCGGAAACTGAATGGCGTCTTTGCATGAAAGACGACTACTCACGGCAGGTAAAATTAAGAAAAGGGATAACGAAGCTTGGACTTGCACAAAGCATACCTACTCGAACCTTAAACAAACCAGGCGCAGCCGAAAATTTGGCGGATTGTCTACAAAACAAGACTCTACATGACTCTGGGTGAAGATTTGTTATAAGAAGTCTTGAGCTTTCCTGAGCGATTGCAATCCACATTGAAGTTATATTCATCAACATCAACTTGGCATGAGCTTACGCACCCATATAAAAAGTAGAGGATTCTACCAGAGAATGTGTCTACGAGGTCCCCTACAAGACCTGCGAGTAATTCCGTTAAAATCGTTTATTGTGAATTTTATGACAAAATACGAAAGGAGGAAATCTTTAGCAATATAGTCTGAAAGCGTAGCCTACACGACACCCCGTCTAGAGACGGACTTAGTCTTTCACCTTTATACACACAGAGACGTGCGTCCGTTACCTAGTCATAGAACAGTCAACCCAACTGATCATCTTGCTATTAACAAAATACATTTCTCTAGTATTTTAGACGTTCGATCATTCCGAGCGACCAATGTCTTCCCAGATTACTGATAGCAGGTACACGCGAGGATATGCGCGATGCCATGAGAAATACAGAAATACTGTGAGATGATTTAACGTTGAATGGCAACAACCGCAAGAAACCGCAAGCGATTCGTAAAAGGCATTCCTCTAGTATTTTAGAAGTTCGAACATTCCGAGCGACCAGTGTAGATCCAGACAACTGGCACTAGGTCCACTCCGGCATATCCGATGCTATAACAAAGCAGAAATACTGTGAGATGAACTAACGTTAAACGGAAACCGACGGAACCGTTGCCGATTGCGTATGCTTAATCTCTAGTTAATGCGTTTACAACCTGCATTAAGGGTTGAAGATTAGTGGCATTGAAGCGACCACAAAACCCCTGATTTAATTGAAACAATATTAGCTTTTGAAGTAGCCCTGCATATGTTACAAATTAGCAGCAGCCTTTTCTCTCCCCAACCAAAGGAGGAGAGAAGAACGTCGGCTTTTTCGGAAAAAAAAGCAAGCGGTATAGAAAAGGATGGGCTATTTCAGGAACAACGTTCAGAAGTTTTACTAAAAGCCAAATAAAATTTGTCAAGTTAAGTAAACCCGAACAAAACCTACAGAGATGACGAAGGAAATTATCGCAGACTGTAATGAGAACATGAACACGCCATTTCGGCTGAAAGTTAATTGAGGAAAACGACCTAACTTCGATATCGGGAAGAACGAACAGATGTCTCATGTTTTTAACGTAAGTACCTGCCGTGTGGGCTTAAACTTACGGGATGCCCATACATCCATACATCCAGGGATACGCCTTGCCATCGGTCAACAAACATTTTCACTGTTTCAGATACCAATTCGGAACTGTGTTGCCGGCACAAGTTCCACCCTCTTACTGCTCTTAGGGTCGCAGCACCCAGCACTTATTGCAACTCCACATTGAGTCAACCAAAGGAAAACCAAGGAAAACCAAAGGAAAACCAAAGGAAGACCCTTCCCGCGATTTTGGGTTTAAACCACAGCCACCATGACACTCCCACAAGGGGGCCTATCTCTAACAAGTCAGGCCCGAACCGAGATCCGGGGGGCTCCTGACTCCCATGGTACCGTGATTTAAGTCCTGGTAGGGACTACCGGTGGTCCAGCCGCCAACAAGACCTATGACCGGAAACTTGTGACTGATCAAATCGTAGCAACCTTCGGTAGCGTCATCTGAAGATGTTTACGATAAGACCAGTACTTTGCTCTGCCCCCGTTCATTATTAGACAACGTCATTAAAGGGCGAAGCCTTGATAATTGGGCGGGGGCCCGGAAGAACGAACAATTCAACTTGGTACCAATGATATAAAATAACGATAGCAATATTTATACTTCGGCATAAAAAGGCTTTAGAGCGGAGTGCCTTCCCGCCGAACTATTTAAAGCAGAAGAGAATTACTTGATAGATGTCATACACGATTTTAATTCCAAAATTTTGTCTGATAAGATGCCTAATGAATAGAACCTCAACATCATTTATCGGATCAACTAGATTGTCCGAATGGATTTTTTTATAATCTGATTGGCCCCTATTCAAGAAGGGAGCCACAAAACCGAAAAGTCGCCCGAAATATCAAAGCTTTGCTTTTAACTCCGAAATTGCTTATAACACTTCATCAGATATTAAACGAAGAGTTACGACTACACATGCTAGTCGCTATTTTTTTTTTGTCTTAAGAAGACAATTGAGTAATAAAACCTTGTAAAAAAAGGCTAAGGACTCTGCATAAAATATTTGTCATGCTTGTCCTGCTCTGTGTCGCAGAAATTTTGATTCGAAGGCGAATGAAGATGTCCTTGGTTGCTTTGAACATAGGATTCTAGAGTGATTTTTAGTCCCTTTTGCCTTGAAGGTGAAGATATAATAGCGAACTCTACAATATGTCAAGCGATATCGATCTGGTCAGAAAAGTAGGGATCACATTGTCACCTCAGATGGCTTCGACATAGAGAGCGAATACGTAGCAACAATGAGACCTGAATAGTCTCATAAATTCTTGGAATAAATACTACGAGTAAATTCTTCGCCTAAGGTGATATGCTCATGTGAAGGAGTCCTTAACCGTATTAAAATCCGCAACTAGAGACAGTTGATCAAAGATCGCGCTAGCTGGACAGGTTTAAGACCCTGATCCATTCCGAACTTCAGCACCATCTAGGTAAGTAAGTAAACTCGAAAGGCTTATAAATTCTGATTTTACTATAGGTAAGGTATTGATAGAACATTTCTTTAATTAAGCAACGAAATTCTAGGAAATTTGAAATCAAACTTACGAGACTTTTATTCGTAACAATGTGGCAAATTGATTAGACATTTCCAGTTACCGTCGAATGTTTCGCAAGGTTTGTAAAACTGTTGGTGCATAGTTTTCCTGTACCCATTAAGCTTATGGTAAATTTGGTTTATGTTTCATTTCCATTTTAACGGTTCTTTGATTAAATTCGTACCACTTCCGCAAAATCAATTATTTAGAGATGAAGGTACAGTATTACAAAATGCATTCATTTCGTGAGTGAGCACAATTTTCGAGCACAGGAGCACAGTCTATTTTAAATCTGTTTGAACTCGTTAACCCAAAGTTGTTGATACGAGTGTTTAATTAAAATATTCCAGAAAACCTAGCTAGTGGATAAATATAATGATATAATCATTTTAATTAACATCCCACGAAAATAATTAGTTACAAGCTTATGACAAGGTTTAACTTAACCTAGACCACCAGGTATACCACATGAATTGATGCATTTCACATTATGTAGGGGGGGAAATTCTCGAGATTTAATCAGATACGATTTACTCAAAGGATTTGCACAAATCTATCCGACCTAATTTGAGAGAGCCAAAATTCGACTGAAATGTTGATTCATGTGAAAATAAGCATTGACGATAATTGGAAACAATTTTTGTGAAAATACTCGTACTTACAGTAGACCTGAAATTAAAAAAAATGTGGCATTCGATTATTTTTGAATTCGATTTCTTATTGGGTTTTTCGAAAGGTACGAGTATGCTGTAGATACAATATTGATATTATATGAAGGGCTAGATCGACTAATTTGTTATTATAATTAAGAAATTCTAATATTTGACTGCGCATATGTTGCCCAGTGTTTAGTTTTCTGTTTTAAGTCGTTATCATTAAAACCAAAGCTTTGGCACGATTTGATAAATGGACTATCTGCACCTTTTTTTCTTTCTGGAGATCCGCCTTTTCATTGCCAGCGTAATCCTATCCGACTTTGTTAAGGGTGCTGGGTTTGCTAATGATACTTTAGGAGGGTCTTTTATGAGTACGTGTAGCTATTTAGGGCTTTGAGTATAAATGGACTACCCGAAAGTTTAGTTATGTTGACTCCTTCATGTCGTTTATTTGTCCCAGTAAGGCAGATAGCTGCGTCTGTATCCATAGTATTCGTACTTAATACGAATGAAAGTGGGTATGTGATTGTATTTCTCCTGTTTCTATGCTTCACCTTTTTGGATCATTGGTCAGCCATATAGGATTTGTGTTCCGCTCCTTCCTAGCATGGAAGTAGACAATATACTACTTGGCAAATTTGTCTACAGTTTGAGATTTGGCAAAGGTGTCGTATATATTATTTAATATTTCCAGGTAAACATGTGAAGTGTCTTGCGGGAAGTAGTTTGGGAGCTCATATGGCTTCTTCTTCATGAATTGTTACACGAAGAGGAGCTAGATCCAATAAGGCTTCCATGCCCGTTGTTCTAATAGCGCCTGTAATGCACAGACACGCGAGCCGTTCAATCCTACTCAGTTTCATTATTTTGATTTTTGTTTGATCTTGTTCCACCACACCACCGCAACGTTTAGTATGATTGACTTCACTATCTGAGTGCACAGCAATGTCACATTTTCGGATTTAGGCCCCATAATTTGACTAATAACTGTTTTGTGGTGAATAGGTATTTCATAGCCTTGTTTATTATATATCGTAGTTGAGATGAGGGCCTCAAGTAATTTTTTTTTATCTTTCGTATATTAACAAGTCCGAGAAGTATATCTCTCGTTTCCTCAGTATAATACTTGTTGTTTTGATAGGATTTCCTCTTTTTCACAATAGTGATAAGGGGATCTCTCATGAGGTCCCTGACGGCAACCATATAGTTGCCCCTAATGATAACAAATTTTGACAAAGTTATAAAGATGCAAAAGTGTTGGAATTCACTTACAGTGTGTCTGTGCGAAAGTTAAGGGTTTGCAAAAGTATTAGTAGAGTTTGACATCTAGTTTAGTTTATCTATGTTTCTAGACCAGTGTGTGTAGTTTTGAGTTCGTAGGTACACAAATTGTTAGTTGTTCTAGAAAATATGTCTAATGTCTATAGTCTTTAACATGAAAGCTAGTAGGTCTGTAGGATTTCAGAGATTCTGGGGTTTGTATGAATACCACCCTAACTGCTGTTTAAGTCAAAGAAACATATTCCAGTGTGAGACTGTCAGTAAAGATTCGGACTTATATCGAGTTGAGTCTGCTTAAAGCTCTGGACAGGAGTGCTGGGAAGATACCATCCGGTCCCGGTGAGTTGTATGGTGTAAATTAGTCCACCAGTGTTCACTGTCACAAAATCTTACCATATACTTTTTCATCAACGTTATATTTCACAACTAGCGCAGCCACCGAACTTCAAAGAACTTGACTATGTGTGTGTCACCATATAGCCCATACAGCTCATTGTTCCATTAAATACGATAGCGAAGAGCACTCTTTCAAAGTCTTTTGTTCCTTCTAATCTCAACGGAGCTTATGCTGGTGTTCAGGGTTATTTTTCATAGTCTTATCAAATTTGGCGGACTCTGATGTCGCTGGTATTTTTACCAGGCATAAAGTCCACTCATCTAGACGACAATGGGCTTTGATCTATTATAGAACACACGACATTGTGTAATTGTGCCATATCGAGCACGCTTTCTGTACATTACACAAAACACATTTAGGTTCCAGCCACTGGGCATGATTTCTTCCAACCATATTTTGCAAGGCAGTTGATACTTATAACGTTGCAGTAACATAAACACTGGAATAACTCATGCGGTAAAATATCCCATTGTGCAACTTTGTTTGTTTTAAGCCGTGCTACTGCTATTCCTACTTCGTTATTGTCGGGTAGTAGGACGACAAGTATGTATACCCTGGACATCTTTAACCCTTACAGGAACTAATCCCGGCATTTAAGCTACTATTCAGGTGATGTTATCGTTGGCAAGCACCTGGAAACTCTTTTCTTATGCCATAAAAGACACCTCTATTCCCTATGCGTCGCGTTGCCATTACCTGTAGTGTGGCCCTGTTTGCGGCACCTGGGAGAGTTGGTGTGAGAGTTGAATAGTGAAACTCTGGCAAACTGTTGTGTCGGCAGTCTTCGTGGTGTGGGCTCACGTGAGGTTCTATCTGCTCAGAGGTGCTTGTGGACCTTTGGTACAACAAAGTATTGCACTGAGTCCATATTGGCACAACGGATGTATGTATGTCAAGCGCACTAGAAAAATGCCTTCCGCTAAGTACATTTATAAGGGATAGCCATGTCGCCTTGTATCTGTATATCACATGACGGAATCTGATGTTACCTTATAATGTCATCGGATGTTTGATTACCGCGGCCTGGCCAAAGACTGCTTCCTAGCTCACTCATCGCATTACAGTCACAAAGTATGACTTTTTTATAATGGCGGAAACAACGGTCAAAAGGTTGTACGAGCTTACGTAGAATCAATTTTTGATGTTATGCATATCAAAATGTTGAAGAACTTCGTTCATGTGTAGCAGTCTCTTGGTAACCATAAATCCAAAACTGAATTCGCATGGCAGGTGGAATATATATTACAGGTTGCATTTTCAGAGGAACTGTTATAGGATATCTTGAAGATCAGTGATATTCTTCGAGGACCTCAACCAACATGGCTGAATTTCAAAACTAAGACGGAATCCGTGAATTCTGGACGATTCACTGCACTCATTGCTACGCACAGGAGACACCAAGAGGATGCTGTGCGTCAAGTTCGATTGGGAGCAATAAGCTGGCATTAAAAAGGTTTAATTTACTAACAGATCTGGAAAATTGCATCGTTGATACATCCGAGTCGAGACTTATGTAATTCGTTATTCGATTCGACAAAATCCTCCACAAAACCAGTAGGCATACCTTTTATGTGGCTTTAAATAATTTTTGGGCGGTTTTACTCAGACACAGACTTATTTTGTAACACTAGGTATAATATAATAGTTTCCAAATGAATAAAGAGCAACCAAACAATGTACATATGTCATTGCTACAAATGGAACTCCAAATATGTCTCCAATGTTTTAGATGTACTTGTATGTACCTTCCGAGCTCTAAATATTAACACGGGTCACTACTTCTTTCAACGACCCTAGCTATAAACTGCAAAGATCGAATCAGACTCTCAGTAACAAGGCGTAAGACATATAAAATTCGGAATCGGATCGGATGTCTCGGCTTTATTTAGGAGAATCGGAGAAAAAACAACTGGGCACGTTAAAGAGGAGATCGGAAAGTACATCAATTCTTCGCCTAATGCAGAACGAAATGAATGTGGGGTAAACTGAACGGTGTCCTCACCAAATATATTCGACAGACACGTTGATCCAGAAAAACTACTGTACTTCGACCGTTCCATGGTGAAACGCAGATTTACTGCGACTAACTAAAGGAATACGAAAACTTCTAAACAGATCAGAGAGGCTAATTTGGAAGAAGACTGACATCGAAGCCGAAAGAATATAAGAATCTTATTTGGATTTAAAAGAATAACTCTTACGAAAATGTTTGTAAAAAGTCAGAAACACTCGGTGAAGCAGAGTCAAAAGGAGCAGAATCTGATGGGACCCATACCTATTCCGTTTCGTCATTGAAACTCACTTCTCAGATAGCCTGAATATGAGTTGAGCAATATAGCATTGTAGTATTGTACCTATCATTGGCTATGGTAACGGCTAAGGGATACATAAACATGACTGCAGATAACATTGGTTCTCCAGAATGACGGGAGACCAAACGAATACTTTTCGACGTCTCTAAGTAGTCTCTGTAATGTAACTATATTATGCTGTTGATCTCGCTCTTATAGCCCGAATGTAGCGCGTTGGTAGTGAATCATTGGATTCACTATTGCATTGGCAATGATAGACTATAAAATTAAGGAAGTTGTTGGAAAAATATCACCATTATCAGTTAAAACTTTTAAAATAAATCAGATTTTTTTACTTATCTTCGGCAGTTAACGTTAACAACAACAATACAACGAAAATCAAAGGAAGAATAAATCATATCAGTCATTGCTTTGCTAGGAGTGCCTCCTGTCATCCTAATCGTGTTTTACAGTGTCCAATAATGGGCACTTACATACTTAGATGAATGAAAGCTTCATTGTATTTTTCCACTGAAAAGGTAGGTATTCGTGCAATATACGCGTCTGATGAGATTTGTTTTGATAGAGTATGGAGAGTATTCAACAAGGAGCTATATGGGCTATGTAGCACCATCGTCAAAGCAACAATACATTTACAGAGGCTAGGACATTTACAACACATAAACATAGATCGTATTACCTCTTATAGTCTTTGAATTCAACTACGCAGCGTGGAAGACCTTACCTAAGTTAGCCTTCTTAAGTCTCGTGCGAGGGTACAAAGTTAGGATTGACCTAGCTGGAGAGGTTAATTTGTTGACTATAGTGCCATCAACATGAAGGTGAATGGTCAGAAGTATTATACTATAGTCAACTGAGCGAAAAAAGGATTTTCTCATTTCCGCAGTTATATATTGTGCATTACCCAATGAAGTTTTGTAAAAGATATTAAATCTTCTGGTTACAGGCGTAGTATAATTCAGGACTTTAGTTCATACGAGTATAAAAGCCAATACAGCTCTACTTAATTAAAAATGCTGGTTTGGCGTTGGACGACCTACGTTTGTGCATGTTACCAACAGAAAATAACTAGTTGTAACCCTATCGTCAAGTGACAATGTTATTTCGAATAACACCCCGTACATATAAACCTTAAAGTGCATTTTATGAAAATGCTAAAATCCGGTAGCACGACATACGAGTATATTGCTTCCAGTTCAGAAAACCGGATTTATTTAACTCCTGCCAGAGGCACAACAGCGAATAAAATTCGACGGAAAAAAACGAGTCACCCGGAAGTAAGCCAAAGTGCAAATAGCACTTTTGCGGGGTGTACATATGAAAAACTTCGAATTACTCGTACCAAAGTCATGCTGTCATGCATATCCCATTTAAAGGCTTAGGTTGCAATTAAGGTGACGCAGGCTTGGCAATTGTCGTAAATGGACGTCTTGTGAATTTTTGAAAATATAAAAAGAAAACAATTTCAAGTATACATATGGTTAGGTTCCTGCTCCTTGAGAACCATAAAACACGGTTACCGTTGTCGGTGTTGTGTATGTTATTATGAGTATGTATCGCACGAGAGCAATTTGCGTGTGACAACATTAACTTTTTTTTCTTGCTGTTTTTATTCCAGCAGTTTAGTGGGCCAATTTTATGGTGTTGACCTTCTTCCGGTTTGTAGTAATTTGATTTTGGATTTCGTTTTTTTTTTCTGTTTGATATTGGTATGAAACAAATGTGTGGCAATTCACATAAGTTGGATATTTCATTGACATGTGGAGACTGTGGGGTTGTAAATGGTTTTTTATGCGTGTCCCTTTGTAGCAAAGGATTATAGTTGACTTTGGCATTGTTCGTTTGTGTGATTTCTAAGGAAATACACAATCCACTAACCCTCATTATGAAAGTGAAGCATTGTATGAGTAGTAATGTTACATGAAGTACAGCAGCGGTTTTGTAACTTCACATATTGCATCCGTAGGTTAATATTATAAGCAGCTATGATTTGTATGTTGAACTTACCCGATCACGTAAGAACTCCACTATTGCATCAAGAGCCTAGCACAACGACGGAATCCCGGTTGGTGTCCCTAGAAAATTATAAAAAACTAAAACGACGTTCGGGTCTTGAACATGATAAGTGCAGCCGAAAAACTAGCGGACGCCCTACACTAAAGAACAAATAACGCCGTGCTTCAGAGGTACGATGGAAGAACCGTGGTAGCTCTTTTATTTTACGGTGGATTGACAGTCAAACGAATACTTCCCGAGGTCTATAAGGGGTCCGCGATCCTCATTTGGAAAGACTTCAGCATCGTGGTGGGGCACTATACTTTTGCTAAGCACCAAAGTGTGTGTGTGGACATAAGCGACACAACATCCTGCGATGCTTTCTGTGAGAGTGATGATGATCTACGCTCGGTTTAGGCAATAGATACTTGGCGCTGATATGGTGAGTGAAGTTGGTACCGTAGACACTTTATCACTGAAACCCTTATTCATCTTTTTACGATAGGCTGACAAATTTCAGTCTTGACCTTTCGGAACACGATCAAATACGTCTTGCAACAACAAGACTTATTTATTTATTTATGCTTTATTTATTTATTCGCTACAAAAAATCATAAAAAGCAACAAATACAATAATAAATCGGAATCATTCTGTAGCAATTATTTTGCTATTATGTGGGGATACGGTAAATATTAAAATAAAAGCGAAGTAAATTCAACTAGTTTCGACTACCTAGAATTAATTGAGTAGCGATTTGACTGCAAAACTATCTAAACCATAAAGCTAATATTACACTTTGCTTGGAAACACAGTGGGTGATCCCAAAATTCATATTTCTCGTGGCAATTTATTAATTAGCTTGGGTGTTGTCGAAGTAAATCATTTTTTAAAATGAGTTTTATCTGAAACTAGAGTATTAACGTTGTTGTTAACTCTCAAGCTATATCAAGCTCATCTACATGAGCCTTCCAATTCAAATTGTCATCTATAATGGTCCCTAAGTATTTAAGGCTTTCGACAACACATATTGTGAAGCAACTTGAGCTGCACGACAAATTATTAGAATAATTAGATCTGCCTTAAGGATGATCACATAAGGACAATCTTGCACACGAATGAAAGATAATACTCGTATCACCTTCAAGCAAACATGGACCTTTTAGTTAACAAACCATCAACTCAGTTTTCTCACTTATCAGCAATCCGTGCTTTGTGAACTGTTGTCGCAATATTTGTAAATCTTGTCGAGGACTTATCGCGTAGTCTGATATTTTGTTATTGGCGTATGAAAATGTCTTATCGTCAGAAAATGCTGTAATCTTACCACTAAACTTTGCTGGAACACAGAGCTGATATAGAGCCTTGAGATACTCCAACATATATCGATTCCTGAACACTGAATATTTCACCTAGATTATATCAGTCAATTAAAGCAAGAACCAATTATGAGTTATTGCCCCTCTTAATCCAGCTTTGTATAATTTGTCCAGGAGTTTGCTATGACTTAAAATATCAAACGCCTTCGTTAAATCAATAAATAAAGCAAGGCAATTAGCATTATTATTATTAAGACCATTATATAATTCACTACAAAACTTTAAAGTTGCGTCTTCCGTTGATTTTTTTTCACGAAAGCTAAATTGTTCTTTAGCAAAAAATTTATTTTTGTTAAGGAATAATACTAACAGTTTTTTATAAGCTTTTCAACTAATTTGCTGAGAGTTGGAAGTATAGAAATAGGCCTATATTGCGACATTTGATTTCGATTTCTTTATTAAATAGTGGAATTACTTCCACAGTTTTCAAAGCTGAAAGAAAAATACCCCAATTTATTCTCAAGTTAAACAAATGGTTTAGCACATCAACCAAGACATTTGTTTTTTATGAATGCAATTGGTAACATTATCTGAGGTCCTTGAGGTCCGCCAGCGATAGTATTTGCTTATGGATTTCAAATACTGTTATTTGTTCCAAAACAAAGCTATTAGTTTTAAATGAGTCGGTTACAAGTTCCACAAATTTATTACAACTACAGCTCATTTGAGGAGAAGTTGGCTTCAATATTTCAGCAATGGATACAAGGAATCGGTTAAAATGATTTTAAAATGATATCCACAGCATTAGAAATTACGGCACCTTCGAATTCAGTGTTTGAAATCTTCTCATCTTCTCTTTGATTGGCAAGTATATTGTTAAGAGCCTTCCATTCATATTTTATACTTCCTCTAAAATTCTGAAATTTATTAGATTAGCTACGAGTATTTTTGAAAGATTTAACTTGTTTTTTTATTTCCACACTAAATTTAATATAGTTTTTGTTTATTCATTTATTTTTACAAAATTTAAACTAGTAAACTCTTATTTATCCACCGCCTAAGAGATTTAAATTCATAATATTTTTGAACCTCAAAAAGTTTTCGAGTTTTCTAAGTTCTCAAAAGGATTATCCTGTAAATACATGGGCTTCCTGATTTAAAACTTTAAGCACTTTAAAATGTTTTAGTCCATATGACGACATTCTACTAGCTCTTCATCCAAACCTACGAGCGAGGCCTCGGTAGCTTAAATACCAAAATAGAAGCGGAGGTCATTTTTGATAAGTAAAGGATGTTTTTTTAGAGGTTTGGTTTTTAAACTGGCACCACTGCTTCTACAGATTGTCAATTTGACAGTTGAAAGTTGATTTGTGGATAGTACGTTTTGTCATTTTGCGGTGAAGAGATTAACGTTAGAACAACGCGTACAAATTGTGCAAACTAATTTTGAAAACCATGGATCGGTTCGCCAAACATATCGTGCCCTACGTCCATTTTACGGTCGATATAATCGTCCATCTGAGCAAGTTATTCGGAACACAATGAATCGTTTTCGTACCACATACACTCTAGTGGATAATACGCATCCCCAAACCCGACAAACAATGGGAAGAAGTTATTGCCGTTGTGCAGCGCAGTGTTGAGGAGTATCCGAATGAATCGAATTGCCAGCATGCACAGCAATTGGAGCTATGCCCATCCTCTTTGGGAAGATTTTACGGAAATATTTTGGCTTAAAAGCTTATAAGATCCAGCTTGTGCAAGAATTGAAACCGCATGACCATTATACGCGTAGTAGGTTCGGTAAATGGGCCGAGAACACGATTCAGCTTGATCCTCATTTTCAACGCAAAATTTTGTTCTCCGATGAGGCCCATTTTTGGTTAAACATGATTTCTGACTTCTTCGTTCTTCAGTTGAATAGCATTGACGTGACAGACCTTTGGTTACAACAAGATGGCGCAATATGCCACACGGTGCACGACACCATCAATTTATTGCGGGAAACATTTGCGTTTACAAACATAATTAAACCAGATAAAACAGAGATGTTGGACGATTTGGAAATCAACAGTTCAGTTTCAGTTTATATATATTTTTTATTTATGTTACTTAATTTACTCTTACATGCTAGACAAAAAAACCCTTAAAAATTAGCTTAAATAAATTAAAATTATCTTAAACTAACTTACGTCGGTCGAACGACGGACAACGAGAACATACTTATAGCAGCAGGCATCGATCCAAATGAGGCTGTTGATGATGACAACTTATTTGTGATCGAGGATCCGCAGGAGCAGTTAGAGGCTATAGGAGCGACTTTCTAGGAATTGTATAAGGCGAATGTTATCATTGGCCCGAACCACGATCTGGAGAATAGAGTCCTTGTGCACAATTTCTACCTTCGAAATGAAATTGTGAATTGGCGATTTGAGAGCTCGGGTTTCACCTAACTCAGTGACGAGAATAAGGCAAATAATGTCATCACAAACGATATGGTATTACCCCCGTTCATTTTGAAGGAAGAGCTCCAAACTATCTTCGAATCACTTAGAAGTAAGAAATCAGCGGAACCCATGAAATACCGAACATTGCGCTTCGACATCTCCCTCTAGAAGCGGTGAACATTTTTACCACCCTGTTTAATAATGCAATGAATAATGCAAATTGTCCAGCGCATTGGAAAATTGCGGTGGTACATCCCATCCCCAAAAGGGATAAACAAAGTTCCAATCCGGCGAATCTCCGCTCGATCAGTCTTCTTCCAAACATCGGCAAGGTTTTCGAGAAGGTGGTTAATAGAGTCCTGATTAAGTGGGTTGAGGGCAAACATATAATTCCGGATAATCAATTCGGTTTTAAGGCGGGGCATGATAACATTCGTATAAACGGGTTTCTGATATCCAATGGAACAAAGGCAAGAACCAGTGCCCTGGTGACTGCCTGATTGACTTGGAGAAGGCCTTCAATACCGTATGGTTAGAAGGACTTTTTTTCAAGCTGGACAGATTGGGCATTAGTAAACCACTGCTGTATATTCTTTTTGATATGCTCTCCAGTAGATAGTTCATCGTGTAGAATGGCGATATGACTTCTGCTGAAACATTTAACATTAGAAACGGTCTGCAACAAGGTGCGGTAAATTCGCCGATCCTGTTCAACATTTACACGACTGATCTGATAGGTTCACTTCACTATGCCATAGCGTACGTAGACGACATAATCGCGTACAGATCAGGTCCTAAGATTGAGGTCATTAATATACTTCTGCAGCGTGACGTCGACAAAATTAAGCGATATTGCAATGACTGGAAGTTGAAAATCAACTTTCAGAAGTCGCAAACCATTCTGTTTAGGACGCCTTTGTCTGGGGCCTCTAGGGATACCAGAAATAATTGGCGAAAGTTCTCATTCGTGGGGCAGCACGGGCAGCCACTTGCTTGTCGAAATGTAGTCGGATACCTTGGGATCTGGCTAAATCAATTTCTGTATTTTAACAAACATATAGATGTTGCTCTGTTTATTGTTTGCAGCTCAGACTACAAGGCCCGACATCAGTTACGCTGTAAATCTATTAAGCCGGTTTTCAACAAACCCTGTGTTAGCGCGCCCGATATCAGTCTTCCAGAGACTGATAGTTTTCTTCAATAACTTTTTCCTTAGTATTGTGTTTTTTTTGCCTTTTCCTTAACTGCTGCTTCTGTAACAGGCTTGGGTTTATTCTTACTTGCTAGCTTTGGCTGTCTACTTTACGGCTTATTGAATTTAATTATTGTTGCTTATCAGATACTTCACAGTTTGGGCAATTAGCTGGGCCTTTCCCCTTGCAAATAATACGCTTTGCAGAATCTTGCTTACTGCCTCCATAGTGTGTGGATAGGTGATTTCCGCACATTTTACACAACTCGGCTCTTTTTGGCAGCATTTGCATTAAGGGATTAATCTTATTGTTTTTATACAGAGGCTCAGTTTTCATTATCATATGCAGGATCGCTTTTATGCCATGGGTTTTTTCAAGATTTTAAGTCACTAAGGACATTTTCTCTTGAGTACGATGCATGTAGTGCTATATCTGTGGCACGTATCGGTCTTTCCAACTTGTTCTCTTAACCCATATGTTAGTACACCGTATTGTATTTTTATGAAAAAAACTGGAAAAAATTAAAATTTCAATTTTAGCTCCGGATCATCGTTATTTAGGTCAAAATCAAGCGAGTGGTAAATTTTTTTTCAAAATAATTTTTTTCACAAAAAATTAGTTTAAATTTTAATCATCGCTGCATTCGCACCTGGTTACCTGCTGGGTACCCACAACAGTACTTGTACCAAATACATTTAAAATTGTGTATATTAACGCATGCAAGCAAACATTATGGTAAAAATAGAGAAAAAAAAATAGTTATTTGTTAAAAAAAATATTATTTATTGCGTTCCAAATATTCTATAATATTTGTTGAATACTCATCACAAATTGGTAGTTGACGTTCAGTGCAGCTCTTACGCATTTTTCGTCATCTTTTTATTGTAAGCTTATAACACATACGAGTATGATAGGATCCCGTGAATTTTGTTCCTTCCCGTTGTATCCCGCTGAAGCAACAGAGCAAGATCTTCTGTGATCGATACTACCTGACGACCTATGATACTTTGTGCCTTTTTACATTGACGAGGGGATGAAAGTCCTCACCATGGGATTGAAAGTCTTTTTGACAAGTGGAACACTTGAATCGGAGCATTTTTAATTTTTAAATTTTGAGCAGTTTGCCTGAAACATTCCTTTTTTCCTATTCTTCACACTTCCTTGTTCATCAACGTTCAAAACTGAAATGAAAAAATATGTCAGAAATGGAACGATATGGAAAAAAACGAAGTGCCTCACCCGAAATCCATTTTAAGCGCCCTGTAGACGCTAAAACATGGTACTAGTAAACATGGTACCACCAACCACGTTTTAGCTGATGTTGATCGTCTGCAGGCTGGTACGCGTACCAATTTTTTAGTCTCACTAAAATCAAAACTGGTTTGATTTTTGTCGATGTTTGTGGGCGGAGTTTTGTGTTGCTGATACTATGTTTCAGTGTCTGCGCTCTCATCTCACAACATTTACTCGAGCAAGCTATTTTATCAGTGAATTTCGTCGTGTGAACACACAAAATAATCGGGAAAAAATGGCAGTCGTTCATAGACCTCAGCGGACATCAAACGCATTTCGCATTTCGTGTTCGGCTTTACAAGTGTGGAAAAATAATATAGTGTTAAACAAACTTTGAAGTGTTCGGCAGCCGAAGTGGTAGAGGCCCGGACAATAAATCTCGAGGTTGTGGGTTCGCTTCCCCGCCTCTGCGAAAGTTTTTTTCGTTTATTTATTTAATTGATTTGCAAAGACAATTTTAATAAAAAAGTGTTTGTTTTGTATTACGAATTCACGTGATGGATGGTGCAGAGCGTTCCGCTCTCCAGAGAATAAATGCCGTTCTAACAGAGGATGATGAATATTATGAGGGAGCAATAACACCTTTGCTTCTCTAGCGGCATCCGAATCGGAAGATGAGGATGAAATATTAAAAGACATTAGCAGCAGCATAGAAAAGCTGCAAGAAAAAATGCTTGCTGTTTATCTAAAGCAAACTGCACGCAGGCAGAGGGAGAAATTAGAGGCAGAAAGTGCCCAATAAAAAAAAGCAACACGAGCAGAAACAACAACTGCAGCAACAACAAAACCAGCAGCAGCAACAACAACAACAGCAGCAGGAGAAGAAGAAGGAGAAGGTGCCTCTTATCAACACATATAAACTAGAGGTAAATGAAACCAAGGACCTGTGTAAGTTGGTCATTGGTAACAATTTTAATATTAAGCGATTGGGGAACGATCGCCATGCCATCCACTGTAATACAGTGGAGGGCTACGCGAAAGTGAAAGAGCTCCTAAAAGAAACGACGACGGAGCACTACTCATGCACACCGAAGTGTGAAAAGCGGCAATCGATTCTGCTGAAGGGGTGGGAACCGTCTTCTGATTCTGAGGAGATCCTGGCACTGCTCAAAGTAGATCCTGGCACGTCAAAGGACGCAGCTCTCGTGCGTGTTATGTGGAAACGTTAGACACACCGCAAACTATCGGGGTTGTCCTAAGTTCGCTGACATTAAGAAAGCAAAACTGGCTCGACAGCAGAAGGTGGAGGTCAAACATTCACCTGTTAGGTTTCAAACACCAGCAGTCACGTCCCAAATTTCCTACGCCCAAATGGCGTCAGGTAGGGGGTCTACGGTACAGCAAGCGACTGTTGCTTCTCCGGCGCCAATGCCGAAAACAACTGAAGCTGCACCTAACATGCTGGCCATCTTGCTCGCAATCCAAGGGCAGATGGTTCAGCTGCAAAAGCAGGTTCAAGAACCGGCCAAGTGGGTGGACCAGATCTACGCGCTGCTGCCGGGCCTAACGCAACACATGCCGTAATGGGTACGCACATGGTGTAGCAAACTTTGAAGGTCCTGGCGGTGAATGTTAATTCATTGATTAGGATCGAACGAAGAGCCGCGATGTTTAAATTGCTACAAGACCAAACTCCTGATGTGCTTTTCGCTAGCGAAACCAAGCTAACAGATAAGCACAAACTGGAGTACAATAATTATATTGTTCGAAGAAGAACTCGGCCCAGATTCATACGTGGAGGCGGTGTCGCGATCTTCATTAAAGAAGGTATAAAATGTCACAGAGTGTACAAGGGAGTGTTGCGCAGGTTCCGGGTGTTGGAGGCAGTCGTCGTTTACATCCCGCTCCGCAGTGGAAAGCGGCTGTACTTGGCGTCTGCTTATGCACCTGAGACCTCACAATCCACCCTATTCATTACAGAGCTCGACACGCTTTTTCGACTTCTGAGGCTGGAATCGGGGGAGAATTATTTTATAATCGGCGGGGATTTCAAAGCTAGACACAGAGATTGGGGAAATAATTTGCCAAATACTAGAGGGAACCTACTACTCGATTGGTGGGGTCAGCACGACGTCATGTACAGACTCGGTCTTAAAGCGACGGATAACCCGTCGTTTCCCAGAGGCGGGTCTTATTTGGATCTACTGCTGTATGATGAACGTATACGACTGACAGGTACGAATTTACAAACGCTAAACTGTCTGCGCACATTCGTGTATGACAGCGACCATTGCGGTTTTAGCACCGAAATTACAGTTCCCAACGAAATTGCGGAATTGGAGGAGTATGTCCAAAGATATTCTTACAACTACAGTAAGACTCGATGGACACGCTTCTCCGCAACCTTGACTAGAGCGCTCTCTTCGAACACGCTCCACCCACCGTCCAATAGGAATTTGTCAAACGAGGAGATCGACCATTACCTAAAACAAATGGACGAGACAATTAAACAAACTATGGACACTACAATACCGCGATATCGACGTACGACTAACGAAGACCTGTTCCGCAATCCTACTATTGACGCACTGCACCGACAGAAAAGTAGACTTCTGACAAGACTTAAAAACTTGTACAGACAGTTAACTGACAGACAAGACCCGGAGATTAGGACACTGAAGTCGTCGATTAAAAATATTCAAACGCTAATAAAAGAGAATTACAGAATCTCTGTAAGTTTGTATTGGAACAACAAAGTTCGGGCTGTAAACACCAGCAACCCGAATATGTTTCCGCAAATAAATAAACTATTTCGGAGAAAAAATCAAAACGACCTTCAGTGTCTTAAAATAGACCGGACAACAGACAACGAACGGTTACTGACAATATCAGGTATTGATCCAAATGAGGCCGCTGATGATGACGCCTTCTTTGTGATCGAGGATCCACAGGAGAAGGTTGAGACCATAGGGGCGACTTTCCAGGAAGTATACAACGGCATTGATATCATTGGCCCTAATTATGACCTGGACAGTCGCGTCTTGGGGCACGACTTCTGCCTTCGAAATGAAATAGGGAACTGGCGATCCTAGTTTCACACGGTTCAGCGACGAAAATATGGCAAATAATGTCATGACCAGAGAGGGTGATTTCGAAGGAAGAACTCCATGAGATCTTCGACACAATCATGGCTAAGAAATCAGTGGGGACCGATGGTATTCCGAACATCGTGCTTCAACATCTTCCTCTAGAAGCGGTGGACATTTACACCACCCTGTTTAATAATGCAATGAATGATGCACATTATCCAGCGCATTGGAAAACGGCGGTGGTTCAACCTATCCCCAAAAAGGGAAAGGATATATCCAATCCGGCGAATCTCCGGTCGATAAGTCTCCTTCCGAATATCAGTAAGGTTTTTGAAAAGGTAATCAATAGAGCCTTGTCTAGGTGTTTTGAGGACAAACATATAGTTCCGGATAATCAATTCGGTTTTAAGGCGGACATGATATCTCACATGCCGCGTCTAAACTGGTTTCTGATATCCAATGGTATAAAGGCAAAAAACAATGCACTGGTGCCTGCCTTGTTGACTTGGAGAAGGCCTTCGACACCGTATGTTTAGAAGGTCTTTTCTATAAGCTGACTGGGCTGGGGATCAGTAAATCACTCTTGTACATTCTTTATAATATGCTACAGAACAGACAGTTCATCGTGAAGAATGGTGATGTGACTTCTGTTGGAATATTTCAAATTAAAAATGGTCTTCAGCAAGGTGCAGTCAATTCGCCGATTCTATTCAACATTTATACAAGCGACTTGATAAGTTCACTTCCTCATACTATTGCGTACGCAGACGATTTGCTAGAGTACAGAACAGGTCCAAAAATCGAGGTCATTAATACTCTCTTGCAGCGTGACTTCGTAAGATAAGACGATTTTGCGATGACTGGAAGTTGAAAATCAACTTTCAGAAGTCGGAAACCATTTTCTTTAGGACGCCGTTGTCTGGAGCCTCTAGGGATACTAGAAAAAATTGGCGAAAGTTCTCTGTCATTGGACAACACGGACAACCTCTTGCCTGTCGAAATGTATCTGGCTAGATCAGTTTCTGTAAAAAATGTAGATGCTGCTCTGGCCAGAGCTAAAGGTGCTTTTGGCCTTACAAAAAACTTTTTAATAGCACCCAACTCGATGCGAGGGTAAATGTAATCTGCTACATGGCCCTTATCAGGCCCATTACGGGGTGGCCGTGGTGTAGTGATAGTAGCAAACGCTTCTCACTCGGAGGGTCTAGGTTCGAATCCTGCCCATGGCAAAAATCAGTTTTTCATTGTATAATTGGAACTCAGACAAAAAAATTCTGCGTGTGAAGGCATAACACTGACACGTGGATTTGGCGGCTGTAGAGTTTCAAGCACAAAAAACAAGTGTGAATTATAACCTTCGAATCACTCTGAGTGAAGAAAAACTCTCCGTCCTATTCGGACTCCCACCCCTGGAGAGCAAACATAGAAACCAAACACACCTGAGTTTCAAACCACTACAAAAACAATTTTCCTTTCTCCTCCTTCTATCTTTCCGCCCGCGCCATGGCAACAGTAAAAGGGTATCTAACCCCTTAGGCGCGCGTAAATTATAAAAAAAAAAAAAAAAAAAAAATGCTGGTATTTGGGTGTCCCGTGTGGTTCAATATACGAGCAAGCTTAATGGAAAAGATTCGGGTGTTTGAGAGGGCTTGCCTTAGGGCTTGTCTTCGCTTGTACAGAACACCAGAGTCGGAGTACAAGAAATTTTATCCTAATGAGGTCCTTTACAACAGGGCGAACCTAATACGAGTGGACAACTTCGTAATTAAGCTGACTCGAAGGCACATTGCAAGAGCAATGACCTCGACGAATAACCTGATATCTGGGGCTTACTACCCCAATTACCTTTACCACGAGAGTGTGCGCTCTGACGGATTCGTTCCACCGGAAGCATTCCTCTACCTAGATCAGAAAGGGTTGATCCAGGACATATCAGCGGTCCCGTTAATCTTCCATGTCGCTCGGACAGCTGGGGACAGGCGACTCAACTACAACAGAGACGTCGCACACGGCAGTGTGGATCGCCTCAGGTTCAGTAGGGCGGTGGGGAATCACGATAAGAGGGATGTCGTTCGGCAGCACCAGCATTTCTGGTGGTTGAATGATGGGGATGATGTTTCGTCGTCGTTTCCATCAATTACGGACCAGCCTCACTAAAGAGGCAGAGCTGACCAATTTATTTGCTCTGTGAATAGCTGTGGCCAGCTTACATAGGTTTAGGGTAGCATTTAAGAAACATATACATATATCAGTGTATACAAAGGTTTATACTGATATATGTCTATGATTGTGTATAATGTCTATGTGTGTTTATGTGTGTATTGTACATTTAGGTTAGATAGGCTAAGGTTTATTTTAAGTAAGATACTAAGTTTTTATAAAAAATAAATGTCCATATGCTAAGTTTTTGTAAACAAATTTTTTTCTTAGCTTTAAGTATAGAAAATAAGTATTTATAAATAAAATGTAACTGCAGTCGAAAGACATAGATATAAGTATTCAGAGTAGCTTAGAGTGCCTGTGTGGGGCTAGTAAGTTAGTATAAGTTTGTTAAGTGATTGTAAGCTAGCATTTAAACATTTTTTGTTAGAATGTAAGATTTAGGGTTAAGAAAATAAAATGCATTTAAAACTAAACTAAACTAACCCGTTTTAGTTTGTGATGTCATTCTCATTTCTACTAGAATTTACCAGCTTAAAATTGTTTAAGTACTCAATAACAATATACATATATTTAAAAGAAAATAGTTTTAATAATACTTTGTTTCTCTGGAATTTTCAAAATTTTAATATTACAATTTTGTTTTTCTATCTCATTTTTAAGGTCGTCCCTGTGCATTTTCGTTTTAGTTAACGTGGCCTAAAGTTCGAGAGTTTCCTTACTGAGGCTTGATTTTCACTGAGGTCTGTTTTTTATACGCCGATACATCCGGTGTCATTGGACTTCTTGTTCCGCACGTAGTTGATTGAGATTGTAGTAGTGGAGATCTCGATACCATTGAGTTCTTTCCAAAAATGTTACATAAACGCAATATATGGGTCTTCACAGAATTCATAGAGCCGACCTCTGAATTTTCCAGCATACATGGTTTGCCACACCACGTTTACTTAGCGTGTGGCAGATCGTTGTGGCATTTTGATCATTTATAATGCTCGTGGATTAAGGATGTTCAATATATTTTTATAATAGCCGCCTTCCAGGGTAGTCGCCGCTGAGTGTGCTCAATCATAACGATTGTGGCTAATCTTGAAGTTAATACTATATACAATTTATGGATAATATAAACAATTATTTATTATTTATTTAGGTTAGGTTAGGTTTGCGGTTTGATGTGGAGCCGAAAACACCCTATACCTCATCGCACTTAGGTCTATGCAGACCGAATATGATGCACGGGCTAGAGAATTAGAAGGGAATGGGAATCGGACTGTTATGCGGCTGCTATGAGTACTTTTGGTTTTCGCTTACCGTCTCGCGTTGGTTCTCGGTTGGTCCTTGAGTAGATCTAAGTCGCTTTGTTGCATACGTGAATCTGAAGAGTTATGTAAATGAAACAGCAGATAGCTCTGAGAGGTCATGGAAATAATATGTTCCTAAAGTTCGTTATCTCAAATTACTGGGGCTGGGACAGTGGAACAGAAAGTGGAGGATATCCATCCATGAGACCATGTCCCCACACACTCTGCATACAATCCAATTTCTCAACCGCAATACACCAAATACTAGAGGAAACTCACTATTCAATTGGTGGGATCAGCACAGTGTAATGTATCGACTCGGGCTTAAGGCGACGGATAGTCCGTCGTTTCCCAGATACGAGTCCTATTTGGATCTTCTGCTGTTCGACTCACGAATACAATTGACATGCACTAACTAACAAATTACAAACTGTCTACGCACTTTCGTGTATGACAGTGACCATTGCGGTTTCAGCGCCGAAATAACTGTTCCAAACGAAATTGCGGAATTGGATGAGTTTGTTCAAAGGCATTCCTACAATTATAGTAGGGTGCGTTGGACACACTTCACCAGAACACTGACTAGAGCACTCTCCTCGAATTCGCTCTACCCACCGTCCAACAGAAATCTGTCAAACGAGGAGATTGACAGGTATCTAAGACTAATGGGTGAGACAATCAAACGAACAATAGACAAAACGATACCTCAGTACCAACACACTGACGAAGAAGACTTATTCCGCAACGCAACTATTGACGCACTGCACCGACATAAAAGTAGCCTGCTGTCATGACTAAAAACCTTGTACAGACAGTTTACTGACAGACATAACTCGGAGATCATGACACTGAAATCTTCGTTTAGCATCTGTAAGTTTGTATTGGAACAATAAAATTCGGGCTGTTAACACCTGTAACCCGAATATGTTCCCGCAAATAAATAAAATATTTCGGAGAAATAATCAGAACGACCTTCCATGTCCTAAAATCGCCCGAACGACGAACAACGAACAAATACTGGTAGCAGCGGGCATAGATCCAAATGAGGCTGTTGATGATGACAACTTCTTTGTGATCAAGGATCCACAGGAGCAGGTAGAGGTTATAGGAGCGACTTTCCAGGATGTGTACAAGGCTAATGTTATCATTGGCCCGAACCGCGATCTGGAGAATCGAGTCCTTGTGCACAATTTCTACCTTCGAAATGAAATTGTGAATTGGCGATTCGAGAGCTCGTGTTTCACCCAGGTCAGTGACGAGAATATGGCAAATAATGTCATCACCAATGATAGGGTTCTACCCGTTCATTTCGAAGGAAGAGCTCCAAACGATCTTCGATTCGCTTAGAAGTAAGAAATCAGCGGGAACCGATGAAATACCGAACATTGTGCTTCGACATCTCCCTCTAGAAGCGGTGAAAATTTATACCACCCTGTTTAATAATGCAATGAATAATGCACACTATCCAGCGCATTGGAAAACTGCGGTGGTACATCCCATCCCCAAAAGGGATAAAAACACTTCCAATCCGGCGAATCTCCGCTCGATCAGTCTTCTTCCAAACATCAGTAAGGTTTTCGAGAAGGTGATCAATAGAGTCCTGAATAAGTGGGTTGAGGACAAACACATAGTTCCGGATAATCAATGCGATTTCAAGGCGGGGCATGATATCATTCATGCTGCGTCTAAACTGGTTTCTGATATCCAATGGAAGAAAGGCAAGAACCAGTGCACTGGTGCCTGCCTGATTGACTTGGAAAGGGCCTTCGATACCGTATGGTTAGAAGGACTCTTTTTCAAGCTAGACAGGTTGGGTATTAGTAAGCCACTGCTGTATATTCTTTTTGATATGCTCTCCAGTAGGCAGTTCATCGTTAAGAATGGCGATGTGACTTCTGCTGGAACATTTAACATTAAAAACGATCTGCAACAAGGTGCTGTAAATTCGCCGATCCTGTTCAAAATTTACACGAGTGATCTGATAGGTTCACTTCACCATGCCATAGCGTACGCAGACGACATAATCGCGTACAGATCAGGTCCTAAGATTGAGGTCATTAATATACTTTTGCAGCGTGACTTCGACAAAATTAAGCGATATTACGATGACTGGAAGTTGAAAATCAACTTTCAGACGTCGGAAACGCCTTTGTCTGGGGCCTCTGGGGATACCAAAAAGAATTGGCGAAAGTTCTCGATCGTGGGGCAGCACGGGCAACCACTTGCTTGTCGAAATGTAGTTAGATACCTTGGGATCTGGCTAGATCAATTTCTGTATTTTAACAAACATATAGATGTTGCTCTGGCCAGAGCAAAAGGTGCTTTTACCCTTACAAAGAGACTGTTTTATAACAGCCAACTCGAGCCATGCTTGTATTTGGATGTCCCGTGTGGTTGAACGTGAGAGCAAGTTTATTGGAAAAGATTCGGGTGTTTGAGAGGGCTTGTCGTAAGAGTAGTCTTCGCTTATACAGAACACCAGAGTAAAAAACAAAAAAAAATAAATAAAAAAAAAAATGAAAAAAAAACAAAAATATATATACATACATTATCAGCCGCAGAGCTGATGTCGTTTGGCCGTTGGACTATTATTTGTGGGGTGCCGTAAAAGATAAGTGTTACGCCGACAAGCCAGAGACAATTGACGCTTTAAAGGACAATATTCGCGAAGCCATTGGTGAAATACAGCTGCACAAAATCGATAATGTGCTTAAAAATTGGACCGATGGTGGAGGCTACTGCATGGCCAGCCGAGGCAGCCATTTGAATGAAATTATTTTCCATTATTAACCGGAAGGATTGTACTTTCAAATAAAAAAATAAATTTGAGAAAATATTCAGTAGTTTTTTTTTATAGCATTTTCAAAACAAAAAAATTTTTTTTGCGGACCCTATATATTACGTATATATATATTATGTATGGATATATATGTATGTATGTATGCATTAGATGTAAGTAGGCTAAGTAGGTTAAGATTTAGTTTTTAACTAGTTTATAGGTTTAGTTTTAATTTTTATAGATAAAAAAGTCCAGACACTAAGTTTTTTAATTAAAATTGTCAAGGAAGCTAGTAAATACATATTCTTTAGAGTAAAGACTTTTTTCAACCTTGCTGACAACTTCATGTAGGGCCGTTTCCTTGCTTTTACCTTTTGTGCAGGCATACTGATTTGTGCAGCTTACTATGAGTATGAGTGTCAATCAGTTTTAAAAAGTTTTTAAAATAAACTCTGTTAGGCTTCAAAACTCATTTGCTTCAGAAATTGTTGGCAAAATTGCTGTTAAATTTAATTTGTCTCTTTATTTTCACTGAAATTCAATGCAAATGTTATTTTAAAAAATTTCCGCGAAAAATTTAAAATGAACTATATGTATTTCCTTTATACTCTTTTGTCAGTTATTTTTAAAAAACTCTCTTCACTTGTTCAAATAGCCTGCCGAGAAGCATTATTTTGCTCATACATATCTTCAATCCCCAGTCTTTATGTACGTACATATCTTCACTTTTATTTTACGTGATTTTGAAAATCAATCGTCTCCCTTGGAAACGAAGAGTTTCTTTTTCTTTTTGTTTCAATCAAAGTTATACACTTTAAAGTTTTTTAAAGTCACGATTTAAAATTCGATCATCTCGATTTGTTGGCCTTCACCTTAGAAGTGCCTCTTGCTAGCCTCATCGTCCTCCTTCATAAATAAACTCATCGATTTTCCTCTATCTAATATAAATATATGTAGGTATTTGCATATTTATGTATGTAGCTCTTCCTTAAAGTGCCACACAAATAATGATACAAGCCATCATCGTAATACGAATGAATGATGATGAAGACTGTGTAATTCTATTAAACTCCTCCCAAAAGACTATAAAAAAAACGAAAAAATAACTCCCTAGCACAAGTACAAAAACACACAAAAAACAGAACAGAGAAATTTCCCCATCCTCTATCAGTTCATCCGGAACGTGGGAAACATTCTTATCCGCAGTAAATTTTACCGAATACGAGTAACCTCCTGCTGCCTCCGAAAAAAAGGCAAAAAAGAAAAAAACAAAACAACATCCTTAAAGGCATACAAAAACATACAAAACAACATTACAGTAGCTTCGTTTAAAAGAATCCTTGTCTTTCCTCCTCCTTGACTCCCATTCGCAAGCAAACGAGTACGCACAAGGCCGTCAACAAATCATCAGCCATCAGAGCAACCAGCCATTTTGTGCCATCACATAAGAAACCAACCCGACAAGACATTCAGCCTGGCACCCGAAACATTATCCACGACTATTTGCGAACCGGCGAACTGGCAAACTGCAGTAATAAAGCCTGCCGAATATTACAAAAATATATATATCTGACGACAACGTTGACGGCATTAAAGTGGTTAATCCCATTCACCGAGCTTTAAATGACGTATCTATCTTTGCCAAATGGTAACAATTATACGTACATATATCCTTGCCCACATATACTCATATTTACATTTGTATAGGGCTCTATGAAAATCGATTCGAGGATTGTATCTGTGTGTCTGTTTGAAAACAGCACTCAACTTTCAAGCCTTTAGGTGCTACCGACTACCGACTAACAACACCCAACCACATTTACACACGGCAAAAGTAGCTAATTAATCTCTGAGGGATAATAACACAAAAGCTAACTGTAAACGTAACCGTACGTACGTGGGTAGGCATTTTTCGCATCCTACCGTGGTTGGTGCTCTCTTATTACCGTCAATAAAAGATAACATTCATAACCGTAACACTCTCAGTGAACAATATAAAGCCATTAATGTCGGAGCCTGGTGGATCATCCAGGGTTCCGTGTACAGCATTCAGCGTTCAGTATTCAGAGCATTCCAGCTTTCCTGGATTACAATGTTAAACGGTGAACTTGCGGAACTTACGTCGAGGATAATAGTGCCATGATATGCGACCAATGACGTTGCCTTAACCTCTGCCGTTGCTGTAACCATTGCCGTTTTACCGACTGTAAAAATCTATCTTACAAAACGTAGGATGTAATTAAAAAAGTTTTTTTACTTTAATTTTTTACCCAGTTGTACGAGTACTATTATGCACCGTACTCGTACATCTTTCATTCGTCCTGTTCCTGATCCGTTTTGATATCTTTTCGGGAGAAAGTAGTCGGGTTTCCGGTTTGACGGTCGTCGTCAGATTCTTTTGTCTTCATCCACACACACGAGTGAGTTACTCGGGTTTTCGCACTTCTACTGATGTATACTTACTTACAAACATAACAGTACCTGAGAATTCTACAAATGCCAGAGTGGAAGCATTATCACGAAAGGACAAAGAGTAACCAGTTTCAGTTTCAGTACGATCGACGGTATGATCGGGATTTTAAAGAAAAACTTTCATGCGGTCTTCTTTGTGGTAAATTACCGCATTTCGCCCAGTTCATCCTTAAGACCAATACTTGAGATGTGTAATATTGAGTAGACAAACGGTTTTATTTGATAGTCGGAATGGATATTCTATCCTTGTATGCTACTACAGAGATAGGATAAAGGAAAAATTTGGACGTTACGCGTTTGCAGTAAAATCGATTCCATGCCATTCGTTCGCTACGGGAATCCTACAAAGTTTTCTGTAGGAATTAAGGGATTACAGTTTGGATGTCGTACAAATTTTGAAGGAGAAGGGATTGTGGAATACCAGCGAATGATTCTAATTCCTTTTGCGTAGACAATCTCAGTCATAATTTCGTAAGATTGCAGTGGAGTAGCAGAAGTGTTATACTGAAAAATATTTTTTAACGTGTCCGGCATGATTAAATTATGACAAATCATGATGAAAGATACACTGAAAGTTTAAAACACGATAGTGGGGCAAAGTTCATGTGTGGGCATGAAACTTAAATACATATTGTAAATGACTGTTTAGCCATTTTGTCTTCATAAAGTCCTCGGCCTGATCTTATAGCTATACGACTTCTTTTATTTTACGTTAGCCTTTATACGATGCATGAGCTCATCTATTATCGGAAAAAGTTGTCTGAGATAAGGGCGACCTCCTTAGGCTTGTAGCTCATCTCTTCATTAGTATGACTTCAAGTACAGTACTGTTATTTTTCGGTTTCATATGGACTAGCCATATTAGGGAATAGATAAAAGCCTCTTTGCACAATGACCATAGGAAAAAACCTTTTGAGCGATTTTAATGGTGTTGTTTACGACATTAATGAAGCTGTGGAGAATCTCCACAAATCTAGAGATAATAATGTAAGTAATGGAAAAGTAATTAAAAGACTATTTACTCCGAAGTTGGGCTCTTAGTTAATCTCAACTCTTATCGCCTTGTTTATCAAAATACTGTGTATCAGAAGTAAAATAAAAAAAACGTGGGATGATTTGAAGTTAGAAAAACGTTTCATCGTACGGATATTCTGTTACTGTCGTCAATAAAGCCTTCAGTCATTAGCATATACGAGTACATATGTAGCTCTCAGCTTGTATTCAATTTATTGAGACTGTACAGTCAGAAGGTTTTTTGACTGCTATTCATGGAAGATTAGTACGAATATTTCTGCTTCCAATATTTTCCTGAAGAGGTATTGTTCACGAAGTTCGAAAAAGTGTCACGAAGTAAAAAAAACGAGAAAACATTCGGAGCAAAATCGACTACGACTGGTGAAAAAATGATTTTGAAAACGAACGAGCGAAAATTGAAACAAACTGTTGCTATTGAGTGTTGACACAAGAAGAAGCTTTATTGCAATTCAGTTTTAAAAGAAACCTATTTTAGTACAAATTTGTTCATACATTTTTCCGTTTTAGTACAATTATGTTAATTAAATATGGCGAACATTGGTTTTTTAGGCGCGCAGTTTAAATTTTTATTTAATTCAAAGTTTGATGTGTCATGTTTTATATACGTTAGCAATTCAATGTTAAGTAAGTTTTGAAAGTACAAATGTTAGATAATTTAGTATTAAGGAATGAAATTTTAGATAAATAAATGATAAGTAT
Organism: Volucella bombylans; assembly: GCA_949129095.1. Classification (NCBI taxonomy): domain Eukaryota; kingdom Metazoa; phylum Arthropoda; class Insecta; order Diptera; family Syrphidae; genus Volucella; species Volucella bombylans. Next base: position 94,434,296 of record OX422142.1, read on the forward strand.
GTACGAGTATGTTCTTGGTAATAATGCGTTTTCTATATTTTAATATGATGATGTGACCCAACAGAGACCTTATATGCTCGGAGCCCAGGGCTAAGAAAGGTTCATGGCAAATGGTACTATGCTTTGTCCAAGGGTTTTTGTTTAGGACCTGGCTCTCTAGGTTGACGGTTGCACGTTGGGGTCTTCCTTTTTTATCTTGTTTAATGCATTTTTATTTATCAAATTCATTAACTTAACAATCTTATTCTTACTTATGCAACTTTAAAACTGAATCTATGTCTTTCCACAAAGCCTTACAATCTTTAATTCAGATTAATTTAACAATATCTATTAAAACTAAAAAATTAGTTTTTAATTAAAAAAAAAACTCAGTGAATGGACAATTTTATTATTATATAAATAAATATTAGAAACTACCTAAAATGAATCTTAACCTACTTAAATTATCTTAATCTATGTTAAATAATTAAATATTTAATTTTTTTTAGTTTTTTGCACTTTTTTTTTTAATTTTAAATTTTAAATTTATTTTACAGCTTATTTTTTTCTTAATTTTTTTATTTTTTTTTTAACTTTAGTGCTATAATAATATACCTAAACTATGTAAGTCGGACAATGCTTTAAATATAAATCATACCGAATTTGCGCCCAGATGGGGATACCCCTAATTAGGCACGACTCGCCACAGGCCTACTGAACCGGAGATGCTCCACAGTTCCGTGTGCGGCGTCTTTTTTGTAATTAAGTCGCCTGTCCGAAGCTGTTCGAGTGACGTGGGAGATTAGCCGCATCGCTAGTCCTGGATCGGCCTTTTTTCTTTTAGATATAGAGGGAAATTTCTTGGAGAAGAGACCCATTAAAGCGCACACTCTCGTGGTACATATGATTAGGGTAATAAGCCCCGGAGACCAGGTTTTTGGTCGAGTTCATTTCAATGTGTCTTCGAGCCTGTTGAATGACGAAATGTTCAACCTCGCATTAGGTTCGCCCTTTTATACAGGACCTCATTAGGACAGGATCTCATGCACAGCGATTCTGATGTTCTCTGCAAGCGAAAACAAGCCCTACGATTTCTAAATATCCCTAAGGAACTGAATCTTTTCCATTAAGCTTGCCCTCACGTTGAACCACACAAGACATCCAAATACAAGTATAGGCCGGATAACGGCCATGCGGCAGATTACCTTCACCCTTGCATTATGTTGGCTGCTATAAAACAGTCTCTCTGTAAGGCAAAAGCAACTTTTACTCTTGCCAGAGCAACTTCTATGGGTTAATTCAAATATAGATATTGATCTAGTCAGATCAGACTCCATTTAGACAAGCAAGGACCTGCCAACGATTTGCCATACTGTCTACTAGTGTGCATATCAAAAATAGTATACAGCAGTGGTTTACTTATACCCAGCCTGTTCAGCTTGAAAACAAGGTAATCTAACCATACGGTGTAAAAATACTTCGCCAAATCAATCAAGGAGGCATCCGTGCCTTGTTTCTTCCGATTGTTCCACTGAATATCAGATATCTGTTCCGATGATGCATGTGGTACACAGGTATATCATGTCCCGCCGTGAGACCGAACTGATTATCCGGAACTATACTTTTGTCCTCAACCCACTGTAGCGATCCCTTTAAAATAAAAGATCAGATTATATTTTTTTTTTTTTTAAGTAACGTAAGCGAATCTCAGCTTACGTCACAGCCCTCAAGCGCCACGGTTCCCAGAGGAAGCTCGAAATGGGAATTGGCAAGCGTGTATGTTTTTTTGCAATGGCTGACGTGCTCTTCCGGCATTCCACGTTCTTTCTTTTCTTAGCCAGCAGCCGCAGAGAGAGGACCGACGGATAAGTCTGCGCAGAAAATTAAATTTAAAACTTGTGTAATATAACGAAAATGAAGTGTGATACAAAATAAACAACAACAACAAATGAAACCCAACATATTTGCAATAACAGCAAAAAATGTGATTTAAAAAAAAATCCATCTTTGCAAAATTCTATTCGACAAGATACGAGTAAAGTGCGTTAATAATTTTTTTTTTATTTCCAAAAAAAAGCAACAATAAATACAATTTTAAAATGAAATCCTTTTTGTGCGTGGTGTGTGTATTCGAAAGATGAGGAAAATACAATGAGAATACCCCTAGTTTGGTTTCTTCCCTCTATCTTCATCTGGATACAGCGAGATAGTCTACAGCAAAATTACCCCCATCATCATCATCATCAAATGAATGAAATAAATCAAAAGAATCTACAACGACATGCTGATTCCAACTTTAATGTGATCCAAATACAAACAAAAATCACTGTGTTCCTTCGCATGAAGAACAATCTGTTGGATTGTTTGGAGGCGCGCACATTTTAAACCAGCATGTTGGATGCGTGCGGATATTAACAACGACCATCTCATCTATGTACCTACCTACCTATCTGCCGCATCAACACCACAATTAGCGTCAAACAACTTGCCTATAAGTAAAGGATGCTAAATTTAATTAAATTATCGAGAGAAAAAAAAAAAAAATAATATAAATACACGTCATTGGTGAATTAGTTTTTTCTTTTCTTTTAAATTTGTTTTATTTAAACCAAAACCAAACCTTACACTAAAAATATGTTAACAAACAAATCAAAAGCAGTGCTTTTAAACAATATAAATTTTAAAATACCTTTTTTTTGTAAAACAAACCGAAATCAGAAAGAAAGGGATTTCTACTTGTATTTTTCCTAATTTTTTTTTTCGTTCAACTTTTAGATTTGTGTTGTAAATTTATTTAAAAAAAAAAAGGAGAACTAGTATATGTGTATGTATAGAGAAAATGGATATACATGAAAAGAAAATTCAGAATTTATTTCACCTTGGATTGTTTATTGTTTAGAGAGAGAGAGAAGAAAAAGATAGAAAACAAAGAAACAATAGCAGCAAATTAAAAGAGAGATAAATAGCATTTTTGTTATGATAAATTTAAACTTTCATTATTTTGTTTTTTTTTACACAAATTTGTTTTATAAACTAGAGCTTATAACTAAGAAAAAAAAAAAAAAAAAAAAAAAAAAAAACTACTACTCCTTTACTTTACAATGTTATGTGATAATTGAATTTTGGTTAAGATTCCTTATTAATTTTTTTTATTATATATATATATTAAGCCATACAATTTTTTTTATTTATTAAGGTATAATTACATTCATCCATGTCTTGGCATATTTCGGTTTTTTAGTTAGTCAGCTTTTTTTTTATACACACGTATCAAATTAAAATTATTGATTAAAATTCAGATCAGATTTCGAATCGTATATACAAAAAAAAAAACAAAAAAAAAAAAAAACTATTGAATTCGGTCAAATAAAGTCATGATGGATTTTGTAGACAGTAATCGCTTTTAAATCAATGAATTTTTAATTTTACTCGCTATGGTGTGACGTGGTAACAAAGGTGACATAAGTTGAGGTGTGTCCGAATAAGGGGGTTGCCGTCAAAGTCCACAGGCAAAGCAACCACGGTGTACCGTAATCGGTGCATTAAAGGGTGGGTAAGTCCTGTTACGAAGTCATCGTCTTCGTCTGTCAAACATCCGACAATACGGTGTTATCTGCGGTCATGTGCTCGTTTCTTATCCAGGCACGATAATCATTTTGCGTGTAGGTTAGTGACAACAAGATCCTCCCCCATTCCGACGAGCCACTGCCGAGCATCGCCAGCGTGCCACCCCGTTGTCACAAGGGAAGCAAACACCCGAACCCTGCCGTCGCACCACTTAGGAGTTTATAGATCACCTTTTCGAATACCTTGTTGATATTCGGAAGGCGAGTTTTCGGCCGAAGATACGCCAGATTTGACGTGTCTTTATCCGTTTTAGGAATGGGATTCACCACCTATGACTTTCAATGCGCTGGATTATGTTCTTCATTGAATATGGTGGTGTCCATCGTCCATCTGTCCATCGTTTCTAGTAGGAGATGTCGAAGCACACTGCTATCTTAGTTCTAAGTGATTCGAAGATCGTTTGGAGCTTTTTCTTCGAAATGAAGAGGTGTAGTTCCGAGTAGGAGAAAAGGGAGGAGCACATAATCGAGGGAATGGAGAGATTGATTTAGCCGAGAATATGGTAAGCTGTCTAACGAGTATGATGGTTAGAATACAGCTGTTAGAATCAAGCATTCACCCTGGACGAATATAACCAATAACTCCTTCTCCATGACTAAGACCAAGATTGGGTAGCAATACCGAAGCTAAAGTCTACTTACAATAAAGCTGCTGGCGCAGGCGGAATGTTTAAAGATTTTTTTCAGAGAAAGACAAAAACAAGAAGTCTTGAATTTCTGGCATTTTAACGAAATCCGCAACCTATCACAACAAAGAAGGAGGGTGAAGACCAAATATTTATTCTCTGATCTCTTCACTCAGATCTTGAAGCAAGCGCGACGTTAAAATTGTTTTTGCTAATTGTACGAGTAAAGTCAAACTAGGCAAGGAGAAGACTTTTGGTATCACAGTTGGAAAACATAGCTTACACGACTCACAACTTCGAAAACTGGCTCAGGCTCATCGACCTCACAGAGCCTAACATCATCATATTTAGTACGCTATTCTCACACCTCAACATACACAAAGAGATCTAGTTCTTGATCAAAAAAGTGTATAAAAATAAATAGTGTTTGGGAATATTTGCGCCGGAATTTTGATGATCTAATGCTCATTGACTTTGTCTTTTGTCTAGAAGTATTGACATCACAATAATACTAGGATTTCAGTTGCTGTAAGAATACCAAGATGTCTTTTTTCTTATTCAGGAACGTCTTCGACGAGTAGCAGAAGAAAGGACCTCTATGGATAGCATCAAGACCGAACTAAGACTGACGCTATCTTCTTCATAGAATATAAAAATCTTATATTGCACCCTACATTAGGATGACTTGCATCTGTCTTTCAAGCACGTAATCTTGATGGCAACGGACTATATTGTGAGGAACAGGAAGATATGGCAAAATGTTTGCATCTATAGCAGCAGCTAATTGCTTCTAGTTCAGGACATCGAACCTAGTTCGAGAATACAAGAATTCTCTGAAGACAGTTGCAGTTCTACATTCATTGAGTTTCGCACAACAAACCTGAAAGAAAGATTGTGCGATAACATTTTACGTACACCTGAATGCATTAGGTATTTGTCACACCACCTCCTGCGCTTGCTGTGCGTATCACGTCTTCCCTAAGTGTTTGATATGTGGTGAGAACACGATTTGGCAAGAGGAAAATCCAACTCCAATCGATAAGCCGTAATCCCACTCCCTTGTACAGTTGAAAAAAATGTTTGCAAGTTATAACCACCAGGAAATAGAGAGTTCGGCTGCGCGTTCCATAAGCGATTTGTACGGCTTTTTTCACGATATTTTAGAGAACGCCCGATAGTGAGATTGAGGGTGCATTCATTCCGAGACGGGTGTTACGGTTGAAGGTTTGGAGGGGCGGAATGCTACTGGCGATTTACTGGAGCACTGGTAGTGGAAAAAGCGATAAAACAAAGTGAGATAGGAGACATTATGTCGGTGTTCGAGGGTGTCAATAATTTTGAGTTTGTGTAACTGATATCAAGGTCGGCAGTGTCCCACCAGAAAGCTGATCAGTCTTCTGATATCATATCATTGAAGTTAATAGGATAGACACACTTTGTTCTCCCAACTTTTGGTCGTTAAATTTATTGGTGAATACGGGATGCCTCAAAAAGCCCCTGGGCCGTTGAATGAACCAGCTGAACTTTTTCTTGCCAGTTCATCCGCTTGTTCATATCCTACAATACCTTTATGTTGTGGTACCTAGAAGTGTTCAATTTTTGTACTTTTCTATAAGTCCTGAAGAGTATTAAGGCAGCGTAGCACCGATTCAGAGTCTTACAAGTGTGAACCATTGATGAACTAACATAAATGGCAAACCCTACTCACACTGTAAGTGAATTACCAACACATTATATAAGCCTGTAAACTGTAAGAATTTGCTAGAATGAGAGAAAGATCACTATGTGTGTAATTTGGATGAGATTTTTTTAAAATGGGCGGGTTTTGTATGAAATGGGAGAGAAATGGACATGGATCAAAATTTACACGTATTCACAGACAGGGTCCCATGGATAGAGACGATCAGTGGGTCTTGAATTTCCAATATTTTGAAAGTTGACATCTATATTAGTTCATCTATGGTTTGAACGCTTTCGATGTTGCTTGCTGCCCGTGGGTATATTGATGCGGGCACCTTTCATTTCCATTCCAGGTATAATACGTATACATTCTTCTATGGCATGATGCTGATATTGAAAGGCGCTGGAACATTTTCCCATTACCTGCACCTTCTGTAGAGCACATTTTGAATCTTTCCGTATACCACTTTTTACCTTTAAGATTTAATGTTGGGTTTTGGAAATCCCAATCTTGTCAATCTGGGATCAATATTTTGAACCTTCTATTAAAGCACTAAGTTTTTGGCAAACGGTCATCTACCACGAAGATCAAGTCGAGTTTGGGAATCTCTGAGATGAAGCTTGCGACAAAACAGTTGCGTCTCAAGGAGGCTGCTCTTAACGGCGAGTGTTAGACGACACACAAAAAACCAAAACCAGATACCGACCAGTTTGGAAGGAGAAACACCTTGCCGGATACTTGTTTCAATTAGTGCAAAGGAAAAGATATTATATATATATGTAAAAAGCCGAAAACCATGCAAGACTGCCGTGTCGTTTTAATGGATCTTTCATACTCCAGCTAAAGCCCATACATATTCCGGAAAAAGCTAATACTATATTCAGGAAAACATCCACAAATTTTCCCAAGGACTTATACTCTACTACTTTTTCTACATAACTCTTTATATTTCCCTGAAAATTCGTGTATCACAAGAAATAATAAAAATCATATGCGTGCTGATGAATGCAATAAAATTTTTACAGGATGTACGGAGATTGAAGAGAATTTTAATATTTCTTGATGTTCAAAGCTATCATATTCTTCACGTCAATTCAGATAAATTTTGTTAACACTCATTGCAATAGTAATTCTACCCTTTTCATATATTCTGTGTGAGCATACAATTCATAATCCACAATTCAGGATGCCATTAATTTCTAATGGACCTAATAGTGTGTGTCCACCAAATTATAGATCAGGATTAACGAAATGAAATTTTTAACATGTTTCGACAGAAGAAAAAAATTCAACTTGACCTATGCTGGCTGCCACATTCAATCAAAAACAAATGTTATTGCCTTTCATTGCGAACAATTTATTTATTGTACACAAAACATAATAAAAAAGATAAATAAAATGAACATTAATCTGATGCAGCCTTCAATCCAATATCAATAAAAAAAACAAAGAAAATAAATAAAAGCTTTGTTAAGTGAACAGAAAAGTACAAGCTTTCCTGTTCAATAAGAAAAATTACTGTCCGAATCAGTTTTGCTCTGTGTTCAGTGAGGCTGTTCCAATCTGTTCGGAACAGAAAATCTTGTACTTACTTTGGAAGTAGAACACAATTGTGAAAAATGTCAAAATCAGCTGTGCTGTACTTTTCTGTTCTCATTTGATTTGACGTGTGTGTTTTCTGTTCTAGTTTTTCCTCACTGAACAAAGATAAAATTAAGATTTAGGTGTATCTACAGTACAATATATTTGATATATGAAATCTGACTGTTTTGGATTTTTGACGTCTCCTGCTGTGATGGGGTTTGTGTAAAAGGTGACTTCGATTTTATAATAACGTTACTCGGTTAACTTGGTTTGATGAGGTAGATTTTTTGTATGGCAAATCTCGAGATTTAAAGGAGATCAGAGAAATATTTTCGTTAATATATAAAGTAAAATTAAATAAATAAATTAATTAAAATTAAATTTTCGTAAATAATCTCGGCTTAATGCTTGGTGGGAGGAAACATAGTATAGTGTCTTCTTAATTAGAAACAATATCACAATTAGTTCACAATTTTATGAAAAGTCTCCGAAGGGAAGTTTCATCGAACCAGAAAAGAATACGAGTACATATGTGCGTAAGCCTCAAAAAAAGGAAAGAAACAAAATAAACAATTTTAAGCTGCAGGCTAACACACAGTCCCAGCGGAAAATGCTATAAGAAAACTTAAACTTGTCGCTTAAGGGTCCAGCAGACATCATAAATAAAATGGTTTGTATGTAATCACAACACCACCTGCGATCCCGTCCTGACCTTGAACCAAAGAAAGCATGTATGGAGTGGTAACCCTTTTACGTCACGTGTTTATTTTATTTATCATGCTCAAATACTTGCTGCGTACTTTTCACTATCTATCTCATAGGGACGCAAGAGTCTATATTCATTAAATGTGAACTTATAGACACACTTTATGGAAACATGCTATCATAAGAAGAAAATTAAATCAACACTCACCGTGAGTTGTGTGACAAAAGAATACGAATGAAGATGTATGTAACTCTAATTCATATTATGTACGTATCTTCCATAACCTAATCATGCACCGTCAATAATATTGCCTAACATATCCATTGTTGGCAATTGTATATTCTACAATACAACTCTAACGAACCAAAAATGCTCCATGAGGCGCAGTGCCTCAAGGGCTCAAGGGCACATCACATGCCACTTCTATTCGTATTCTACCATAAACCAAGCACCAAAGTGCTACCAACTGAAGAAAAAACAAACACACACAAATGTCGTTAACTACCCTGCCTGGTGCCGCATCAATTAGTTTTGAATATAATACATACAATATACATAGACATGTGCCATTGAATTTGCCTGAGAAGTCTAATTGGAACCGGGGTAATGGGGGCCAGGACGTAGAATGTAGGTATTGTCTGGGCTGGAACCAAATTCAATTGTTCATCTCTGCTTAATACAGGTAGTCAGGACTACGATATACTTCGAGTACTACCACTGAAACTGTTGTCAACGTCCTTGACTTTATAACACGTCAATGTATGTACATTGATCACATTGGAAATCCTTTAAATTTACTGTAACCATGCTCGTCTTTGTCGCTATAGTGCATCACTATAGCTCTGAACCGGTTACGGTTGCACGAGTATTGTTCCATAAATCATGCTAAATTTTTAAATTGATGTAATCCCTGATGTTGGCGGAGCAGCGAAGTGTTAAGTAGAGAGCTAAACATGAGCAATAACATTACTTCAAAAATGTTGAAGGAAATTCTTATTATTTTCTCTTTTTTTTGTGTAATTTGTGAACATTTTTGTATGTTTGGAGTTTGCCGTGATGTTTCATCTTTTGGCTATTGGCTTTAAACTTTATTACCTAAGCGATTAAGGGAATAGGATTAAGTTATAGGATTTCGAAAATTTACTGAAAATCCTAAGAATTCATTCACCTCAAAAAGCCAACGGATGATGGGGTAAGAAATATCTTTCCTCAAAAAAGGAGTTCCCACGTAGACATCGTTTATTGATTTTACGAGTATAATAGTTTGCAGAATGTTGACTTGAAATGGAAATAACAATGTGAAAAAATAGAACAAACAAAATTACAAAAATAGTAAAAAGAAACAGAAGCTATTAATAATTCATCATCCGTATTTAAAATGGAAGCTATCAAAGTTATTTGAGATTCAATTTTATGGTAATTGACGTAAAAAATTATCAGAACATACCAAAACCAGTTAAAAAGAAAGAAAAAAGTTCAGGCAAAATAGCACCTTTCATTGATTTAACTGAGGTTTCCGGCACTGAAAAGGCATGATACACACGTCAACAGCGACCACAGCGGTTGGCGTAGGCCAGATTTCATCTCATTTGACGTATTTAGAGGTCAGATCTTTGAGAATTATAAGCAGTTATGAAATAACTCGAAGTATGAATTTACGTAGAAGGAGTACCGATGAAACAAAAACAGGGTTCGCACTTCTTTAAACACGTTTTTTTTATATATAATGAGCGTGCGCTCAAGGGGTTTGTGTACCTTTGCAGTGATTGTACACATGTACACAGCGCGGGCAAAAGAAATTTAGGGATGAAGAAAAGAGAGGTACCGATGTACATTGTTTTTAAATGTTTGCAAGTTATAACGACCAGGAAATATAGAGATCGGCAGGGCAATCCTAAAGCGAGTACGGCTTAGGAACGAATCACAATATTTTAGAGTACGTCCGAAAATGGGCTTGAGGGTATACTGATGAGCAATTATAGCGAGACGGGTGTTACGGTTGAAAGTCTGAATGGGTGGAATGCTACTGGCGATTTCAGTGGAGAACTGGTGGTAGAAATAGCGATAAAACACAGTGAGATAGGAGACATTACGTAGGTGTTCGAGGGTGTCAATTGATTGACAGATATTAGTATCATCAATAAGTTTTAAATTAGAGTTTATTTAGCTCCATGAACATACTCGTACATCAGTATGATATGAGGCGGCAAACAGCCTCGCATATAGATAAATTTACTTTTTATGGTCTAGGTTCGTATCTCTCAGCGACCACATAGAACCAAACAATTCCGACCGATGTATCGTGCACACCCCTGCCACACATGCAGTGGATGGATGGCCTAGGGGAGCAAGAAAGATAAGAAACTATGACATTTACAGTGCCCGAATGAAATAGAGAAAAGAAAAAGAGTCTGTTTCAATTTAGTGTTGAAAGAAAAAATTATGGCTCACTTAGCTCACTGACGGCCTATTGTGATATCACAGGATCTCAATATCCTCACACATGTTGAAACGGATGGAGAGGATGGTTGAGCTTCAAACGTGTAAAAGTGCTTTGTGAATGTATCCTCTCCAAGGCCCACTCGACAAGCAGTAATACGAGCTGGGCATTGACGATATTTATGATGCTGTCAGGAACGCAACTTCTGACGGCATGTGTAACTCGGCCATACATGAAGGCGTAAACGAATCACTTGTTTTTTGGATAAGAGCAAAGCTGATGAATAGGACCCTGATCGTGGATGCTCACTGGGGCCAATATGAAGGGACTGTCCGCATTGTGGAATCCTGTCTCTAATGATTAGTGCAATGAAAATTGGTTTTCAGTCAAGCCTTTCATGTAATGCCCCCAAGGCATTATCATCTTTCTCTCTAACCATGCTCCGTATTTGGATAACAAACTTCTTTCAACTAAAATGGGCCTTGTCGCCGAGGGAGGTCCTATGGATCTACATGGCTATGACGAGACCAATTATATTCTATACGTGAGTTGTCTGGTGGAACAAGCTTCTACGAAAATGCGAAAATCCTCCTTTAATCAGACTCCAAAGCATACTTGGCGCTGCCGTAGACGCTCTGATAAATTTTCCTTCTCCTGGTGTTAATGTCACGTTATACCCTCTCTAAGACATCTTCCGTATAAAATGAAGAGATCTTTGGCGCAACACAAACAGCTTTGAAAACCATGCGCTTTGAATGTCTTTTGGTTCCTCCAGTCTCATGGTTCAGTTTTCAATGCATCTCCAGTCTCATGGGGATGCCGTTTGATGCAATGGCACTAAAGTCCCTGTTGGTACTAAAATACGAAATTAAGGTTACCTGTGCCCAGTCCAGAATCTAGACCTAGAAAAAGATGATACTTGGTCTTCACGAATGCCTCCAAAACCGATTTTGCATGCGTCACTTGTACTTTTTTTGAGGACCACAATATTAGATTTCACTTCTTGTTAGAAAAACTGGCGTCTGTCTACCAAGCGGAGATATAAGCGATCAAGATAGTAAAGAACTAACAGGTGGTTTTTCCATGATATGTCATCCAATTTTGACACATAAAAGTCGCATTTACACTTAAAAGTCGCATGGAGTCGCTATCTATTGTCAGTCCCGGAACTTTTCTACCCACTTGTTGTATTGAAAACAATCGGTTGTGGGAATGAAGTATCTGTGTTTGTAGCAACAGTTTGAAGGCTGAATTCAGTAGATCTTGTTTGGGTTTATGTTTCTCGCGTCCTGAGAAACCCTTCTTTGAGCCTTGTCTCGGAAATTCATCCGTGACATAATTCCTCACCCGCTCTCGGCACAATCACAATGTCTTAGAGGTAATTGTTTTTTATAAATGTTTGTAAATGGTAGAGAAATGTTGGTATAGGCTTCGAAATTTAAAAATTTTTTTTAGGAAATTATGTCGTTTTAATAGTTCTAGTAATTATTTTAGAAACATCGAATTATAAGAAACTCCTCGATTAACCTCTTATTTTCAAAGATTCTGGCTTAGGTCTGAAAGCCCTTAAAATCCTTAGCTCCCATTAAAATCAGGATAGCTTTTACGAGTTCTGTGTGTATCTGTCAAGGAAACTCGCCATATTAACATTATTGTTCTGAGGAAATCTTCTTTAATTTTTAAGCTACTGGCTAGCAATGCCTAAAAGGTTTTTCATATGTTGGGTTGTACCACATGAAATGTCCGATTTTTAAAGCCAATACTATTTTTCCGTACATTTTTATTCAATCAAAATAGGATCCGTTGGCATCTATGACATCCTTCAAAAATGATACAAGGCCAAATATTCATTTTTCAAAGAAGTGCTGACTTTTTGAGGCAATGAAATCTTCAAAGGCTTTCATGATCTCTATTCGGTTCCGGAAGACCTTCTGCCGCTGAAATAAATCTCGATTGCAGAAAAGATGGTAATCCGTTTGGGAAATATCATGATGCGGAAGAATTTCAAATCCCTACTGCAACAGTTTTTTCATCGTTACTTGTGAGGAATTGGGTCTAGCATTGTCATGTAAAAGGATCGGACCGTACTTATTAACCAACGCAGGTTGCTTTTCAGCCAAATTGCCATGCAATAGGTCGATTTAATCACAATATGAAAAGCGGATTGGTCCTTTCGATGTCCACCGAATTGTCACCATAACCTTTTTTGGGTGAAGATCGGGTTTGGGGGTGTGCTTTGGTTTTTCATCTGCATCCAAATACTGCCCAGATCTTTTACGATTATCATACAGTATCCAGTTTTCATCATAAGTGACTATCCGGTGACAAAACGGTTCAGTTTGGTTTTTTAATGTAATCGATGCGCAGATTTCCAGGGGCCGTAGGTTTTGGGATTCTTTCAGTTCATGGGGTATCCATTTATCGAGTTTCTTTACCTTTACCGATTTCGTTGAGTCCGCATCCACCGTTGCTCTTTAAACATCATCGTCAACTAACGTTTCCGACTTCCCAAGTGGTTCATTTTCGAGGCAGAACTCTCCCGAACTGAACTTTCCAAACCAACGTCGTATAGTGCGTTCGTTTGCCGCTACATCCTCAAATGCGTCATTAATGTTTCATGGTCAATGACGCATTATGCCCCATTTTAAATTCGTAAAGGAAGAGGGTTCGAATTTGAACTACCGACAGCATGGTAAATAATTCCTAAAAAAAAAAACCGTACTTCTAACGAACCCTAAGATTCTCGCACGTCAGGCACACGTACCACTTTATTTTATCAAAAAAGAGAATTTAACGTTCTGGCACAGATGTTCACTTGAGAACTTCTTATTTCCAACTGAGTGAAAATCGGACATTTCATATGGTACAACCAAATTCAATTACTTAGACTGCTTGTATTATCTTGCGTATAGAAACTGGATTAATACATAAATAATAAAGGTAGCTTTCCAACTTTAACACATTAGTGTGCAAACTGAATCCTTCAGCTAAAGTATACGAGTAAATCACTGACCTCCTGCACTTACAAATATTGAAACTGGTTTAATTTTGTTTGGTTTTATTCTACTGATCATAGTGCATACAGAAGTACCCTTATCATGGCAAATATAATTGCCATTTTGAAAAAAAATTTAATTCAATTTCTAACGTCGTTTAAATTGTTAAGTCATTTTAAGTGCGTTTGAAACTTTTAATTAAATTCTCCATTTCCAACCCGAGACTCTGGTCGACTTCTCTTAATTGCAATTGTGATCGTTGTTTTAAATCTCCACAAATTATTAATCTAAATATACACATTTAATTTTTTTTTCTTAAAATCAAAATACAGTAGAATTGTAAACTTTGCCACAAAAAAGTTCAACCTCGGCAGTGGATAGCTAGGTAGACGAGGACTCTTTAATGCAAATATATATACCTAAATGATTTAGATAATGACGGCTCTATTACTCGATTACACAACAGAATGAAAGAAGTAATAAATAAATGCAAATACGGCTTCATACTTAAAACTACCACAGGAATCACTGCCAAGAACCACATTAGTGGCGCTTCCTTGAAGCGCCGTCTAATTCCTTGCCCTTGGCTATAATCAAAATGTTGAATCAGAAAAACTGAAAAAAAATGAAAGAATATGAAACTAAAATGTATCTGTTCGCTGTATTTGTCGTTCAATTTCATCTAATTATGGGAAAATTACGCTCTGCTTCGGCTACACAATTATCACCTAAGTCCGTGCGAAAAAAATGTTCATTAAGTTGGGAGAATTGTACTCCTTTACTTTCAAAAGTTCTTTTTAACTTGATATTTTGTACCTTTTGAGAAGGAAGGAGAAAAGGTTAAAGATTGTGTGGTTGGTGTTTTTTCTTGTTTCCTTTTCGAATAAGAAATGTTGGACCAAAGGACTTTGAATGTTATTCACTTTTAATTTGAGGGAAATTTAATGATGCGGGAAAATTAAAGCTGTCGCTGCTAGGAGTAGGGAAAATAAGATTCGGACACATTGACAAAAAGAGTCTTCACTTTTTCTGTCGTTGCCACCTTTGGGCTTAGAATTTGAACTGAAGTTGTTCTGCTTTATTGTTGTTTAAAGAAAGTAGGAACTGAACGTAGTTCTACCCAACTTTAAAACGTAAGACTACACTATTGTAAGCAGAGTAAAAAGTCAAAATATTGAGTTTGCTAGAGACTTTTCATGCAAAGTTGAAGGTTCTTTAAAGGACTTAAAGTTGTTTCTCAGAAGAAACAAGCGCTGTCCACATTTTGTGTGGGTGTCAGTGAAACATTTTACATTTTAGAGCGCCAAGAATTGTCCATTAAAAAGTAGTGATCAAATGGTTTAATTCGCATGAAAATAATATTGACAAACACTTTCTTACGGTCTGGTTAGCCTTTAAAATGAAAATTGTCAAAAAGCATTATCTAATCGAAACGAAGGCGTAATAAGTACGATATGTTAAAAAACAACTACAATAAAGGAAATAAAAAATGGCAAGTCACGTAGTATTTGTATCAATATGTATGTAAATAGCTCTTATTTCTCAGAACGTGCGTCTATTAGAAGAAGAATGATTAGTTCAGTACTCAAGTACTCCGTCGTATCAGTTTCACTGCTGCGCTGTTTGCAGGCTGCATATATTTACGAACTTAACTACCATGATCTATAGGTCACTCTGTTTTGAATATTCTCATTAAAGGGCTGAAAAGTCCGTGCCGTTTCTAACAGAGTGCACCACTTAAATTAAGTTCATACCATTTTCAGTTAGTACCAACCTTCAAAAGATACGTGTATAAATTTGACAGCTGTCGGACGATTAGTTCTCGAGATATAAGACTCGGAACGAAAATTCTGGCGGAAATTTTTTGTACTATATCGACTATATAAATTTCTGACAGATCGTTGGCGGGAACAAATTCGTATAAAAAGTGAAAATTCGGTACGGGATAATATTATTAATTTTGTTAAGGAAATTTTTGTTTTCAAATACGTGTTGGGTTAAAATATCGAGAAAAGATACGCGAGTTTCGAAATAAGTGCTTGTGAAGTGTTTAGATGGGATAGTTTAAATAGAATCGTGCTTTAAAAAATGTAAATAAAGCGTTTATTAAACGCGAAGAAATTGTTTTTCTTGTTATTTCTTTATTCAACATTAAGTTCGTAGTGAATAATATAAAGAGTTTATTTAATATATTGTTAAACAAGTCAATAAAGACAGTGAAATGCAACTTAAAATTTTCATAGATGGAATCCTATTAATGTTACAGCAATATTATTTCAATGGGAATATTTCAATTGGTGAAACTGAAAAGCTGGTTCAAATTGATCTTGGTTCTTAAGTTATAATTGAAGCAGAATCAAGTGCAAGAGAGTAATTGCAACCAGCTTTCAGTATTCTTTCACTTTCAACAAACGAAATAGTCCTTTTAAAATATTCTGCTATGAGTATATGCATATACATACACATGTGTAGTATTCCAACTATGCGAATTTTCAGCAGGATTTCACTATTTTATTGATTTGTTTAACCATATATTTAACAAAAAGACACTATATTACACAGTATTCACTAAATATTTAACTGAAAAGTAACAACACAACAACTTCTTCGTGTTTCACAAGTTCTTTGTTTACATTTTTTTAAGCACGATTCTATTTAAATTAACCCATCTAAACACTTCACAAGCACTTATTTCGAAACTCGCGTATTTTTTCTCGACAGTTCAGCTTTATGCTTATCAGAAAAAAATTAATTCTTTAACTAATTTATTTAGTTTGTTCCACACCGAAATTAAACTTTACATATGATTTTACTCCCGGCCAAAATCTGTCCAGTCGTGCAGGTAAAAAAAATGTAAACCAAGGGGCGCTGAAAGCACTTTACCGGGTGTCAATAGCGTTGTGAGTGAAGCAACTTTTGTTATTGTGAAAAAAATGGATTCAAAGCAATTTCGTGTGTTGATTTATCAGTGCTTTTTGATGGGAAAAAATGCAGCCGATGCAAAGAAATAGCTTGATAAGTGTTACCCGGACTCTGAATGGCCGAACGAACCATTCGCAAGTGGATTGAAAAATTTAAAAGTGGTCATACAAGCACCGAAGATGATGCACGCAGTGGACGTCCAAAAGAGGCTGTTTCAGATGAAAACATCAAAAAAGTCCACAAAATGATTACGAATGACCGTAAAGTGAAGTTGATCGAGATATCTGATGCTCTGAAGCTACCAAAAGAGCGTGTTGGATATATCATATACGAATATTTGGACATGCGAAAGCTCTGTTTAAAGTGGGTGCCGCGTTTGCTCACAGTCGACCAAAAACAACAACGTGTTGATGATTCAGAGGAGTGTTTAAAGCTGTTCAACCGCAATAAACCGAATTCTTGCGTCGGTATGTAACAATGGATGAAACTTGACTCCATCTCTTCACACCAGAGTCAAGTCGGTAAAAAAAAAAAAAAAAACGACAACAAAATCAACAGTCGGCTGACAAGGTTATGGCAACCGTATTTTGGGATGCACGTGGAATAATTTTCATCGACTATCTCCAAAAGGGGCAGACTATCAACAGCGACTATTACATTGCGTTGTTGGAGCGTTTGAAAGACGAAATCGTAGAAAAACGGCCGCATTTGAAGAAAGAGGAAGTGCTGTTTCATCAAGGCAATGCACCGTGTCACAAGTTGATGAAAACGATGGCAAAATTGAATGAATTCGGCTACGAATTGCTTCCCCACCCACCGTATTCCTCATTCCTATTTTGCTTTCACCTCATTTGTCGAAGCTCGGTTGACATAGCAAAACCATTTCAAGCTTTAATTGAGAAGATCAATTGTTCATAATTTGAAGACTTTCTTGGATTCATGTACTACTTACTAGACACATTTTGAGCTACCCGATGATACTCGTATCTTTTTTATTTTCGTCCGTTGCTATCGTGTTAGCTAAGAGTTTACGATAGAGCTCACACATAAAAATCGTACTCTGGTACTATTACTCCTCCTAAATTGATGTCAGGAGTTATGTTTGAAGTTTCGAAAAAACGGTAGCTTAGATGTTTTTTTCTTAGTAGCGCCTTTAAGCAATTATTTATAATTTCTTGTGGAGCTGTTGTGGCGAATTGGAAATTGAAATGGCTATCATTGGCGAAAACAACTTCTAAATCTGCAATTATTCGCGCTGTTCTTCTGTTTGAACCTCTCATTACAGTCTCATATATGTCTCGGATGCATTTAAAGGTCTTAGCGCAGCATACTTTTAGATGACTAGAAACTTTTTCGAACGCTTTTCCTAAATCAAGTAAGGTGATATGCAGATATGTCCAATTGTCGCGATATTCTTATTTCATTATCCGTAAAATTTGAAAAGCTCACTCGCTATCGTAGTATGCAAAACCCCGGCTTATTCTTTTTACTGCTTCGCTAATATCGGTTTAAGTACAATTTTGCGATTTTTCTTCGTTTGCGATGTTTTATTGTTGTTTCCAGAGCATTCTAGTTCGCCGCTTCAATATGTTTCGATTAAATTTCTTCCGCGTTTTTCCTCATTGTGCAAAAAATTTTAAAACATTAACTCGTTTACTTATACTTTCGCATGTCACTGCTTTTATCGCTTATTGTCTATTCATTTCTTCCTATTGTTAATGATCCTGCCCTCCCTATAGTTGATTCTCCATGCCGAGGTGTCTTTTTCTGTCAAACTTGATTTTGTTTCAATTAAAATAGCACTTCCCAATAGGCCCCTGTACGTTATGTGTTGCTACATTCTCCCAGCTCAGCCTATCGAATCCTACTTCCTTCCATTTACAATACTTCCATTTACGCCAACGACACTAAGTTCTCCAAACTATTTGGGGTGACTCCCATTATCCCATATTCTCCATCAAGAAGACCTCGGTAGGTAGTCTCCAAATTTTAATCTATGACTTTGTCACCTAAGTCCAATCAATCTCACCCTCGACTTTATTTTCTGCATGACCAACCTGTATAACAGGTTCAATCCCTTCGCGACCTTGGAATATTATATGATAGAGAGTTAAACTTCTGTTGGTATATTTATGAGATAATCCTTAAAGCCAACTCATCATTTGATTTTATAAAACGATGGTCTGAAAAAATTTGCAACTTCTATGTGACATGGTCACTTTATACTACCCTTGTTCGGCCCCTTCTCGAATATGCCAGCCAAGTGCGGTTCCCCATTCAGCAAGTTCATATATCCCGAATCGAGAACTCAAAGGCGTTTAATTTTTTTATTTACATTTATTTGACATTCTCATCATTCACTGACTGCTCTCTGGTTCTGTGAATTGCACTTCCCTCTATAATTCTATTTCCTTTAACATTAACCTGTATAAATGATACGGTTTCTCCAGATTAGTCTTTATCACTCATAAAAGGCTATGGCCGCACTTATTCTGCGTCCCTAAAAAAACGCAGAAGACATCATGCTAATCCAGGAACTATGGATCGTAGAAAGCTCTATATAAGGGACAAAGGTAAGATTAGAACTTGTATATTAGTGAAACGTAGCCTTAATGAATTTTTACTTCCTAACCTCAGCGACCACGGCTTAAAAGTTGCCAGACTGGAGACTGTCAAAGGTTCCTACTGGCTGGCGTCGAGATATCTTGGCAACGATCATGTGGGCCGTCTCCTTGTTGGCAACCTAGGAAGGGCGGTACTGGAAGCTTTAAGGCTATAAACAGACCTCATCATCGGGTGCAAGGCTAACGCACATCACACGGTATGGGGCGGTACTAACATCAACGATAAACGTGAGCCGCGTTTTTATAATATTGAGAGTACTAACCTTATTATTTGCAAGATTGATAAATATTGTCTCCGAGAATACCACTCAAATGCTAACAATCTGGATGGTATCGTCTGAACTCTCAATTCATTTTCAGACCACAGATACATCCAATTCAGTCTGATGATGCGAATTATCGGAAAACTGATTGGCTAAAATGCAGAGGAATCCTTTCAGAAACACTATCCCCTGAACTGTCTATTCCCACGCGTGACACCAACGAGCTTGTCATGAAAGTCAATTAATTCACTCTGGCTCTAAATCAGGATATTTCTGCTTCCTGCCCTCTTATTCAACCTAGAGGCGAGAAAAAGCCGCACTGGTGGGCACTTTTCTACCTAGCAAAAAGCACAACAAAAGTGACTGACTATGACTCGTACAAAGAATCAATAAGAATATATAAAAAAAACAACTGAGGAAGACAAAGCGACAATCCTGGAGGTAATTCTTGACAAAATAACAAATCCCTGAGGCATCGTGGCTTTGAAAAATCCTCTTTACAAGATATAAGAAAAATAGGTGTTTGAAGAAAAACGATAGCCCTTGGGCAACCTCAAGTGATGAACCACTCAACCCGCTATTGGACACCCACTTTCCAGCTCCCTACTTGTGGCCAGTGACAACCAAAACAGGACTACTGCAACCGTGACCAAAATTCACGGTCTGATTGCAAGACACAAGCTGCTTTGGGCGTTGCATAGCTTCAAACCATACAAGTTTTCTGGTGCGAACGGCATAATACCTGCCAAGCTACAAAAGGCCCTCAGATGTTATTCTGCCCAAGTTAGAGAATATCATAAGGAGCTGTGTAGAACTGATCCACATTCCAATATCATGGAGAGAAGTCAATGTAGTTTTGATTCGCAAAGCAACACATCCGCAATCACGACTGTGCTGTCAATTCTGAAGGTAGATGACTCACTTGGGGAGTTGATATGATAAATAGCAGGATAATCAATTCCAAACTGGAGCTTCTGCTAAAAGATGCGTCAGTAGACGTACGCCTCAAAGCGGTGTCCTTGCTCTCCTTCTTTGGAACTTAGTGGAACTGCTGATATACTCGTAGCTGGAAACGGCTGGTAGCAGGGTGATCGCCTATGCAGATGACGTTGCTATAAAGAACTCCTTCAGCTAAATCTTAATAGATTAACCCGTTGGGCAGATCTTTGTGGATTGGGATTACACCCCCATAAAACGGATCTTGTCCCATTTTCCAGGAAATGTAAAATTTCAGAAATGTAAAATACAATCATAAATAGTACCAGTTTAGTTTTTTCCGATACAGCAAAATGTCTGGGTCTCATTTTTGGCAGGAAACTAAACTGGAAACCTAACATTCAAGAAAGAGTCAAGAAAGCTACAGTAGCTTTATTCTCTTGCAAAAAAGCGATTAGGAACAAATAGTGCCTTCAACCTCGCATAACCCACTGGCTATACATCTCGATCATAAGACCGATACTCACATACATATTTTATTTCACTTGATACTCCTCGATGTCTTCCGCAGGCACGTAGCTGCGACTGCAGCTATTCGCCTTAAAGCAGCTACACAGTGGACAAAGAATTTATTTGGCCACGCTAATATACCAATCGCTACGTGCAAATCAATATTAAAGCTGTATGCCAATAAAAGAATATATCTTAGGATTACAGGTCTGGTAAAAGCTGGATCTGAATCGCTCTAAGAACTTGATCTCTCATAATAGGAAATATGTCAGCGCCATCATGGGTATCACCACTGGACCCTGCCTTAAAGGCAAGAATACAAGAAGGCTTGGCGCTTTTACAAACGATTTCTGTAGAAGCTGTTTGTATGAGGAGAAAGGGGAGACAATCCTCCACCTATTCTTTACCAGGTCTCTCCCAGAGAGGAAAACTTCGCTTAGGAGCTTTCATCTACAATGACTTAAGTGATCTAAAGAATATAGACGTTAGCATAATCACAATTAGCGAATAGACATAAGAGGATTGGTCTTTCCAACGGCCACGTTTACCTATCTACATACCTAACATCTGGTTCCGACAAGCATGCTAATCGACTACCTATAACCAAATGACTTAGAGTTAATGTAACTATTTATGGTGAAAATACTAGTAGCATATCAAAGCTTCTTTGAAACATGATCCTTTGGCAGTAGAATAGGAATAGGTTTTTTCTTCCTTATAAGTGAATCCCGTGCGCTAAACATTCTTGCTGAATAGTCCAGATAATACTACTTCATGAGTCCTGCAATTCATTTGCAGTCAACTCCGAAACCTTTACTATTAATTGTTGCCGTCTTGTCCATGAATTATGCACGAATCGTAAGTTTCTTATAGTTTTCATATCTGTGGCAATAAGACAGAGTAGCTTATGTTAAAAAAAGTGTTTTTGAATTATTGACGTCTTTGTCTATATTTGTTGTTTATGAACTTTTTTTTTTTAATGCTCAAACATAGAGTACAGAATACACGTTATATTTTGTTTTAATTTGCAAAAACCTATGAAGAACAGTGTATAGAAAACGTGATTTTAGCAATTAAGTTCTTTTGCTAAAATCAATTTGGCGATTATTAATGCCTTATGTACATAACATAAGTTCTTCTGTCATACTCTCAGAAATTATTATGATGTCCCAAATTTGACTTAAGACTTTATGATGAATTGCAGATTACAAAAAAACAAAACATAAAGAAATTATATGAAACTTTTATTAACTTATTTAATCATAAAAATGTAATTAAAGGAACTCAGTTAGTACAAATTTCATTAGGTTTTTCAAAATAAACATAAGATTTCAATTAAAACCGTATTTTTTTAAACGTTAGGTTGTTGGTCTTCTTCATCACCTTCGGTGAAATCGGGATGAAAGTCGGCCACTTTAATGCCAATTCAACTTTTATAAAAGGGATGATAAATATTGTCAATCAATGGCAACATACACAATAAATCTTGCTTTTTCTTCTCATTGATTACAAGTGGTGAAGAATAATATTTCAGCAGATCAGCTATTTTGATGGAAGCGTTTTTAATTCTTCGATTTCATTAAGTTATGTTTTGCAATACACTGTACCAAACTCTTTTGTGAACCTCATCCACTATACCTTTTGCCAACAAAATATCTCTCCATCATTGTCCATCTTTCGCCACATAAATTTTTCCTTGGAAACAGCTGAGAAATTAAAAATCTAATCTTGATTTATTTCCTTAACTTCAAATTTGTTTTTTACGCCCACTGTTCTCAGGAATTGATACCAATCACGTGGATGATGTATTTTAACGGTTGTCAACTTTTTCTTTTTTTCAATTAGGGCAAGGTCCACGTCACATTCCATGTGAGTATGCTGTGGAAGAAGAAATTTGTGATCAATCGTTTCCACACTATGTTGCAGTTCCAAGAAAGTCTTGAACATTGAAGCAATAAAAGAATTTTTATTCTGTCCCGGGCACCAATCATTGTACAAAACCACATGTTGAGTTTCAGCTGGAAGGTTTTGAAGAATTTCTCCACGATTCGCTAACGCTTCGTGCCACATATAGCATATTGGCTGTCCTATATTACCGTCATGAACTGTTAAATTGTAATTCCACAATGGGCGTTTATAAAAAGAGACTGACGATCTCAAAAATGGCTTCGGCAGAACTTATTGCATGACAAACGTTAGAACTTTTATCGATGAGGAGTTTTCAGCTTTAGATTTGTCCATTGCTTTCGATTTATACACAAAATCTGCTTGAAGATGGTGATCATTTTGCTCCTTTTGAAGGTTCTCTGGTTCTCTCGTAGCAACGTCAATTTTCATTTTTAAAACTTCACACTTAGGTATGGCAAGTATCTAATTTTGGGTTTTTAAATTTCAAGTTCAGAGTGTTGAAAATTTTCGAAAACTTAGAAAGTAAACCTGGAACATACTGTTCTGAATAGAGCCGAAATAATTCTGCAACTGATAAATCGGTCGACAAATACATTTTGGAAGTATCACGTCTTGTGTAAGCGAGAGTGGGAACTTTTTATACATTCAATAATTTCATTTTCTTTTTTAGGAGGGAGTTTCTTAGGACCAGGGTGTTTTCCACGTAAATCACTTGTGAATGACCCAAAGCCTTCCAGCTTTTTTTAACGACTGTTTTCATGAAGGGTGTATCTAAAACATTTCTGCCAAACAGAAACAATTTCTCAACATATCTCCAAGAAATATTTGTTTATGTATTTCCTTTTTCTCAGATTGGTAAGGATCTTTTCTTTTCTTACATCGTCAACCAAAATCAAGCCGGCAACAAAAGCTTGTCTCAACTCAATAACAACCAAGTTCCCAGTACTACTTAAAAATAAGCTGTTGATTTGCAAACGTTATTTTTTCTCTACATTTGTTTCTCTACAATCTTCGTACGGTTAAATCTCTTACAACTTTTTCAGTTGTAGATATATAGCTTTTGGCGGAGTTTCTTTTTTCTTTTTGCATCTTCTTTGTTTGTTTGGCTGTTTTTCGGTATTTTCTTTGTCGTTTTCAATCTCCAAATAGATTTTGTTCTATTTGGCTCCCAGCATTTCTTGTATCGAAGGAAATTTCCGAAGGATCAGACGTGACAAAATCAGGATCGCCAAGTGAATCGTCTTTATCAAATTCTTTTAAATTTTCTCCTTCTGCCTCCATATTTAAACTAGTGTTTTTGGTTTCGCCAGCATTGTCTCCGTTTTCTTTTACGTTCTGGAAATCTTGATTAACCGATGTGTCTTGCACTTTATTATTTGTGCCTAAGAAATGTGTGGTTCCATTTCCTATTTTATATAAAACCTTATAATATGAGCTTACTAGCTGAGTTATCTAAATTATTTTCATGACCTGTAGATGTAGACCGTTCCATATTTCTATCGAAGTGCTTTTTTAATGCGATAGACAGCATTTTTCTTACACGTTCCATTTTTGAGACTAGGTAAGTAACCTAATGTAGAAAAGCTAAGCACACTTTTTACAGAGCAATATGTATACGCAACACACTTTACCGCGAAAAACTTTGAATAAAAAACTCTTTTTGCTTAGACTGAAGAACACAACTTTTTTTCTCTTAAGTGAATAGAATAAACTGGTATACATCCAACAAAACTAACTTACGTTGACATAAGTAACGGGTATTTAAATACTGTGTTGCAACATAATAGCTTACGTTCACTTAAGTTTTTCTGTCATACTAAAATTCTGTAAATAAAATTGTTTTAATTTTGATAGAACAACTTATGTTAACATATTAAGTGCCATAAATAAATAATTTAACAAAATATCTTAAGTAAATATAAGATTTCTTTAAAAAAAAAAACAAAAAAAAAACCAAAGAAATTTGAAATTCAGCCTAATTAAAACGACATAAGGTTTTCTGTGTAACATAAGAAAACTGCTTAACATAAGCTGATTTGTTAAAAGCACCGCATATTTGTTAAAACTTAAGTGTTTGGGAAACTTACGATATTTCTTCAACGGAACACTGTTTTAAAATTGGGGTAAGATAGAATAGTTGTTTTCAAACTATAGATTAATCTTAATTGAAAATCTGGAAAACCACTTATGTCGACTTAAGCTACTCTGTCTTATTGCCACAGATATAGTTGTGGTGAGATTTGGTGCGACAGTATTTGTACGCCTTTTTCGTTCAAGATTCACCCACTGTATGCGACATGCAAGGATTTTGATTTAGATTAGGGAGATTTGAGAAAATTTGGGCCAGAAAGCCACAAAGTTAATTGAATTAAATCTAAACGGTAAGCACCACGGGAGACTATGTCAGCGGGGTTAAGCTTTGAATGGAAATGCTGCCATTAGTTTGAGTTTGAGAAGGATTAAATTACTGCAACTCGATTTATAATAAAAGTTTCAAAATTCAAAGATTCTTCAGACTACCAGGACAATGGATGAATCAGTTCAATAGATTAACTTCTCAAAATTTAAAAATGTGATTAATTTTATCAGCTACCACATAGCTATAACCAATTAATAGAAACTTGTTACTGGAACTTTCTGGGCACAGAAATTTTACTACGATGCTTCCATTATCTGTTATAGATCGGATGTATAGACACTGGCATATCCGGAACTATATATAAGAGAAACCACGGAGTTGTGTAAATATTTGTATTAGAATACTAAACAACGCCATGTGGTCAAATTGAAATCTCCCAACATGCGTTAACTCTTCTCGGAAACGTAACCAAAGCTGCTGCATATAAGCCTTTACTAGTATTACTATTTGATATATGTATTATCCACAAGTGATCGAAGATCTTCGCTATTTCTTACAGTACAGCTCTTTTGGTGTTATGTATATTTTCGATTTTAGAGGAGTCGTAAAGAAATTTATCTGATGAGAGATCCCAATACATTCCCAGGGTCTTAATAGCATTGAGATCAGCAATTCTAAAAAGTAATTCCATATCACCTGCCTCTACGTCCTTTAAAATTCTGTCATTATTTTAGGAGCATTTTCGCAGTGAAAAACCTCTTCTGCTTAGTAATTCAATTAATTTTTTCTTTAGGTTTAAAGTTTCTTCTAATGTTGACCCACCGATTTGTTCGTCATCGACATAAAAATTATGGTTAATTGACCTAGCAACATTAGGAAAATCATGGCCTTTATATTCCGATAATCCTTCCGATACAAGTATACGGCAGGAGTAGTGCCATAGGTAACTGTGGTGGGTTGATACGTTTTTAAATCGTAATTAGGGTCTTGTCTCCAAAGAATCAATTGGAAGCGACTATCCTCTGGGTGCATTACGACCATACATTTTTGATATATCTGCCGTGAAGATGAAGACAAACGAACGAAATTTGACAACAACTGAAAAATTATCATTTTGAACTACAGGACCGGTGAGTAAGTGAAGCTCCAGTTGTGGTCTTAGCAGAACCGTTAAAAACAACTCTCATTTTTGTAGTTGAACTAATTGGCTTCAACACACGGTTATGATGAAGGAAAACGTGAGGCCTTGTCAGGTATACATTGGGAGCTAGTTCCATATGATTTAGAGCCAAAACTTCAGCAGAATAGCTTTTATAAAGTTCGTCGTTTCTCAGAGACCTCTTTTACAAATATTTAAAGCGGTTGAAAGGATTAAACGATTCACCTAGTCCTTCTAGTAATTAAACGGTAATCGTGCCTCATAACGACCACTCTCTAGCCAATAGGTATTAGAACAAAAGTGTTTCTCAGACTCTAGATCCGGTATCTGTATTGCATGCTTATTCCCCCTCATATTATCTACGGCTTCTAATTCATAAAATCTTTTTAAATTCCCGTGCAGGTTTATATCAGCTTCGATATTCTGTGATACGATTATATACATAGACAAATTGACTTGCGGTTTGGTGTTTCTGATTGTGGCGATATGGGCCAGCAACAACCCAACCAAAAGTCCTCTTTTGGAGTAAAGGTGGACTAGGTACCAATTTACATTGGTCGATTGACATCAATTTAAAGAACAAATCAGCGCCTAATGCCAGATCAACCTTTTGTGAAATGGGAAACAATGGGTCCGACAAAGAAATGTTTTTTGGTATAATCCTGTGTTCGGAAATATTGGTTGTTAATTTCTTTAACACGACGACTTCGATTGAGGTCTCAAACTCTAATACTCGCTATTTAATGACAAGGTGTGCTTTGTAATTTGATGACGATAGATTTTGTACTATTCCGCTTATCAATTGATTTGAGTGATACCTCTTCAAACCTACCATCTGAACTAACTTACCACTTATTAGATTTATTTGTGATCCGGAATCCAAGAGAGCGTGACGTGGGATTAATTTGTTAGCCTTTTTTGTAAATTAACTAGAGCAGTAGCTAGGAGTGTATTTGACGACGATGGATGTAGGTGTGTTGTAAATTCCAGCGTTCGCATTTAATTGAAAAATCGTGGGCATAACTGTTGAGACTAAGTGAGTAGTATTTAGAGAGCTAGATGAATGATCTACAATAACTGGTTTTGATGGTGATTGAAGGTATATATTATCAGAATGTAGTTGGTCTATTTTAATACAGTTTTGGAATAATATAAGTTATCATTCAAGATCGGAGGGAGATAGGTTTAATAATTTGCAACATTTATAGGTGAAATGGCCAAATCTTAAGCAAAATAAGAATTTGAGTTTGGGCACTGTAATTGTGATCAAATATAACGCACTACGTACCCTATTTACGTTACCCTTATTATTGTTAGTGATAGAACTATTCAATATACTGCTTTCTAATATTTGACATTCTCTTTTTAACAAACATTTTAAACTCACGCAGTGTTGGCAAGCGATCGACAGGTGGTTATTCATTCCAAGGATGTGCCGTGTTGGAATCCAATTTTGATGTCAGAATATGTATAACAACAAGACCATCCCACTGATTGACAGGACGATTTAAATTCCGTAAACTGCTCAGGTGGTTGTTTGCTTTATCCTTGAGATTTCTGTGCTCCATAGCGGATAGCCTAAGCATTCGGGGGAAATTAAAGATTGTTCTCAAACCGTTCCTTCAATTTTCAAGCGCTTCATTGTAATTGTGTTCGAAAATTTTTAAACCATTGACTGAAGATTTTGGTGATCATTCTAGTTTGCTGACTAAATGATGAAATCTAGACAATTTGCTCAAGTGAGGTTTGTTGTAAATAAGAGTATTAAAGGTTTGAAACCAGGGCATCCATGCAGTTATATCGCCTGTGAAGATGGGAAGTTCAATTTTTGATAATCGTTTGGGTTCAAACCTGTTTTCTGGATTGTTTGCTGATTTGTAGTCTGCGGGATGATTTTCAATACACGTACATAAACTGTAGCAGTGAAGACACAGAAATAGTAGGATTCCTCATTGTTTGAGCGTGTGAAAGTTTTTACTTCTAAGGCATGCCCTTCCTCAATCTTTAGTTGAACCATTTGGATGTGCAAAAATGCATCGTGCAGTTCCTTAAAGCATAGCTTTAGTCCAGGAATTGAAGTAAGTTCCAGATTTTTCTAGACCGGATATTTTAAATATGCTGTGTGTTGGAATTTTGTCTTATAGAATTTAGTTGATTGACACCTGCTCGGAAAATGGGCGAAATAAATAAATATTTTAAATTGATGAGAAGAGATTGTATTTTGATCACACACAGAACATTTAAAATATACATCTGTGCTTTACATCTACACTAGAGAATATTTACCAATTTTATAAAAGTTGATGAAAACTTTGACCTTTCTCTTGACCATTCTCAAGACATTTTGATTATGAGTGAAACTTTAATTAATAAACAAGACTAACTGGCGCTAATACTAATTGAAAAAGCTTCAAGAATAAAAGAAAGAATAGAAAGAAAGAACACACTTGAATCACCTGTGTAACCGGCTAAAACAGATTATTCGAAACTTAAAAAAATGCGGCAGGTACTTACCTTGAAAGTTTGGCAGCAGAAAAACAATCTAATTATTCGTTTTGGAAAGGAGTAAAAAGCACTGAAAGGTGTAAAGCCCATCATAGCATGTGACAGTTACACAATAACAAATACCACTCAAAAACGAAATAAGGAAGGCTTCCAAGTAATAGAAATCCTTAAAATGTTTCCGAGAAAAAGCATTACCTAAGCTTCTCTAAATTATAAACACGAAAATTAGATTAGAATACGTTCCGAGTCGGTAGAATGTTGCTGAAGTCATAATACTACTTAATCGTATATTACAAGCTATTGACGTAAAATATCTTGTCCCTGATTACCACATATGGTAGTATGTAGCAAACGTTCAGCTATTGATCAGATAGAATCACCGATGTAAACGAGAAAGGCCTTGAAGAGGGGAAAGCTTCGCTCAGATGTATTCTTTGACAAGGTGTGACATGGTGGCTTAAAATTCAAATTACAACAGGTCTTATCGTTAAGCCTACATGTGAATATACATATAATAAACTGACAACGTATTTCGAAAATAGACTTTTTCGTGTCAAATATGGAAAATGGTTTTCGCAATTCAAACAAATGTTAGCAGGCGTACTGCAAGGAAGTGTTCTCGGTCCGCTTCTATACCTGTATATATCCGTGACATACCGCAAGAAGTGTTAACTGTTTTAGCTACCTACGTTTTCTGATGACACTGCTATACTAACAACAGATGGCTAAACGATTGAAGAAACAACAGCAAAAAACTATCACACATTGCACCACAATCCGGAATTCAATTCATACTGAAATCGTTATTGCTGGCGATTTCAATACACAATTCTATTTGACTTCGATATTCTGAACACACAACACCCGAAATACGGTGTGTTGACATCTTCGCTGTGGAAAATACCTTGATCCAGCATGTATATGAGACCACACGAATACCAGACGTTGGTAGTCACACTGCTAACACATGCTCTAGGCTCGTCGAACTATTGTGTCATTAGAGCTAATTTATAGTAGACAACTACATAGTTAAAAAAAAAGTTCCTAAATAAACGTATGGCAATACGAGAAATCCAATTGGAGCTGACTTAACAGCTGGTCGTTACGTTTCCTCGATAACGATCACAGATATTATTCTCTCTGGGATGCTTTATCCCTCATCGGATGAAGAGTATCAAACTAAAAGAAAAGGCATGGTACTACTCAAGCTGTAAAGAAGCTGTCAGAGTTAGGGAAATGTTCCGGTCCCACAAGACTAACCCGACAGAGGAAAACCGAAAAAAGTTCAAACGAACCAGGAGTGTCTTCAATGCCTTTCTTAAGCATGTAAAATTAGAATACGACCAAAACTGAGGCATGCAATACCACAATGTCCCATGGTAGTAAAAATTGTGGGTCGTTCGTCAAAAATATAAGAAATTCCCCGGCCAGCTCAACACTTCTAAATTGTGCTTTGTATTCGCCTACACTTGAGTGCGTCGATCTTAATATACATAAATCCACTGGTCTCCGCTTCTTCTGAATAGGTGTTCTTCCTCGCTGGCAAAACCACTGAGTGAGCTTTTTCGTCACTCCTACTGTTTAGGACACTTTCTGAGCAGATGGAAAATAGCATTTGTCCAGTCCATCCCTAAACAAAGGTGAATCTTCTTCTCTCTCTTCTTACAGACCCATTGTAACTATGTCCCTTCTTTTTTCCCCTTCTTTTCATGGAAACGCTGATAAATCGTCAGCTCATGAAATATCACGAAACGCGGAAACTTCTCAACGATCGGCAGTATAGTTTTCGTAATGCCATGTCTCACTGAAAACTGGAAACAAAGCGTACATCAATCTGGTGAAAGCAAGATAGTTGTACTTGATATTTCTAAGGCATTTGACAGAGTCTGGAATCAGGCTTTTTTGTCGAAAATGAGTGCTTTTTCGGTCGATGATTGTCTTGTTTAATGGATTAGAAATTACCTTTCGGAACGTTCAATTCAAGTTGTCTTGGATGATTTCAAATCTGATATTCACAAAATAAATGCTGGTGTGTCCCAGGGCTTTGTTCCGTCTCCGACACTCTTTTTAATTTTCATTAATAATCTCTTGTCTGTTACTTCTAATCCAATATATTTCTTTGCTGACGATAGTACTCTCTGCTTTTCATATTCGTTCCCGCACTCACGTCCCTGATCTTCAGCTGTAGAACGAGAACCCCAGCGTATGTTAAGCTCATTAAATTCCGTTATTAGCTGCTTAACTTATTGGGAAACCGCTAACAGAATATAATTTAATGCGTCAGAAACACAGCTACTGTCTGCTGTCGTTAAAGCTTAACACCCAGCTTAAACACCCAGCCACTATCAATGAATGGCAATTGGATAGTCGAAACCGAAAAACTGTCCATTTTCGGTATGTGAGTCAATGACAACCTATGTTGGAATGACCACATATTTGATGCAGCGACAAATCTGCGAAATGTCTAGATTTCCTCAAGCGATGAAAATATTTCGCCCTCTCTGATCTGTTTTGAATGCATAAGGTATTCATCCGCCCAAATTTGGAGCACAATGCCCACATCTGGTCAGTTGCTCCTAAAACATCTCGGCACCTGCTAGATAGGATTCAAAACCGTGAGATAAAAGTAATTGGTGATACTTACAATATATCACTCAAAGAATGGACACCCTCGGACACCGACATAATGTCTCCTATCTCACTTTGTTTTATCGCTATTTCCACCTTCAATTCTCCGTTGAAATCGCCAGTAGTATTCCTCCCCTTCAAACCTTCAACCGTAATCATTATACCCTCATCCGTACTTCTCCTTCTTCCTCCCTAAATTTCATTCGCCCGCCCAGTGTACAAACATTTTAAGGGTACACAAATCTCTTGATGTTGTACTACAAAGGGCTCCTAAATGTGTATATGAATGAAGAAAGGACTATCGGATAGCGCTCAATGAAATCAAATCTGTTCAAGTAAACTTTATGTACTGGGTCTGTATATATATAGACGAATATATTTACTTTAAAAAATCTTCCAATCTTAGCATCGAGAATAAGCTGCAAATATACGATACAAGCAAGTGCTGAAGCCGGTGTGGACCTATAGTATATACCTCTGGGGTTGTACCAAGAAAACGAATGCCAATTTTTCACAAAGCAATAAGGCGCTGAGTTGAATTGTCCATGTACCGTGTATATAAGAAATAACGATGTGCACAGAGACCTCGGACAGTTGACAAAAATTCGAGAAAGCACAAAATTCAAATAAATGGACACTTCAATAACACAATCCTACAAATTTTGAACGAAGGAAATCTGTTGCGTCGTCTTCAAAAAACAAAACCTTTCGACCTAGAGCGATCAATTATAACAGCTTTTAAATAGCGGAATTTTCATTGTTTTGTGATAGAAAAATTGCTTGATAAATCGAAACTTGGCTGCAGTTACATACACATTGACTTAGTAGGGAGGTGAAGGAGAGTACGATAACTTTGGCACCAAAAATTGATAACGGGTTTTTATAGAGGGGTCAAAAACAAGCATTTTTTATTATGGGTGGGGGGGGGGGGATCTGCGCTCCGTTTAGGAGGTAGGGCCAATTTTATTAAAAAAATGACTTAAAATGGAAAAAACAACGGCAACACTTACAATAAAGTACTGTACCAGTTTCGAAAGTCAGAAACCTATTCTACAACCCTAAGTGCCAGCTATATTATTTGTATCAATAGTTTTTAAGAAATTCGCATGCAAACCCAAAATTTTGATAAAATTTTTTTAGAAAACGGCTTCCATCGACTGTTGGATCAGTTACGAGCACAACCATAGGTGACATGAATCTCCAGGTAGCACGTAAATCGAACGAATGCCTCCAGATGCTTCTTAGAGGTCAGTGGGCTTCTGGTGTCAGTCGGCAGGAAAGACTTTAGAATTCTTACTAGCATTTAAGTGGCATCACCTCCTTCTTTATTGTGAAAGCAATTTTTCTGTAGAAATCGGGTTACAGGTTACTTTCTTTTGGAGCTGACATGATGGGTGGTGGTACTGTATGTCTCTTACCCCTTTTACTTTCATTAAAAGTAACATAACAGGTGCAAAATGAATTATTTAATTCTGTAAATGTTTGTTTTGATAAAGAAAATAATCAAGCATCTTTCACTTACTCGAAATTTGTTGTGCCTATATTTTCCAAAAATTTTCTAAAATATAGAAAAAAAAACTTTGTTGTCTCGGCATTATGAAATATTTACCATTTTGACATACATATATCAAATATACAAACACTTTCTGAAAGGTGCAACTACTAAACGAATTATAAACACTGTCAGTAGATGAAACTTTTCACTTCCATTCCATTTTTGGGTACGCGAAGCTCCTGGTTGCTTTGTCATATGACAAATGCAGCTTGCCTCTTGGTTGGCATGACTAAAAGTTTTAACTTATTCGTAACTTGTACCAGTTTTGTGTGCTGCTTTCTATGCCTGAAAGTGAGGCAAGGTTACTGTGTGCAAAGTTTCGGTACGTATTTGGCGGCACTACGCACCACCGTGCCTGTGCTTTTTAAGATTAATGCCATTTCGGGTTCTTTTTGTTGCAGGAGAATTCCCCCAAAAGACGAAAGTGGAACTAACGCAATTATGTTGCTCAACTAATTTGCCGAAAGTTATGTTTTCTCGTTGGCGGTTGTGGTAATTGTTTTTTTTTTTTCCTTTAATTTCGTATTTAATTTTTTCACTTTTCAGATTCGCACTGTTTAAGTTGAAAATTATGTAAATGAAGCCAAGTATTTGCGTGAAACTTTATTTCTGCCGCGCGTAGCACTGCAGTTTGTTTGTTCGGTTGAAAAGTGTAATAAAATGAGCGTTCCAAGGTAAATAGAAATTTTGGAAAATTTTATTGCACGATGTTTTGAAGAGGCAGCTGAAAGTTGGTTATGTTAAGTGTTGACACTGAAAGGAGATTTGTGTAGGTACATTTGAAAAGATTGTAACCAGTTTAGCAATTAGAAATCCGCCAAAAACTGACAGAGCTTTATGAACTCCAATGAGATTTGAGGTAAATTATTTTAGCATGAGCAAACAAATTGGGATAAGTACTCTGGAAACACTTTGTTAACTACACACATAAATGACGAGTATATTTAATTGCTTCGAAGGAAAGTGCACAGTAGGAATATGTAACATCATGTTTATGGAGGGGTGTGCTAGGAACAGAAATTTAACTTCTTTTAATAAAGGAAATTATTGTAATGTTCAGAATATTTCTTTCGACATTTCAAATAAAATGATCAGCCGGTTTAACAGTAACTTTGAGGGGTCGTGAGATGTCGCTATTTGCGACCTCGTGAAAAATAATGGAATGGTTTATGTTTTCGCCCTTGCCATTAACTTTGACTGGGGTCGGGTTCTTACTTTTGCAGGAAAAAAAATGCGGGTCAGTAAAATCTTGAGATAAGACACATCTGTCATAAAAGGCAATTCACTCGAAGAAGAAGTTTTAATGACACCATGAGCGCTGCTATCTGAAATATATTGCTCCTGGTAGGGCAATCATTGACAGTGAAGTCATAGTTGAAAGAGGAAATTAAAAGTAAAATCCAGAAAAATTCCAGAGGTATCTGGGGTAAATTACTCTGACTGAGAAGGGTGGTTTAAACTTGATATATAGCCCGACCGGAGGGAATAATATAGCCAATGAACGACTATGTAGCAAGCACCGCGAATGTGATTAGTACCTCTTCAGATGAACACGCATATACTTACATCCATCGATGTACACAGGTGCGTGGATCTACATAAACATTCATCACAGGGTTTAGCTCAGCCTACTGTGTGTAGATGAGCGGATGGTGAACGACCTGCAGATATGCAGGTTAGTTTTGTATAATCAAAAAACAGTTCCCAACAAAGAGCGGCAGAGCAGAAGGA
This sequence comes from Volucella bombylans, assembly GCA_949129095.1. Taxonomy (NCBI): domain Eukaryota; kingdom Metazoa; phylum Arthropoda; class Insecta; order Diptera; family Syrphidae; genus Volucella; species Volucella bombylans. The sequence goes on from OX422142.1 coordinate 94,469,034, forward strand.
CTCTTTCCAGAGGAGCTCGACAATTAGCCAATGCGAGATGAAAGGAGAGTTCCAGAGTTGCAGAGTACAAAAAATGAATGAAGGTGAACTGAGGCCCAAGCCGAGGCCGGATCACAACAACGAGTCGCCACATGTGACTCGAAACGTCTTCAAAAGCCACTTCCAGTCGAAGGGAGCAAGCCACTCCAAGGCAAAGTGGATCCAATGCCAAAAGCCAAAGAGCCAAGAACTCAACAATGACATGAGAAAGTCACTACAAAAAGAATAAGAAGCAAAGCAAAATCGCCAAGGTGAAAACACGACCAGACGCAATCGTGGTGTTAATACAAGTCGTTCTACCCCAAAGGGTGAAGTCGCACTCCAAGCTCCGCAGCTTAAAGAAATCGGCGAAAGACATTATGCGGACCTAAAAAGGCGACTTACTGCTCCGACTCTGTAAAACTGGCGACCGAAGTGAACAATTCTGGGGCATAATCGGTGAAAACCTTGCCTGCGAGGCAGATATCCGCATACTTACATAGAGATCAACGGTTAAAATTAAACACCTCGATGAAACCGCTTATAAAAGAGTAGAGTAGAAACTACGGAGAGGAATATCATATATAAGAAGTATGCACAAATTATGCACTACGCTTGTGGTGTAAGAAGATCCAGAGAGAAAACGATAGACCTGCAGCTTGGGGTAGCAAATGTTCGGTACTGATAAACTGAAACCACTGTGCAGATGCGGAGGACCTACTAAAAATAGAAAAAAGATCAACGTAGCTTTAATAACCCAGCTGTATACTCCTATATGTAAGTAGCTGGTTAAATGGCACCACGAAATAAGTAAGAGGATAAAAGAACTATGATGCAGACAATTTGCCGACCGACAACTTCATATTTGTTAGGATAAAAGTTGTATATTTCTATAGTTGCTATGGGCCCTCAGTCTTCGACTGACGATTGACTTGTCGGTGCTCTACGACATATTAGCTGACGCGTGGGGGAAGAACCTAGTGGCAATTATTGGGGATTTGGGTAGCAGTGCTATGGACCAGAGAAATAATTGTCCCCAAAGCTTTCACATCCCTGGACATTAGCCTGGCTCACAAATGGTGCGAGGAAAACATTTTGTAAGGCATTTATGAGCAGTTCACTCCTGAGGTGGCACTCGAAAGAACACTCACTAATGAGAGCGGCTTCACAGGTGAGCAGGCTGGTACTTACACCGGTGATACACAAGACAGGACCTCGGTGGGTAGCCAAGGCAGCTGGAAAAGGTGGAAGCTATGAGGGCGTACTCGAGCTTGTAGCTTGTGGGAATAAGTCTTCTGTGGACTTCCTGAGACGCTTCATTTTGGAAGTGTGCGATGCTTGGGAAAGCATCAAGCTAAAATGCACGACGGTGGCAAAGTTGGCAAAGTACACTCTGCCGACAGCATGGGTATGGGTTCCCTGTCTCTACACGTACCCTGCTAAGCTCCTGGGACTACTCCATGTGCAGAATCGGGATCTAAAAGCCGATACATGAAGAGTCCTTAAGTCGGGGCCTAGAAGGCAGTACGGGCAGCATTTTCTGCTATCCCTTAACAGGGACTGCTTACTATACCTCGAAAAATCGAAAAGTATGGTAAGGTATAGCATGGGTAGGTTGATGGTTAAGCCATCGACCAAGTGAAAGGACGACAAGGAACCCCCACAAGATGATGGAAGTGCTGCAGATAAACCTGCACCACAGTAAGGCAGCAACGGCCTGTCTGATGGAATACATCACCAGATAGGACGTCACAGCCGTACTCATACAAGAGGCCTGGATCAATAAGGACAACAAAATTCAGGGTCTTAGGCTGAAAAACTACGAGTTGTCCTGCATCCTTATCAAAAACCAAAAAGCGGCATTTTTTTCAATAATTACAGCTCAGGAGATCTGACAGTAACCTGTCTAACCTCGGGCGACTTCCCCTATGACTCCGAGGTAGTGATCTCGGAGAAGCGAAGGGACTTGGTAAGGCAGAAAAATTAGATGCTGGTACTGGGCTGTGACGCATACGCCCAGTTTTCAAAAATATCCTAGGAAGACTGATTGATTCCAAGTATACAGAAGTCATTAATATATACCTGGATACCAAATCAATCACCTGCAATAATATTGTTAACTTAGATAGGGCGGTGGAAAATATTAATAAAGGACTAACAATGGCGTTCGAGAAAGCTTGTCCCGCTAACAGAACACCTAAAAGGCTCAACCAAAATGGTGCAATAGGGAGACAGGTTTAAAATGAAAGAGGTTAGGAAACTCTATAACAATTCGAAGCTTTTCAGAAGCGACAGCAAATGGAACGAGTTCTTCGAATGTAAGAAACAATTCAAGTACGTAGTTAGAAAGTAAAAAAGTGCTTCATGGCAGAAGTACTGCGAATCTTTCACGCTAATAGACGAGGTTTCGAGGTTACGCAAAATGCTTTCAAAGGAAGCGAGCATTCCTAGCTACCTCGCGAAAAGTGACGGAACTGGGACTAAAAGTAGCCAAGAAGTTCTGGCAATACTGGTAGAAACTCGCTTTCTGGGATCCACAGTATCAGACTACTCGAGCATTCTACAGCATGAGAATGCTACCTAAAGCTATCAAACAGGGGCATATAACAGCAAGAGATTCCAGACCAATAAGTCTGTCATCATTTATGCTTAAAACCCTGGAGCGATTATTAAAGATTCACTTAGGAATAGATGTAGTAATGGCTTTTTGACTGAGTCACAGCATGCATATATGAAAGGAAAATCTGTAAAGACCGATCTGCCTGAGGTGGTGGGAAAAAAAGAGAAGAGTCTACACTTCGGAGAGTTTGCGATGGCGGCCTTTCTCGATATTGAAAAAGCATTCAATAACGTGGAGTGCACCGCCATTAAAAATGCTCTAGTAGACGCTAGTATTGAGCAGGGCATTACAAACTGGGTTTGCAACATGTTTGCAAGTAGGAAAGTAAAATATTCCATTGGACAAGACTCGGTAAGAATGCCCGTAACCGGGAAAACCTCTCATGGGGGGAGTCATATCCCCACTCCTGTGGGTGTTGGTTATAAATGACATCTTCAAAAAGGGTATAAGTGGCGCGGCATACGCAGATGACGTGGTCATAATAGTGCAGAGAAAATACTTAAATATTTTAAGCGGTATTATGGAGGTTGCCCTGAATATGATCAGAACTTGGGCAAAAAGCTGTGGTCTCACGCCCAACCGTTTCAAAACGGAACTGGTTCTTTTTACCAGAAAATACGAGATACCGCAATTCAAACTCGCAAAACTCAACGAAGTGGAAATATCTCTTTCGGACAGCGGGAAGTGTCGCGGTGTGATTCTGGACAAAAAACTGAATTGGAATCTTAATGCAACGAAAAGAACCAAAAAGGCATATCATGCTCTTTTTATTTGTAAAAGAACCGTAGGAAAAATTTGGGGCTTAAAGCCGGCTTTGATGTATTGGCTGTATACGGTGGTGGTAAGACCTGTGCTTACATACGGCGCACTAGTATGGTGGAAAGTAACAAACCAAAAAACGATTTACGGAAAATTAGCGGCCGTTCAAAGAACGGTTTCCGTACCATCCCTATGGCACCATTGGAAACCTTTTTGCACCTAACACCGCTTGATATATAGTTCAAAAATTTAGCTGGCAACGCATCTAACGGATGGACCCAGAACTAAGAGTGTCTATAAGACTATCAAATGCAAGCAGTGTCTTCTAATCAGAGGTTATGTCTGTCCTCAGGGCAGCTGAGCTCAGATCGGTATCCGAAAGAGATATCGCTATCTAAATCGATAGCTACGCCGTACTCAAGGCAACGGAATCAACCAACGTCAACTCTGATACAGTCAGGGGCTGTCGCACAATTTTAAGGAACTATGCAGTCTGAACCGGATAAGACTGTGCTGGGTGCCAGGACACTGCGGTATTAAAGGAAATGAACAAGCCGACGAATTTGCAAGAAAAGCAGGGCTACTCGACAATATTGAGGTTGCCAATATCAAGCCACCCCTTTGATATTGAGGGGCACCATAGAGGAAAAATCACAAAGACTGCCAACCTAAGGTGGTCAAGTCTTGTAGGACACATTGTATCCAAGGCTCTTTGGCCGCTTTTTGACTGCAAACGATCTATGAAGTCAATAAAATTAAACAGGGTTAAGCTTTGGCCAATAATAGGAATTCTGACGGGACACTGTCTCTTGTGGCAACATCCAAAGAAGCTCAAATTGTCAGATGCGGATATATGCAGATTCAGTGGTGATCTTCAAGCAGTTGAGGAGATTATACACTTACTGTGTAAATCGCGTAGTCGAAGAAAAGTTTTAGTTAAATACTTTTTCGAAAACCTAGAGAAAATAGACGGCATGAACTTCAAAGGCCTCTTGCCATTTGAAGACAAATTCAACTGGTTCCACAGGGATCGCGATGCGCCCGTTTTGTTGCCTGGTGTTTGTGTGATGGAATATCCATCATACTTCTATTTAACCTAACCTAACCTAACTTAACCATACCCTTAAGTCCACTTTCGGACGTACTCATAAATATCGTGATTCGTTCCTAAGTCGTACAACTCGCCTATTAATGTCCAGCCAAGCTCTTTATTTCCTAGTCATTGTAACTTGCAAACATTTGAGACTAATGTACGTCAGTATCTCTCTTTTCTTCCATCCTAATTTTCCGCGCTGTGTACAAACATTTTTAGAGTGCGCTAATTACACAAAAAGCAAAAAACAGTCAACGGTCTGTTCTCTAGGAAAGACAGTGTCAATCATTCTTGAATGAAAATGGGATCATCTTCGAAAAACTGGACCAGTATACATATACAGGAGACAATGATCTTTTTAACCATCAGTACGGCTTTAGGAAAAATCTAAACAACACCCACACAAGCTGTATGTGATACTGTAAACATTATCTGAAACCAGATAGAAAGGCGGCAAAAAACTGTACTTTTCCGCCAAATTAGGGCTCTTAAAGGCGAATTTTTGAAAGAAAGCATATTTTTCAACTCTGTGTAATCCGCATTGTGACATGAGCGAATTCTATGGGCAAGTATTGTAGAAAATATCATCTACCTTTTTGATTTCAATCATGAAATTGGAGTACAATGCCCCTATCTGATGCCTGCAACACAATACAACAAGTGCTTATTGAACAAGTGAAATGAAACAATTGTCAAACATTTGTGTAACACATTAAAACAAGTTTGAGAACAGTTCAACACTTGTTTTGGACTCTCTCAACAAGTGGGAAATTTGACAAATTCACCATTTCTGTAACTGGAAACAACAAGTGTTGAAAGAGAAAGAGCCTGTACTTGTTGAGAAGTTAATGAATTATAACCGACGGTGATTGACTTGTTAGAAGTCAACAAGTTAGAATTTAATATTTGCAATAGTGTTTAACGAGTGATTTTGATTAGTGGTGAGGTAATTTAGAATTTATTTAACTATTTGCAGTGATAAAATAGTTTTTTCTTGATTCTGAATCGGACAGTGACAAGATCGGACAAATCAAAGAAATAAAAAAGTACTTAATGAAAGAATTAATTTCGACATAGAGTCTAATTTGTTTATTGAAAAATTTCGTTTGCCAAAAGAAGTTGTTAATTACTTAACGGAAACTCTCTCCTACAAATTGCTTTCGCCAACTAATAAGAGCAAAGTGCTAAGTGTAAGGCAGAAAATATTAATAGCTTTGCACTGGTTTGGGACAGGATGTCAGTACCATGTTATAGGAGTTACGTATCCTGTAACGCATACCAGACGATACCCGAACCTCAACACAATTTCCAGTTGATTCATATTTTCTTCTCTTTTCCCACAATCCTATCTTTTGCATTCTCTGCACTTTTAACTTGCTCGTCCGATGCACGCGCGTCGAACAGAATGAAATATTCCCACCAAAAATGCTGAGCTAACAATATAGAATTAATAAAAGGGACTGGCAAACACGCCAAGCCTCGGTCTTGTAACAACAGTGTATTAAGTAGTATTAAGAGTAACAGCTAATAAAATTATTTTTTTTACCGCGAAACCGGGACTAAAAATATCAGTGGCGCAGTCGGTAGGATCTTTATAAAAAAAGATCCACAAAAGTGAACGAACCGAAAAAATCGCGAAGTAAATAAAGAAATAATTCTAAAGACTTAATAGAAAAGTAAAATACAACTGTTTAATAAACACTTTGGTGACACTAAAAATCAGTGATTAACCAAATTAAAATTCAGACCCAGAAAAAAAATAAAATTAGTGTGAACGAAAATCACAGCAAAATTCTGAAGAAGAAAAGCATTGATACTCGTAAGTCCTGGCCCAAAGTTATCAGCCAGGAAATGAACGAACAACTAATGGAAAGGCTCACAGCAGCCATGGAAGCTTCAGCTGCACGAGGTGCACCAAAGATACAAAGGCGTGCGTGCTTCGTAATGAAGGAAATTGCGTACGAGTATATCAAAATATTTGATGGCCATCAAAAAGAACTCACTCAGTTCTTAAGTATAGTTGGAACACACATAGATGCGGTGGAAGATCCAGTGAAGTTGGAGTTATGGGAGGCGATTTATGACACGAAAATCACCGGAAAAGCCAAGGACTTGCTATGCATCTAGGTCACTAAACGATCATGAAAAGAACTATTCTGTGACTGATATGGAGTTCTTAGCGATCATTTGGGCGGTAACTTATTACAGACCCTACTTATGGGGTAGAAAGTTTAAAATCATAACTGCCCATTTACCTATTAAGTACCTAAACAAGAAGTACACAGGAAAAGAGTTTAGCCAGAGAAACCAACGGTGGCTACTTAAATTGCAAGAATATCAGTACGACATCGAATACCTCAAAGGTAAGGAAAACAAAGTCGCGGACTTTCTTAGCAGAATTCCAGGAAGTGACAACAAGGAAGATGAAAATAAACAAACAGTAAATGAGTTATCCGAGAATGAACTTGTAGCAAGCGAAGATGAACAACAACTTAACGATGAGTCCTCGGACAATGCAATGATACATTCGGAAGACGAACAGAAACTAGACCACATTCCTATATTTGAAACCATAGTCAATAAATATAAAACCCAACTCATACTAACAAATGATATTAATAGAGAAATAGACATTTTACATAATAGGAGAATTATTTACGTTGACATGACCAAAGATAAAGAATATTGGACAGATCTACTTAGAAGATTCATTAAACCTGGTACTATTGGAATATACTCGTATACAGAACTAGATTATTATACATTCAACAAGGTACAGTAACTATTAATAGAACTGTTTAGCAATGACAAACAAATAAAATTCATCAAAGCTTCTATGAGAGCTAGACAAATAAAAACCTCCTCTAAGCTTCATAAACAGATTTCATTATACCATACACAGGAAAGCTTACACAGTGGTATCATAGAAACATACCATAGTCTAAAAAACAAAATGTAATACCCTCATTTAGTTAAAGAAATAACCAGAATAATAAATAACTGTAAAACTTGTATCAAAACTAAATACGAAAGGAAACCAATAAAACCCAAATTTGAAATTAGCGAAATACCTTCTAGGCCAAATGAAATTGTTCATATGGATGTGTATTATTTTATGAAACAGCCATTTCTTACTCTAATAGACAAATTAACGAAGAAAGCATACGTTTACTACCTACCAAATAAAAATTGGACAAAGAAAATAGAAGTCGTGGAAGAACATATTTCGAAATTCGGCAAACCTAAAAAAATAATAACAAATAACGAATTTAAAGCTGAAAACTTTAAAGAATACTTAAAGGAACAACAGGTAGAGTTACATCTAACAAAATCAAACACTCATACAGGTAATAGCGACATAGAAAGGTTTCATTCTACTTTGCAGGAAAAACTAGTAACAATGAAAAATTTAGACCTCACACTTATACAAAAGACAGGTATCACTGCACTATTAAAATGACACCAGACGAAGCAATGTTTGCTGACATTGCAACACTATTTAGACAAACACAAATACAGAAAGAAAAGAAAATTCAGAAACTAAACCAGGATAGGGAACAATATAAAGAGACAAGAAAGGTAATCCCAGTAAAAAAAAAGTAAACGTAATAACTATAAAAACGAACCTAGGTATAGACTTAAGACTTTTAAGAGAGAACACCCTACTAACATTAAACGACCTCGTAAATTTTCAGATGACATTACTTTAAGCAATAGTGACATTAACGATGACCAACCCACGGACATCAGCAACGCTGACAGTAAATCCTATCACAACTGATAGCGCATACACAGTGATTAACATGGGACAGACGGAAATAATCAAAGACACAAAAACCATACTCCATATTATTGACACGAAAGAAATAAGACAAACTGTTAAATCAATAGAAAATAGCATTTCAAAATTACAGATAGGGAACGATTCCACTATTAGGAAAGAAATAGGGACCATTTACGCGAAAATAACAGCGTTAGAGCCAAGAAGAACTAGAAAACAGAAAAGAGGTTTAGTTAACATAATCGCAACAGCTCACAAATGGTTATTTGGTACAATGGATAATGATGATCGGCAAGAGATAACAGATCATATGAAATTGATTGAAAAAAACGATGGTAATGCGATCAATAGACTGAATAAACAAATAGAAATTAAGTCCCATTTTAACGAATCCATTATTGACCTGAAGAACATCATAGAATCAGATAGGAAGCAGTTAAGCCAGACGTACGAAGAATTAACAGGAAACGAGAAACGAATTATTTTGCAGCAACTTAAATTAGACCAAATGCTAAAACTAAAAATATTAGAAGAAAGACTTAACCAAATTTTAGACAGTATAGCACTAGTAAAGCAGGGATTAGTACACCCAAGCATGTTAACGGCAATAGAGATTAGGGACACTGAATTCGACCTTCATAGACTAAAGAATGTTAAAACAGGACTGTTAAAGTACGACGAAGACAGACTAATACTCGCAATCAAAATTCCACACAATTACAAACTGATAGGTTTTAAGCTAATAACATCAATGCCTACATCAAGTTATCTGGAAGTTATATTAGAAGACGAATATTTTGTAGAAATAAATCAAACAAAATACAAAATGCAAAGTAATAAATTTCAATATGTAAACGAACTTTTGCCAATAAACAATTGTATATCAAATAACAATTGTAAACTAAAAAAAAAAGAAGTTGTCGAAATTAAGAAATTAGATGATTATACGATAATTTGTAACAATATGAAAAATGAAGAATTATTAAAGCAATGTTTAATAATACTCGTAACAATATAGAATTAATAAAAGGGACTTGCAAACGCGCCAAGTCTCGTTCTAGTAACAACAGTTACTACTTAATACAGTATTAAGAGTAACAGCTAATAATATTATTTTTTTTTACCGCGAAACCGGGACTAAAAATATCAGTTAGGTGACGTTCATGGTGTTAACAAAATGACAGTGTTTCGTTGTATAAAAGAAGTCACTTCCGCAATAAATGAAGTTTCAACAACAAGTGTGTTGGCCGAGAGTGTACACCTTACGATTCAAGGATTTTTTGAGAAAGGCCGGAAGTATGTGGTGCAATCGATGGTATTTTAATTAACATTGCTGCGCCATCAAATAATGAATCAGTTTTCGTTGACCGACAACGCAGACATTCAATTAATTGTATGGCAGTATGTGGCCCGACCTTAGATTCTATTATGTCAGTGCTAACTGGCCGGGAAGTGTGCATGATGCACGAGTACTGCGAAATAGTACGCTGTTCCAAAAAATTGAAAATGGATGGAGGCCTTTTCCCAACACCGTAATATTAGGTGACAGCGCTTTCCCATTAGAAACATGGCTGATGCCACCTTCCACTTCATCTGCAAATACAGTTTCTGGTATCCGATATAACAGGGCACATAAAAAAACACGGCGGTTGATTGAGTGCGCATTCTGTGTTTTGAAAGAAAAGTTTCCGTGTTTGAATCACCTACGAGTTGAGCCCGTTTTTGCTGCTAATATATTTAAATGTTTTGTTACCCTATGTGATATGTGTCACCGTTTTATGACCTATACCTACACGTTAGAAGAAGAAAATACGCAACACCAAGAGGAAACAAACGATGAAGTAGAAATTTTGTTTCCAAATCCATCGCAAGATGCAAAAGACAACAGCAACTCTTGATTTTTTTTTCTAAATCAACAATAAAAACAAAATATTTACATATATTTATGTAGAGAACTATAATATTTTATTTAACTCAAAAAAAAAGAATTACAGGATAATACAAAATTTCTACGAATAATTTCACGACCACGAGCCAGGAAGGTTGACACTAAGCTGCCTTAGTTGCTGCCAATCGTCAGTCCTCTTTTATATACTTCACTCGTTCAATCGCTGTCCCATTAATCCATCCAGTCCCAGATACCAACGACACTTAGTATTTTGTGCCATGTCCACAATTTCAGGGCCAGCATCAGCAAAACCCATCCAGCGCCGACCTCAATTAAGACAACTAACGACTTCAGTGGATCCATTGTATTAAAAGACAACATTGCCCATATCATTCTGGCTTTTATGCTTCTCAATATAGGTCAACACAAAATCCATTCATGACTAATGCGACAATTTTCTCCTCGTAATACGATGAGAGTGAACAACCCCGAAGGTAAACAAACTCCAGTCTTCTGGGACAACAAACGAACAAGCGGACGATTCATATTGGTGTTCTATTCTATGTCATAATCGATTGCCGCCGATCGTGAATCATTCATTGATTGCGATACTTATATTTAATGTCAGCATTCCCACAAATGATTCACGATATTACTACACTTAATGTCAGCATTCGAACACTCGGCCATCCTGGTATTCGACTGCCCTCAGTCGGATTTTTCTTCGCCTTCGTCTACCGTATCGCACCACTCGTCTTCACTGTTGGATCTTACCCACGGCTTCATGTAGTCGGCTGCTGTACTTGTAATGTTTGGCCCTTCGTGCTGACCCACTTTTCTTACTTCGTAGCGTTCATTCGGTTTTACCTTTGTCACTTCGGAGGGACCTAAATATTCTGCGCATAGCTTTAACCCGGTACCGAATTGTGTCCGCTTTATAGCTACCAGTTCGCCAGTCTGATATTTACCGGCCTCCTTCCGCTTTTTGTTATAACTGCGTTGATTCTCCATCTGGACCTTCAATATTTCTTCTCTCGCCCTCTTCCGCATCTCGTCTCTAGTATTCTCGAAGTCATCCAGAATTGCTTCGTCCCGTAGGCTTTTCATATCCGGATCGTCCTTTGCTCGTATGATGGTTCCGAACATTAGCTGTAACGGGCTCCTTTTCGTGCTCCTTGACACTGTCGAATTTATAGCCCTTTGCACTTGACTTACATGCTGATACCATTTGGTTGGGTCTTCTACGGTTAGCCTCGAGAGTACACCGATGACGATTCTATTCATTCTTTCAACCTGGCCGTTGCCACGGGGTACTCCGGTAGTCGTCATTATATGTTGAATGTTCCTTTGGTCACAGTAGTCCTTAAAAGCGGTTGCTGTAAATGCTGCTCCTCTGTCCGAAATTAACCGAGTTGGGTTCCCAAATACCTCACTCTGCGCTTCCATTTTCTTGATCACTTCCTCGCACTTTGTCGTCTTGACCGGATACAGCCACGTGAATTTCGTAAAAGCGTCTACAACTACGAAGAGATAATTATAAAATTTATTAGTGGATGGTAGTGGACCTAAGTGGTCAACATGTAACGTGTGGAGTGGAACGTCGCTTTTCTCGATCGGATGCAGAAATCCTTCCATTCACCCGCTTTTCTTTGCTGTCAGTATGCACGGTACACAGTTAGTGATGACGTCTTCTATACATTTCTTAAGCTTAGGTATGTGGTAGTCCTGCTTTATTACTGCTTCGATTTTTTGCGAGCTCATATGTCCCTGCTCATGAGCGCTTCTGATGATCTCTTTCTGCATAGATTTTGGTACGACTAGCAAGTGTGCACCCTCTTCAAATTTGTATAATAACCCAGCCCTCACTTCGTAATCTTTGTAGGCGCCCGTCGCTGCAATTATATTAAAAATTAGTTGACAATACTCATCTTTTGATTGTGAGACTTTTATCCTGTGTATGAGACCATCCTCAATCCTCATGACTGGATACCTGCTCAAGGCGTCCACGTGCCTCATCGCAGTCCCCGCTCGATGCACGACTTTCATTGAGTACTCCTGTAGCATTATGGCCCATCGGGCCACCCGCGGGCATAAATCCTTCTTTGACATGGTGGCTTGAAACGCCTTGCAATCGGTTACCACCGTGAACTGGACTCCGAGTAGATATACACGCAGCTTCTTCAGACATTTGATGATGGCCAACACCTCCAGTTCATAACTCGTATAGTTCTTCTCCGATGTTGCTGTCTTGAAACTCAAATAGAATGTGGGATGGAACTCACCGTCATCGAGTCTTTGTAGCAAAGTGCCACCATATCCGATCATACTCGCATCTGTATGCAGTTCAGTTGGCAACGCTGGGCTAAATAACTTCAACACTGGTTCCTCGCAGAGATGCGCCTTCAGTGTCTCAACTGCAGCAATTTGTTCTTGGCCCATATCAAATTTCACTGATTTGAACAATAGATCAGTAAGCGGCTTCGCGATTTGCGAGTAGGCTGGGATGAACTTCCGGAAGAATCCCGTTAATCCCAGGAAACTCTGGATCTGCTTCACACTGCTTGGTGTAGGGAATCTCTGCACAGCTCTTACCTTTTCCATTGAAGGCTTGATGCTTCCATTCTCCACTAGGTGTCCCAGAAACTCAATGGACCTGCTTAGGAAGTTGCACTTTTCCCATTTTATTTTCAGCCCGAACTCCGCAGCTACCTCTAGTACGACTACTAGCTTCTCCAATACTTCCTCCTCGTCTTTTCCAAAGATGACAATGTCGTCAACATATACCAACAAGTATTGTTTCAACACCAGGTGCCGGAAGATTTGGTTGATAAACCTCTGAAATGCGGCCGGGGAGTTACATAGGCCAAAAGGTACTTTACAGAATTCATACTGGCCGTCTGGTGTTATAAACGACGTATATTTCCTACTAGCTTCTGCGACATCAACATGAAAGAATCCATTCTTAAGGTCTAAAGTTATGAAGACTTTTGAATCGTGTAGCTGCTCCAACACTTCTTCCATCACATTCATTGGGTATCTATCTTTAATTATCTTTGCGTTTAATTCTCGGTAGTCCACGCATAATCTAAAACTGCCATCCTTTTTCTTAACGAGTACGATGGGACTGGCGTATTCTGACCGGCTCTCTTGTATTGTTCCCTCCTCTAGCAATTCCTGTATCTGATCCTGTACTATCTTCCGTTCCTCAGGTGCTAGTCTCCTTGCCTTTCGGTACACTGGTATTTCATCCATCATTACTATGTTCATCTGTATGCATGACTTTGGCGGCTTTCTGGGTGCATATGCATCTACAATGGCTTCTACATGGTCCCTGAACTTCTCATTACCCACGCGTATCGTCTTACTGCTCTTTTCCTCCACTGTTGATATTTTGAAGATATCGTTTTCCTCCAACTCAAATGTTTTTGTCATTTCTTGGGTCTTGACAATTTCCACCTTTCCTTGACTGATAAGTACATCCACATTCCTCAGAAAATCTCTCCCCAACAAAATTTGGTCAGACATCCACTGCTCCGGTATCACTTGGAAACGCAGCCATTGTTTTGCATTTCCTGCCTGCACCTCCAAGACGCATGACCCTAGTGTTCTCCGTAGTCGATCCCCGAATCCCTTCAAGATCATTCCAGGTTGCTCGATTTTGGCGCCTTCAATACTTTTCTGAATCGATTCGTGAATGATCGAGACGTCGCTGCCGTTGTCGACAAATGCATGATGAGACCGTTAATACTGATTGTGATGTAACTGTCGGATTCAATCCGTTTCACTTGACTTATTCCCCTTGGTGAGGATGATACCTCGTTCTTCACCGTGCAGTTTGGTGATATATGGCCGAACTGGTTGCACTTGAAACAGCGCATTCCTTTGCCCTTATCTGGACAGCCCTGTGCCAAATGGGATAATGATCCGCAAATGTGACACCGTTTTGTTGTTGACGCTCCTTTATACGTTGTTTGATTTCTACCCTTGTTTTTGTCCACTTCTCCCTTTGGCTTCGGCATCTGTCGTTGCATTCTGCTATATGTTTCAAGCTTGGACTTTAGTTCTTCTATTGTTGACGCCTCGTACAGTATGGTTTTGTTCCCCACAGTGTCTGGAATTCCATTTATTACGTTGTCTATCAATGAACCTTCGTCGATATTCCCTTTGTTTTCGTATTTGCACCATCGCGTACAAGTATTCCAGTAAACTTTCTGATGGTAATTTCTTTCGGGCCTCTAGCTGTCGATGTATTTCGATGCTACTTACTTTTCGCCCAAATTCTTTCGTTAAATGGGCTTTTATCTTATTCCAGTTGGTGATTCCCTCAGTGGCTTCTACAGCTAACTTCGCCGCGCTTCTTAGTAGCCTACGAGCGTATAGGTACTTTTGTATATCATTCCATTCACAGGCTGTAGATATGGCCTCGAACTCTTCTATCCACTTGCTACAGCTTTTACCTCCTTCCCCTGAAAATAGCTCAAGTGATTCCTCCACGTCGCGAAAGACAAAGTTATTATGGTTTGTCATGATGGCTGCCTCTTCTTCTTTTGCTACTGCTTTAACTAACTCGGGTTCTGCTTCTTCTTCTGCAACTACTGGTAACTCTTCAATGCCTTTGCTTGTTTCGCTTAGTATGTCATCCACGGTGATTTCTTTGCCACACTTTTCTTTGATGCGATCCAGTAGATCGGTCTTCACGTTGCACCGATACGACAACCCTTGTTTCTTCAGGAACTGCTGCAACTGTCGAACTGTCAAGTCTTCCATCCACAGTGTTCTGCTTAGCTTGGTCTTTGAACCTCACCAACTTAACCTTCTTAAGTCCGTACTTTAACCGACTAAACTTTGCAACTTAACCGTCTTAATTTTTCGACTTAAACCCTTCAACTTAACTGTCTTAAAAGAAAATATTATAATTCATTTATTTTCCGGTAGATCCCAGTTGAGCCCCCATGTAGAGAACTATAATATTTTATTTAACTCAAAAAAAAAGAATTACAGGATAATACAAAATTTCTACGAATAATTTCACGACCACGAGCCAGGAAGGTTGACACTAAGCTGCCTTGTCCAATCATCAGTCCTCTTTTATATACTTCACTCGTTCAATCGCTGTCCCATTAATCCATCCAGTCCCAGATACCAACGACACTTAGTATTTTGTGCCATGTCCACAATTTCAGGGCCAGCATCAGCAAAACCCATCCAGCGCCGACCCCAATTAAGACAACTAACGACTTCAGTGGATCCATTGTATTAAAAGACAACATTGCCCATATCATTCTGGCTTTTATGCTTCTCAATATAGGTCAACACAAAATCCATTCATGACTAATGCGACAATGTTCTCCTCGTAATACGATGAGAGTAAACAACCCCGAAGGTAAACAAACTCCAGTCTTCTGGGACAACAAACGAACAAGCGGACGATTCATATTGGTGTTCTATTCTCTGTCATAATCGACTGCTGCCGATCGTGAATCATTCATTGATTGCGATACTTATATTTAATGTCAGCATTCCCACAAATGATTCACGATATTACTACACTTTATGTCAGCATTCCCACATTTATATGTTATATTCCATATGCCAGATAAAAAATTAATAACACATTTTTATTAATCAAAAATAAAAAAATACAGTGTTATTCATCATTAGAATAAGGATCGTCTTCGTACTCTGAGTCTTAAGCACCAATTTTTTTCAGCTCCACTATCCACTAAACTTTCAGTAAAAATCGAGGGAGGATAACCCAGTTGTTTTTCCAACAAAGCAATCTCTAGCCTTGTTTCGTAGTTGACCAACTCTAGGTGTTCTATCATCAACTTCGGCTATTTTAGGATCGTTGGGTACTCCTTCGAGGCTAATCTCGCCCTGCCTATGAATTATGCAATTAATCATATTTATAGTACATCATTCAATTTAATATGTATATACCTGATGACTTTCGCACAGCGTTAGAAAGAGATGCAGAATTATTCTGTGTGGATTCTGTTTTACTTCCACTAGGTCGAGAATCTGTAAAAAAAAATGTCAATTTGTAGAAATTTAATTTTTATTTCTCTAACCATTATTGCCAAGTTCCATGGACTCTTTAACTCCGAGGCCAATTATTACTCCTGACCCTTTCCCAATAATGTCAAGTACAATATTATCACAGGAACTGAACTTGCAGTCTTTGCCACCCGAAGATTCCGTTTTTCTAGAGTTGTCTAATTTCACCAAGCAATATATAATATATATTATATAATTGTCGAAACACTTTGCAAGCAATACTTACCATGGCTCATTTCCTACAATTTTGCCAAAACACGTCTCTAATGTAAGCCCAATCTTTTCCCTCAGGAACTACATTTAGACTTTGTGCCAATAAATACACCTCGCACCCCTTATCACTTTTAATAGCTTTTGTTATTAAATCAGAGAAAGCACCAAACAAAATTTGCTTGTTTTCTCTTATTTTAGATAAAATTGTTAATATTTTTTTTTCGCTGATTGTCCGACTCATCGTGCAAGACTAACTTGTTAGACTGATCAACAATTCGAGAGAAATTTTTGTTCTCTACAAGTGTAGCGGATTTTATTGTGTTACAGAATTGATCTTCACTTGTTGAACAAGTATAGTTAAACAAGTACTTGTTGACTTGTTGTTCTGTGTTACAGCTAGTTTTAGTTTTGAATGCATTTTATTTACTTAATCACTAACTCTTACATACTAACAAAAAATGCTTAAATGCTAGCTTACAATTACTTAACAATCTTATACTAACTTACTGGCCCCACACAGGCACTCTAAGCTAATCTAAATTCTTATATCTATGTCTTTCGACTTCATTTACATTTTATTTATAAATCTTTATTTTGTGTACTTAGGCACCCTGGTCGGGTGCTCCCAAAACATTTCTGCACCTGCTAGAAAGGATTCAAACCCGTGCGATAAAACTCATAGGTGATACTAATATCACTCAAACACCCCCAAACACCGACGTAATGTCTTGTGTCTCACTCTGTTTTATTGCTATTTCCACCACCATTGCTCCATATAAATCGTCAGTAGCATTCCTCCTCTTCAAACTTTTGACCGTAAATCCCGTCTCGGTATGAATGCTCATCAGTATATCCTCAAGGCCATTTTCGGACGTACTCTAAAATATGGTGATTCATTCCTAAGACGCACAACTCGCTTATGGAATGTCCTGCCTAGCTTTTTATCCCCTAGTCATTATAAACTTCATACATTTAAAACCAGCGTTCACCGGTACCTCTCTTTCCATCCTCCCTGATTTTCCTTCGCCCGCGCTATATGCAAACATTTTAAGGGTACTTAAATCCATTGAGCGCGAGTTATGTGCACAACACACAACACACAACACAACTGTCGAACAGCACCAAACATTCCCCAACTAGCCACCCATCATACCAGCTGCAACATGATCAGGAATGGGAGCAGCCACTTCTAGCTGATATCAGGAGACATCAGCCAAAACTATTTGTATAAGCATCAACAGGCTGGCATACTGGCGTACTTTCACGTCTCTTAACATGCTTGGGACTGTTGCTAGGCAAACCATCAGTTTGATTATTATTATATGTAAAAATGTACATAATACAAAATATATGTATGTAGGGAGCATATCTTTGGGCGTTGGAGCTAATAAAAGATAAGAGAGTTGGCAGTCGAAAGTCAAGGAGTGAATAATAAATTGTTAAATGCTAGAGTTTGCTAAGCATACATTTTTCTTTTTTTTTTTGATATAACATACTCCAACTTAGTTGGAAGTATAACTGGCGCAGTCAAGAAAGGTTATATTATCCAGCCACTTAAATATAGTGAATATTTAGTAGCTATACACCTAAACTGGATAAGACACGAACCGTCCCGATGGTTTATCGGAGAAGTATATAGACTACTGGAGCATCAAGAATCAACAAATACTGGAGCAGCAAGATAAAGACTACTGGAACATCAAGAACAAAAGGAATACGCGATCACCGAGAAGTCTCAAGAATTTGGAAGTTGGTCAGAGTAAGTCCAAGTTTGATTTTTTTTTCTTTTTTTTTTGTATCGGGTTCTACTTCCTATGCCTCCTATCCCCAAACAGAAAACTCTGAAAGTGCATTCAAGAACTTCCATTTACAACCCTAGTTGGAGAAAAATCGGGAATAAAAATAGTATAAAAGTGATTAAAGTGAATCGTTCAGTTATTAAATCGGAAATAGTCGCCACTTATAATAATCAATTTAGGTCTAAAGATATGTATTCCAATGCGAGTGTTGCTATGGACGCTTTTAATTCTTTGTGAATCCCGGATGCTATCAAAGACATTCCCACGTTTGATGGCAATTCGAGGGTATTTTTTGATTTCATTAGTAATGTGGAGGAAATTCTAGGCCTTATGCCGCATCTTAATGTAAATATTAGCTATAAAAAAGTAATTATTAGAGCAATTAGAAATAAGATTGTTGGCCAAGCAAACGAGGCCCTGAATATGTACGGTACAGCTGTAGACTGGGATGAGATTAAAAGCAACTTGATCATTCACTATGCAGATAAGAGGAACGAAACGTGTTTAATTAGGGATCTTCACCAGCTCAGGCAGAATAATTCTAGTGTACAAGTGTTTTATTCCCAAATAATTGAAGTTCTATCGGCAATATTAAATCACGTCAAGGTACACGAAAAAATACAGTCGGTTATCGATGCAAAGCACACCTTATATCAAGAAATGTGTCTTAACGCATTTTTGTCCGGTCTTAGAGAACCTTTGGGGTCAACTATTAGAGCGATGCGACCAACAAAGCTAGCGGACGCATTTAATTTCTGCTTACAAGAGCAAAATAACACCTACTCTCAAGGCACATATTACCGATATCAGCCTCCCCAAAACAGAAGGTTTCAGAAAAGGCCGATGAATAATTATGCAACACAATCCTTCAGACCAAATGATAATAATTATTCACAATATCCCCCACATGCTTTTTTAAACGATCCTTTCACACAAGAAAATCTTAGGCATCAGAATAGTTCAGCAGCCTATAAACAAAGCAACAATTTAGGCTATAATAACAGGAATCAACAAAATAGGAGTGGTAATTTTGTTCAAAGTGGGCGCAATGGGCAAGGGGGCTCGGGATATGCTCGCAGTTCTGCTATTAGTAGGTACCCACCTCCAGAATCGATGGATACTTATAGTGGAAATACAAATAGGAACTCCAACAACAACAATCGACATCAACTCCATAGCTTAGAAGCTGTTGGTAGCTCTAGCCACATTTCCAATCAATTTCCCTCGGATCACCAAGCAGCTACTAGTCATATTATAGATGACACAAATTTTCCCCCACAAGCCTCGGACACTCAATTGGATATTTAGACGTAAATACCCATAATACGTATCCTCTACCATACATTACAATTCAAAGCATAGGTAAAAATATGCTTAAATTTCTCATAGACACGGGAAGCAATAAATCATTTATAAATCCAAATGTTATAAAGAAGGAGGATGTAAAATATATAGAACCAATTGAAATAAAAACTGTTTTTAATACGGAATACGTTAACCAGCAAGTCAGTATTAGGGGCCTTTTCGAATTTAAAACAAAAGAAACTTTGCAATTCTTAGTATTTAGATTCCACAACTATTTCGACGGTTTGATTGGAACTGACATACTTAGGAAACTTAAAATAAATATTAACTTGAAGGATTCCTTGCTTGAAAATGAATCCGTGAAAATTCCACTAAATTATAAACCTAATTTGATGTCGAAGGTTTATGAGATTCCAGGAAAAAGCAAATTAGTTTGTTATTTACCAGTAGACGTAGAATCTGGAGACATTTATTTAAAATAAATAATAATTCAGGAGAATTTGCTTATACCTGAGGGTATATATAATGCTCAAGATTGGTACTCATACGTCGAAGTCATTAATACTTCCGATAACCCCCAAACTTTCTTAATTGAGCAACCAATCGAAGCCCAATTAGCAAATAGATTCACACAGGTACATCATTTTTCTATAAGCAATAGTGTGTCCTTTGAAAATACAGACATATACGATTCACTTACCTCTAAACATCTAAACTCTGAGGAAAAAAATGCGGTACACAAATTGTGTAAGAAATATGAGGACATCTTTTTTAGGGAAGGTCACAACCTAACATTTTCCAACCAAATAAAGCACGCGATAAATACCAAAGATGAAACCCCAGTGTATACCCGGTCCTATCGCTATCCTTACGTCCATAAGGAAGAGGTGCGGAGGCAAATTTCGGATTTGCTCGATCAGGGCATAATTCGTCCCAGTTTCTCCCCTTGGTCATCCCCTATTTGGATAGTGCCTAAAAAGAAAGATGCTGATGGAAATCAGAAGTGGCGGCTGGTAATTGACTACCGCAAGCTTAATGATAAGACTATAGAAGATAGGTATCCATTGCCAAACATAAGCGAAATTTTGGATAAATTAGGAAAATGCCTTTACTTTTCGACCTTGGATCTTGCCTCGGGTTTCCACCAAATTGAGATCAATGAGAATGACATTCCAAAAACGGCCTTTTCAGTGGACAACGGCCATTATGAATTTATCCGCATGCCGTTTGGTCTTAAAAACGCCCCGTCAACCTTTCAAAGGGTTATGGATAATGTCCTGCGAGACCTCCAAGGCAAAGTATGCCTCGTGTATATGGACGACATAATCGTCTTCTCGACGTCGCTTCAAGAACATGTCGAGAGCCTGAATGCGGTCTTCGAAAAGTTGAAAAATGCCAACCTAAAAGTTCAATTGCAAAAGTCAATTTTTTTCCAAAAAGAAGTTTCTTTTCTAGGCCATTTAGTAACGGCTGAGGGTGTAAAACCTAATCCGGAAAAGATTCGAGCTATAAAGGATTTTCCAATACCGAAAACCGTAAAACAGATTAAATCTTTCCTCGGGTTACTCGGATATTACCGCAAATTTATAAGAGACTTTGCTAACCTGACAAAACCAATGATCGTGTGCCTTCGTAAAAACAACAAAATAAATGTGGATGCAAGGTATATAAAATGTTTCGAAACCTGTAAAGCTTTGCTATGTAATGTAATGAACCAATCCTTCAATATCCCGACTTTTCCAAGCCTTTCAACGTCACTACTGATGCTAGTAACGTTGCATTAGGTGCGGTATTGTCCCAAGGTCCTGTAGGCACGGATAAACCAATTTGCTACGCAAGTAGGACATTATCCAAGAGTGAGGAAAACTACAGCACTGTAGAAAAATAACTCTTAGCGGTCGTCTGGGCGACAAGGTATTTTCGACCATATTTGTTCGGGAGAAAATTCCAAATAATTACGGACCATAAGCCCCTCACTTGGCTCTTCTCCCTGAAGGAACCAAACTCCAAGCTCATTCGTTGGAGGCTTCAACTAGAGGAGTTCGATTATACCATTATATACAAAAAAGGAAAACTAAATCTTAACGCTGATGCACTCTCGAGGGTGGAAATAAATGTAGGCGAAGCTAATGAACCCGCAGTAGGAAAGCAACATTCAAATATTTCAATTCAAAATAATTTAGATGAAAATGACAGACTTAGCACTATACATTCCGCACTTGAAAATATGGGCGACGGAATACCAATTTCTGAGCGTCCGCTTAATGAATTCTCAAATCAAATTATTTTAAAATTAAATCAAGGTCGTAGTAAATCAATTCCAATATTTAGGATTTTATTCAAGCGGAAAAAAAGATATACTATTGAGCATTGTCAAGTCGACAAGGAATCTTTTATAGTTAGCCTTTTCAAAAATTATTTCAACACAAAAAGAATTTCAGGTCTACTAACAGACGATAACACATTCAAGATAGTCCAATTAGTCTACTCCAAATATTTCTGTAATGCCAACTTGAAATTGGTGAGATGTACAACGTTGTTAGAAGATGTTACCGAAATCCATGAACAAGAACAGCTAGTGAAAGAGTATCATATGAGTTCTAATCACAGAGGTATCAGTGAGACTTTGGAACATTTAAAAAGATCATCATATTTCCCTAATATGAAACACACTATAACACGTATTATAAATAATTGTAACACTTGCCAAAAATATAAATACGATAGGAAAAAGGAAAAACTAAAATACGAGTTTACAGAAACACCCTCTAAGCCGCTGGAAATAATTCATGTAGACATATACTCAATTCACAAAGAAAATTTTTTCACTATTCTAGACAAATTCAATAAATTTACATGTGTGTATTTGATTTCCGCTAGAAATAGTGTTAATATCATTAGGTCTTTGAAACACTTCTTTTCCCATCATGGAATCCCTAAGCTATTAGTATCCGACAACGGCAGTGAATTTCTATCTTCACTTTTTAAAGACTTCTTAGAAATGTACGGCATTCAATTTCACACAACATGTGCAAAAACTTCGAATGGCAACTCTCCAGTAGAAAGATTTCATTCCACATTAACAGAGCTAATAAGGATCATAAAGTCTCAGAACAGCAACAAACCTATTGGGGAAATAGTCGACGAAGCTGTCATATCCTATAATAATAGTATCCATTCAACAACAAAATTCTCTCCATTTGAATTGCTTACCGGACACATAAATAAGGCTAACCCACTATCAATTAAAGAAACTCATAAAACAAAGCAAGATTATTTACTCGAGCACATTAGGGACTATGACAATTTAACAAAGTTAGTTCACGAACGAAGTTTAAATCAAAAGCAAAGAGTCATAGATAAACTTAATGAAAAACGCGTGAATCCACCTAATTATATTAAGGACGAAACAATATATGAAAAGGACGATAGAAGGAATAAATTGGCTCCTAGATTCAACGAGCATAAAGTACTTAAAAATTATAAAATAACTGTTGACACCGATAAAAGGAAGGTACACAAACAAAAAATAAAGACAAAACCTGCTTGTGACAAATCTTGAGTTGCTTATGTACATGCATTCATCTCAGTCTATAGGAAGATTAGCTGGAAAGGTTATCTAATCATTACTTAAATTAATATATTAATTTTTCTTCTCACTTATTGCAACAATATATGTATCTTTAAATTTAAATTGAGTCAGGAAAAATGATTTAAATTTGATTTCATGTATTTATTATCGCACAAAAGAAGTTGGTTTACATTCAGAGTATTCAGTTTATTCCTTACCCCATTCCAAATTCCGCATTCAATATTCGATGCATTACCCTTATTCTTATCCGATATGATCAAAGAGGGGAAAGGGTTCAAATTATGGTTTGCTCCTACGATCAAGCACCGATATCTCGGAATTGCACTGCAGTATAAAATATGCATCTACCTATCTAGTTCTATGCAAAATTATGAACTTCGGTCATTCGCCACATCAGTTCATTCTTCGGCCGGAGGAGTTATGTGCACAACACACAACACACAACATAACTGTCGAACAGCACCAAACATTCCCCAACTAGCCACCCATCATACCAGCAGCAACATGATCAGGAATGGGAGCAGCCACTTCTAGCTGATATCAGACGACATCAGCCAAAACTATTTGTATAAGCATCAACAGGCTGGCATACTGGCATACTCTCACGTCTCTTAACATGCTTGGGACTGTTGCTAGGCAAACCATCAGTTTGATTATTATTATATGTAAAAATGTACATAATACAAAATATATGTATGTAGGGAGCATATCTTTGGGCGTTGGAGCTAATAAAAGATAAGAGAGTTGGCAGTCGAAAGTCAAGGAGTGAATAATAAATTGTTAAATGCTAGAGTTTGCTAAGCATACATTTTTCTTTTTTTTTGATATAACATACTCCAGCTTAGTTGGAAGTATAACTCGCGCGCAAACCTATTAGACTGCTGTGATATCAGTTATTACTGTAAGAGAATGCCTTTTTCAGCATCATCTTGTTAACTTCAAAGGATTATACTGCATTTATTACGTAATTTCTTCGCTTTATCCCTGCAACATATCCGCATTTATATCTATATGCCTACAAATGTATCCTGAGTGTGCAGTTTCGGAATACGAGTATATGACAGTTTGCTCAATTTGACACCCTCAATATTAAAGTGTGATGATGTGGTTTCAAGTGATGAAACTAATTTATACACGCCGATTTGAAGCAATTAAATTGGCGTAATGAATTTCAGCTGAGAATTTCATAAGAGTACACTTAATCTAAATTCAATCCCCCCATTAGAAACCTCGTATTTTCGTTTGTCCTCACATTCACTTAGATCTAATTAAAATATCCTCTTCCAGCTTAATGAATCTAAGAAAGCATACGTTCTGGCTGGTCAATTCCAGGTTCAAAATTTATCAATCACAAGCCACAGACGTCCTCTACCAAAATGCAATTATGTATCAACCAAAATAATACACTTGAATACGAAGCGAATTTTTTCATAGAAATTGAATATGGTTGTTAAAGCTTTGGAAGGATTCGTTTCATAGTCCACACGTTTGAACAGTGATAGAAAAAAAAAGGAAGATAGATGTTCTCTATATTTCTTAGTCAGAAAATGTTGTCACTTGCAGCCTTGGATATCCGTTGATCTTTTTCCGGTCAACTTTTTTTTAGTATGCAAATGTTGGTGCTTTTTGGTTTATTCTATTCCCTATAGTTTGTGTTTGCTTTTCAGGATTTAATTGACAAAGGAAATCCGGAAATAAACTCCTATTGGAGCACTGATAAGCTCAATACAATATTTGTGGAAACTACTTTGCCTTACTTGTTTATTAATGAAATGAATTTAAATGGATCCCAGAAACAAGAATACGTAGTAGAGTAGTGGCGATTGGGGAATGATAATTTGGCTTCAAAAAGAATCTTGAGAATCTCTTATTGAGAGCTAAAATTTTTGGAACAGTTCGTTTGTATGCAAACGCTTGGAGCTAGGAAAAACAATTCATAATATATTGTATTAACTTTTTATTTGAACTGCAACAACTGGCAAAGGGATTTCGAAATACTTCGAGAGGTAATGATGCAATCTCTGTGATACCTTTTCAATGCACCTGTTAAATGGTACTAGTTTAAGTGATAATATCAGCAACTTCACATATATGGGGAAGTAAGGAACAACTATTTTTTTTTATTATTGCTGTCTAGGAGACGATTGGAATTTACGCGTTTCGGACGTAGAGGTGAAACTAATGCCAGTGTGTCTTCCCACAACCAAATAACTCATATTCGTTGTGAAATTTTACTAAAAAAAATTCTAAATTATTCGTTTCGTTAATTTGCTGTGAAAGTGCAAACCCTTCTAATATATTGGCTAAAACACTTAATATTTTTTTGATTTACTCACACTGAGTCACACTCAACTACTAAGTAACTCGCCGTCAGTGCGGCTCTACCCCTAGAAGCAATTGACGAGCATCTAACCAAGCACACGGAACTATTGCGTCACAGCCTAATGGACGAAGTAAGGAAGTTTCGCAACGAAATTATGTTTAAAATTGACGAAATCAATGCAACATCTGTAAAGCGATTTGAAGAACTCAGCGTATATTTCTCCGGGTTGGCTTTACTCAAATATAAAAGAGTAGAGATATAGGCGTTGGAACAACAATAAACTCTTTCAAGAAGAATGAATTTGCTGAAGACGATGTCTTCTCTGACATACCCGATCTTCTCGACGAAAATATGAAGCATGTATTTAATCGACTGTGTCTTTCGATTAACTGCAAGCCACCGTAACTCGATATATTCGGGTGTCCGATTAAGACCGCCTATTTTGAATTTTGGGCCAGTTTTTCGTGTCAGTCATACAGCGTTGTTGTTGGACAGCTGTCATGTGTTTAGTCATGGAGAAGTTTATGGACGCACAAAGAAATTGTGGCAATCCACACAATGATGAAATTGAGCCGACACTATCCCAAAATGTCATCGAAAATTTCGTCAAAATAACCAACGTGTGTCCATTTATCAAATGTTGTGTTCCATATACTCCTATAACCTCTATGTCTACATTCTTTATTAAAACATCAGAACTTTTCAAATAAAAATGTTTTTTTTTTCAAATTTCAAAATAAGCTGTCTTAGAGGGAAACCCATTATCTGTTAGTGAAACTTGGTTCAGATCGGATATACCTGATATTTTTTACTCCTTACCAAATTATTATAGATGCCGCGATTGTTATTGACAACAAAGTAGTCCTTATTTGGATGCGGACTTGCTGTTAGAGCGCCTCGTAATAACTTTAAACTTATATGCGCGCACGCTTCCACAGAGCAGAAAGATGGCGACACAAAGACAGGACCTACGAGCAGTGTCCTAGCTATGAAAACAAACTTGTCGTCGGCGATTTTAATGCAAAGTTAGGAAAAGAGGGCTTTTTTGGTAGTACTGTCGAAAGGTATAGCCTCAATGACATAATCTCCGATAACGGGAATCAGGCTAATCGACGTAGCTAGCACACGGTTCCTACATCACGAAATTCACAAGGGGACTTGCAGAACACCCGACCAATCGACCGTCAACCAGATTAACCATATTGCGATCGACGCAAGGCACTCCTCCAGTAATATAGATGTTCAAACGTTCCGAGGGACCACTACCTTATTGTAGCCAAGGTACGTTTGCGGATATCAGGAACATTGCAAGATCAAGCTAATGCTATGAGGAAGTTTGACGTCGGATGGCTACAATCGCAAGAGATCGTCAAATCCTTTTCCAACCGAGTCTTCGTTAATCTCGCATCAAGTATTGTAGACTAGTGGCGGCATTTCCATGTCGCCTCTGATATGCTATGTTTCACTCGTCCACTACAAGGAAAATCCTGGCTTGATGACGGGTGCCGGCAAACACATGTAGCTAAGCAAGATGCATACAAAGCCGCGCTGCATGGAAGCACTAGGGCTAATTACGAGCTCTACGAGCAGAAGAGGACGGAAGAACACCCTCTTCTCAGGAGGAAAAATAAGGAGCATGAGAAAAACGAGGTCGAGGAAATTGAGGGATCCTACTCCAGAAATGGGATTCCGAAATTTTACCAAAAGGTAAAAAGAAAGCAACAAATACATGCCCCAAAGCGAAGCCTATAGAGACGAGCAAGGGAACATCGTAATAGAGTCGCAACCGATGCTGGGGATTTGTAAAGAGCATTCCGTCCGTCCTATAATTCCGTCCGCCCAACCTGGATTACGCGAAGATAGCAATAGTATCGAAGCTAAACTCCAACAAAGTTGCTACAGCAGACGGCCTGACAACAGGGCTCTTCAGAGTGGCACGCGATGATTTGGTAAAGAGCATATACCAACTTATCTGTAAAATGTGGTCGGACGAAAGTATGCCCGATGAATATAATATATATATCGTCAAGAAAGGAGACCCTCTGATCTTCGCCAACTACAGAGGCATCGGTCTTCTTAACATCGCCTACATCGCCTGGTGTTTGTGTTATTTTAAATTTTATTATGTTATTTTATTATTATTTATTATTGTGTTATTTTTATTATATTCTCATTGGTTCCTTTATAATTTGACTCCCTTTCATGAACGTTTTTTATAGATCTTATAGTTTCGTCATCAGCCCGCAATACTGTTAAATCGTATATTTCTATCATTACTGGACCATTCTATTAATATCAACTGCACCTGATTGTATACTGGGTGAGTTTTTTAACTTGAGACATCCCAATTACTCGAAAAATACGCGATATCGCAAAAATGTTTCAGACGAAAGTCACAAGGTTCTGAAGGTGACATAAGATGGTGACCACGATTTTGACCTTGAGCCCCATTTCCAAGGTCAAACGAAGGTCACTTTTGATTTTTTTGATGGGATCCCCTATTTTTTTTGACAGATTCGTAATCTGCGTGAAAAATTACAATTCTTTTACATGAAACACTTTTTTCAAAAATGCGTTCTTTTCCCGTCCGAGGAATACGACTGAGCAATGAAAATCAGGAATTATCATTTGCTTTATCAACAATTTGGTTTTCGTGAAGGTACATCTAGAGAAGACGCCATTTTAAAATTATGCAGTGAGATATGCGATAGTTTTAATAATAGCAAATATAGCATTGTTTATTGACATGACTAAAGCCTTTGATGTGGTTAATCATACAATTCTTTTGGACAAGCTATGCAAAGCTGGATTCAGGGATTTAGTGCTTCATTGGTTTAAATCTTACTTAACAGAAAGGTCTCAAAGAGTAAAACTAGTAAAACTAAATGGAGTTTTTAGTAATGAGTTGAAGTTAAGAGTTGGTGAGTATCAAGGTTCGGTTCTAGGTCCCACTTTATTTTTAATATACGTAAACTCCATCTTTACTAATTACAAGTTTTTCATTTATGTAATTGGAACTCAGTCAGAAAAATCTGCGTGTGAAGGCATAATACTGACATGTAGATTTGGCTGTTGCAGAGTTTCAAGCACAAAACAAGCGTGAAAATTGATAACTTTCGAATCATTCCGCGTGAAGAAAAAACTCTCCGTCCTATTCGGACTCCCACCCCCGGAGAGCTAATATCGAAACGAAATATACCTGACCTTCAAACCACTACATCACAACAATGTTTTCCTTTCTCTTCCTTCTATACATCTTTCCGCCCGCGCCCAGGCAACAGTAAAAGGGTATCATAGTTCCGTAGGCGCGCGTAAATTATAAAAAAAAATTAAATAGCCATGTTACAGCTTTTGTCGATAATATGGATTTTACCTATATAAACAACTCCTTATTTGAATCGGTGGTAAAATTAGAGGCTGATGTACAGCGGTTTGCAAAACAGGAGCTTATTGTAGGCGAGAAAACACTGCTTATTATTTTCAATCTGAAAAATCCTAGTCGCATTGATTGTAATGTTGTCTTTCACTCTGCTGCATGTCCAAAACTATCAATATCCGCTCAAAGCTTTCTGTAGGTATGTCTCATGCTGTTCTAATTGTTTTAAGACAGAATCTGTCGAATGTTTTAAGTATTAAGGTATATTAATAGACACGAGTTTGAGCAAGAAATCCCACATAGCTGATCTAAAAAAATATATGTTATGTGCAATGCGCAAAATGTTTTTATTAGAACCTCACTGTTCTAAAAAACTTTTAACTGTAATTTACTATAGTCTCGTTAGCTCAAAGCTACAGTATGGCTTTACAAATTGGGGTGGGGCTTATAGTAATACAATTGAACCATTGTAAATATCACAAAGGCATATTGTCAGAATTATTTCTAAAAAGAGAAGACAAGTAGTTGGCCTTTATTTTGTAGTGTTCGAATTTTACCAATAAAAAATACATGTTTATATGTCTATAAAATTCGTAAAGTCTTTTTCATGCGCATTTAAACGTACACGTATTAAGAAAAAACTCTCAGAAATTGGCTGGCATACCCGTATCAAATAAAACTCATTTCTCCAACTTCTATACTGTTACAACACCTACAATATTTAAGCGATTACCATACGAAATTAGAGTAATTAGTATACGGAATTTGTTTTGAAATAAAATCCAAACATGGCTTTTTACACTGGATATTTCTCAAATCAAACGTTTGTTCATTAACGCTGTCTAACATATTTTCTTGTTCATGTTCCTAAATTTTATTTTTGAATGGACATTTTTTTGGTTTTTCTTTTTCTTTCTGTATCAATCGAAATATGAATTTAGTTTTCCATGCTTATGTTTTTCAGTTTTTATATTTTTTGTTAAAAATCCCGAAACAATTATAAACTTATTAATTACATGGGTCATTCACCGCTAGTCCTATAAGGCTAAAGGATGACACCTATTACCTTATTTCCAAAAACGTTATCTTTGTTAATATGTATACAAACAATCTTTTCTGGGAATAAAATAAATGAATATATAAAAAAAAAATTCCGATAATACCCAGTTAGGCCCATTAAGCTCTTAATTTGCTTTGGGGTGGTTGGTAGCTTAAACTTTTTGTTGGTTTATATTTTCAACGGATTGGGCTTTATCCCCTTATCTACTAGAAGATGGCCTAAATAATTTGTTTGTTTTGTGAAATCTATCAAATAGTTTGTTTACCTTTTCCTCAAGATATGATGAGTATATCATCAAAATATAATGCACAAATTTTTTTTTTTACTTAGCCTTCTGAGCACCTTGTTCATCATTCGTTGAAACCTTTCCAATGCATTCTGATATACTCGTAATGACCCAGCTGAGTATAAAATTGATCTTTCTCATCACCTAGAATTTGCGAGATGTATAATGAAGAAATATTGCCTACTTTCGGGGTGAACTTGGGCCTAAACTACTTGTACGCGCTTCTCGTGCTCTTTTTCCTTCATTTGAAGAAGCCAATGTTCTTCCCGTCTCTTTTGCTGGCGACATAGCAGCTGTTGGAAGATTTCAGGATACGCACTCGGCGACGGTTCTGGAGGTCTCTTCTGACTGCAACTTTTCTACGTTATATCTTTTCACAATAGTTCTACTTTGTTGTGGTGCTTGAATGATCCGCATTTGTACCTTGGCAGCAACAAGATGGTGATCCGAGTAAATATTGGCTGCCCGGAATGTTCGGAAGTTCAGAATACTGGAGGGGAGTCCCAAAAATCCCGAAAACGAAAACTCGAAATCCGGAAAATCCGAAATACGGAAAACCCAAAATCCCCAACAAAATTATCAAATTAATTTTGCGTTTGATAATACGTGTCCCCTTGTGTAAGTTACAGAACAAAGCAACCACAAAAACATTGCAACTATTACAACAACAAATTACAAACAATCATGCAAGCCTACCAAGAGCACAACATCAAATCCAGCGCGTGCATAGCTGTAAGCATAAACAACCGTTTGCTAATGCGGAACCATGATCAGCTATTGAGCTTTGTTGTGTTAGCTGGTTTTTCTTTTCCTTTTCGAATCAGCAGTCGGCGAGAGTGGATGTGTTCCTCATAGAGGAAATTTAAATTAGTTTACATTAAATTGAGAAATCTATTTCCATATGCAAATAAATAAATAACTATTCAACAGTTGAACAAAAGTGTGTAATTTAAAATTTAATTGGCGCCCAACGTGTGGGGCAGCGTGAAAAGTTAAAAAAAAAGTTCTCGTAGAGAATGACAATATAATTCGCGTTGCCGAGTATTGCGGATTTTCGTTTACGGCCGGAGCTACAAAAAAGTAACCCCATCAATAAGGTGAAAAATAAAATAAAACAAAACATCAAATTTTAACAAAGAGAACAAAAATCTAATCAAAAACAAATTCAACAAAGATAAGATCTTAAAACAAATAGAAATAAACATTTAAACAGAAAAGAACAACTTGCAAATAGTAAAAAAGGACAAAAACAAAATCAAATCTTCAGCAGCAGCGGAACATTTGTCATAGTATCATTCAAACTGTAGAGAAAAATTATAAATATAACGTTAGTTCGTAAGTTCCTAACCTTTTTTTATTTTGTATTGTAATTTGTAATTTAACTTAAGCATTTGTAAAAATTACCGAATAATGGACGAAGCTCAGTTACGAGCAATAATAACCGCTACAGCTCAAGCTGCAACGGAATCGTCTAGACAAGCGTTTGAATTAACAATAAGTGAATTGACAGCTCGTCTTAAGGCTCTGGAGAATCCTACTGCCGTTGAATCATATAAGCCAATTTCAATAGACCCAAACAAAAGCTGTGATGAGTCATTGGATTTAATAAAATCTCTGCCAGAGTTTAGTGGTGAACAAGCTCGATATGTCTCGTGGCGTCAAGCTGCGTTCACGGCTTATAAATTATTTGAATATTACGAAGGTAGTTCTAAGCACTACCAAGCGGTGGCTATAATTAGGAATAAAATTATTGGATCTGCGGATCAAATGTTGGCATCTTTTAATACAGTTCTAAATTTTAAAGCAATCATTGCCAGGCTCGACTTTGCGTATGCGGACAAAAGACCTGTTTATTTGATTGAAC
This sequence comes from Volucella bombylans, assembly GCA_949129095.1. Taxonomy (NCBI): domain Eukaryota; kingdom Metazoa; phylum Arthropoda; class Insecta; order Diptera; family Syrphidae; genus Volucella; species Volucella bombylans. The sequence continues at coordinate 94,501,068 of OX422142.1, forward strand.
AGGAAATGTCCACATTACGCCAAGCGAAAAAGTCAATTCCCGAATTTTATGATGAGGTGGAAAAAAAATTGACCTTGATAATAAATAAAACAATTATTCAACACGAGGGTAATAAGGCGCTTACTGAATGTCTGAGTGAGAAATATAGACAAGATGCGCTGAGGGTTTTTATTTCAGGTTTGCGCAAGCCCATGGGTGATATCCTATTTTCGTCAAGACCCAGTGATATGCCTAATGCACTAGCTCTTGCGCAGGAACTGGAGGCAAACCAAGAACGATCAGCTTTCGCTCATTCATTTACAGTAGGAAAGGAATATTCAAATCTTTACCCCAAACAGTTAAACTTTTATAATTCCCCACATTATAGGCCATTACCTACAGTTCAAGTGAGACATAATCCAAATCCAATGGAAGTAGATCCAACCCTTTTCCACTATAGAACTGCTTTCAATAAAAATAGTCCGAACACTTTACAACAGTTTGCACAGAACCCAAAAAGCTATCAAAACTTTCCTATTCAAAATAATATAGGCAATAATTTTCCAAATTCCACTAATTTTCCGAATTCCAATAATTTCCACAATCTTCAAAAGTCTCCCAATATCCAAATGCCACAAAATAGAACATTTAAGCGGCAGAATGAGTTTGACAGACAAACCATTCCTGAAGACACACAGATCCATTATGATGGGATTGAATTCGATAATGTTGGACTTAATGAAGTAACAGAAATATCCGACGAGGTTAATTTTTTAGGGGTAAGTCCCTTCTGCCATATGTAAGTCGAATACTGGCAGGACGGGAAATCAAACTTTTAGTAGATACAGGTGCAGCTAAGAACTATATAAAAAGTTTTAACACACTTAAAGCCATCAAAAAAATTGACCAACCTTTTACTATAAAATCTATACATGGAAATAGCCAAATTAATTCAAAGTGTATTATTAACATCTTTAACAAAAATTCTACTTTTTTCATTTTACCGATACTCGAAACGTTTGATGGTATTATTGGGTTTGATTTGTTGAAGGAAATAAATGGTAAATTAGACTTGTCAAAAAGTATTTTGTCTTACAATGGGGGTGACGAAAAATTATTCTATTTTTACTGCAATGATATAAATAACGTTACGGCAAAAATTAAGCCTTCTTTGCCAGAAGAACTCTCCTTGGTTCTAGAGCGTCAGTCGAAAGTTTTTGCAGACCCAAATGAATCACTACCTTTCAACACGACAATTGTTGCAAGTATTAGGACAACTGACAACGAACTTGTTTACTCAAAGTCCTACCCATATCCTATGGCTGCAACTGAATTTGTTAATAATGAAATCGAGAGCCTGTTAAGTAACGGAATAATAAGACCGTCTCGATCTCCCTATAATAATCCAATCTGGGTGGTAGACAAGAAAGGATTTGATGATTTGGGAAAACGAAAAATGCGATTGGTCATAGATTTTCGAAAATTAAATAACAAAACAATTAGTGATAAATACCCGATTCCAGACACCAGAGTCATACTTTCTAATCTTGGAAAAGCTTCTGTATTTACAACACTGGATTTGAAAGCAGGATTCCACCAGATTAAACTTTCTGAGCCAGATAGAGAAAAGACAGCCTTCTCTATCAATAATGGAAAATATGAGTTTTGTAGGCTCCCATTCGGACTTAAAAATGCGCCTAGTATTTTCCAAAGAGCTATTGATGATGTGCTCAGAGAAGAAATAGGAAGTACATGTCATGTTTATATCGATGATGTAATTGTATTTTCAGAAACAAAAGAAAAACATTTTCAGGATGTAGAAAGAATTCTTGCAAAACTTTTTAATGCCAATATGAGAGTATCACTTGAAAAATCGCATTTTCTTAAAGAAGAGGTTGAATTTTTGGGGTTCGTCGTTTCAAGTAAAGGAATACGAACTTCTCCTGAGAAAGTAAAATATATCACAAATTACGAAACTCCTAAAACTCTTCGTAGCCTGCGATCTTTCCTCGGATTGTCAGGTTACTATCGCAGATTCATAAAGGATTACGCTCAGGTTGCAAAACCTCTTACCAAATACCTTCGAGGAGAAAATGGGCATGTAAGTACAAACCAATAAAAAAACACTGTAGTAGAATTGGACGCTGATGCAATACAAGCTTTTACTAGAATTAAAAAAAATTTAGCATCTGAAGACGTACTTCTTCTTCATCCTGACTATAAAAAGGCTTTTGACTTGACTACAGATGCTTCTTCTCAAGCTCTTGGTGCGGTGCTCTCGCAGGGTGGCAAACCGATCACGATGATTTCACGAAAATTATCTTCTACTGAAGAAAACTACGCCACAAACGAGAGAGAGTTATTGGCGATAGTATGGTCATTGCAAAAACTTCGAAATTATCTCTATGGAGTAGGACAACTTAATATCTATACAGACCACCAGCCACTTACTTTTGCCATGTCCGACAAAAACCCTAATGCAAAAATGAAAAGGTGGAGAGAATTTATAGAAGAATTTTCTCCCAAATTTTTTTATAAGCCTGGAAAGGAGAACTTTGTTGCTGATGCCTTATCCAGACAACATATAAATGCCCTTCAACAAGAAACAAAATCTACTTCTTCAGCTCTTCACAGTGAAGAATCCCTTACACAGACCATAGCAACTGTCCAAAATCCGGTCAACTGTTTCAAAAACCAAATTATTCTTAGGGAAGGAACTGATCTAGGAAAATTGACCAAAATTATTTTCAAAACCCAAATTAGACATACCATTACATTCAATAACCTAGACAATTTATTTCAAATCCTTAAGGAAGTTGTTAATCCTGATGTTGTAAACATAATTTCATGTGACTTACATATTTTGGCAAAAATTCAAGATAAAATACTTACTCTTTTTCCTTCTACAAAATTTCTTCATACTGAAAAATTAGTTACAGATATTTTTAACCCAACTGACCAGATAGAAATTCAGTCGTGCACATCGGTCTGTGCATGAAAACGCTCAACAAATCTTAAAGGAGTATTATTTTCCAAATATTCGGAAAAGACTTAAGGAATTAGTCTCGAATTGTAAGATTTGTCATGAAGCAAAATACCAAAGGCATCCAGCTAAACCCAAAATAGGAGAAACTCCAATACCTAACAATCCTGGCGAAATCCTTCATGTCGATATATATTTAACAGCAGGTTCACACTTTTTAACATGTTTAGATAAATTTTCAAAATTTGCTGTAGTTAAATCAATAAAATCGCGCGCAATAGTTGATATAAAGGAACCACTCCTCGAACTGCTCAACCTGTTCAAAAACACAAAAACAATAGTTTGTGACAATGAAAAATCTCTCAACTCTGAAAGCATTAGATCTTTGCTCAGGGATCATTTTTCTGTTACAATTTTTACCATAAATTTAAAATTTAATTTGTATATTAAAATGAGGAAACCGTGTGGTTGATATAATAATATTTCTTCCCGCTGCAAAGTCAATGAGCTTAAGTCCGTTGCCAGAGGTCGTGTCGTGTAGGCTATGTATTGATCGAGATAAAATAAAACACCGGCATTTTTGCAATATCAAAAGAACTTTATTAAATGAGTATTGAATTTAGACTAAAATTTATGTTTCTCCTGTTACTTCTTAAACTTCGTTTTCTTTTATTTTCTTTGCTTTCTCTTCTTTCATCCAATTTACTCTGCACTAATTTTAAGAGAAGTAATTATGCATCTATGCCTCGCTCTCTCCTAAATATACATATGGTATATGTATAACTATCACACCCCTTCTCGATGCATAAGCCCTAGCTTGCCAACGAGATACTCAAATTGTTGCTTCGGTAATGCTTTCGTAAGAATATCTGCTTTTTGATTGGGACTGCACACATGGGTACTTTAGGGTAACTTCCCCTTCCTCTATCCATTGCCGTTAGAAATGTTGCTTCACATCAATACACTTGATTTTTTATGCTCCATATTGTAGGCCATTTTAATGCAACTTTAGTTGTCTTCAAAAATGTTAATGGACTCCACTTCAATCAATAACTCTGCAACTAATTCTCGCAGCCATATGCTTTCTTGCACAGCGAAAGCTAATGCAATGTATTCGGCTTCAGTTGTTGAGCAAGCAACAACTTGCTACTTCTTGGATGTCCAGCTTACGATATTTCCAAATACTTTACACAAAATTCCACTCGTAGACTTTCTGTCGGTCTCATCAGAAGCATAATCAGCGTCTGCAAGTCCAACTAGTGGTTTGCCATCTCCCCTTTTTGCATAGACCAATTCATGGTTCATAGTTGACTTAAGACACCGTACCAATCTTTTTGCAGTTTTCCACTGATCGGTCCAGGAGCATCTAGATGACGATTGAGTTGAGATATAGCAAACCATATGTCTGGTCTGGTCACTTTCCCAATAAGTTCTCTATACGGTGCATTAATCTTGATATCTGCATCACTTTTCTGCAATCGCGTTGACATGTCCATGGAGTGGATACACCATTACAATCATCCATGTTCAAATATTTCAACAGATCTTTAATTGATTTTTTTTGAGACTTGCTCAGCCGTGACTCTGTTTCATTGTATGTTATTTCTACACCAAGAAATTGTTCAAAGGTTTCTGTGGCTTTCATTTCGAATTCTTTTGAAAGCATATCCTCCACTGAAGTGTGCTGCTGCCTGTTCTCACCAATCAATAGTAAGTCATCAACATACAATACATGTACATTATGTATCCATCATGTTATCGCACTTAACCGCAGTAGTTGTGTTGTGGTCTTACAAAGCCAATTTTAACACCTGTATCATGAAATATCTGATACCAACAAAGGGGCGATTGTTTGAGCCTATATAAAGCCTTTTTCAGTTTGCATATCAAACCTTTTTCAGCTTCAGGAAGTTGCATGTACACAGTCTCTTTCAGTTCTTCATTTATGAATGCAATCTTTGCATCCATTTGACTTATGTTATAGCCTTCGTGAACTGCCACTGACATCACCGTCCGTTTGCTGATAGTCTATACCATATTCTTGCTGACACTCTCTTGCATGCTTTGTGCACAAGGCTTACCATTTTTATCTGTTTTCAGTTTGAAAACCCATCTACAGCTTAGAATTCGTATTCATATCGGATGTTTTTTTAACTAGCTCGAATGTATGTACTCGTATGTATGAATGGCTTAGGTTCAACTGAAAAATTAAATTCCGAAAGATTTATTTATGCAAAATCGTAATCGATTTTTGTTGCCCCTTCGAAAAGTATTCAGTTCCTTGGTCGCATCTGAGGTAACCAATATTCCAACCAAACTTAGCATACACTTGTCTTTGAAATACGAGTAGCTTAAAACTCTCGAATACATTTGATTTTTTTCTAATTATGTAAACGAAATAAAAGTGAGTATAATCATCAATAAGATTTACGAAATACATGTGTCTGAGTATTTGGTGTGATATGGGTCCACACACATCCGTATAGATTCTCTTAAGAATTCTTGATGTTGGTGGTTTTTGTTTCGAGTAGGGTTTTTTCGTTTGCTTTCCCTTTGCACAAGACACACACGAAACTTGTCCTCGCCGACCTCCAGACCAGTCACCATGCCATTATACTTTAATTTAGTTAAATATGACTCATTTATATGCCCCAATATCATACATCGCTGATCTTACAAACATTCATTTCTGCTCTTATAGGGTAAATTTTTAGTTCATATTGATCATATGACAACCATCCAATAGCTACAGTAGCACATTTTGACTTAATCAAAGCCTTATTTTCACGAACAAAATAAATGACCTTTCCCTTGAAGCGCTTTTATTGAAATGAGATTAATTCTAAGCTCCTTTAGCATACTCGTACAATACCTCATTCACATCAACTGCCCCTTAGGAACCCATCTGTGAGTTGCTTTTATTGACCTCCTCTTCAGCTGTATTTATAATCATTGGATTATCCAATCGCTCGACCTCAGTCAACGCTTCCAACTTATTTGTTGCATTCAGTGTACTACATGAGTCTAATAACCAAAGGTTGTCTTCAACATTCCGCTGTCCCATAACGAAAGCAACTGTACTGCTTTCTTTTAGATGTTTAAGATTTCCACTTTTCCCTCTAAAACTTGATTTAACTCCTTTCTGTGGACAATTACAACTTTTATGTCCCCTTCTTCTACACTTAAAACGTTCTCCAGCAAAGCCTGCCGAAAAAACCGCATCAGTTGAAATTTTTCTCGAAACGATTTGAATAAGTAATAAGTTACTTCATTCGCTGCTGTTAATTCTCGTATATTATCATCAAATCTGGTCAGTCGTTCGCAGATCTCCGCGGAGAACACATGTGTCTTAGCTTCGCTAAGTGAAAAAGGGAAACAGTTTTTTTTTTTCATAAATAGAATTGATCGAAATTTCATTGGTTGACTTGGTATCCAAGAGGTTAGCGGCGTTGGTCAACAAATCGTCGGAGTTCGATTCCAGTCCAAACTTGGAACTTTTTGTTTTTTTGGTTTGGCTGAAATTGTGTTAAATAACATATAGTGCTTCAAAACAAAACAAAAAATCACGTGATGGATGGTGGAGAGCGTTCCGCTCTTCCCATAACGGGAGATACTAAAGGCAACAATACGTTTGCTGGTAAAGTAGGTTGAAAACCCCTCCTAATCTAAGGGAAAAAAACAGTGCCGTGGTAAAAGATAAAGGAGATAAAGTGGCCGTCCAGCATGAGGGGGGCAAGAACAACTTTGCCTCTCTAGCGTCATCTGTGTCGGAAGACGAAGATGACGAAATAAATTATATTACCAGCAGCATACTAAAGCTGGAAGAAAAAGTGCTTGCTATTAAGCGAAAGCAAACTGAGCGCAGGCAGAGGGAGCAACAAGCAGTAGAATGCTCCCAACATCAAGAGCAGAAACTACAACTGCAGCAACAACATAAACAGCAGCAGCCGAACAAACAAATGCAGGAAAAGCAGCAAAAGCAACAGCAGCAACTGCTGCAAGAACAACAACAAGTGAAACCACAGCAGCTGAAAAAACAGCAGCAGCAGCAGCAACAACATCAACAACAAAAACAACAACAACAGCAGCAGCAACAACAACAACAACAACAGCAGCAGCAGAAGAAGAAGAAGGAGAAGGTGCCTCCCATCAACACCTATAAACTAGAGGTAAATGCAACCAAGGACCTGTGTAAGTTGGTCATTGGTAATAATTTTAATATAAAGAGATTGGGGAACGATCGCCATGCCATCCACTGTAACACAGTGCTCTCGTGCGTGTTATGTGGAAACGTGGGACACACCGCAAACTATCGGGGTTGTCCTAAGTTCGCTGACATTAAGAAAGCAAAACTGCCTCGGCAGCAGAAGGTGGAGGTCAAACGTTCACCTGTTAGGTTTCAAACACCAGCCGTCACGTCCCAAATTTCCTACGCCCAAATGGCGTCTGGTAGGGGGGCTACAGTACAGCAAGCGAATGTTGCTTCTCCGGCGCCTATGCCGAGAACAACGGAAGCTGCACCTAACATGCTAGCCATCTTGCTTGCAATCCAAGGACAGATGGCTCAGCTGCAAAAGCAGGTTCAAGAACATGCCAAGCGGGTGGACCAGATCTACGCGCTGCTGCCGGGCCTAACGCAACACATGCCGTAATGGGTACGCACATGGTGGAGCAAACTTTGAAGGTCTGAATGTTAATTCACTGATTAGGATCGAACGAAGAGCCGCGATGTTTAAATTGCTACAAGACCAAAATCCTGATGTGCTTTTCGCTAGCGAAACCAAGCTAACCGATAAGCACAAACTGGAGTACAATAATTATATTGTTAGAAGAAGAAATCGGCCCAGATGCAAACGTGGAGGCGGTGTCGCGATCTTCATTAAAGAAGGTATAAAATTTCACAGAGTTTACAAGGGCGCAGGTTCCGGGTGTTGGAGGCAGTCGTCATTTACATACCGCTCCGCAGTGGAAAGCGTCTGTACTTGGCCACTGTTTATGCACCTGATACTTCACAATCCACCCTATTCATTACAGAGCTCGACACGCTTTTTCGACTTCTGAGGCTGGAATCGGGGGAGAATTATTTTATAAACGGCAGGGATTTCAAAGCTAGACACAGAGATTGGGGAAATAATTTGCCAAATACTAGAGCGAACCTACTACTCGATTGGTGGGGTCAGCACGATGTCATGTACAGACTCGGTCTTAAAGCGACGGATAACCCGTCGTTTCCCAGAGGCGGGTCTTATTTGGATCTAGTGCTGTACGACGAACGCATACTGCGCACATTCGTGTATGACAGTGACCATTGCGGTTTTAGCACCGAAATTACAGTTCCCAACGAAATTGCGGAATTGGAGGAGTTTGTCCAAAGATATTCTTACAACTACAGTAAAGCTAGAGTAAAACTCGATGACACGCTTCTCCGCAACCTTGAAAAGAGCGCTCTCCTCGAACACGCTCCACCCACCGTCCAATAGGAATTTGTCAAACGAGGAGATCGACTGTTAAAATATATCTCAGAGTTAGCAGATCTAATACTTACTCTATACATATACTCTCATGCAAAACCATGTAAATACAATCACAGGCATACTATATATAAAGCGGAACAATATACAATAAAGTTAGTTCGTGTTATAAACTCAAGGCGTGTGTTTTATCCTTTGCTCTCGTTTCTTTGCTATTCGTCTGTTCTTCGCTCATTTTCAATTAACCATTTTATCAGGTTATGGGCCCAGGCACCTTATCGCAATGGCAGTTAATATAATGGTTGAAAAATTGAAGGGGAGAGAGAACTATGACGTGTGGAAAATAGCTGCGAAATCCTACCTCGTAATCAAGGGACTCTGGAGCTGCATGGAACAGGAAGCTGCTGCAAGTGCTGCTGATCGGGAAAAGGACTTAAGAGCGAAGTCGGAATTAATTTTGTTGCTGGAAACTCAAAATTACTCTTACATTGCTGACGCGACAACAGCTAAAAGTGCATGGGACAGCCTTACAAGCGCTTTCGAAGACACAGGTTTGTGTAGGAAAGTTGAACTGTTGAAGCAACTGGTACAGTTAAAACTGTCTGAATGTGAGAGTATGGAAGACTACGTGAATAAAATGGTCATGACATCAATAAAAGTGAAGAAAGCGGGCTTAAAAATTGACGATGAAATCGTCGCGTCCTTGATGCTGGCTGGTCTGCCTGAAGATTACAAACCGCTTGTAATGGCAGTTGAGAATTCATCGTCAAAACTCACGTTAGATTCAGTTAAAACGTTGCTCTTACAACAAGTCCAATACAACGGTAGTAGTGCAGTTCCAAAGGCGATGGTAAGCAAGTCTTTTAAACAAAAACCAAAAAAAAATAAATTTCGCTGCCACAGCTGTGGTGAACTTGGGCACTTTGCTAAGCACTGTTTGAAAAGGAAGGAGAAAGAAAAAAAATCAGAATGCCTATATACAACTTTTTTAGCTGATGGGAACATTTCACAAAGTACATGGTTTGTGGACTCTGGTGTTTCGGCTCATATGATTATGAACAAAGCGATTCTGCAAAACCAAAAAATGCCCTCACACAAGGAAATTATTGTTGCAAACAATTCGAAGATGAAAATCGAAAGTATTGGTGACGTTAACATTGATCTTCTAAATAACAAAAACAAATTGAGTGCAACCATAAAAAATGTACAGTACGTACCAGACTTGTGTGCGAATTTGCTTTCAGTAAGCCAGTTAGTAAGAAACGGCAATAAAGTGCGTTTTGAAAAGAACTGCTGCAAAATTTTAAATAAGTGCGACAGAGTAATAGCAACAGCCAATTTAGTAAACAACATGTACAGGCTGAGCTGTGAAGCAATTGATAGTGTTGGTGATCGTGAAACTGCTTTAAAAGTAGATGTGGGTGGTGAAATTTGGCATCGTCGCATGGGTCATATATGTGATGAAAATTTACATAAAGTGAAGTCTGCTGTAACAGGAATGCATTTCCCTTCGCATCTTCAAACGAAATGCACAGTGTGTGTGAAAGGAAAGTATTCACGGGCATCGTTCAAACATATTGGAAGCCGTGCGGAGAATTTGCTGGATTTAATTCACTCTGATGTCTGCGGGCCGTTATCTGTGAACTCGTGGAGTGGATGCAAGTATTTATTGACATTTGTCGACGACTATAGTCGAAAAGTTTTTGTTCTTCCACTAAAACATAAATCAGACGTGTTCAATCAATTTTCTAAATTTAAAACGTTTGCAGAGAACCAGTGTTCAAGAAAAATAAAAGTGCTCCGAACCGACAACGGCACACAGTAATGCAACAACAAATTTGAAGAGTACTTAGAGCAGTGCGGAATTCAACATCAAAGGAGGGCACCGTACACCCCCGAACAAAACGGAGTGGCGGAACGAATTAACAGAAACCTCATGGAAAGGATACGGTGCATGTTATTGGATGCAGATATCTCACAACGTTTTTGGGCTGAAGCAGCGGACACCGCGTCATATGTGATAAATCGAATTCCTTGTAGAGGAAACCATCTGAAAACACCTGAAGAATTGTGGTCAGGAATGAAGCCGGATCTTTCAATGCTACGCGTTTTTGGATGCAGAGCCATGGTTCACGTGCCACGTGAAAAACGTCGAAAGCTCGATGCAAAGTCAATGGAATGCATGCTACTGGGATACTCCAAAGATACCAAGGCCTACCGGTTGTGTGACGAAAAAAGGAATATAATTATCAGTCGAAACGTAATTTTTTTCGAGTCGGATAATTTCACCAAAATTTCAACTGATAATATGCATTCAGGTAGGCGAAGTACAGGTGAATTCCATATTGTTGATGCTGAGGATCTAACCAATGTTAATGTACCAGCTGTAGCCAATAAATATGCTGACGATCTAACAGCGGTTAACGTTCCAGCTATCTGCGATGGCTTGACTATCAATGGCACGGAAGACGTGATCAATGTGGACTCTAATGCACTGTTGAATGAAACTAAGAAATGTTCAGATAACGTTGATTCTGCTGATGTTCCAGTGGTACCTGTTCCGAGCCCGATGATCAACGAAGATGGTGATGACAGAGTTGCAGAAGTGGAGGTGCGGCGGTCTGAGCGTATTGCTTCCCGGAAGTTGAATGGTTTGATTGCAAGCATTGAAGAAACGTCTGATCCTGAAAGTGTGGCTGAGGCTATGTCACGTGATGATTCATACCATTGGAAGAAGGCGATGAACAGCGAATACATGTCACTACAAGAAAACGATACGTGGGATTTGGTCCATCTTCCCAAAGGTAAGCGTGCAATTCAATCTAAATGGGTTTTTAAAACTAAGCGCAACGAGAATGGGGAAGTCATCAAGTACAAAGCACGGCTGGTATGCAAAGGTTATTCGCAGAAGGAAGGCATTGACTACCATGAGACCTTCTCGCCAGTAACACGATATGCTTCCATTAGATTTCTAATTGCTTTGGCTGTGAGATATAATCTAAATATTTGCCAAATGGATGCGGTAACAGCGTTCCTGAATGGGGAACTCAAGGAAGATATCTATGTTGTTCAGCCGGACAAGTTCTCTGATGGTACTGGTAGAGTGTGTAAGCTGCGAAAGTCTCTGTATGGCCTTAAGCAATCCAGTCGTGTCTGGAACGAGAGGCTTAATGAGGTGCTAACGCAATTTGGTCTGATGCGGTCTGATGCAGACCAGTGCGTGTACTACAACGTTGATAAGTGCCAAATGATCTTTGTTGCTGTATATGTAGACGATGTATTGATACTCTCCAGCGACAAGTGTATGGAGATTAATTTAAAACAACTGCTTTGCGAAAGTTTTCAGATGAAGGACTTAGGAGAGGCTTCTTCGATCCTTGGTATTCGAATTTCTCGGGACATGTCGGCTGAAACCATCTCTATTGATCAGTCACAATACATCGTGTGCATTTTAAATTGATTTGGTATGGCTGATTGCAATCCGGTTAGCACCCCTCTCGATTCGAATCAAAAAATATCATCGAAAATGTGCCCGTCGTCGCCTGAAGACCAAGATAAAATGGCTGGTGTTCCATATATGGAAGCAGTGGGTTGTTTACTGTTTGTGGCACAAACAACAAGGCCGGACATAAGCTTTGCCGTAAATCTTTTGAGCAGATACTCTACGAATCCTGGTCAAGCACACTGGGCCGCTTTAAAACGCGTACTTCGCTATTTGAAGGGTACAATAGACAAAAAGCTCGTATACAAACAATCTGGCAGTGAGATGGAGCGTTTTTGTGACGCCGATTGGGCTGGTGACGAAGACGAAAGAAAATCAACATCCGGCTACGTTTTCGCCATGCAAGGAGCACCAATATCCTGGTCCTCAAAGCGCCAATCTACCATTGCGCTCTCATCGACAGAATCTGAGTTGTTAGCTGTTGTGTCGGCGATTCAGGAGTCAATGTGGCTGAAGCGGTTGGAGGCAGAAATGCTTCCAAATCATCCGAAGCATATCATCTTGCATTGCGACAACAAGAGTGCGATACAACGTATTAAAAACAATTCGTATTCTCCTCGAACTAAACACATTGAGATAAAAACTCAATTTATTGGGGAAAAAATTAAAAAAGGTTTGATTATTTTACAATATATATCTTATAATGAAAATTTAGCAGATTGTCTTACAAAAGGCTTAGTAAAAGTAAAACTAGAATTTAATAATATGCTTCTTGATCTTAATTAAATATAAGTTAAGTCCATATTTTTTTTAAAGATAAGTGAATGAATTATTTCTAATGTTAAATGAATTTAAAATAAACAAATCATTCTGGGGAAGTGTTAAAATATATCTCAGAGTTAGCAGATCTAATACTTACTCTATACATATACTCTCATGCAAAACCATGTAAATACAATCACAGGCATATTATATATAAAGCGGAACAATATACAATAAAGTTAGTTCGTGTTATAAATTCAAGGCGTGTGTTTTATCCTTTGCTCTGGTTTCTTTGCTATTCGTCTGTTCTTCGCTCATTTTCAATTAACCATTTTATCATCGACAATTACCTATAAAAAATGGACGAGGCAATTAAACAAACTATGGACACTACAATACCGCGGTATAGACGTACGACCAACCAAGACCTGTTCCGCAATCCTACTATTGACGCACTGCACCGACAGAAAAGTAGACTTCTGACAAGACTTAAAAACTTGTACAGACAGTTAACTGACCGACAAGACCCGGAGATTAGGACACTGAAGTCGTCGATTAAAGATATTCAAACGCTAATAAAAGAAAATTACAGAATTTCTGTAAGTTTAAATTGGAACAACAAGGGCTGTAAACACCAGCAACCCGAATATGTTTCCGCAAATAAATAAACAGTTTCGCAGAAAAAATCAAAACGACCATCAGTGTCTTAAAATAGACCGGACAACAGACAACGAACGGTTACTGACAATAGCAGGTATTGATCCAAATGAGGCCGCTGATGATGACGACTTTTTTGTGATCGAGGATCCACAGGAGAAGGTTGAAGATATAGGGGCGACTTTCCAGGAAGTATACAAGGCCACTGATAACATTGGCCCTAATTACGACATGGACAATCGCATCTTGGTGCACGACTTCTGCATTCCAAATGAAATTGGGAACTGGCGATCCGAAGGCTCTAGTTTCACCCGGTTTAGCAACGAAAATATGGCAATTAACGTCATTGCCAGAGAGGGTGACCTACCCCCGATCATTTCGAAGGAAGGACTCCATGAGATCTTCGACACAATCAGAGTTAAGAAATCAGTGGGGACCGATGGTATTCCGAATATCGTGCCTCGACATCTTCCTCTAGAAGCGGTGGACATCTACACCACCATGTTTAATAATGCAGTGAATAATGCACATTATCCAGCGCATTGGAAAACGGCGGTGGTTTAACCTATCCCCAAAAAGGGGAAGGATATATCCAATGCGGCGAATCTCCGGTCGATAGGTCTCCTTCCGAATATCAGTAAGATTTTTGAAAAGGTAATCAATAGAGCTCTGTCTAGGTGGGTTGAGGACAAATATATAGTTCCGGATAATCAATTCGGTTTTAAGGTGGAACATGATATCTCACATGCCGCGTCTAAACTGGTGTCCGATATCCAATGGAATAAAGCCAAAAAACAATGTACTGGTGCCTGCCTTGTTGACTTGGAGAAGGCCTTCGACACCGTATGGTTAGAGGGTCTTTTCTATAAGCTGACTAGGCTGGGCATCGGTAAACCACTCTTATACATTCTTTATAATATGCTAACTAACAGACAGTTCATCATGAAAAATGGTGATGTGACTTCTGTTGGAATATTTCAAATTAAAAATGGTCTTCAGTAAGGCGCGGTCAATTCGCCGATCCTATTCAACATTTTTACAAGCGACTTGATAGCTTCCCTTCCCCATACTATTGCGTACGCAGACGATTTGATAGCGTACAGAAAAGGTCCAAAAATCGAGGTTATTAATACTCTCTTGCAGAGTGACTTCGATAAGATAAAACGATTTTGCGATGAATGGAAGTTGAAAATCAACTTTCAGAAGTCGGAAACCATTCTCTTTAGGACGCCGTTGTCTGGAGCCTCTAGAGATACCAGAAAAAATTGGCGAAAGTTCTCTATTATTGGACAACACGGACAACCTCTTGCCTGTCGAAATGTAGTCAGATACCTTGGAATCTGGCTAGATCAGTTTCTGTATTTTGGCAAAAATGTAGATGCTGCTCTGGCCAGAGCTAAAGGTGCTTTTGCCCTTACAAAGAGACTGTTTTATAGCAGCCAACTAGATGCGAGGGTAAAAGTAATCTGCTACATGGCGCTTATTAGGCCCATGCTGGTATTTGTTTGTCCCATGTGGTTCAATGTACGAGCAAGCTTAATGGAAAAGATTTGGGTGTTTGAGAGGGCTTGCCTTAGGGCTTGTCTTCGCTTGTACAGAACACCAGAGTCGGAGTACAACAAATTTTATCCTAATGAGGTCCTTTACAACAGGGCGAACCTAATACGAGTGGACAACTTCGTAATTAAGCTGACTCGAAGGCACATTGCAAGAGCAATGACCTCGACGAATAACCTGATATCTGGGGCTTACTACCCCAATTACGAGTACCTTTACCACGAGAGTGTGCGCTCTGACAGCTTCGTTCCACCGGAACCATTCCTCTACCTAGATCAGATAGGGTTGATCCAGGATAGATCAGCGGTGCCGTTAATCTTCCATGTCGCTCGGACAGCTGGGGACAGGCAACTCAACTACAACAGAGACGTCGCACACGGCAGTGTGGATCGCCTCAGGTTCAGTAGGGCTGTGGGGAAACGCGATAAGAGGAATGTCGTTCGGCAGCACCAGCATTTCTGGTGGTTGAATGATGGGGAAGATGTTTCGTCGTCGTTTCCGTCAATTACGGACTAATGAGGCAGAGCTGGCCAATCTGTTTTCTCTGTCAATAGCGATGGCCAGCTTGCATAGGTTTAGGTTAGCATTTAAGAAATATATACATATATTAGTATATATCTTTGTATATACTAATATATATATATAATGTCTATTTGTGTATTTGTGTGTATTGCGTATCTAGGTTAGGTAGGCTAAGGTTTATTTTAAGTTAGATATTAAGTTTTTATAAAAAATTATGTCCATATGCTAAGTTTTTCTTAACAAATTTTTTTCTTAGCCTTAAGTATAGAAAATAAATATTAGTAAAGCAAATGTAAATAAAGTCGAAAGACATAGTTATAAGAATTTAGAGTGCCTGTGTGGGGCCAGTAAGTTAGTATAAGATTGTTAAGTAATTTTAAGCTAGCATTTAAGCATTTTTTGTTAGTATGTAAGAGTTAATGATTAAGGAAATAAAATGCTTTCAAACTGAAAACTGAATTCATGAATGCTTTTTCACGTCACTACCCAGCTCATATTCTAGCCTATCTAGTCTTGTTCGTAACATTTTGCTCCGCCGTATTTGCTCCTGAGAACGTATCAAACAGAGCGCTCCACATGACCCTTGCTGTTGATTTTCCTTTAGTGTATTCCAGATGATTGTCATCCACCAAGCAAATTATTAAATTCTATTTAGAATGTCTTTTGGATCATACCGCGTTCCTGAGAAAGAACATCTAGAACCTTTTGCGCTTCCAAACAGTTCTCCACGCGATATTTCCACGAATCAAAATTTTTACCATCAAACGGCTTTATTTTCGCGAATACTAGTTCCATTACATTGGGCATATTTGTACCGAGCCCATAACTTATTAATCGACATAAAATAAAACAGCGGCACTTTGCAATATCAAAAGAACTTTATTACATGAATGTTGAACTTAGACAAACATTTATGTTTGTCCTGTTACTTCGTGAACTTTTCTTTTCTTTTCTTTGCTTTGCTTTCTCCTCTTATATCTAATTTACAACACTTTGTACTAACTCTAAGAGAAGTAATTATGCAATTATGCATCGCTCTCTACCAAATATATGTATATAACTACTTCACTATGCTTACCAACTGTCCTACCAAAGATGTATTCCTTTCCTATCATGTCGTTAAGATCGGCTAGTACGACGTCATACTTCGGACATTGATCATATGGCTTTTCGATGAGCTCATAGAAACATTGTCTCATTGTATTACGCTTATGTTAGCGAATTTGGCTTAGATGCAGATTGTCATAAGATGTGTAAGAAGCTCTATATTTCTTGCTTATATCTACGGCACATGGTAAATACGTATTCGAGTAAGCTCTCTTTCTTTTCCCTATAGTAATCGCCATAGTACATATCACAGGTAATATGGATGACTGTAATAGTTGCGTAAAAGTAATCAAGAGCCTCTCCTAATTGTTTGACAGCACGTGGTTTCTTGAGGGACCGTACATTCCGCGTGCACGTCACGTTTGTTCTTTAAACGTTTGCTATGGTCATTAACAGTGATTCAATTTTTATCCGAGGGCATTAGTTTGTTCGTTATGTATTTTAATCTCTTCCGTATATGGTTATGAGCTTTACGACGGCGTACCCCAATATAATGCTACTGGCTGGCTATTTTAGCTTGTATGAGTAAGGGTTTACTCATGCAGTTACCGGGGCCCACCACTAGGAGCTAAGGTAAGCACTTCGCTACGAACTTGATTGTTATTCTTCATAGAGCTAGAGAACAACGAAAACAACAAACACATATACTCGTACAACATAACAAAACTACTAAACAGTAAAGTATCTTTCGAGACTCCTCACCATAAAAGAAACATCTCTCAGTGTACCAACTGCCAACAATATGGCCACAAAAAGAATTACTTCTCAAAAGACCCAGTGTGTGTCAAATGTGCAGGGAGACATAAAACGTTTGACTGCCAAATGACTACTAAATATGACAACATAAAATGCGCGCTGTGTGAATTAAGAGAGATGATGAAGAAATTAAATAATAAGATGACTAACATAATGAACATAATTACCCTCTTAGTAATGAAGCTCAATGGACCGCAACCATAATATTCTTAAAATGCCAACGAAGTTCTCCAACACCATTTAGAATTAAAACAATTCGTCAAAGACAACAATGTTGACTTGTTATTTATATCAGAGACGCACCTTACAGACAAAAGCCATTTAAAAATCCCTGAGTTTAACATTTGTCCAACAAACCACCGCATCCATCGCATGAAGGCTCGGAGATTATAATCAAGGACCTACAATATGCAAAACCAGCATATCGACCAACTGACACTAAGAAAAAACCAAACTTGCTTGACTTCTGCGTTACAAAAAAATATCAGTCTCTCTAACTTAAAAATAAAATCCTGTCTTGAACTTTCATCTGATCATTCGCCTGTTATACTAGAGTATTCTTTTAACATCACACCCGCTCCGAAAATCCCAAACTCTATAACAACAAAACGGACTGGGACGCAATCCGAGAATTCTTAGACTCAAATCTAAATACCAAAATACCTCTCAAATCTCACATGGATATTGAAACATCAATCATCTATTTAAATGACATAATCAGCCAAAAAAGAAACCAAAAACTAGCGATAATTATTCCCCAGGCTACATAAAGATACAGATAAAAGAAAAAATGAAACTAAGGAAAAAGTGGCAGATCACAAGAGCACCGGTGGATAAACAAAAATTAAATAGGGCTATGAAAACCTTAAAGGAAACACTAAGCCTCTGAGACAAACTACTCATTTTGGAAAGTAACAAAAAAAAAACTGAAAAACAATATAATTCTCTATCACCCTCTGAGGAAAACGGATGGAACCTGGGGCGGAAAAAATTATGAGAAAGCAAATGCCCTAGCTGAACATTTCTGGAAAACATTCTCCAATGACGACAGCAACAATACCCTTCCACAACAGCAGACTCACAGGACTACAAAACTAAAAATCGATAACATAAAAATAGTGAAATAAGACGATGCATTATATACAAAGTATGATCTATTAATACGAGAAATACTTAACAAATTACCTAAACTCCAAACGTGCTCCAAAACCCTCGAAACACTTATAACGCAATGATTAGACTAAAACATTTTCCAAAAGTATGGAAAGTTGCGGAAATAATAGCAAAAGCTAAATCTGGAGAAATGCAACCCACCTCACCTCATTTTTTTCCCGATTAGCTTTCTTCCTGTTCTGTCAAAAATCTTCGAAAGACTATTCTGCGATCGCTTGACACCCATATTCAGCAGATTAAATGCAATACCCGACCACCAGTTCGGATTTCGAAGACATCACTCGACAATCTAGTAAATCCATAGAGTGACTAACAATATTTTAACTGATTTGGAATAGAAAAGATTCTTCGTAGGAGTATTCCATGGCACGCTGGATTACTCCTAAAACTAGAAAATCTCTTACCAGCTGACTTCTACTCGTATCTGTTGATCAGAATTATCTAACCGATCGACACTTCGATGTCAAATATAATGACTTTTTACAACACGAGCTGGAGTCCCCCAAGGCAGCGTATTAGGACCACTACTATATAACCTTTATCTTATATAAAGACATTCCTCTTCCAACACAGACAACACCGATGATTGCCACTTTTGCTGATGCTACCATACTGCTTTACTCCGACAAATGCTTGCAAACAGCGACTATGCAACTACAAACAATTCTCGACGACACTACCAAATGGTCTGATGACTGGCACATAAATGTAAACGAAGACAGAACGGTTCAGGTCATATTTACTACAAAAACGAAATTTACACCGCAAACACTAAAAATCGGCAACAAAGACGTCTGTATCTTCAAGGTAGCCAAATGGCTAATAAACTATTTGGACAGCAAGCTAATTTGGAAGCACCACATACAGAAGAAGCGGGACTAGATGAAAAACAAGTTCAGACAACTTTCCTGGCTACATCAACGAAAATCACCATTATCTGTAAACAAATCCTATTATACACGGTGTCCCTTAATTCGTCAAGGATAATTTGGGAAATGGTTCTTGAGTATATTATAGAAAAAAATCGTGCTACACTAAGTGTCTATCTCTAACGTTGACATCATTTATCGAAGGCTTACTTCTTACTACTTACCCTGGCCCATGTTAACTGAAATTCCTGTGTTAATAATAATGGTAGGAACTTCGTTCAGAATTTGGCTTTTAGAAGAAATACTAGCCTTTGTAACTGCGTTCAAATAAGGAAGATACCTTGTTTGGGTCATCAGCTATCCAATTGCTAAGCCAAAAACTTAACATAGTTTGTAGAATTCAGACTAGGTAGTTGTTGAACAGAGGAATTGGCGGCTCAGGATCATTATGTATTTAACACGTGATTTCTTATTTGAACGAGAGCAGAGATGAATGGAAGCGTGGCATAGTTGTAAGGACGTATTCAGCAACCGATCGGCAGGTTCGATCCTCTGAAGTTAAAACTATTTCGGGAATTTTTAAAAGGCCGGCATCTAAATTAGCCGTTCTCGACATACGTAAAAGGCAAGTGAGTGAATCGCGTGGGTTGATTTTATTGATTGTTCCTAGAAACTTTTTACCATATCTCACTGAACGTTCTCTTTATAATGGCTCACCATCCAGAAAATCGCTGTACAAATTTATGAATTTCGTTAAGAGAACTGTGACTCGTTGAATTCGTTCCATAAAGATAATTTCCGTCTTCTAGGACATTTTATGTTGAACTTCTAGATGGAGAGCCACGAGGACCACGAGAGTAAGTAATTTCTATATTATATTTAATGAAAACTTATGAATTATTCCTTTAGAAAATATATAACTCGTTTAAATAAAAAATCACGTGTTAAATACTTAAGGTCCTGGGCCGCCAATCATTGTCGGGAAGCAGTTCTCTCACATTTGTTTGGTGCTATGGATAAAGGTTTTCGCAGTACATTAGATATTTTATGTCTGGAAGCATTGAATTGCAAAGCTAAGCATCTGATGCGGATTTATGAATCAGTTGTAAAAGCTTCCAGCCGAGGTTCTTCTTACTTGTGGAGTTCCCGCATTAGGTCGTGTGTTTCAATCTGATCTAGTTTTTCTAAGCCTTCGATACGTATTTTCAAATACTACTTCACTAGCAAGTCGTCGATGAGGATAAAGTCCATGGTATCTTTGTCGCGTTCTAATTGAACTTCCATTGCACAGCCCATAAACGTAAATAATATCTGCGTATTCTAGGTTTGAAAATGCAGATATTTTAAATAGCGTTTCTAAGCAACTGTAAACTTCGCGTTAAAAATTAAACTGATGAATTAATTTGTTTTTCTAATCTTTTATACCATTTTTGTTTGGTAAATTTTCCAATTAGGCCTTCATACCCCAAGCATATGTATCTTTTTCTAAGAACTTTTAAGAAACAGGGTAAGGAAATGAGGGTTTTGACCGGTAGCTAAATAAACGAGTACGCTTTAAAACTTTTTAATAGGTATGCAATTTAAAATAAAAAAAAACATATTGAAAAATTATTAATTGGAAAAGCACTCTTATCGTCAACTGTTGTTAGAAACGCAAGTAAAAAATCATAAATTCCTTTTTAATCTGCTGCTGGTTTTCGAGAGTAACATAAAAGCGATGAGTTTTTCTGCAAACTTGTTGATGAAGGTTCATAAGAAACAAAAATTGTAAAACGTTATGTTTATTCCACATTTTGTGGAGAAAAGTGACCTCAAAATCAAAAATCAGGATGGACAAGAAAAATTTAATAGACTTAAAAATTGGATATCGGAAGACTCAAGCAAGGTATCAACTTTATATAAGCGCTGTTACAAAAGCTAGTATTTCTTCTAGAAATGATGTTCTAAATGAAATTTCTACCATTAGTATTCACAGAGCAATTTCCATTAACATAGTTTAGGGTACACCAAAGTAAGCCTTTTCTTAAATCCTCGATAAATGATGTCAACATCAGAGATAGACTCTTACTGTGGAACGATTTCTTAGAATTTCTTAGAATATACCCGATAATCATTTGCCAAATTATCCTTGACCAATTAGTGGACACCCTGTGTAAAGCTACTGCAATATTAACCCAATCTGAACTTACGGAGCTCAAATATGTGGTACAGCATAGAAATTGAACACAAATATAATCCAACGATTGTTGTCTTGTTACTACGTTACTACTATAGTTACTACAAACAATGGTAAATGCTGAATGGTATATTACAAGTACTGATATACGCAAAGATCTTCAAATTCACACGATAGCGCAAGAAGTATCTGAAACGAGCAAGACACACTTAGCAAGAATAATATCACACACTAACATCGATGTCAACACCCTGTCAACACAAGAAACGCTAAATAGAAGACGGCTAAATAGAACTAGACCTATTGGTATAACCATGTAAATAAAATAAAAAAGTGCTGAAATATCTGCATGTGTAATAACACTGTTTGCTAGTTAAACGAATGACTTAGTTGACATTGGTCTCAAGTCAATATGTATATGTATATCCCATACCATGTTTTAAAATATATGTACTTAGTTCCGTTCAATAGACAGATGTATAAATAATACCTGGAAAATAAAAAAAAAATAAATAAAATTTCGTTAACACTTATCAATTGCTGCCCTTCGAAAAAGAACAAGTTTTTGTTGTTGTATCTATCAAACAATCGATCTTATGTCGATGAATAATTAATTCGACTCTTGGAAATGCCTTGTATCCGAGGCATTGATATGAAAGTTTTCTACCCTTTGTACAGGTTTCCATGATCCATTGATTCAACCTGTCTATGGTTTCTACATACATATATTGCCCTGAGTAACTGCTTCTGAACTATCTGATAAGAATTTTGCTCAAAGATCTCAAATTATTCCCTTACAAAGTCCAATTGAAAGCAAATGATCTTTCGCTTCATTTTTTTTCTGACAAAGTTCATTTCTGTCTCGGCGGCTAGGTTAAGCAATAAAATTGACGTATCTGTGGAAGGGAAAACCCAGACGTGATTGTCAAGGTTGACAGTTTGGTGTGGATTTTGGAGTGGTGGCATCATTGGACCATTTTATGATGAAAATCCTGCTGAAAACGTCATTTCGGTAAACGGTGAACGCTACAAAGCCATGATTACTGAATTCTTGTTGGCTGAAATTGAATACTTGGTTTCAGCAATGCCATCAAACAATCGATCCTTGACGCGCTAAGTTCTGTAATCGTGTTATTAGCCGCCTTAATTGGTAATTATTTATATTGCTGTATTGATTGTTATTCTGTTATTCCTTTTTTGGTCTATATTATTATATTGATGTTGTGATGGTTGACTTGTACTTGACTTTATGTCATCGGCTTTATTTTTCAGAGTTGGAAATCCTCCTGGTACGTCAAATGATTTCTCCAATTGTTCTTTGATGTCATCCTACCAGCTGCAATTCGTTGCTAATCTTCTTATTGATGATGCTTCTCTTTGTGCTTTAGATATTATTTTCATCCCACATACTCCTTGGCTTCTACATTTTCAACTAACCCCAACATATAATCAGCTTCCGTAATGTATATCCCTCTAAACTACGGGAGACATCTGGTTTCCGTTATTAACTGTTACTGTATAACTAATACACATTTTGGTCTGTCTTTATATTTTTTGTTTTGATATATTTCACTTATGGGGTTCTTTCTTAAATTTTTCGATTCTTTCTTTATACATATTTCTTTACTGTAAGTTTTATTAGGACATTGATTCTACTTCGAACAAATAATTGATAATATGAGTTTTCGATTTATTATCAAAGGAATGATTTTTTCGTTTTTCTGAACTGAACTGTGTATATGTGTATCCCGTCCAGACGGGATCAGATTACGAGACAGTGGCAAGTCAGCGATGTTTTGTATTCTATTAAATTCTCTGTTCTTAGAATTGTGGGAGTGATAACGTTACTCGCGCAATAATGCAACCTCTAGAATTGAATTTAATTTTTGTCCCTAATTTCACTTTGCAGCTGGCATGTCTCTTCAGATTGCCAGTAGATCAAGCGAATACTGCACGACCTATTTAAAAGATCAGTGCATTTCTTGCACTCCCTCAGTAGGTAATACTGCGTCATGACCGGGAACTACGGCACTACACGGCACCTAAGTGTGCTAAATATAAATGATGTTATATACTCGTACATCGCTTGCTGTGGAAATGACACAGTGGAGCACTAAGTCTGTGAATGCCTGGCCTACGATCTGGTTGACGTGGTTGATGCTGATACTCAGCAGCAAGCGATGCTGGAGCTTTCTCATCTTTCTACGAAAGACTCAGAAATTTCAATTAAAGGAACATAAAAGGAATATAATGGACCAGTTTTTTTTATTTAGGTGATCACATCCAAACAATTATTATTCAGGAACGCAAGGCACAAAGCTCAAGGAGGAATTAAGGGCTTTATTATGTGCGAGGATAACGACAGGGAATGACTCACCAGGGTGCATACAAGGGGCATGAGCGTACTGCCAAACGAAAGTGTGGGTGACCGTGGCTTACGTGTATTTGCTCCAAAATCGAGCGGTTCGGCGTTTAAATCCCAACCGCGGCCGAAAGGCATTCTTTTTTCAGTCAGTTAAAATTATTTAAAAACTGAGTAGTTGCCTAGAATACAACAAGTCCAATTACATATGTTACACTTATAATTTTGTCTCCTCATTAAATGTTGAATGCCACCTATTGAGCGAAATAATCTCAGAGCCCAAACGCCTTTCTTCTCACTTTGTCCAATTTTCCAAAAAAACCTTAACACGTTCTCTGATCCTTTTGGAAAGTCAGCGTTTTCACCATTCTTTTCAAAACAGTTTCCTGGTAGACGGCAACCGCACTCTTAGTCAAGAGTGGACTTCTGTGACGTGGGATATTCCCCTCCAAATGATGGCAGATACAGGATGATGACCTTTTTGTACTCTTTGCACATAAACTCCCCAACTTCATTATATGACTGGGCATAGACTCTGTTATTTTGTTTATTAAATTTCTCTTCTTTTCATCTGTAAATAGAATTCGACGGAATTTAGTAAGTCGCTTAGATTTTTCTTCTTTTTTGTTTTGCCTTAAGCGCAGTAGTCAGAAAATGGCTAGTATATCTTATGTATGCCCCCAAACTCAAATCTTGTTTATGATGCTGGACATGATTTTTTGCGTCGGCAATGGGTTTCGTCTTATTCGCGCCTTCACTGCCTTGATAAAGGTACGTGGTCTTCCCGTTCTTTATTTGTATTTGAAATCACCGCTATCCTCAAACAATTTATTGGCCCGGTTGGCAAACATACAAGAGTCCGGGTAATACCAGAGGCAGTAGGGAAGCAATTCCATTCTAGCTCATCCCCATGCCTTAATCCAACAGACGCTTGAAACAGTTCAGATAAATTTTTTCCAAACTATTCAATAGTATTCGTCTATAGTGTACCTTTTCTATGGATCTTTACATTTAGTGCTGAGAATGAAACAATTTTTCTATTGGTATATTCCGCTTGAAAGTTCAAGGCGTGTATCATAACGTATCCTTTAACCGAGGGAATACCTTCGAGATCAGTGAGTTTTGTTACAAAGTAAGTCTTTTACTATTGCATATTTTCGTAGAAGGAACACATTATTTGGGCTCTCGTACATATGTTAGCTGAATATAATTTAGTCTGACAATTTAACTAAAATATTTTAAAATCCAGTCTTGAACTTAAAGCTGTTTTAAAAAATTCAATCGAGTTACGGTCATTCCCGGACTCTAGCTTTGTAAGTCATTTATCCTTCATTGAATGATTGTAGAGAGTAATTATCTGGTTAATGAATAACTACAAATAGAAAAAATGTATGTATTTTTTGCTGTTGGACCAAAAAACCTTGGCAGGGACGTTACCACAAACTTTTGATGTATTTCTAGGCACTGTGCAACAAAATTTCCTAAATGGACTGCAGCTTACAAAAACAACCATTCGACGAGGTGGGGTAAGTTCCTACCGATCAAAGCCATTAATTTTCCCTTTCGGCTTTTGTGGCGATTTGTTTTCACATTAAATTTACAGTAATAGCGCTTTTGGGTTTCAATGGTATTATTCGTGCTATAAAAATTTCGATGCTTTCGGCTGGGCTGTAAACATGACTCCCTGTTGTAGCGGTTTTGAAAACGGCCTCCAAACATGTGTTAATGTGTTTAGGATGTTTTTCTTTTACTCTGTTCTCGTTTGTGGTTTCGCCAATTTCAGTTTCATTCATTTGATGGGCGAATAGCATTCGCAACTTACAGTTAACTTGGATGGTTCAGTGCTTTTTCATGACAGATTGAATGCCATCCGCGATCCGATTTCACGAATTGGAAATCATTGTATATAGACCCTTGTGTTTAGAGGTCAATTCCAGAATTGATTGACATGATTCGCCCTGCAAATTGACGGAACCCAATAAAGAAACACACTAAAAAGGGTTGCCATGAATACGGAAAGGAAAAGCAATATTACAAACAAGATTTTTTTGGGGTAGGTAATATTTCGCTTCAGCAATTTCATGTAGAAGTAGACCTGCATACCTTTATTAGAACATTGGCACACAGTATCCAAGGTCTTTGTTGCCATTGCTAAGCCATTAATGGAATTAATGCAGGGGTTGGCGTTTATTTTCACAATTCAGACAGCCCAGTCTACTCGTACTTGGTTCGCTGCCAAAATGATGATAGCTTTCTGGCTTTCTGTTCACTGGGTATGTAATATGTGCGTGACTTATAGAGTTATGAATGTCTGAAAGACGTTTTGGGCCTACGCAAATTATCCTCTCCACGGTTGCCAGTGCATGAGTTGGTGAACTTCTCTGTGGTGTGGGATAAATCAATTTTATCGACTACACAAATATCATATATTTGTATTATATAATGTTGCTCCAGTTTTCGTAAAACACCCGCGATTTGTAAAATGTAGGCTATAGGCAGTAGTGGGCTTAGAATAAATGAATTGAAATAGGATTAAGGATAGGACGAACATATTTCAATTGTGTTGTAGTTGTATGGAATAAATTTTGATAGTATTTCGACTATACATAGCTGGATTACTATGGAGGTGGCGTGCACTGAAGATTGCATGCAATGGCAGCGAATGAAGAACTTGAATAAAAGACCAAATTATCGATTTTGTGTAGCATTCATGTCTTTGACTGGATTCAACAATTCATTGTGGATGGCTACTTATGTGGCTCAGCATAAAACTCTACGAAAGAGAAATGAATCACGAACTTCCCGTGGACCAAAACAAAATTCCTTAATAAGCTCTTTTCATAAAAAATAAATCCGCTTCGTTGTCTTAAGTATATGCCAGTTTTCACTTGTACGGAATGAGTATGTTTACATTTTTAAAACAAATGCTCTGTATTTCTTGTGGTATCACATGAATTTAAAACGAGCTCTTCTCTTCTCCTTGCACCACTAGTAGCTTTGGAGGATGCACGAATGTTGATAGAGTTTAATCATATGGTAGAAACCCACGAGACAACTTTTTGTTAGGTTATGTTTAGAGAGCGTTCAGGATAAGTTTCCCATGTTCCTCATTTTTACAACTTCTCGAGGAAATAGTTTGAATATCCATTAAGCTTTAGTGCTTGATACTTCCTTATGGGACAGTGTCTACAGATGACACCTATTGCAGCGCTAGTATGCCGTCTGTTGATATTACCTAATCATTATACCCAAAGTTTCTTTCTTTCATAAATGAGGGTAGTTCCATTTTTGGGGAGTTCATTAGTCGTAGATGTTACTGTTGCTTCCCAACAAAATCTACCGCGCGCTGTGAAGAATGGGAGATTATGTGTTTGCATCAAGCTAATTAATCACATGAAATAAAAATTTAAAACATAGTGAATAATTAGCTTTGACGCACACAACACAAATAACAAAATTTAACCGCACCACAAAACGCTTTGACACGAGACAGAAATGAGAACTGTCAAACTGTCAACATGCCGAGCTACGAGTAAGAAGAAAACATCGATCTCGCTTTGATGCATTTCAATGCCACTTGGTCATAATCTCTGACCAACAGTAGAGAAAATCCAGGATGGCGGAATTGCATGTGAGTGAGATGCACTGCACTGCACACAATGCACTCTAACATCTACTCCGAAAATATGGGGGTGTTGTTGGTGCTGGTGTGTTGTTCACATATTACACTAAGGTAAATAAGCCAGGGTAATTAACCTTAAGGGAAACAGCTGAGTGCTACATAAGCCATAAGCAGCTGCAAGGGAAGAAGGAATTCATATGTTGAAACACTCTTCAGCCAACAGTCAACCAATAAAGTTTTGAGCTTAAAAATCAAAGGTTAAAAGTTTTTTTTATTAGTTTTATTTTAATTGCTTCAGTTCATCTAACTGAATGAGTTTAAACAGTTTTTTATTCAGTTCATCTAACTGAAAGAGTAGCCACCGCTTGCGAATCGTCCAAGCAAAATCTTTAGATCCCGCTCATCTCAGCCAGGGACAATTACTGAAATGTCCCTATTGCCCGGCACCCAAAAAAGTAAAATGATGAACTTGTCCACCATGTCTTTAAGAGATGGACGGCAGTCTATGGCTAGTTTAGTGTTAATAAAGACAGTTTCTCTGTTTTTATTGGGAGAGGGAAAATCCTACTTACGGACACTGTAAATACTTATAGTAGTGAAAGATGAAATGATTGCGTTCCAACCAACCTGATACTTACTAAAACCTCTGTCCCGCCAAGTGGCATTAATCCAGTAAACGTTCGGGCTTTTAGAGATAACAGCGATCACGATCGCTTCTCAGTATAAATGACAGGCACCGCAAGTACTCCGAAGCGCACTATGGTTTCTTATTGGTGGGCTTCTATTTTGACCCATATGACTTTTCATTCTGGTACTTCACCCGGGAGAGTCAGTGCAGCATTGTAGCACCGCTACGTGCGGTTTGGCTCCATATCAACCTGCACTGCTTGCTCCTCTTTTTTCTTTCATTTATGGTCTTCTGAACTCAACATCGCGACAACAATGTTTTCGGAGGTAATTACTATGCCTGGCCAGTCCACTGACAGCTGTCGTTGATAGTGCCACCTTGCACAAATGTGCAAAGGACATTTGCTCGGCAGTGTCATCCACCGCAGTGCAATAGGCACATCTGAATGATGTTTTCGCAGTAGTTGTTTCGTGTCCGGAGAAAAGCTCAGTGAGATAGTAATTCATCTCACCATGACTTTGTTTCTGGGTTCAACACGCGTATGAGCTGGCATGTCCACCTACCCACAACCTCCTCATCCATTCCTGCTGACAGCATCCCTTATGTCACTACTTTGTTTAGTTTCCGGGGACAAATATTTCTGGCTGCCCTCCCGAGCCAGAAACACAACGGTTACGGTTTTCGGAATCATCGTAAAGGTGCCGCAGATACGACTTCGACACCGCATCCGCCTCCATCTTGGTGCAATATAGCAATATTGAATTGGCAACCGACGCTAGTAACCTTCTTTTGACCTCTAGCAGGCCGCGATATTAGTCATCAGCCTAGGCAGTGCGGCTGCCACTTACGTGACCTTATCCTTCCCAATGTACTCTTTAAAAGTATGCCGTGAGTCGAGGTAGGCAACTACCGAGTCAAAGTTTAAGAGAATCGCAGAGCGAGAAAATGAAAAAGGCGAAATAAAAAGCTGACGAAATAATCGCATTTCGCGATGCAGATTTCTTGAAACGGATTACTTTATATTGAGGTAAAGTGTAACGAATACACAGCCATTTCCACTGATTTAGTCTTGCCGTAGGCAAAAGAAGCATATC
This sequence comes from Volucella bombylans, assembly GCA_949129095.1. Taxonomy (NCBI): domain Eukaryota; kingdom Metazoa; phylum Arthropoda; class Insecta; order Diptera; family Syrphidae; genus Volucella; species Volucella bombylans. The sequence continues at coordinate 94,530,228 of OX422142.1, forward strand.
AATATTTGTTCGTAGATGGACATTAATAAGGAACTAGTTCAACTAGTTTGGACTTTTGCGAAAGTACTAACCAGTTTGCAGACCTATGCAAACCTCTTTAAGTTCACTTTGTAATAGAGGATCAAGAAAACTTTAGAGCTGAAGACATTTGTATTGCAGTTTGGTATAGTATTATCACACGTGGCTTTTCATATACCATATGTATAGTTTGTTTGGTATAGCTAATGACTAATAAAAGCCTCATAGGAGTAGCATCTCCCGATGGGTGATGGTCCGCTAAATAGCGAGTAAGAGCCACTGCAGTCCACAACCTAGCAGCTCTGTTAGTAAGCCGTACTTCCACCCCCCCGTGGTGCCATCGGGGAATTTCTTCGGAAATTGCGAACGAGATGAGGACGAATGGTGAGGTTCCTGCGCCACAGAACAGGATAAGTGTCGATTGGTAAAAAAGATAAATGCTAGGAATCGGCAGCTAATGCCTTGGATATAGACGAATAACTTGTTGATGATTTTTGGCTATCGAATAAGGACAACGATTGGATTCTGGAACGTTAAGGCCCACTCCAGGAAGTGTCTTATGACTCCAGATTCACCCAACTGGAACGCGAGTTCATATAATTTCGGCATCCTGGGACTGAGTGAGATTGAATGGTTCCTTGCTGGCGAATACCAGTCCCCAATAAAAATCACTGTCATGTTCTTCTCTGGCAAGCCGGCTGGAAATGCTCGGGGGTCTGGAGTAGGACTGATGCTAACTCCAGCTGCGCGAAGAAGCCTTATATCGTGGAAACCTCACCCTGACCCTATATTGACTGTTAGTCACCAGCATACAGTGTTATGCTTTAACTGAAGACGCGGTTGATTTTTACAGTCAAAAAAGCGCCGCCCAGGAGGATTTTGAAGTCCCAAGTGGAGTACTTCAGGGTTGTATACTGTCACAACAATTATTTTTGGTGGTTATCAGCGATGTACTTCGTGCAGCATTGACGGAAGGCAACTTTGGAATTCGATGGACAATGACATCTTACCTCAATCACATTGATTACGATGACGAAGTTTGCCTACTTTTACATCGAATAATGGACTTCCATTAGATGGCTCACAATCTAAAAACTGAGGGGAACAAACTGGGGCTCAAAATAAACACAGCCAAACTGAGAGCCTCCATCACTTCCAACACACGCGCTCAACTTAGCATTGTCGGACAGAAGATCGAGAAAGTTGACAACAGGGCTAACCGGGGTGGCACCGAATTGGAGGTGTGCAGCAGAATCGGCAAGGCTAAAGCTGCGTTCGGAATGCTACCCAAAATCTGGAAAAGCAATATTTTCAGCTTAAGAACGAAGCTGCGACTGTTCCGCTCTAACGTAGAATCAGTACTTCTTTATGCGTGTAGTACCTGGAAGGTGGACCTCACTACCACACGCAAGTTGCAAACCGTCGTACATAGATGTCTAAAAATCATATTGGGGGTTTTTTGTCCCAATCGTATCCCTAATGCAAAGCTTTGTCAGAGACCGGCAAAGAACCTATAGACATTACTATATGAATGAGAGGCAATGGATTGGACACACCTTGCGTCAAGAAGACAGTTCCACTGCGAAGTAGGCCATACAGTTAAATCCGTTTACCTAAGCAGGCAGAGCAGCGGAGCGCCCGAGACATACATGGCGCAGAACAATCGAGAAGGAATCGAACTCTTTAGGAATGAGTTGGACAGAGCTCAAACACGTTGCAGAACTCCGAAGAAGGCGTTGTTGACGCCCTATGCCTCCCCAATGGGTTAAAGGATTCATATACATATATATATACGTATATATATATAAAGCAATTTGTCTATTGGGATTCGATTAATCACTCATTTGATTTATTGCATTTGGATAAAAATTGTTAATTACTCTGGAGATACCCTGGAATTAGGTGTGTAGCGGTAGATTGAGCGATTCTTTGCTAGAAGTTGTTTGAGATTCATTAGTTTAATGCAATGTACTTGATATAACTAGGTTGGTTGGGAGGATTTCTTTAAACTTCACGGGGAGTTTCCTCTTATTCTATGATATTCGCTTAAATATATTATAATTTGCAAAATCTTTTTCGGTACGGTAGCACTCGGACACGAAAGTGGTGTATGCACGACGGGATTGGCACCGGATTCCCATGCGGTCCTTTATCTAAGTACTTATCGCGTCCAACGCTGCTAAATTTCAGTAGGAACCAATCCTTTTAACATGGCGAGGCCGTTGACTTGGCGCTGTGTTAAAGATCAAAACAAGATCGTCAACTTACGGTCAAGTTCAGTATTTTAACTTTACTTTTGCGATAACAGCACGGGATGAAGTAGCGCCGAGTCCTGGTCCCTCCTAATTATTGTGTTGTCATTTTGTTCAGAGGGAGGCAAGATCTCTGATTTTTGTCGACTCCGAACATATAGGCAGACGTTTTCACTTTAGGATGTTGGCGTCCACAAAAATACTTTATCTGGCTTTGTTGAATGAAATCTAAACCCGGATTCTTTTGCGTAGCAATCTACGAATTTAACGATTGTACTACGCAACCACTGGAGTTTTAAAAAATAGAACTCTTCGATCGATTCCGCTTACGTGACCTCCCTTGTCCGACTTTGGAATAAGCTAGATGTGATTAAAGATACTATTCTACTTTGAAGGTGTGCCCTAAGTTGTTAAAAAACAGAACGGACTCTTAGATTATAACTGAATATATGCCACGGGTTAATGGCGAAATCAGTTCTACGCTTGCTTAGATTTTATGCAACCAGGTTTGTAATCGCCAATTAGTCTTGAGATCTATGCGAGTTGCTATTAAACATTTGCATGAACATACTACATTTCCTTGGTCCGATGTAGAACCGTATTCACCATCGAAATGTTTTCACATCTTCATTTCGACATACGCAAGGATTTTTCAATCACTGAACGAGATTCAAACTTAATGACTTTCTCTGGCAACCAGCGTCATCAAGAGCCCTCCGGCGTAAGAATCCATTCCTCACTTCAGACGTATGTGCAATTTCGGAAAATACCTTTGCATTTGTCGAGGAGGCCCCGCATTACCGATATTTTTTCCGTTGTGTGATGTAAGAAAAAAAAAAAAAAAAAGATTAAGGAAATTGAATCTTTCTCGTCAATAACTCGCTTAATAATTTGCAGTCATTATTGAAATATATATTGTCGCTGAATGGAATCTTCGGTAATTCATAGTGCTAACTTGTTGGGAACACATTTCATCCGGATCAATGTTGTGCATATAATCGAAGAAATAATCAATGATCATTGTTCGATAACTTTAGTTATTGACCCGAACTCTGGCCTCATTTTTGAAAAAAAAAAAAAATAGGACCGATGACGCAACCAGCGTGAAGACCACATCAAACTGTGCACTTTTGTAGGTGTAGGCAATTTTGCTTGTTCACAGCATTGAGTCAAAAACAGGAAACGTCTTTAAACACGAGTTTTCAATAGAAATAAGGTTCGACTTCAAGATGCTTAAGAGTTCAGTCCTCGAAATCCCGTTTCAAGCCAAGGCCTCGCATCTTAATTTCCTGCACTAGCTAGGTCTTATGCGGGTGTGTACCGAGATCGTTTCCCAAAATTTCTCACGTTGCGAAGGATCAGGCTAAACAATTGCAGTTGACCCCAGATAGCAGATCTTTCTCCACACTTTCGCCAACAATAATAGTGTGTATCCTCTGTAAGCTCACACATAATATTGTCGAGCTGATTTTACAATTCTGTAAAATCAAATCTTATCGACAATGCAACGGAAATGTAAAACTCTTGTAATTTTCTATTCATTTCGCGAATTGAAGACTGATTTTCAAATTAAGCATGAAACGGAACCATTCATTTGGTAACGATTAACGATTATTTTCCACATAAACTTGAATGAATTGCTTAAAATGAGATAACTACTCGTATTGAAAGGTCAAACAATCATCATAGTAACAAGCGGCGTTGCCTTTTAGGATATCGAAAGATTATTTATAATACACAAATAGTGGGTTATGGCTAGTGCTGAACGCACTAAAATTTTGACTTGCTAGACGTCAACCGATATGCAGTGCGGCGACATCATCTTCACAGATCGAAGAGCAGGCGAGAGAAATTTAAGAAGTGTCAAGCCGAATGTCGACCAATATGGACCACAGTATTGGAGACAGGAAGACGTACTAGGGGCATCGCTATTCATACCTGCCATGACTTATTCGTGGCAGTCTACATCTGTCATCTCTACGCGAAGGCAACCAAATGGAAACGAACATATTATTTTACATTTATTTTCTTACTTTTTAAACAAAAAAATCTGGCACTTATAGTATACTTGTCTAATCCTTTATTCCATTGTTCAAAACATTTTTTAATTTTGTCTTCTGCTATGCCCGTGAATGCCTCGGTCGTTTTTTTTTTTCTTCCCCTCAGCAAAGTTGGCAAAACGCTTTCCTTTCATACCTCTTTTCATTCGGGGAAATAAAATAAAAAGTCGTGCGGATAGGACGGATGGGACACACGGTTAGTTTTATTTTTGATTAACAATTCTGGTGTGAGCAGGTGCGCTATTGTGGTGGAAAAACTATTCGCCATTGCCCAATCTTCTTAAAACTTCCACGTAAAAAGCCTCTGATCCTGTGGAACAAATTCTGAGCGGGCGACCCGCCTCACATCGAAAAAACAAATCACCATTTATACGTTATTTGGTCCCACTTTTCACGCTTTTTTGGGGCTATGTGAACTTGAAGTCTTCAACTGGCTGGCTTGTTTCTTCGTTTCATAGCACCATGATTCTCTTGAACATGAAATTCTCTTTTCAAAGCACAGGTTGCGTCCTGTTTTTTGATCATCGGCCGAAGCATGATTTCATCCTCAAATCTTCTGTTAAAATTCGCTGAACTGGAGATTTGTCACTTCAGACAACTTCTTCAATTGTTCGTCGTCGATTTTCCAGGAAAATTTCGCAAGTTTTTTCAACATTTTCATCGATTCGGGCCGTGGAAGGACGACCTGAAATTTTACCAAACTGTTCACGAGAATCACCAAATACAACTGTCCCTACAAAATTTACGCCAGCTAAACAGATTCGACTCAGGAATGGTAGCTCTATACGCTAATACGAGTAGCTGTAGAATTCTGATCTACAAAAACCTCACTCCAAAACATCAGTTCTGTTACTTTTAGATTCCCTGTCGCATACAATATACCTGTTGTATGTGTAAGTTAAGGCAAAACATAATGAGCAACGTAAGCAAATAAATTACACGCGCCGCAATGCATTTCATGATACAGGTGATAAACATCCGCCACGAGCAGCAAAGGTGATACTGGACACCGTTGCAAATCATGGGAACGTCTTTTTGCTGACACAGCGTCTGGGTCAGTCGCTGTGCGAACTGTCGTTAGACTTAAGTCTTGAATTGTAATTTAGTTCTTAAGAATACCTTGTTGTTGAAAGTTGAAATAAAAAATTATTTTTTTATTTTAAATAAACAAAAAAGAATTTAATTGGCGCCCAACGTGGTTGGCCCGGTTATTGAAAGTGCGAACGCAAATAAGTCGACCTCAAGTAGCTCGCGTCGCGTACGGGCAGTGAAAACAACAGTGACCTCAAGAAGCTCCAAGTTATCACCAAGGACCTCAAGTAGCCCCAGCCCGTTGTGTAAGGACCTTAAGCAGCTCCAGCAACAACGCACTCAACTGGGCCCAAACACACCAGACTTAGTCTTTAGACAAAGCCGACAGCGAGGGAGTGTGGAGGAAGGCACCGTAGTAGCCTAAAGCAAAAAGGATCAAGCCACCTTCACCAGCGCTGGATATGCATTGCATTATACTGTAAGTTAGAATTAAGTACTTCTATTAACAAATCAATAACCGAAAAATCAATTATCAATTATACTGTAAGATAGAATTAAGCACTTCTTTAAGCGAATCAATAATCAAAAGTGAAAAGTAATTACAAAAATTAAATATATTTAAAGAAAAAATTAGATTTTAGAGTGAAAATTCAAGTACATAGTGACGATAATTAATCTTAAGGAAATTTAAATAAATCATTAAAAATTTGATAAGGAAATTTAAAAGGAAAAAAATAGATTTAGAATGAAAATTTAAATACATAGTGACACCCTGATAAGTGAATTAATTAATTAATCCTAGTTTACCTATTAAAGAGAAATCTCTATTTCAATCGATTTCAAAAATGACCGATCCAATCATTCGTCCTTCTGTTCTAAACCCTGAAAACCCATCCACTTCGCGTTCACAAGCTTTTAATCAGCCAGTGAATGCTACCCCAGAGCTAAGAGCCCTGATCGAGGGAATTGTGCGTCAAATCTGTATAACGGAATGCAGACAAGTAGTTCAGGGAATAATAAACCCTGATACACAAATTCAACGAGGTGTCGATATAACGATTGACGAAAGACATCTAGCCAATTTGAACGACCTGATGTTGTGAGAAGCCTTCGGGAGTTCTCCGGAACTCCAGGTGAGTTTAGCTCCTGGCGCAAGAGCGTCGACCGAGTTCTAAATATCTATGACCGCTTCAAAGGGACAGCAAAATATTTTGGCATCCTGAACATCATCCGTAATAAGATTATAGGAAATGCTGACGCAGTCCTTGAATCATATAACACACCATTAAATTGGGAGTGTATTACGAAATGCCTCACACTGCACTACGCGGACAGGCGTGATCTAGGTACTTTAGAGTACCAGATGACGATGCTAGTACAGGGTAACAACCCAATAGAGACCTACTATCAGGCGGTGTATAACCACCTATCTCTTATTCAAAACAAACTATCCAGCATGGAACTTCCACCTGATGCGCTACATCATCTAACCCAGTCATACAGATCAAAAGCCTTAGACACCTTTATTAGGGGGCTAAGAGGTGATCTTGCAAGATTACTAGCAATGAGAGAACCTGCTGACCTACCAACAGCTCTAAATTTATGTCATAAATTAGAAAATCAGCAATACAGATCAAACCACGCCAATCAAAACATTGGAACCACGCGAAAACCGCAACCAGCTCCACCTGTTCCTCCACGGAAAAATCCAAATGGTCAAATTTTCTACCCTCAGTTGGCATATCTGCCACAGCAACAAGCACATTTTCCCCCACGTCCTTTGCAGCATCCCAATCAATATCAATACCCGAACATTCAATACCAATCATTTCCATTCAATTATCAACAATTTTCATCAAATAATCAACCAAACCCAAGAGCAAACTTCCAGCCTAATTTACATCATCAACAACTGAACAATCCTTCTCTTTCCAAACCTACCCCTAGACCTTAACCTATGGAAACAAGCACCATAAAGACAAATAATGCTAATTACATGAATGGGCCAATGGATAAAAACCGGCCACCAGCTGCTAAGCGCCCTATGCCTGTATCCCAACAACATGTCCTACCTAACAAACTCCAACGTAATTTTCATGTAGAAACTTCTTCGGCAAATCACGATAGTAATGTCGAAATTGCACACAATAATGAGATTGAAAACTATAACATAGCAATGAATAATTGCGAGGTGAATGACCAATCCCTGAATGATTATCTGAACGATCAACAGATGAACGATCATGGGATAAGCGAAGAATATGCACAAAATACAGAAGACTTTGTGGATGTTCATTTTTTAGATTGACCAACTCGTCTCTGCCCTATTTCGAGTGCAGAACGAGAGAAAGGAAAACTCTAAAGTTTCTTGTAGACACCGGGTCTAACAAGAACTATATTCAACCTCATATTGCTAAAACCCTTATACCTAATCAAAAAAATTTCTATGCTAATTCTATCGGTGGAAATATCGAAATAACCCATCATACCCTACTTAACCTTTTCGGTGTGAACAAAAAAATAAAATTTTTCGCCCTACCTTCTTTAAAGTCGTTTGACGCAATCCTAGGAAACGATACCCTCAAAGAGTTATCTGCCATTATTTTCTCCAATAGGAACTATATGATAATTAACAATAACATTAAAGTGAAATTAAAGCAACAACTGTCCGAAACTATCCACAACATATGTCTTAGAACGGAACATATGACACAGGAACAAAACGATGCACTCTATTCTTTAACGACGAAATACTCTAACCTATTCAGCGAACCAAACGAAAAATTAACTTTCACGACGAAAGGCAAAGGAAGAATCCGTACCTCCACTGCGGATCCTATTTACTCCAAGTCCTACCCGTATCCTATGTCTCTGGAACCAGAAATCGATAAACAAATAAATCAATTACTAAACGATGGAATAATAAGACCTTCACGGTCACCTTATAACTCACCGGTATGGATAGTACCAAAGAAGGCCGACGCCTCTGGTGAAAAAAAATACCGCATGGTAATTGATTATAGGAACCTTAACGCCGTTACGATTAGCGATCGCTACCCCATTCCTGAAACGAATGAAGTTTTATCCCAGTTAGGCAAAAGTAAATGGTTTTCCGTTCTTGATCTCAAAAGCGGATTTCACCAAATCCCTCTGAACGAGGATGACATCGAAAAAACTTCATTTTCCGTCAACAACGGAAAATACGAATTCGTCAGACTCCCATTCGGGCTGAAAAACGCGCCCTCCATATTTCAGCGAACTTTAGACGATATACTTAGGGAACACATAGGCAAAATCTGCTACGTCTATATCGATGATATAGTAGTGTTCAGCGAAGATGTCAAGACTCACTTCAAAAACTTGGAACAAATATTTAAAACCCTTCAAGAAGCGAACTTTAAGGTCCAACTAGATAAGTGTGACTTTCTTAAATCGGAGGTGGAATTTCTGGGCTTTATCATCTCGTCCGAGGGCATAAAAGCTAATCCCTCTAAATTAAAAGCAATTGCAGAATTCCCCTATCCCCAGACACTCAAGGATTTAAGATCTTTTCTTGGTCTGTCAGGATTTTACCGTAGGTTTATCAGGGACTATGCTAAATTGGCAAAACCCTTGACAGCCCTTTTAAGGGGGGAGGACGGACGTACGTCCAAAGCTGCTTCGAATAAAAAAACCATCCACCTGAACGAAGACGCAAAAGATGCATTTGAAAAACTTAGACGCTCATTAATTTCAGAAGATGTTATTCTCAGCCACCCAGAGTTCTCCACGGAATTCCACTTAACTACAGACGCGTCAAACTACGCCTTGGGAGCTGTATTGTCACAAAACGACAAACCAATTACGTTCATCTCCAGAACGCTTACAAAATCTGAAGAAAACTATGCAGCTAACGAAAAGGAGATGTTAGCCATAGTGTGGGCTCTAAAATCGTTAAGGAATTATTTGTACGGTTCGGCCAAATTCAAAATTTTTACAGACCATCAACCCTTGACGTATGCGTTGAGCCATAAAAATGACAACAACAAAATGAAACGTTGGAAGGCAATACTCGAAAAATAGAACTACGAGTTAAGTTATAAGCCTGGAAGATCCAATGTTGTTGCTGACGCCCTGTCAAGACCACCTAGAAGTTCTCACATTAATTCCCTTACTGCTACTCAACAAAGTGACCAAAGTTATGGTCAAAATCTTATTCAAATTTCAGACGTACCGTTAAATGTTTTTAAAAATCAAATAATTCTCAATTTTGGCGAAGCATCATCTCACGAGTTTAAATTAGTTTTCCCTACCTATCACTGACATATTATAACAGAACCTGATTACACGGAAGAGAAACTAGTAGGCATTCTTAAAAAATACTTAAACCCATCAGTTGTTAATGGAGTAAAAACCGAAGAAAGAGTTTTAGGCATAATTCAAATGATTTATCCAAGTAATTTCAGCAAAATAAAAACACGATTCGCAAGGAAAATGGTGACAGACTTAACCGTCGAAGTCCATCAGCAAGCCGAAATAATTAAAGAACACAATCGTGCGCATAGGAACAGTAAAGAGAACAAGATCCAACTTCTACAAAATTTCTATTTCCCACATATGAGTGCAAAAATAGCGAAAATTACAAAAGCTTGCAATATTTGTAAGCAGCACAAATATGATAGACATCCCACTAATCCCGAAATCCAACCAACACCTATCCCCGAATATCCTGGGCAGATTGTCCACATAGACATGTACTTCACGAATAAAAAAATTATTTTGACGGCAATAGATAAGTTCTCAAAATATGCTCTCGCTAGGATTGTAAAATCTAGAGCTGCCGTTGATGTACAAGGCACTCTTAGAGAACTTATACTATCTTTTGGCGTTCCACAGATCGTTGTAATAGACAACGAGAAATCTTTTAATTCTGTTTCCATAATATTCATGTTGGAAAATACTTTCAATATAAAGGTTTTTAAAGTACCCCCATACACAAGCTCCGCAAACGGACAAATAGAGAGACTGCATTCAACCCTCTCCGAACTAATTCGTTGCGTTAAAGCAGAGAATCCCCACCTAACTTTCTCAGAACTATTAGACAAATCAATTTATGAATACAACAAATCTATTCACTCCACCACTTGCCAAAAGCCTATAAACCTATTTTTTGGAAGACAGCTTCTAAACAACCCAGCAGAACTAGATAGAGTAAGGCAGGAAAATAAACGAAAAATTAAAGATAAACAGGAAACTGATCTAAGGTATCACAACAAAACTAAGGACCCCTTAAAAACTTATAACGTAGGAGAAACAGTTTATGTCAAAATTAATAATAGAATAGGGAACAAGCTTACACCAAGATATAAAGCAGAAATTGTAGCCGCCAATAACAACTCAACGATTAAGACCCAGTCCGGAAGAACGATTCACAAAAGTTTAATTAAAACCTAATTCCCTCCTTTTTTCCCACAACAGCCTACTCTTTGCCTCTCTGTGCACCGCAAGTCTACAGATACTCGACTATTCAACTTCAAAGTTAATAAAAATACACGCAGGATATGTAGCAATCCAAAATGGGCACTTCAAAATCATTCATGTCATCGACATCGACCCTTATGAAGAGCTTATCAATAACATCGAAGATTCATTAATCAAGCACGTCAAACCCAGCAACCCTCTTTATCCCATCCTTCGCTTTGAAATCAACAAAATAAGAAATCATTTGAATAGATTAAAAATCAATAAAGTCAAACGATCCTTAGATTTCATAGGTAGCGTGTGGAAATGGATCGCGGAAAACCCTGATCACCACGACTATGAAATTATAACGGATAAGATGAACAACGTACTACAAAATAATAACAATCAGGTTGTCATTAATAGAGTTACTTTGGAAAAATTAAACGAAATGTCAAATCTAACAAACCATATATTGAAAATAGTTAAAGAAAACGCAAGTAATGATAATAATGTAATTTTGGAAATTAAGTATAAATTAGAAATAATTAAGGATGAGATAGCTAATATTGTTTACTCCATTCATTGGACTAAGGCAAATATCATTAATTCATACATACTGTCAAACGCAGAAATAAATATTACAGAACATATTATGAAAATAGAAAAAATACCTTATGTAAACATTGACCAAGCATTAGAATTTAGTGCAGTTAAAATATCTAGTAACGGTAATAGTATAGTTTATATTGTAAGTTGCCCCACTACAACAGCAGAAACATGTGACCTATCAATTATAAAACCAGTTAGAATCAATAAAATAATAAATAAAATAGACTATCAGTCAATAATAGAATGTAAGAAAGAATTATATGCTATAAGCAAGAAATGTAAAACTTATAATACTGTTAGATCTCTTTTGATCTAAAGTTAGACAACACGGTTGGATTGCGAGTGACTCTTTATTAAAAATTTTAGTTCCTTAAATACTACTTAACAAACAAAATGTAATTCTATGGGTGTATTCTGTTACGTCTGGGCATTGCTACCTAATACTGCATTTGATATTGCAGGTGCGAGCAAAACCCATACGTCAGCAGAATATTCGGTGGGAACAGAACTTAGACTGGTAAAATTGTTTATTTAGCAGAATAGAGTGTGGGAACGGATAATATGGATAGGAGCCATAGGAATTTACAGTATGTATGTAAAGAAAGGAAATATAGTGAGGCTTACAAGAAAAATACTTTTTAATTAAATTAAGATTTAAACATCCTCCCCGGCCTTGAGATCCTGAAGCTCAAAGACATTTTCTTGAATTGGACATCGTTGTTTCCTTATTCTTTTTTGGTGGATGACGAAGATGATGATCAGGATAAGTACGCCAAACAGTGACAGGTAGCTAATGGAATATTGGTGCACATCATGATGAGTGATAGGTTTCGATAGTATTTGTTTAGGTTTTAAGTCTGCAATTTCCCTTTGGATTGCTACCAGGTCTTCGTCTCCGCGGATAAGGAACTCATTGGTCTCAGATGTTTCATGAGATATTTCTGGCATAGAGTTCCTCAATAGCTGGGTTAAATTTAAGGCTGGCACAAAAGATGAAGTAGCATTCGTTAAGTAAAAATTATGGGCATTAATCGTCATCGTCGGTTGTTTAATGACGCAATTCGAAGCTAATTTTAGTAATCCAACTCCATTAAGTTTGGTATTCGAAATATTAGCGCCACAGACTATAGAAAGCGTTTCTTCTTCTTTAAAAGCAAAAATCCAGTAGTTTGGGTTATGTAATTGGATCCACATTTTCCCTGGTTTTGATGTTTTAAGCAGGCATCGCGCTGATAACTGTTTCTCGTGGTTAAGTAGATAGATCTCACACTGATGTTCCGTCGAGTGAGTGTTGAAGATAGGATGGCGTTGCTTACACAGGTATTTATCATCGTCGGTTTGCAAGCATTCCTTATACTCATCCTGAGATAATGGAAAATATTGGTCTCGATACGGGCTTATGGCCAGAAACGCTGTCGATGGCTGAATGAATATGAAGGAATCACTATGCTGGACCGGTAGTGGAATAAGCTTGAAGATCTGGAACCTTTGACTACTTAATAGTGGTAGTTTGACGAGAAATAGAATCGCGGATGTGGTTACTCGCGTTTTAACTCTAAGTAACTCATAAAGTTTAGGTAGATTATGCTCGTCATATCCCGGCAGAGTTAAAGTGGGTGGTATGTGCTTATGTATGTTGTCGATTTCTTTCAGTAGTTGTCTTGGTGATAGAAGAAGGGAGCTGATTCTTCCTTGATGGGTATCAGTAATGGTCTCAAGGATAGCTAGTTGAGTCCGCTGGAAACTGCCCATTATTTGAGATATATATATTGCAATGTAGTTAAACGTTTCTGCTTCGATTGTTGCGTAGTTAAGCTCGTTGACGGACTGATAGACCTTTGTTAATTGATTATTTACCAAAACGAATTGTTCCTTAATTGAGGACATTGATTTGTTAAGAACGTTAACGGTTGATTCTACTATCGATGTTTGTTTTTTGTTTAGTTGAAGTAGATATTTTTCGTTTCTGTTGACTTCTTCAATTGTGTTTTCGATGTATTGTGCGTAGTCTTGGTCGAGAATACCAAAAAGTTTGTTTGCAATTGTCCCAATGATATCAAACGGAGATCTCTTTTTTCGTATTGCGATTCCATTTCTATGCTTTAAAATTTCATTCAGCCTTTCTGTTTCCAGGAGTTGGTGTTCTAGTTGCTTCACTACTGCCTTACAAAAGTTGTTTGGGTTCTGTCTCAGCATTTCACACTTTTTTCTTAGCCCCTGAATGCCTTCCTTTAATCCTTGATACTCATTCCAATAGTTTGACATGTTGAAGTATACAAAGAGATTCCATTCGTCCGTTATTAAATTAACCTTACCCAAATCTTCAAAGTACATCCCCGGATTATTTGTGAATTTTTCAACTTCTACCAAACTTTGAGTTGCTGCTTGTCCAAATGCTGTGCCAATGATTATTAAACCGATCATAAGAGAGGAGACAGGATTAATTTTTATTTTTCGCTTCGGTTGTGGTGAGTTGAAGGACTTCCTCTTTGCTGGCCGACTTGGTAATTTTAAGGGTTCCTCAAGCCTTGAAGTCTGCTGTGTTCCGGATGGTAGTGGACATATCTTGAAGATAGATCGCCTAATCACTCCATTGGATGTCTTGATGTCCACAACTCTAGTCAGCTTGTCCTGTCCTGGTATTGTTTGCAATACCCTTCCCATTCGCCATCTGAGTGGAGGTAAGTTATCATCTTTAATCAACACTAGAGATCCTGGTTTAACATCTTCTTGAGGGTGTTTCCATTTGTAACGGTTTTGGATTTCTTGTAAGTATTCCTTGCTCCATCTGCGCCAGAATTCTCGATGTATGGATGTTACTAAATTCCATCTTGCTGCAGTTGACAGGTTTGTCGGTTTCGAATCGGGATCATTTATTGCTGTTAATGGTGCGCCGGTTAAAAAATGTCCCGGTGTAATAGCTTCTAAATCGTTGGGGTTTGATGATATCGGTGTTAGTGGTCGCGAATTAAGTACAGCCTCAATTTGAGCTAATGCAGTGGAAAGTTCTTCTTGAGTTAATGTGGTTCCCGAAAATATGCGTTTCATATGATATTTTGCGGACTTTACTGCAGCTTCCCATAGTCCTCCAAAATGAGGTGATTGTGGTGGTATGGGTTTCCATTCAATACCCTTTTCTGTACAGTGAGCGGATATAGTATTGTGACCTTCTTCATCATATATTTTCGCATGCAGTTCATTGAGTTCGTTCCGAGCTCCCATGAAGTTTGTAGCGTTGTCCGAGAAAATTTTGGCGGGTAAGCCACGGCGAGCCACGAACCTTTTTAGGGCACCAATAAACGATTGGGTTGTCAGATCTGATACTAACTCCAGATGCACAGCCTTCGTTGCAAAGCATACGAATACCGATACATAAGCCTTTGTTGGCTGTTTTCCCCTGATCCTATAGTGAATATACACTGGACCCAGGAAGTCGACTCCTACGTTGGTGAATGGTCTTGAAGGTTGTACTCGTTCTGGCGGTAGATTTCCCATAAATTGTTCAATATTCCTTGGCTTTGCCTTAAAACATCGTATGCAGTTGTGTACGATTGTTTGAGCGAGTTGTTTTCCTCTCACTATCCAATAGTCTTGCCTTGCGAAAGCTAACAATGCTTGTGGCGCTGCGTGGAGGTTTGTATGGTGCAGATGTGTCATCAATAATTTCGTAAATAAATGTGAGCTGGGCAAGATGATCTGGTGTTTTGCCTCGTATGGCAATTTAGAAGCCTCCAGTCGACCACCTACACGTACAACACCTCTATTGTCGATAAATGGAGACAATGGACTTAATCGGCTTTTCTCAGGTACTTGTCCAAATTTTTTGAGTGCTTTAATATCGTCTGAGAATGTGGTTTCCTGAATGTATTTGGCTATGATTATATTGGCTGTCTTTAATTCTGGTGCGGAGATAACCGTCCCCTTTATCCGATAGGCCTTCGCTCTTTTCAGATTGCTGATGAAACGTACGATGTATGCTGTTATTCGCCTTAGAGTGGCGAACGAGCTTCGATGATTAATCTCTTCAAGGAAGTGGGTCTTTTTGCTTGTGGCTAGTAAGACTGTTTTTATCGCTTTTACTTCTGGAAGATGTTCGCTTTTCGTTAGTGATGATTGCACTGGCCATGTTGATTGAGATCGGTAAAGGAATGTAGGTCCCTTGAACCAAGAAAGGGTCTTGAGAAATTGGTCGGGAAATACTCCCCGAGACAAAATATCAGCTGGATTTATTTCTGTATTGATGTACTTCCATTGCCCCTTTTTGGTTTCTTCGTTTATGAACGAGATACGGTTGGCGACAAAGGCTTGTAACGGTGATTGGGTGTTTATCCAAGCTAAGACGATTTGAGAGTCAGTCCAGAACGTTGTTTTGTGGATTTCGAGAGGTAGACTCGTTTTGACCACGTTGGCTAGTTGTACCATTAATTTTGCAGCACAAAGTTCTAATCGTGGGATCGTCAGTTGTTTTATTGGTGCAACTCTACATTTTGAACAGACCAGTTGTACTTTAATTTCTCCCGTCTGGTTTGATGATGTCATGTATATAGCCGCTCCATACGCCCGTTGTGAGGCATCTGAAAAACAATGAAGCTGGATATCAGTTGCGGATGGCACTACTACCTGCCTAGGTATTTTTAGGCTGTTTAGGTGTTGAAGTTCTGTCCTGAAGTGCAGCCATTTGGTGTGTATTTCCATTGGAACTGCAGCATCCCAATCCAGTTTAGATCGCCACAATTCTTGTAAAAAGATTTTTGCCAGAATGATTACCGGACTCACAAATCCTAAGGGGTCGAAGATGTGAGCGATATCCGCAAGAATTGTCCGTTTAGTGACTCTTACAGCACTTCTCCATTTAGTTTTGATTATGAATTGATCGGGTGTTGGAAGCCAGGTTAGTCCAAGAGTTTTAACTGATGCTTCGGATTGATCGGATAGTATCGTCTGAACTTCACAGTCTTCTTTAGCTAATCCTTTTAGTAGTGCTGGTGTGTTGGCGCACCATTTTCGTAACGGGAATTGCCCCTGTTTGAGCAAATTAATTAATTCGGTCTTCATTTGGCATGCTTCTTGTAAATCGTCGCTTCCCGTTAAAATGTCATCCATGTATATATCACGTCTGATAATGGTAGCTCCTAATGAATATTGACTCGTTGCAGTTAGAGCCAAATCTTGAAGACACTTGATTGCTAAGTATGGTGCCGATTTTGTACCATAAGTTACTGTGTTTAAATGATATACCCTAATAGGTTGACTGCGGGACTCCCTGCAAAGGATGAGCTGGAACTTCTTGCTGTCATTGTCAACAAGTATTTGGCGATACATCTTGGAAATATCGGCTGTGAATACGTAAGCAGGAATTCTGAAGCGTAATAGAATTGAGAACAAATCGTTTTGCAATGACGGGCCAGCGTGTAATACATCGTTTAGCGATATATTCGTAGATGTTCTTGCAGATCCATCGAAAACCACCCGCAGTTTGGTTGAACTGCTCTCCGGTCGCAAAACGCAGTGGTGTGGCAGAAAGTAATGCGGTCCGCTGATTGATTCTGCTCGGCTGTTTATTTCTGTCATATGGTTGAGGTGAATATATTCCTTCATGAACTGAATATATTGCTGCTGTAATTCTGGATTTCTGTATAATTTCCTTTCCAAGCTAAGAAATCGTTTAGTAGCAATTTCTTTTGATTCTCCCAAGCTAGCTGGATTGTTGGCGAAAGGTAGTTTTACGATATAACGACCGTTTTCTGCCCTGTTTGTTGTGCTGATGAAGATCTCTTCGCATCTTCGTTCTTGCGGGGTCAATTGTATTTCTTGAGATGATTTTGTCGATTGTACTTCCTCTATTTTCCAGAACCTTTCTACTATCTTCTCTAACGTACTTGTTTCCGAGGCAATACCGCAAAAGAGGTTTGAAGTCGATTTTTGAAGTGTAGCCTTTCCCATTACGACCCATCCAAGTAGAGTGTTTTGGAGTGCTGGCAAGTTCTGCTGAATTTTGATCTGTCCAATTGAAATAAGCTCGGGGAATAACTCTGCTCCAATTAGTAGGTCAATCTCCTGAGGTTGGTTGAATGCATTGTCTGCGAGCTGGATATTCTTTGGTAAATTCCATCTGCTCGTATTAATAAATTGACTGGGTTGACGTGACGTTATAGTATCTAGAATGTATACTTCCAGATCCGTACTGAACCCAGTAATTCGGGATTGAAGGCATAGGTTGACCTTCTTGTCGATTTTAAGATGGTTGCCTCCTACACCGGAAATCTCCAGTAGTTCTTCCTTTGGTCTTAGCTTCAATTTGTTGGCTAATTTACTGGTTATGAAGCTCATCTGAGAGCCTGAGTCTAGCAGTGCCCTCGCCTTCATTGGACTATTAGTTTTGTTAAGCACGTTAACCATAGCTGTTCCTAAAAGCACATAGTTAGTACCAGCGTTGTCTCCGTTGATTGCTGATAGACTCGTTTTGTTATTGATCTGTAGAGTCTGAGTCTCGGGCTTCGGTTTGAACTCTGTTATGTGGAGCAAAGTATGATGAAATTTGTTGCATTTGATGCAATGCCCTGCTTTACAATTTGAAACCGTATGCCCAAATCGTAAGCAGTTTAAACATCTTTTTAATGCTTTAACCTTTTTAAGCCTCTCCGTGACTGAAAGCTGCAAAAAGGTTGGACATTTGTAAATGGGATGGTTCGGCTGCTCGCAGAGAAAACACTTGTTATTTTCTTGCGTGGTAGTCAGAGTGACTCTGCTTGATCGTTTAGATTCACCCTTTTCTTTCGTTCCTAGTGCCTCCAACATTTGAAACCGATTCTCTAAGAACGCAAGTAACCCTGTTACTGTCTGAAGCTCACGTGGGTTGTCCAGCGATTGCTCATAAAGTCTATGAGTTTCCTTGTCGATCTTCGGAAGAATCAGATGAATCAATAATGGGTCCCAATCCTGGATAGGAATGTCCAGGTTGCTTATTCCGAAGAGGCACTCCCTTGAAGTGTCGTGTAGTCGTTTGATTGCCGTGGCCGAGTCTCCTATAATGACTGGTTGTCCTAAGAGCTTATTGAGTAATGCTGCAAGTAGTAATCGCTTATTGTTGTAGCGATGTTCGAGGGTTGACCAGGCAGAATGATAGTTGTCTTCTGATACCTGAAGGTGTTGAATTAGCTTGGCCGCTTCTCCAGACAAATTAGCCTTCAGATAGAACATTTTCTCTGCCTTACTCATCGGTTGTTGGTGTATAAGCTGGAGGTAGAGATCGTGAAACTCCTTCCATTGGAGATAGTTCCCGCTAAATACAGGCAGCGTTATCTCCGGTAGTTTCAGCTTGTTGAACCGCTTGGCCTCTGAAGTCGCTGCCGGTGACGTCTTGTCCAACTGTTGATCCAAGTGTTCCTGCAGTTCGATAAGTCGCGATTGACAGCGTTCTTCTAGCTTCTGAATGCTATCAATCGAATAATCTAAGGTCTCTTCTTCTGCCATGATTTGGAGGTGTAGACCAGAGATAATTGACCATTGCTGTGTAAGACTCGCTAGTTTTTGTTTGTAGTATGCAGCTGAACGGTGTTCCATGTTGTCATCGGTGGAGGCAAGTAAATGATCCATTGAGCTGACTGAGGCCTTTTGCTGCCTTATCAGCTTCTGAATGATGTTCCCGCTTTCGATTTTAGTATTGGTGTAAGTGGACATCTCAAGATCGGTTTGTGCTTGTAGTATAGCTGCCTTGTACTCAGTGTACACAGCCTCAACTTGTGCATAGTACTTCCTTTCGAAGTAGCTGCTATCTGGCCGTTCTGTCCGGTATGCTTCTAACTTGATGTCCCTGCTTTCGAATTCACTCCATTCGAAGTCAAGCCGCTCCAGCCGGGACTCCAAGTATGATTTAGTCCGCCTGCCTGGTCCGTCCTTCTTAAAGTTGGAGAATAACTTTGTTATTTTCTCGGCTGAGGTTGCCTGTTCTTTGATGAGGGCTTCCATTGGTTTTTTTTTTTTCTTTTCAGCGGGATCACGTTGTCGATTGGTACCAGTGTTTGACGCCCTGGTAACGCGTGTGCCAATAATTTTAGCTTGCAAGTGATTTGCCCCTTACCGCTGGTGGGGGGAAGCAAGATCACGTCGGGGTCACCAAAATGTTAGATCTCTTTTGATCTAAAGTTAGACAACACGGTTGGATTGCGAGTGACTCTTTATTAAAAATTTTAGTTCCTTAAATACTACTTAACAAACAAAATGTAATTCTATGGGTGTATTCTGTTACGTCTGGGCATTGCTACCTAATACTGCATTTGATATTGCAGGTGCGAGCAAAACCCATACGTCAGCAGAATATTCGGTGGGAACAGAACTTAGACTGGTAAAATTGTTTATTTAGCAGAATAGAGTGTGGGAACGGATAATATGGATAGGAGCCATAGGAATTTACAGTATGTATGTAAAGAAAGGAAATATAGTGAGGCTTACAAGAAAAATACTTTTTAATTAAATTAAGATTTAAACAAATACTTTAACCATTTGTAAAACTGATAATCTTGTAAATTTAAGAGACAGTTCATGCATCCCAAATCTTATACGCAGTCAAAAAGCAAATTGCACTATTATTAACAATGATCACGTCCCAGAAGTGGAAGAAATTGCTACCGGCTTATTGCTTTTAAATCAATTCAACGGTCCAGTCACTATTAACAACGAAACAATGATACTCAATGGAACCTTCATAGTGAAACACGATAATCAAACCATTGAAGTAAAAGAAAAGGTTTTTAGATCAAACGAAGTCACTGAACTCCAGCCTTTACCCGCTATACTTCAACCATTACACGCCCACATAGAAGAGGTTTTATCGTTGGAGATGATTAAAGGTCTGCATGTCAACAGGACAAGGGAAATTAGCCTGCTAAAAACTAAAAATGAAGCAAGCCTAACTCTTAATGCCATTATGCTACTAATACTTCTTGCCATAGTCATATTTACATTCCGACGACAACGAGGATGTAAATGGAACAACGAAAAGCAACCTACCAATGAAGTAAATCAGCAGCCAAGTACAACCATCGGTCTCAAGGATATTCCGCAACTTCTAATATCCTCAGGGTCTAACGAGGACGTTAGAATTTAAGGGCGGAGGAGTTAAGGCAAAACATGATGAGCAATGTAAGCAAATAAATTACACGCGCCGCAATGCATTTCATGATACAGGTGATAAACATCCGCCACGAGCAGCAAAGGTGATACTGGACACCGTTGCAAATCATGGGAACGTCTTTTTGCTGACACAGCGTCTGGGTCAGTCGCTGTGCGAACTGTCGTTAGACTTAAGTCTTGAATTGTAATTTAGTTCTTAAGAATACCTTGTTGTTGAAAGTTGAAATAAAAAATTATTTTTTTATTTTAAATAAACAAAAAAGAATTTAGTTGTTTGTGTACAATGCATTGCCTCATCTGCTCTCAAACGCACCCTCAATTTCTATGAAGACGCGTTGCGCGTACTTTTTGTGATCAAATCCGCATTCATTTCGTTTTATTTCCTTAAAATCTCACGACCAGAAGTCATTTCTTGTTCTTCATTGAAGACGATGTGATTTGCATGACCCTGAGAAGTTTGAGACAATTTCATCAGATCTCTCTATGCTCTTTAACAGTTCAACTGTGCTTTAACATTTGCCTTTGCATTCAAAGAAAGGAAACAAAAATCAAATAAACTACAACTCAATGCAAATAAATGACACTGGATGTTTTGCTTTCTTCACATCAGTCATTCGGGTAAACACAGGGATGCAGCGTAAACGAATCCGAATGAGTCGAATGCCATTTTTCGGTATCCTTGCTCTCGTTTGAAAATAGTCATACATAGCTGCTCTACCCTGTCCAACATACATAACCAGATAAATTTTACGAACAAATCCGGCCGGGATAAGCTTGCTGCATGGTTTAAAACAAAAATAAAATAAAAAATAGAGAAAACCTTGTGGCAAGAGAAATTTCGCATTTGCACAACCAGCATAACTAAAACGAAATAAACCTCAGAACAGAAAAAGCACATTTGGGTTCTTTGTATTTTTCCCGTCTTTGTTTATGCCATCCTCATTTTGGAGGGAAAAAATGGAGAAAGTAAAAAACAGCCTAACAGGATGCATTTTCTATTTGTTTTTTCATCCATAAACATGATTATAACACTTCTGTATGTGTAAATCTATGTATGGGACGAGTAGGTACGTACATGATGAAGGAGTGCTGAGAAATTCTGAATGTTGCCTAAACTGCTAGAGAGTAAGTTGAAACTTCCCTTAAAAAGAAAAAAAAATCAATCGAATTTGCGTAGCGCAATTTGTCATGATTTAAGAGGTTAACCCTTTTTACTACCCGCACACGAATAGGAACAGTTAAAGGTGGAAATGTATTCGCATTTACACGTATAAATGTCAAAGGGACATAAAATAAATTACATCCAGAAGAATAAATTGCCGTTATGATATAGAGGCAAGTTGGAATATACACCCTTTTCTGACATCTCTAATTGCTTGAAAAGACATTGCGTGCGCTCAAATGACTCGTTTAAAATAACACGAGCTTCTGTCATTCTGGTTGAGACACTTGTCACAGCAAGATTTTGGATAAGTACGATTTCAGCATATTTGGCGACAAAATAAAGTTTTTTAAGTTTTTGCTCGAACATTTTCTTGACACACAGAAGCAGATTTTTAAGTCCATTTGACAGATTCGCATTTATGATGGTTACTTTTACCTTACTTCAAATTCATTTTTATTGTTTCCTTCATTTTTAACTTATATTCTAGGCAAAGATACTTAAAATTAATTGACAATGAGAGTCACTTATTCTAGCTTACTGGGTCTTACCGAATGCTCTTAAAACTACCTTCCGACGAATCTTATCCATCATTTACACTTATTTCTACGAAAAGTAGTTTTAGAAAAATCTATCAGATTATCATATAATTTTCTTTTTTAATTTTGTTATAGAACTTAAAACTACAATATAGGGACATATTATCTACTTAACCTACCTAAACTATTTTGCCTAACTTAACAATAAATGGGGTGGCGAGCACTCTTATTCTCTCGCATCGGATGGTCATCATCCTAATTGCGTTTTCGGGCACCTGGCAGTCACCATCATGCTCTAACCCTTTAGCATCATGTGATGGTTCTTTCATTACATGACCATTGGAAAAGCATTACCAAAGTTTTGGGTAAATGTAATTTACTTACTTTTGATGGGAACTTAGAGACCGGGCCAGTTCTGTGTCTTCTCCAGCCAGCTCGATCCGTAGTCAGCTGAATCTAATTACACACATCGGCAAGATCACCTCAAGCAAGGTCTGCCTCTACTGTATTGCCTTATGGCTGGGTTGCGATATGAAGCTATCATATTATAAGCATTCTGCCCAGATACATGTCGCTATACAGCCGTTATAGCTCTAGATGCCTTTGAACTTATAATAGTTTAGGGATGATAAGGCATCAACTTCATTGAACAGGATAAAGCATCTCTATTTAATTGACCATTGAAATAGCGTTTGGCAAATGATATTCTTCCCTTGATGACTGCACTATGTCGTCACTGTAAATTAAAGAAAACCATTATTAAATTGCGGTATAGACGCTTGTCTAATTGCTTGTCCTATTTTGGTGGTTTCCAGACGCATACATTGATTATGTAGATGTAATTTTCACATAAGTATGCGAAGGTTTTCTGATTCGGGATGGCTTCTGCTGCCAAATTTGAACGTCCGGAGGTATTTCATGCCACCGTATATGCCCGTCGTTCGTTTATCTTTTTTTCTCTGAATTCAAATTTCGGAAATTCTAATATTTCTTCCACATGCCCGACAATAGAAATAATTTAAGGCTTAAAATAGCTTTTCTACCTACCGCTTGGTCCCTGTTCATCTTCAATAAATTCAGACGCTTAAATCTTCGACATACATATTAGCTTATTCGCCTGTGCATTGCACTTCCTCTATTGCTCGTCACCTATTTATAGGATGTGAAGGGAAATCTCTCAGTCTTGAGCGCTCTACCCACCGCTTAGGTTAGGTTAGGTAAGAGTGGCCGTTGGAAACACCAGCCCACTTAGGACTATTAGCGCATTAGGAGTATGATACCACGCGTATATGTGATCTTCCTACTATTGGGACCAATTTGAGCTTACGGTGAATTAAGATCGCTTAAGTCATTGTAGAAGAAAGCTCCTAAGTGGTGTTTCCTTTCCCTTATTACATTCTTACTTATAAAGCAGTGTAATGTGATGACACCTATGATAGCACTGGGATATTTCCAATTTTGAAAGATCAAACTCTTATTGCGATTCAGATCCTTTGGCCAGATATGTTTGGTTATTAGACATGTTGATCCAACAGTCTATCTAACGTTTATTCTTTTGTTAGCATCCAGCTTTAATATAAGTTTGCTCATAGCGATTGGTATACCGATACTACCCCTTTCCGGTAGAATAGAAAGAGTGTGTCTCGCTAGTGTGTCTTTGTGCTCCAGCACCCAATGTAGGTGAAGGATGAACTTCTCTGCGATTCTATGATTTAGTGAGACTGAATCCAGGAACTTGATAGCGGCCTGACTATCCGAAAAGGTGCGGATATCCCTTGCAGATATCACTTTTTCTTCAGCCATTATAGCACTTCTTTAATCGCCAAAATTTCCACCTGGAATACGCTATAGTGATATACAAGACAGAAATAAATATGAAATACGCCTTGCGGCGTACCTCTGCTGACACATCTTTTAGCAGGAGCCCCACATAGTTTAGAGTTGAGTATTCTGCTATTTAGCACGAGACAGATCAACTCCCAAATTGAGTCATCTACCGGCAGAGTTGACAGCGCAGTCGCAATTGTAGATGTGTTGATGTTATTAAAGGCACCCTCTATGTCCAGGAAAGCCACCAATCTGTACACTCTATATTGTAGGCATCGTTCGATGTGGCTAATCAGTGAATGCAGATCCGTTTCCACCGACTTTCCTTTGCAGTAGGCATCTTGAGCTGTTGACAGAAGTCGTGCATCAATTTCAGATCATATATATGGATATCAATCAGTCGTTCTAGAGTTTTCAGAAGGAAAGATGATATACTTATATGTTTGAGGTCCTTTGGGTAGGACAACATAAGAATATTTTTCAGCTTTGCGAATGAAAACTACATTAACTTCTCTCCATGACAGGGGAATGTGGATCATTTTACGCAGCTCCAAATCATACTCTCTATCGTAGGCAGGATAATATCTGAGGTCTTTTGTAGTTCGGCAAGTGTTATTCGGTCCAGACCAGCAGACTTGTATGGTTTGAAGCTATGTGGTGCTCAAAGCAGCTTGTCTCTTGTAATCCGGCCGTGAGTTTCAGTCACAGTTGCAGTAGTCCTGTTGTGTGTAGTTGCTACTGCGAATAGGGAGCTACCTGGAAAGTGTGTGTCCAGTAGCGGGTTGAGTGATTCATCACTTGAGGTTGTCCAAGAGCCACCGTTTTTTTTTCAAATAACTGAGCATCATAGGATTTGTAGAGAGATATCCGCGATACCTCATAGGTGTCTGATATTTTGTCACAGAATGCTTTCCTCAGTTGTTTTTTTATATATTTTGAGGGATTCCTTGCATGAGTCCCAGTTATCTACTGCTTTCTTTGCCTCTTTTTTAGGCGTCCATACCTCAATTCGAGGTTTGTCCTTAAAGTTAGCGTTTCCTTATGAATATGGAGGCAGCCTTTCGCAACCCCGAGTTGAGCTGAGCACGCTAGATTATTTGTTTATGATTTTTATTTGGTTTCTTAATAAATAAATACCTCTCGTAACATGTAATCTACATATCTAGCTTTGGTGTTCATTGCTAAGGTACGTTATTATGTACCAGTCTTGCTTGGTAAACAAGGTATTGAAGATCGACAAACTCTATAATTTCCTTGAGTTTAGGATGGCTTCTCTAACTGGAGGTCTCATTACGAAACGGTTTGCACAGATGCGGCCCTTGTATTCGAAAGCAACTCTCCTACATGTTCATTTTAAACACAATCTATGAAAAGTATCTCCTTCTTCGTGTATTCAAAAGATCATCTCAATTACGCCAAAAAACAATTTCTGTCCTTGTAATTGCTCACTGCCTACCGATCCTAACGATTTTCGAAGTTTCATTTTGAATAATCAGTTTGATAGACATTAAACGGTCGCTGAATTTCGAAACATATCATATTAAAGGTCAAGAAAGCATATCGTGGATGTGTAATTCACTTCAAACAATGTGTCCCTCGGAATGTCTACATATTTTCCTTTGTATTATATCTTTCAATAAATGTGGTAAAAATAGAATAGTACTGTTCAGTCATTCTGCAAAAGAAAACCTTTCGCTTGTCTCATTAACATGGCATCTAAGGGGGTGACCTTAAAATTGTAAATCCTCAAGGTTACAATTTCCTCAAACTAAAGGTTAATTTTCTACATTTTTTTCTAAGGACTCGGCTTTATTATTGTTCCGTCATCTTAACACTTTAATTTCGTCTCCACAAAGAAGAATCTTACAATGACTTTGGACAATTCTCTACAAGAATGTAATTTAAACCTTCAAATTGGCTTCTTATCAACACTTTTTATTCCTCTCAACCCAGTGCATCTTTCTGTTCAATTTATTAACATTTTAAGTGCATTTACCAATCACTTTCAGTTTAAAAAAAAAAAGTATTAAAGTCCTTTCCCTTGGCAATCGACTCAAAGAATATCTAATCGAGCAGACGAAGTACTTGAAATTGTAAATTCCCATCGTTTTTAAGGTGCATGGAAAAAAACCAAGTGTTCTTTGCCTTCCCAACCAACAATAGGAGAAATATAGGGCTGATTTAAATGGGGCGAGACCTTTCATTGGGGTATCTAACATTTTGTTAGAAAAAAGAAGCTGATAGATGTAATACACATTGAGTCGATTATAAAAAGAACCAATGAACCATTCCACTACTTGCTTTGTTCTCCTTTAACCATTCCCATCATCAGTATTTGACCTTTTTTTAAGTATGCTGGCAGAAGTAGGTCTTTTCCCTTTTTTCCACCATCGTCCTATGACAAACAATCTATTGAGACGGATTATAAAACAGCTATCGAGATCCACTAAAGTGGAATACCTGTTTGAATTTACTTTTGTCTGTTGCCATCTTGTGCTGCCATTTTCGTGTGAGAAAGAGATTTGAAAAAAGGAGATGAAACAGAAAAAAGGATTCAATTTGAATTGAAATCCACTGGTGCTTTTGATATTGTTGCCTCGGAGATGGGATCCTGGCGGAATTAATTCAATTTCCATCTCATGACATATCCGCTTTTACAGAAAGATACTTTTAGATATTCGAATTGTGTTTCTCAGTGTCCTATAGCGACTAATAGCGGTTGGTATCCTGAATAAGGATTAGAAGGAAAATCACCTGCGTGGGAAGAGACTATAAATCTCCTGCGGTAAAAGATATTCTAAAGCTTAACGATATTGCTTTATATCAGTAGATACCCATTTCTGTGCGGAGATATTTTTACTATCTTTCGATTATCTGCGGCTCCTACAAATTAAACTGACAAGCTTAAAATGTAAGCCACAGTAGGAAATTCGCGATGAAAAGCTGAGAGGTGACACAGCCTAAAGACAACCTCTCGGCAGCTGTATAATTAATTGTTCAGCGGCGGACGACAGGAAGACGACAATGGGAAACACCCCTTCTGACAAACAATGATTACTATCTGATGAAAATGACAGAGATGAGAGAAGAAAAACGACATTGTGATGACAGGAAAAAATAAATTACGAAGGGAAAGCGCCAAATTCATCACCTGAATTAAATACTCTCAAAGCTATCTGGAATGCACGGTGAGCGTTTTCTTTGTCCTTGAGATTTAAATGTATTCAAGCAGAATGATTTACTCTGGTGTGCTGAAATTTGTAGATGCGTATATCGACCCTTAAGAATTTCGTTTAATTATTCTGATTGATTCTGATAACTATAATCAATCAAGTAGCGTTAATGATGGCACTATTATCGATTGAGAATTTTATTGCACCATCTCGTTGTCCTTATGTGGGTACATTTCACCAGTCTAGTAAAACCTACAGGCATACGGACATTTAACTGAAAGAATTCTACCACAGAAAAGATATAGTGTTTCAGATAGTACTCGTATCTCAGATATAAATATATTTACATACGTTGGGTAACAATTACGTACAGGAATATGATTTTATCCTGAGGCACCCAGAAATCAAAGAAGGTTACAAAATGGTCGTTGGAGTGTCTGAACTCTGTTGTCATAAATGACAGATGTCATAAATGACAACCACTAGTTGTCAGTGAAAAATGGATAGCACTTTAGACTTCCCGCCATTCAGCTAGAGATTCCCGCCAATAGAACTTTTCTCTTGTTTTCATTCTTCTTTGATTAAAATATATAAGTTAAATAACTTTTTAGTTATTTAATTAAAAAAAAAAACTTTATTGTCCATTACAAAATTTAATTTAAGACTGAAAATACAATTATTCTTACTCTAGCCTAAATACTAATCCACTTGCTCCAAACAATCATCCAGCGATGAGGTGTCATCAGGCTACAGTTGCAGCGCGTGATGGAATGCGCATATTTGCATGGGTGTCGCATGACCCAGACGCTTGTGTCAGCAGTCGGATGTTGAAGTACGGTAGAATGTTATTTGAGGATGATGAGAACTTCTATTGATTGAAGTTGAATTTTTCGTGTGTTAAGTACTCCACACTTAATTTCGAACGCCCTCGTTCGAGGTCACCGATCTCACATGAAGTGGGATGTCTTGCACACCTATTGTTATTGATGCTGGAATGTGATCTTTATTGGTTTCCACCATTTCCTGAGATTTCGATTTTTGCCATTTCCGATAATACAGAAAAGCTATCGTTAAACTAATCAGGAGTATTACTAGACTGATGTTTATAATCGAGTTGATGTTGTTTTTGATTTTGAGCAAGCCTATTTGCAGAGTGCCATTGACTTGTAGCTGCTTCAGCATGTCGAGGGATAATACTTCTTTCATACTTTCACGATTAGGTGTTGGTTGTAATATTGCTGGTAGCGGTTGGTATTTACTAACTTCTTCTTCTCTAAACAGATCTTCGTTGACTCGGACAGTGGTGTTGAAGTACTTGATGATGAATGTGCCTTCTAACTACAGGGTATCGTTGTTTACTTTGACTGTCCCCTTAAATTGGTTTAGGAATAGTATGCCTGGTAAAATTTCTACGACTGATGGGATATGCTGGTTGTTGGTAATGATTCAGGTTGGAACTTTGCTTCTTAAAAGGTTTGGAATGTATGTGGAATTTCCTTTGTCTATTATGTTATTTCTATTACAGATAACATGTTCATTGAATACCTTACAATTATTTTTAATTCCGAACAATTTATTCTTATATTTTAATATTTTTGAAAATGGTATTTTATTGATTTTTGTGCCGAACTTGACAGCTTTTGTTAAAAAGATACTAAATACAAATGTCAACTCTAACCGTTGGTAAACTTATTATATAAACAATATTTCTGCCGTCTGTTACTATTTTTATTTCGGCGAATTCGAAAGCTTCATCTACATATATTAATAAAAGGGATATTCCCTGTTTCGAACAATTGTTCTACAAAATTAGTTTCCGTATTACTTAATACATAGGAATTAACAATATTGGCTTTTGCATAGAATATGCAGTATTAATTATGGAATAAGCGGTATTAATTACTTCTTTATTTAATTTTAATTTATACATAATTTTAAGTATTATTTATTCTCTTTATAGTGAATTGATTTACTATTGCCTGTTTATTATTACTCTTTAAGACATTGTTCATTTTTTCTGTTATAATTTCATGGTCATGTCGGTCGGGGCTACCCGCAATCCATTTCAAAGCGGTTCCTAAGAAATCTAATGACCGTTTATTCTTTTTATATAATTTTAATCTTGCCAAATGATTTTTAATCTGGAGAATTTCGTGGGATAGGATGGGAAAAAGAAGATGACTTTTACTGGAACTTGAATTGAGTGCTTCTTCTATATTTTTGACTAAATTGTGATAAGCTTCTAGATCGATAAGATGAATTATTTTAAATTGTCCATTCTGTATTTTCGCAGTTCCTATATCAATCTTAACCAGTTGTGAATTTGAGTAGTTGAGGATTTGCGTGGTAGCAGCGCAGGCTGGAATGAAGGATCTGAAAAAGGGGATTAATTTTTTATATGAGATTTATGGAAGACTGCTTGACTGTGTTAGAACTGTTGTGGACCTATTTTCAATCACTATTTCTTTTGTATAACGGGGCGTTAATTTTGAACCTTTTCTCTTGTTTTGCCTAACATATATTTCTTGACCGGAAGTATTTTCTTTTATTGGTTGAGGTTTTTTGTTATGATATTCGAGATCAACTGCTTGCTTATCTTGAATCTTCTGTATGTTTTCTTTTCTTGAATAATTGAGGATCAGAGCTTACTCTTCTTGAGAAGAATGCCTCTATAGGTTTCATATCTGTAGTGGAATGAATAGAGCAATTGTATTCGTAGACGGCACGATCGAGAAATTCCGTAAAGGATCCATGGAGATTTTCCGATTTCAAACATCTCATAATTTCGATGGGTGTCGAATGGAAACGCTCAATTGGGGCGTTGACCGTGCTAGAATAGGGGGTTGTCGTGAAGACCTTAATCTTCAATTCATCTTCTGGCATGAAATTTATAGATGCAGAATTAAATGATTTCTCATTGTCAATTACCACTAATCTGGCGTACATCTTCTATCGCCTTTGATTTGAGAATTCGTGCTTGTACATACTTTGAAAGCTTGTCTATGGAAGTTAGGACCAGCTTGTTTTCAGTAGAGAAGATATAAAAATGCAGAATTTGTCCTGAATATTGTGGTATTGGAGTAGGTTTAATTGCTGACTTACTTGGGTGACGGTCGTATTTATTTTCATTGGTTTTTGGACGTACGTCCTTCCTTCCCCCTTAAAAGGGCTGTTAGGGGCTTCGCAAGCTTTGCGTAGTCTTTTATAAAGCGGCGGTAGTAACCTAATATACCAAGAAATTATCGTAAATGTTTCAGTGTTTGAGGCATGGGGAAATTTAACATTGCTTAGATCCTTGTAGGGTTAGTTTTTACTCCATTTGACGAGATGATAAACCCTAAGAATTCTACCTCTTGTTTGAAAAAATGACATTTGTCAAGCTGAATCTTCATGTTAGCGTCATTGAGGGTTCTAAAAATTTCGTATATGTGCTAAAAATCACTATATCGTCGATATAGACGTAGCAGGTTTTACCGATATGGTCCCGAAGGATGTCATCGAGTGCCCTTTGGAAAATTGATGGCGCGTTCGTGAGGCCAAAAGGGAGCCTTGTGAATTCATATTTTCCATTATTTATAGAGAATGTAGTCAAGTAATTTAATTTAGTGGGGGCTAACACCCCCATTTACTTCGCTTAATGCAATCTTAAACTAACTTAAAAACTAGGACTCAAAAACTAACAAGAGTAAGGGTTAGGAAGTAAGGGAATGGTGGAGGAGATCAAATTTAAGACGAGAAGTGCTCAGGTTAAAATCAAAAAGGGGGAGGTTTGAGTTGACCTTAAGGAGTATCCGGGAGATTGGTTCGTTAGAACCATAAGAGGTGTGGTGGGTTGTGATATAGAAGAGACGAGGACAGCGTAAATTACGAGGGTTAGTGTTGAAGGAAATAGAATTGTAAAGGGAAGCGCAGTCCACAGAACCGGAGAGCAGTCGATGAATGAAGGGAATGTCAGCTACGTCTCTGCGTTTTTCGAGGGTATTCAGGTTAAGAAGTTTGAGGCGGTCGCGATAGAGAGGTAAGATAAATGGGCCACTCCGGGGTAGTCCACGAAGCAAATCCACGAAGCAAATCGAAGAAAAAGACGTTGAATGTTCTCGATTCGGGATATATGAATTCGCTGAAAGGTGGACCATACTTGACTGGCATATTCAAGGAGGGGCCGGACAAGGGTAATGTAAAGTAAGGGTTGCAAAATTCTTTAGACCAACGTTTGGTAAAACCGAGCGATGAGTTGGCTTTAAGGATTATCTCATCAATATGCGAACGGAAGTTTAACTCTCTATCGTATAAAATTCCAATGTCGCGAAGGGATTGAACCTGGGGTATAGGTTGGTCATGCAGAAAATAAAGTCATAGATTGGCATTTGGAGACATTAAATTCACAGCAAATTTTAAGACACCAAGTAGAAAACCTATCGAGGTTGAAGGAGAACAGAGACTTGGGGTGAAGAAATAGTTTTGGAGAGCTTGGTGTCATCGGCGTAAATGGATACGGAGCAGTGTTTGATAATCTTCTCAAGATCGTTTATAGTTAAAATAAAAAAGAGGGGACCTAGATGGCTGCCTTGTGGGACTCCAGAAGTGGCTAAAATCGGGGTTGAGAAGGCTGACCAAAAGCGAACGCTATTGTAATAAGCGATGCCAGAATAGGTTGAACTGTCAAATACATGTAAGGCAGTCATAGTTAGTTCAGCATCAACAATTGTATGAGCAACATCTCGCGAATAAAGACATATCGAACAATAAAAAGTAAACGGACGTTTTATTTATCAACGCTTAATACATGGTGTCAGAAGTGGGATTTAAATCACGTTTTCATAATGGAAGATAAACCACAATCATTGAATTGTTCGGACCTGGGAATAAAGTGGCCGCTATGGAAGAGTGAATTCATAGTGTACATGCTCGCACGAGGAAAAACCAGTGAAGATGAAAAGACAAAAGTCGCAGTGTTTGTATGGACAATTGGACCTGGTGGTCGACGAATTTATAATTCGCTTTTCCCAAATGATGGATCCGAAGATTCGTTACTTGGTCGAACAGTAGTTGCGCGACAAATACCGGCAGTGATTGTTAATGATGTAGAACAGCAACCAGCTCGTGTTGAACAAGAAATACGACAACGAACATTAAGTGAAGTATTATTAGCCTTTGATGGACACTGTTTGCCACAAAAGAGTGTTGCGATGGAAACATATAAATTTAATTCGATCGTGCAAAAAGAAATGCAATCGTTCACAGAATTTGAACGGTATTGCGCACACAACTAAGCAGGTGTGACTTCAAATGCATTTGTGGTGCGTCATACGAGGAAAGAATGCTTCGTGATCGAATAGTCATCGGGGTCCACGACAAAAAACTGCAATTGAAATTATTGGATGGGCGTGATGAACCATTGACACGTGTTATTGTTATGTGTAAAGTCTATGAAGCGGACAATGTGAACAAGGGAATTTTGGATACGCATAAGCAAACGGTAACATCTATTGCAACAACAGAACACGATGCCGCAACGGTTAATACGAGTATAATCAACCGCTTCTGATTCAATTGTGGTAGTACTTGGAAGTACGGACACATGAATGAGTGCAAAGCAAAAGGTATTATCTGCCGGACGTGTGGGAAAACGGGTTATTTCGCCAAGATGTGCCGCAAAGCCAAGAAACCCACATCGGATAAGGATGGTGTTTACAACAACAATAACAGAGGTGGTGGTGGTGGTAGCAACAACAACAACACACGGCGAAACATTGCTGGTATCAACTGGAACGATGAAACAGGTACTATAGTTAGGAAAATTAGCTCATTAGATTATACACTTAAATTAAATTGTTTTTGTAGAATAAATTCAACCGGAAAAAATCAAAGATGGACCAAGGCATATAAAATAGGAAGTGAAATTGTAACTTTTATAATCGATACAGGATCTGATGTCAATTGTATTCCATTAAAATTGATTAAGAATCTTAATGTAAACATGAACAATGAAAAAAATAACTTTACTGTATTCGATTATAGTAGTAATAAAATAAAAGTTTTTGGAACAGTTAAATTGAAATGCATGGATTTGAATACTAAAAATGAAAAAATAGCTGAATTTCTCGTAGTTGATGATCGGTTTGAACCAATACTCGGACTTGAAAATAGTATTAGCTTCGGATTGATTAAGCGTTTAGATGTTAGTTCCATTGCATGCTTACCACAAGCGAAAGATAGTTTCGTAGCAGAAAACGCAGATGTATTTAACGGACTCGGTAAATTTCCCGGAAAGTTCAAGATTCATTTAAAAGAAAATGCACGACCAGTGCTGCATTATAAGAAGCGAATACCTGCTTCACTGGTTGAAAAATTGAAATTGGAAATCAATAATATGGTACAGGAAGGAATTATTTCACCCGTGGAATACCCGACGGACTGGGTTACTAACTTGCAAATTGTTGAAAAACCCGGTGGAAAATTCCGAATTTGTCTGGATCCAAAACCACTGAATGTGTGCATCAAACGAAAACACTTCTTGATTCCTACTATTGAGGATTTTGTAACTAAATTAACAAATAAACGGATATTTTCCGTACTTGATTTAAGTAGTGGGTTTTGGCATATGGAATTGGATCAGGCCAGTTCGGAATTGACTACATTCATGACTCCTTTTGGCCGCTTCAAATTTAATCGTGTCCCATTCGGTATTAGTTGTGCTCCTGAGATGTTTCAAAGGAAGATGGTGCAGATCTTTGGTGATATACCGGGAGTTTTAGTTTACTTTGACGATCTGGCAATTGTTGCAAGTGGCGAAGAGGAACATGATCAAATTTTATCGAGTGTTCTTTGTCGTGCACGATTAAATAATATTAAATTTAACCCGGAAAAGATTCAATATCGCCAAACGGAGGTCAAGTTCATGGGTCAAATTTTGTCGAAAGGTCAGATTAAATCGGATAATAAATATCGGGATGCAATCCTTAAAATGAAGAAGCCGGAAAATAAAAATGAAGTACTTAGGCTACTAGGTCTGTTCAAGTATTTCGCTAAGTTCATCCCGAATTTGTCAAAGCAATCCGCACATTTACGCGATTTGACAAGGAAT
Source organism: Volucella bombylans (assembly GCA_949129095.1). Classification (NCBI taxonomy): domain Eukaryota; kingdom Metazoa; phylum Arthropoda; class Insecta; order Diptera; family Syrphidae; genus Volucella; species Volucella bombylans. The sequence continues at coordinate 94,564,561 of OX422142.1, forward strand.
GATGTAAAATTTAAGTGGACGCAGGAACATGAAAAGGAATTGCAGAATTTGTTAAACATTATAACCTCGAAACCGGTGCTGGCTGTTTATAATCCGGAGCAACCAGTTGTTGTACAAACCGATGCATCGAAAGATGGATTGGGTTGTGTAATTGCACAAAACGGACATCCTATCGCATTTGCATCGCGAACTTTGAGTAAAACTCGCATTCAGGCCAAGAAGAGGGTGCATAGATGCCCTTCTCCACATAGACTACGTTGTCACAAACGCCCTCTCAGCACGTAACCATCTGACAATCCTAGCCTTAGATTTTGAAAAGGCCTTCGACCGCGTAGGTATACTCCTTATTCTCAATAAATTAAGAGAATGGGGAGTAGGACCGAACATCTTTAGATATTTTAAATCCTTTTTAACGAACAGAAAGTGCTGCATAAAAATTCGAAACATGTTCTCAGCTCTCATGCCGCTCGATAATGGTATCCCCCAAGGATCTCCATTGTCGGTCATATGTTTTGTAATCGCTTTTAATCAACTAACCGACATTATATCCAATTACAAGGATCTAGATCACTGTATCTATGCTGACGATGCATATATACTTTGTAAATACAATGATCTCGATAAAACAAAGTCTGTTTGTTCTAGCTTGCTCAACGATATTTATGAATGGTCTTATATTTCTGGCTCCAAACTTTCCTTAGAAAAATGTAAACTAATTCACATTTGCAGAAAGAAAAATTGTACAAGCGTAGATTTAACTATTAACAACACCAAAATAGAAACAGTATCAAACCTCAATGTTCTAGGCCTTTTAATTAACAACAGGTACAACTGGAAACCTCATTGCACTAGTCTTAAGAAAGCATTAGCAGCATTAACTGCAGTCGAAAGACATAGATATAAGTATTCAGAGTAGCTTAGAGTGCCTGTGTGGGGCCAGTAAGTTAGTATAAGATTGTTAAGTAATTGTAAGCTAGCATTTAAGCATTTTTTGTTAGAATGTAAGAGTTAGTGTTAAGAAAATAAAATGCATTTAAAACTAAAAACTAAAACTAGCATTAGCAGCACGGCTCAATATTATTAAGTATCTAGCATCTAAGAAAAGTAATGTTCATGTTAACTCACTTTGCAATATTACTAAGTTGTTAGTTTTAAGTAAACTGGAGTATGCTTTGGTCATCTATGGTTCTTCTCCAAAATCCACAAAAAATATAATTGCACCAACATACCACCAAGCAGCAAGGAAAAGCCTAGGTGCCTTTCCAACAACACCACTCAAAAATATACTTGCTGAAGCTGGGCTCCCAACACTAGAAGAGCGATACTCTGAAATCATCATGAAACTTAATGTCAAGCTCCTCTTTCAAACAGGATCGATAGTAGACAAGGATATGAATAAGGCCACTGCCCACAAACGCAACAGGAGGATCCCTTCCGCAATACACAGGATCCTAGATTCTGGGTACAATTTAAACTTACCCTGCAGTAGAACAACAAAATTCACACCAACCCAACCACCATGGTTGCTAAATAGAGATTCAGTAATCCTCAACCTACAAGAGTTGCGAAAGGACGTGACAGGTAATGCTATTTACAAATCACGCTTCCTGGAGATCTCAACTGACTTAAAATGTAAAGGCTGGAACTTCTTATATACAGATGGATCCAAAACAGAGACAAATACAGCATTTGCAGTTGTAAATCAAGAAGGGTCTATAATCGTACAGGGAATCCTTCCAAACATTGCCTCCATCTATACCACCGAAGCACTAGCCATACTTGAAGCCACAAGGAGAAGCTCTTTAATTGCAGGAAAATGGGTAATCTGCTCTGACAGCCTGTCAGTACTACAAAGCATCGTTAACCCACGTAACGGCACAATCATTGTAGCAAAAATTCGTGATCTCCTAATTAAATCAAGGTCCAAGATAAAGCTTATGTGGACACCAGGTCACGCAGGAATTATGGGCAATGAATATGCAGACGCTGCTGCAAACTCTGTGCTAAAGGCCCCAGCTCTCACCTATAACACCTTCTCTCGTCTTGACTTAAAGAGATACATCAAGCAGACATGCCACAGCCAACAACTACTTGAATGGGAACGTTATAACCACCATTACAAAACTGTCAACCCAATAAAAGTTCAGCCCAAATTTCCAACAAACATCCCCAAATCTGACATAAAAATGTTTATCCGACTCCGCCTTGGTCACACTGCATATACCCATCAACACCTTTTCAAAAAGGAATCACCACCAACCTGCCCCACTTGCTTCAGCAGAGTAAAGGTAATTTATAAACCAGGCTCGAAACGAGCTAAGATATGCTCGTGGCAGATTGCCTATCAAGAGCCCCATTACCAGAGGCAAATGAATTTGAAGGATTATCGGGGATTATCGGGTGTCATTCACTCAGTAGTAAAGAATGTTTGTTTATCGAAAGAAAATTATAATTTTTATATTGAATCATTAAAGGGGGATGAGAAATATAGTCGAATTTGTAAATACGTGGAAAGCGATTGGCCAGGGTTTCACCAACTTGATGATTTGAGTCAACACTTTCATAAACTTAAATCGGAATTGCATCTTGAACACGGTTTATTGTTCTTGGACCATAAACTGGTCATACCATCGACGATGCAAAGGAAAATGCTTAACTGGTTACATGCACCGCACCTCGGAGTTGAAAAAACACTTGCGCGTGGAAGAATGTTATATTATTGGCCTGGAATGTCAACACAAATTAAGGAATTGGTTGCGTCTTGTGCGATTTGTGAAAAATTCAAAGAAATCATCAAAAAGAACCATTGATTCATTAAGAATCGCCAAAGTACCCATTTCATATTGTCGGTATCGATATTTTTGAATATGCGGGACGTATTTTCATTGCGATAATTGATGCATATTCTGTTCTTCTTATCTCGAAACAATTGAAGGGTAAGACATTACAGCACATTATATCTCTGTTAGAAAATATATTTAACATAATCGGTTATCCATCAACGCTTAAATGTGATAATAGTCCTTTCGGATCGTCTGAGTTTAATCGGTTTGCAACGGAATACAATATTAAATTAAAATTCTCAAGTCCTCGATATTCTCAAATTAATGGGTTGGCGGAAAAAGGAGTGTCTATAGCAAAAAATATTTTGAAAAGATGTTTCGAAGTAAATCAAGTCGATAAGTTTCAGTACCGCTTGTTGGACTACAACACTACGCCTGTGGCCAGCATGCGGACCACTCCATCGGAATTGTTTTTTGGCAGATTGATCAAAACTAAATTACCAGTGTTGGATTCACTATTGGTCAGAAACAGCGTAAATGAAGCGGAAGTTCAAAAGAAAATAAATAATAAAAAAGAAAGACAAAGATACTACTATAATCGAAATGCAAAGTTATTGCAGGCATTGCACGTAGGTGATTTAGTAATTTTTAAAAAAGAAGGAAATGAATGGCATTATGGGTCGATCGTTGAAATTGTTAATGATAGGTCATACATTATCAAAGATAGTTTTGATAATCATTATAGACGTAATCAAAGATTTATTGCTAAAACAAACAATAGAAATTTTAATGCTAGCGACTTATTGCATGAAGCTAATGTTAAGTGTAGTCCGCATTGTATAACGGGAGGGTCAAGGGAAATTCAAATCACCGCACCCCAAAGAAGTGTAAGGATTGTGGATGAACCAATACTCATTGAAGCTAATGAGCCTACTGACCAACGATTGTTGAACGAAAATGCTCATGGTTGTAGTGGTTCAGAAGCAATTTTACATGATAACCGAATCGTAGGCAATACCAATTCATACACCACACGTAGTGGGCGTACAATCAAGGCTCCTATAAGATATATAACTAAAGCCTGGTCCATCAGTAAAAAGAAAAAAAAAAGAAAAAAAAATGTTATGTAAAACGTAAAATTTCATTAAAAAGAAAAGCGTGCAATAAGCGATGCCAGAATAGGTTGAACTGTCAAATACATGTAAGGCAGTCTAGTTAGTTTAGCATCAACAATTGTATTAGCAACATCTCGCGAATAAAGACATATCGAACAATAAAATGTAAACGGACGTTTTATTTATCAACGCTTAATACAGCTATAGTAACGGTTCTCCAGATAAGAAGATATCAAAACCGTGGGAAGACAATTTGAAAAGGATCAGTTGATGTGATATTTTATCGAAAGCGAAATCTGTAGCAATAACGTCAATTCCGTTGCCATTTTCTAGGGCTGAAAACGCAAAGGATACGAATTCAACTAAGTTTGTATTAGTTGATCTACCTTTTAGAAATCCGTGCTGATTGGGTGATATAAGTGACTTGCACTGAAAGCTTAGAACTTCAGATGAAAAACTTTCAAACATTTTATGTATGTGAGAAGGCTTAGAAATGGGACGGTAGATGGTTACTTCATTCTTTGATCCCTTTTTGTGAACCGGGGTTATGAAAGAGGTCTTCCAAACTTGGGGGAAACCCCTTGTGTGAGGGACAGATGAAAGAGGGAGGAAAGTGGGTGCGAAAGATTGGAGGCACACTTTTTGAGAAATATTGCTGGGAGCCCATCTGGACCAGATACAAATTCATCATTGAGATTTTGTAACTTTTCTTCGATAATGGTGGGATCAAAAGTTTGAGAGAGAGAGGGGCCAATGGAGAAATTGAGAAGGTACTTGAAATAGATGGAGTCGGGTACAAAGAGGCTGTCTGCAAATGAATTTTTAAAAAAGTTTGCAAAATAGTTGGCAATAATATGTGGGTCGGTCGATGATATATTATTGAACGAGAGAGAGAGGGGGGATAACCATCTGATTTTCTTTTATAGTTGACGAATTGATAAATTGTCTTAGGATCGTTGATAAGGTTGGTCTGCGCTGTGTCGAGAAAGCGCTGATAGAGGTAGTTATAGAGCAGTTACAGAGTTGGATTTGTCGTAAAGATATGCGAGAAAGAGACGCATATTTTCGTATATATTTTTAAAACTTAGCCTAGCGTAACGGCATTTTGTGGTGTTTATATTCTTTTGGGTCAATTTAATGTTCGGCGGTGAAAGGGATTTAAAATAGGGACTGAAGCCCGTGAAACCGAGGGAGAAGGCGAGCTAGAAGCGGGATTTAAGATATGCGAGCTGATAAAGTTTGGGTATTTGGCTCCAGTTGTAAGGTCGAAATTGGGAAAACTGTTGTTAGTATTCGTGGGAGGGGGTGTGAGTGGTTGAGCAGTGACGGTATCAGGGGCAGGAGTTAAATTGAATGAAACGCGTTGGGGCTTGGTTGGAAGAGAGGCACTTGGTGCTTTTGTGGAGATATGTGAAGGGGGTTGCTTATGGATATAAACGGGACGGGAAAAATTGGGAAATATATTGGTTTTAAGACTCCAGTTGGGGTCAGGTTTAGGATGTGGATGGGGAATGGATCTGGGCGATTTATAATTATCTTTTGATGAGAGGTTGCTTCGTTTTTTTTCTACGTTTTTGTTGGTTGGTTGATCCGTCCATTTGGAGACCCGCATCTTTCCTAGCTTGAGGTTGGTGTTGAATGAGTTAACAAATAACCATTCGTATTTAGTCGGTAAATTAATTTTGAAATTCCTTTTGTTTTTGTGGTAAGATGTTGGGCATATTGTGCATTGGTTGATGGTGATGCCATTCCTCTTTTTAAAAAATTCGGAAATCCAAGCAACATCTGCATAATTTGGAGCACCTTTGATGAGTAGGGTGGTGAACATCTGATTCGTTGTGCGGAGTCGGTCTAGCCTGCCTTGCCACTCTGAAGGTGTCCACGTCGTGTTAAATTGTGTAACAAGTTTCCGTGGGGCGGCGACAAGAGGGGTTGGCGTTGGAGTAATTATATCACCATTAGATTTTTGGATCGATGGGCTTTTGCGAGGATTTGGAGGTTGGGTTGTCGGCACTGGATGTGGCAATGATTCGGCTTCAGTTTGTAACAATTCAGCCAAAATTGAAGTATTGTAACTGTTGTGCAGTGGGGAATGGGTTGGAAGACTATCAATTTTGTGGCATACTGTTCCAATGAGATTTTCTAAATCATTCAACACTGTTCTATTCGTTGTGAGTTCGTCATTAAGCTCACTGATTTTATCGAATATGATATCAAGCATGGACCGGTAATGTTTGAGAGTTGGTGATTGTTTGTTGCAGGTTCGAGATAGAGATCGGTTGTGGATGATAGGAGATGAATATCGATGTCTTCCCGGAGAGATGGAATTAGGTACATGTTTTCTTGTTTGAATCTATCATTGCGGTTCCGATTGATGTAAATTCACTTAAGACTGTATCAAATGTGGCCTTGTATATTTCTTCATTTCTTGATCTTGCACTTTCTAGCTCAAGGCGCAACTTGTTTTTCAATGCTATGACGAAAGTCTTCCGCACATCTTACACTTTGTTCAAAGATTGATAGTTTGTCCGTTATCAGCCTGACAAGTGAGTTATGGTTGGATTCATTAGAGTCACTGAGGCACTTGATCGCAAGGAGCACATGTGAGAGAGAAATACTGATACACTCATCATAGAAGAACAGTTTCTTTTATTTAGGCAGACACAAATAGCATGGAATATTTTGCCGCAGATCCCCTTACAGGCAACAAAGTCAGCATTATTGTCGTTAATGGAGCAATTGGTTAATCCACAAGAAGACATGACGAAGATCAGGAAAACAAAAAACAAATTGCGGAGAAAAAAATGAAAAGTGCACTGTCGTGAAGGGAACAGACTGGTAGGTCAACAATAAAAAAACAAAAAGGCGCGTCAGCGATAACAATTATTGGGTAAGAAATTAAGTTATTAGATTGATTTAAAGTGAAATAGGAAATTCACAAATTATGGAGTAAAGTAAGAGGGCGACTGAATACAGCGACGGTTTAAACTGAACTTCTCTATATCAGATTCATTTAATGGAATCTGATGAAATCCGCTTTTAAGATCGAGAACGGTGAAATACCTATTTTTTCCGAGTTGCGCAAGCACCTCGTTAATTTCGGGAATGGGGTAGCGGTCTGCTATAGTAACGCTATTCAGCTTTCTGTAGTCAATAATCATTCGGTATTGCTTCAGTCTTGAGGGTCTTATGATTTCATGCTTTAACAAATTTTGGATTTAATTTTCAACTTCAGATTTAAGTGACATAGGGAACGGGTAATATTTACTATAGACGGGTGAATCAGTGGTGGTTCTAATTTCACCGACAACTTTTGTGGTAAATGTAACCAAAGTTCGAATGCGGATATCAAGAAAATACTCTGCGGAGCTGTCGCTTCAATAACATCATGTGCGGAAACCACTGACAATACTGCAATGATGCCATCACAAATACCGTCTCTGAGTTGCTAGGTTTCACAAGGCGACCATAAATAAGTAATCTATGATTCTATGGTGAATGGCGTTGTGCACTTTCGGCTAAATAGGGGCGTAACGTTTAATACTGCACGTGATGACGAAAGCCGAATAGAAAGCTGCGTACCAGAAGAGTAGAAAAATCGAATACAAACTTCTCCGATGGAAAAAGAGCGAGCTCGAAGAACGTGAACTTGAAGAGATCGAGAAATGCTGCGTAGGTATAAGGTTTAAAAGCAAAGACTACGTAACGGCGCAAAAAAACAGGAACCAAAGCCTTCAAGATGATTATGGGAACATCATTGTTGAGACAATGAGTTTGCTAAAAATTTGGAAGAGCGACTTCTGCGGGATTTTAAACGACAAAAACTGCTGTCAGGCATTATGGACCATTCAATCTGGACAAAGACCCCGAAAACCTATGTTCAGGTAAACAAAATGAGGTGAAAATAACTGTAGCCAAACAAACTGCTACATGACTCAAATGAATCCACTCATTGGACCTAATCTGTCGCGTAATTCTATTCTAATTATCGCTGGAGAATGGGGCAATTCCATTGTATAAAATTGTACACTGTAACTGTTATATTTTAATTTTTATTCCTTTTCTTGTTAAAGACACACTCTCCATTTGTTTGTCATATATGTATAATCCTTTGGTCCATATGTAAAAAAAAAACGTACAAAAATGTGAAAACAACTTTAAGGAAAATGTATATTCAAGTGCCTATGGTGTACGGTAACACAAACCCAATCAAGTAACTAAAGAGAAACGCCTTGTTCGTGTATATTATACAATTGTAGAGGGAAAATTCGTCCTCTCGATGAAACTTGTGAAAATTGGTTTTGATTTATGTGAAAAGACCAAAACTTGGTCGAAGACACACGAATAAACTTAAACCTCCAATCACTTACGAAAGGCCAAGTCTTGGTCGAAACGTATGAGTGATTCCTTTTAATCGGAGCGTAAACTTGTAAAAGCTGTTCTCTAAATAAAACACTAACAACGGTTTACGTGGATTTTTCACAATATAATAAAATTTTATTCTTCTATTAGAGTAATTTGGTACTTGAAGTGAGTGTGAATTATATGATGCGACACAAATAAAAGTTGAGAGTTGCCACATCATTATATTTTGTTTGGTACATAAATTTAAATGTTGTCACATCATTATTTTTTATTTGGTACATAAATTTAAATGTTAATTAAAACTGAAATAATGTTAAATAATTCACAAAACAATTAATAATTTATTTATAACAAAATAATAAAATAATAGCTGTGCTACAATCTCCCCCTCTGGACATGAAGTCGTCTCGACGATTGTACAGGTCAGCGTCGGTTGGAAGGTCGTCCCCTCCTTCTTATGGGTCGTATTGGCTTATATCGCTGACACTTGTCACACTCTTTGACATATTTCTGAACCGTAGAGTACATCTTATCCCAATAGAATTTTGAACTTATCCTTGATAAGGTTTTGTCAACTCCGTAGTGTCCAGCAGTAGGGGAATCATGAAGGGCTTTCATGATTGTTTCTATTTCTTGGTCTGGAACTACTAGCGCTGCTTCTTCAGTATCTGTATACTTGTATAATACACCATGAGTCACAATGTATCCCTCATTGGCATAGTTTTCACCTTCAGTACCATCGGTGCTCTCAAGTGCTTCTAAAATAATTTTAATTTTATCATCTTTTAGTTGTTCTTGACGAATTTCTTGGCTTCCCCGGGTTGGAATCGCGACTTCTGTGTAGCATATGTCACAGGATTCAATTGGCGGGCGTGATAATGTATCGGCTACACTATTCGTTCTCCCTGAAATATATTTTATTTGAATATTGTATGGCTGAAGTTGTAACGCCCATCGTGCCAAGCGCCCAGTAGGTGACTTGATCATCATTAGCCACCTTAATGGCTGGTGGTCCGTTAAAAGGGTTAAGTCTGCGCCTTCAATATAGCCGCGAAATTTATTGGTCGCCCAGACGATCGCTAGTGCTTCTCTCTCTGTCGTCGAATAGTTCTGTTCTGCTGATGTCAATAAGCGACTAGCATATTCTATTGGGTGCTCGTCAGGGCCCTCCCCCTGGACTAAAACTGCTCCCAATGCATAACTGCTGGCGTCTGTCTTCAAAAGGTATGGCTTTGTTGAGTCGGCTTGACTTAGAATAGGTGCAGTCACCAAGAGATTCTTGAGTTTTTGAAATGACTCGTCTTCCAATGCACTCCACCTGAATACAGCTGATTTTTTTGTAAGACTGCTTATTGGTTTCGAAACTTTAGCGAAATCAGGGCTTTATACCTCTATACCATGAGCAGGTTTGTAGAAACGTGAGAACTTGCTTCACGTTTTTTGGCTGTTGCATATTAAGTATGGCTGACACTTTTTCAGGATCCGTTTTTATCCCATCTATCGTAATAATGTGTCCCAGAAACTTAACTTCTTCGCAACAGAAATTACATTTTCCTAGATTTACCCGCAAGCCGAACTGCTTAAGCCGGTTGAAAACTTTATCTAAATCATTAATATGCTCTATTAACGTTGATGAGCAAACAATTAGATCATCTAGGTAAGCCTGGACCACTGTGTCATCTAAACCAGATCGGACTTGGTCCATCAGGCGTTGAAATGTAGCGGGTGCGTTCCGTAATCCGAATGGCATCCTATTAAAACGAAAGGTACCAAACGGCGACGTGAAGGCTGTCTTATCCTTATCCGATGGGTTTACTCCGATTTGCCAATATCCAGCTTGAAGGTCAATCGTAGACATGTATGGCGTGGATTTGGCTGCATGGAGCAAGTCATCTATCCGAGGAAGAGGATACCTATCTGGTGTGGTGATGGCATTGATTTGTCTGTAATCAACACACACCCTGATGTCACCATTCTTTTTGGGAACCAACACTACAGGTGAGGCCCATGGTGAATCGCACGGTTCAATGATTTTCTGCAAAAGCATTTTCTGTAACTCAGCTTTAAGCTGTTCCTTCCTCACAGGTGATAGACGATATGGAGGGGAAGCTACTGGTTGATGAGATCCGGTTTCAATGGAATGAACTACACCACGAACAGTTATCTCGTCCTCCCATTTAAAAATATTGTCGTGCTTCTGTAATAAATCATCTAATTGTCCCTCATCCTTCTTTATAATACTGGTCAAGTTTATGCCCAACTTATAGGGTGGCCCAAACAGTCTGTCATTTAGCCGGTCTTCCTCTTCATTAGAGAAATCGAGGAATACGTTTCGTATCCGATTGTTACCTGGTTGTCCTTGGTCGTAGACATGTAGTGGTAAGGAATCCTCAAATACTTCGTATATTTCTTCTGCAGAATATTTCTTCATAGGTGGCAATGGCATGGGTTTTTTATACCTTGGTGCGTTATCAATCAGCTTATTTATTTTTTGTACTATCGCCGGATCGTAAATTGGAGAGACTGGGCTGATTTCACCGTATGCAAAATTCGGTGTTGTTGCAATTTCTGTATATTTAAAGAAAGGAACACTAAATTCGGGTTGATCGGCAAAATACCATATGTTCTTGGCTGGGTTGATTATAATACCAGAGCTTTCTAAATAATCGATTCCCAATAACGTGATATTGTCATTGGCTTCTGACAACACACTAATGCTTATTTTGGTTTGTCGGCGGCCTATTTTCATATAAGTGGTTGTCGTCAAGATATCTTGGGTTCTGAGAATACCATCTGCCAGTCTAATTTCCGCTTTCATTTTCCGAAAGTCGTGATTTTCCTTTCTTAGCTGGGCACTCAGCCTGTTGCTGGCAATACTCGTTTTGGCTGCCGTATCTAAGTAAGCAACATGTTTAATACCGCCAAATTCTACTACCACTGCTGGTATGTTACCTCCCTCGCTAATTCTCAAGTCTAAGGCATTAATGCTGGCTCCACTTCCAGAGCTGATGCCTTTAGAGCATTTTGGACAATTTCTTTTTATATAGCCTATGGTTCCACATCCAAAGCAAACTAGCGGATTTTCCGGACCTCTATTATTAGGCCCTAGTGGTCGTTGCTGCTTGGACTGCTCGCTGCTATTAAATTTACGGCAATTTTCTTTCATATGTCCTACAAAATGACAGAAGCTACATCTTATAACTTCCTTCTTCGCTACTGGGTGGAGTCTTTCGTATTCTCTTGCGAGGGCTATGAGTTGGGTAAATGTTTTAAACTCGCCCCTCCTAACACCCTTCTTGATATTATCATGTAGCAGGCTGTATATAATGTCTATACAGTGTACCTCTGGTATGGGTGGCTGGGGAATTTCGGCCAATAATGCTCTTTTTGCACTGATAAATTGGTCCGTTGATTCACCCAGTTTTTGTTTTTTTTCAAACAATAGCTCAAATATAATGTACACTGGTCGTCGTGGAGCGTATTGGTCTCTCATCATTTCGATGGCATTTGACCAAGTAGTCATTTCCGTATGGATGCCTTTCCACCATGTCGCTGCTTCATTCTTTAGAAGCAAGGGAAGCTCTATCAATGCATCTTCATCGGTGATGCGGCGAACCCTTTTAAAAATTTCAACGTTCGTTATAAAATTTTCGAAACGTTGGGCGTCAAATTCGCCATTAAACCGCTCCGTGCAATCGCACAACGTCTCTTTAAACCGCTGGGTTCCTTCGGGAATACGGTGTTCCATGTCCGTTGTATTTGCTTGTTCGTTGGTCGTCATCCTGCTGGTAGTACCTGTTCTTGTATTTGCCGCTGGACCGTTAAACATTCCCTCCAGTCTTCTTGATCTACCCCCCCGAGCCTTGCCTGTCAGAGGTCTTACTGCTGCTTAGTAGGTCTTCTTGCTCTTCCACGTACGTTCCAACAGAGCCTTGCCTATCAGAGGTCTTACTGCTGCTGCTGGTGCTATCTCCTGTGCTGAGCCTTGCCTAAACGCCAAAACGGAATATCCGTTTACCCGCGACCGCGACTCACGTTATCGGTTTCACTGACTCGCGTTATCGGTTTCACTGACTTGCGTGAATTGCCGATAAATCCGTGGGGAGCCGATAAATCGAGCCTCACGTTGGGCGTCAATTGTAGAGGGAAAATTCGTCCTCTCGATGAAACTTGTGAAAATTGGTTTTGATTTATGTGAAAAGACCAAAACTTGGTCGAAGACACACGAATAAACTTAAACCTCCAATCACTTACGAAAGGCCAAGTCTTGGTCGAAACGTATGAGTGATTCCTTTTAATCGGAGCGTAAACTTGTAAAAGCTGTTCTCTAAATAAAACACTAACAACGGTTTACGTGGATTTTTCACAATATAATAAAATTTTATTCTTCTATTAGAGTAATTTGGTACTTGAAGTGAGTGTGAATTATATGGTGCGACACAAATAAAAGTTGAGAGTTGCCACATCATTATATTTTGTTTGGTACATAAATTTAAATGTTGTCACATCATTATTTTTTATTTGGTACATAAATTTAAATGTTAATTAAAACTGAAATAATGTTAAATAATTCACAAAACAATTAATAATTTATTTATAACAAAATAATAAAATAATAGCTGTGCTACACAATCATATTTACAGTTTACAAATATATATTTTGTCTAAGACTATGTTGATTATTAAATCTACGTTTTCACTTATATCTACTCCGATGACTACGTCATAGCACATGGACACCCAGGACACCAGGACACCCAGGACCTTAGGCAACTCACATAGTTGGACGGGCACCTTAACGTAATAAGTAATTGTAAATAAAGGCAATATATGGACCGAGCTGGCAGGAGAGGCATATTGGTTAAAATCCAGGACCCCCTCAGTCTGTATGTAAAGCAAGTTATTAACAGCTATATGAGGTTGCATGTGAATTAATAGGATAGCGCCCTATGCCTGAGTGGTAATTCCACTAACTCCCTGCTGAAATGAATATTAAAACGATCAAAATCCGATCCGCTTAAAATTGAATGATGTAGGGACACTTATTGCTTTTAGAGAAGCTATATCTATTTAAGGAAAGGTTAAAGTGATAAATGGCAATACACCTACCTGTGGATCCCATTATTACTGTGCTCCAAATAATTTTGAAAGCTATGCTAGGCTAAACAACCGGCTTCAGCTGACCTCAAGCTCCGAAACAGGAAAGGAAATCTAGTTACCCAAGCGCGGGGAATTGTAAAATATATCTAACCAGCACTTCGAACAGCTACTGACTGGGCATCAGGTAGATATAGAACACGCTTCCACCTACTGAAGAAGCCATCCAAACTGGCTGTGGAAGTTGGCTTGTTGTTCATTCCTAGTCAACTACTCATTTCTGTTAACTGAAAAATGAATATTTCTTTCCGGCGAGGCTGGGATTCGAACACCGAACCTTCCGATTTGGAAGCAAATCCACTACCACTTCAGCCATGGCCTCCCACCCACGGAAACATCCGAGAGGAGATTTGTCGAAGACTTACCCTAGGAAACTGCTATTACCTCAATTTGGCAAAACAAATTACATTAAAATTATTTACTCGGAAGGCGAGTGAGATTAGTATTTAAAAACCAATATCTAGGTGGAGTTGTACTGAGTCGATGGTGGTTCGTATAAATTTCATGTGATCAAATATGCTTCCCCGAGAGCATTGTCTTGACAGTGTGTTCACTTTTTGGTGAAAAAAATCTCTTCTTTAGTGAGCTCACTGGTAGTAGGCGCTTAGCGGAAATGACTAATCACCTTGTCTGTTTAGTTCAACTAATGATACAATTTAATTTTAAGTTAGGGCGGAAGGTTCACTTATTTGGTTTTGAGCAAACTATAACGATGTATCCTGCGTAAGCACAGCATTGCGGTGTGTACTTGCTTGCAGCAGACGTGGGTGGCGTGCCTTAAGTGGTAGTGTATTGGCCTCCCAATTGGATGGTTCGGAGTGCAATACCCGTGCTGCCCGCAAGACAACAAGCCAATTTACACTAATAATTTACTCTCCCCATTAAATATTGGAAACCACCCACGGAGCTGCATAACCACTGAGTCCAAGCATCTCTCTATCTCTCTCCCCCTCTATCTCTATTTAATTTTCCGAACAACATAATACGTGTTCCGGCATTTTAAGAGTACTCCCACCCTTTTGAGTGTTAAACCCTTAAAAAAACAAAAAGATGTAAATTTTAAATAATACATGAAAGTAACCGAGTAAACCAAATAATCAGAAAATGCATTTAATGTTGCAGATTCAATGTGCGAACCTTTAACCAAATCATGGGGTATCTACTTGCTGAACCTGTTCGACCTCCTCATTCTCACACAGAAATAGATTATACACGCCCAATACAAATTAGAATTACGAAAGGCTAGGGTTTCAAGTCCTAGAAAGGATACTTCGCGATATCTTTTTGCCTTTGTGCGAAAGCCATACATATGGAAGCAGTGTCTGACATGATGAACGAAGCATTTTTTTGCAGCATTTAGACAATTTTCATCAAGACGGGGTCTTCCATCTGGCATGTATTAATTTATTTATTTATTTATCTATTTATTCATGTAGACTTATACAATAAGATACAATATCTTCTTAGACAGCATAAGCTGAATTGATATGTTTAAATAATGTGTTACAAGGTTACAACAATAGAAAAATAAGCTAACAATATTGTAGATATTATTATTTGAATCCAAAAAGAGAAAAAAAAAACAAGAATAAACATTGAGAGAGTGATAAAGGAAATAATTAAAAAGAAACGAAATAGGATAGATTAATAGAAGAAAAAAAAATCATCGTCATATTAATGTCTTCAAGTACTCATTGAGTTTCCTACCGAAAAGCGCTGTACAGCTAATCATCCTTAGATGTCGAGGAAGAGAGTTCCATAGACGTATCGCATTTATAAAAAATTGGCGCTCGGATATTAAAGACGTGTAACGTATTGGCAAAAGGTTAAGAGATCTAAGAGAACTCGACTGGCAGATCTTATTATAAAGATAAGGTGGTTGACGCGATTGCAATATATTGTTTAACAATGCTAAAGTTCTTAGCTTAAAAAAGATTTCCAAGAGTAACGCCATATATTGATTTGGAGAATTGAAAAATGTGGTCATACCTTCTTACGCCGTACATGTACCTCGCTATGCTGTTGTCAGCAACATTGAGTTTACGCCTGTGATCAGATCCACAATTGCAAAAAAGTTCACAAGCATAAAGCAAAAGAGGGATGAGTACTGTTTTGGCTAGTATGATTCTTGGTTTTAAGGGTGTAATTATATGGTTGGTCCACAGCATACAAAGCCTTCCATAAACTCTCTCAATTTTCAATCTGACATGAGTATTCCAAGACAGTGTTTTTGTGAAGGCAATACCAAGGTTTTTAGCTGAATCGACGAATTCAATTTGATTACTTTCATAGTATATTTTGGAGAAATCTGAAGTATCGATGGATTTTTTTGAGATAACCAAGCATTTGGACTTAAGTGGGTTAACGCATAGACCATTTTTCCGCGAACAATTGCGAACGTTGTTTAAATCGTTAACTCGTTA
Organism: Volucella bombylans; assembly: GCA_949129095.1. Lineage (NCBI taxonomy): Eukaryota > Metazoa > Arthropoda > Insecta > Diptera > Syrphidae > Volucella > Volucella bombylans. The sequence goes on from OX422142.1 coordinate 94,580,404, forward strand.
ACTTCGACAGCTGAATTTTCCGCCAGACCTAGGGGAAAACTTTTCCGCATCTGAACATCATCAGCATACATATCTACTTGAGTGTTTTGTAAGCAATTGGGTAAATCATTTATGTACATCGAGAATAATAGCGGCCCCAGTATTCACCCCTGTGCGAGCCCTCTATTTAACCGGAGAAGTTCAGATACGGAACAGTTTGATACAACTGCCCGATATCTACAATATAAGTAGGACTGGACTAAAATTGTCGAAGGATAGGTGAAATTAAACTGGCTCATTAACTTACTGCACAGGACATTATGGTTAACTGTGTCAAAAGTCTTAGAGAAATCCAAAAGGATTAGAAGACTTACATTGTTACAGTCAACATCTTGTCTTATGTTTTCAACCATATCAATGAGAGTTGTAGTACAGCTATGTTTGGGACGAAAACCTGACTGGTTAACACATAACAAATTTCTGTTGCACAGGAATATTAATAAACACATTTTGATTTTTTGGAATTGGTATAATTTTAGATTGTTTCCACTTGACATAAATATTAATTAAAAAGATGCGTTATGTGTTTTAAGATATTAGGAAGCATAGCCTTGATGAAAACTGGATGAATTTCATCAACGCCAAAAGAATTGGATTTTATACATATGCAGCTCTCTAAAACGTCGGTCTCATCCACTGATGAAAAACTAAAACTTGATGAGGAAAAGAAACTATTCTCAGTTAATAGATTCGTTGTATCATCAATGGCTTCTTGACATGACAAAGCAATAAATTTCCTATTTAATTCATTGCAGTCAATGTTATCAAAAATATTGGTTTTTTGTTTGCCTATACCAATATCACGTATGTTTTTCCAGAGTTTATGTTTGGCTTGAGATGGGTCTAGTCCGGGGGCGAAGTAACGCCTCTTTCCTTCACGTAACTCGGTCGTTACCTTGTTTTTCAGCCTTTAAAAATCATGAAATAGAAGTTTTATAGGCCTGGTCACGCTCTTATATCAGTTTTCTTATATTACTACTGAACCATGGCATTTTTTTTCTTGCAATTGTTTTATGTATAGTGACAATAGGCCTACATTTGTTGGAGCCAACCGAATTTTACATACTGAAATGAAACAAACGCTAAATGGAATATCATTTAAAGTATTGAATTCTTGTTATGAAGGTGTGCTATGGCATTTTATTTCGGCGGCAACTCCTCACTTCGGAGGATTATAGGAGGCCGGAGTCAAATCTGTTAAATACTATTTAAAAATAATTATAGGAGACCATTTGAAGGATTGTCCACGCCTTTAAATCAAATTGAAGCATGATTGAATTTTCGTCCATTATATCCTGTGTATCCGATGATACACGAATATTAACGCCAGCACATTTGTTATTAGGGCAAGCTTTAGTCACACCATTGGAGCCTAGCCAATTAGACATTGAAAGACATCGCTTAGCAAAGTGGGATTTGATTAAACCGTGTACGTAGGTAGAATTCAAAACCAACGAAATGGCAAAAAGCGTCTTATAACTTTAAAATAGCCAACGTAGGTTTAGTAAATTTTTTTTAGTAGTAGTTTTAATAATTACTACATCAATAAATTAACTAACAGTATTGGTAAACCTAAAAAACAATGGCAGGTAGTTTCTGAGATCCTAAACAAAAATTTATCTAGAATAGACATTATTCTAAACAATAACAAATCTACTATTTCTGAGCCTTTAGAAGTTGCTAACGTGTTTAACAATTTCTTTTCCAAAGTGGGTTCTTGTCCTAGTATATCTAATGCTAGTTCAACTTCTTATTGTGACCATAGTATAGTAGAAACCAGTTTTCAGCCTGAGAGTTTTTCTTCGAAGAGTTTACTCCACTTGATATACAAAAAATAATAGCTTCAATCAAAAGATCAAACTCAACTTCGTTTGATACTCGTAACATCTTAAGCATGGTACTAAAAAATATATCTTTCCAAATCTCCGATGTTCTATGTTTCATTTTTAATAGTTGTGTATATAAAGGTATTTTTCCCGACTCCTTAAAAAAGCGATAGTGATGCCACTTCACAAGATAGGTGATACCACCGTCTTGAACAAATATCGTCCTATCTCACTTTTATCTGTCTTTTCCAAGGTTTTTGAAAGAGGTATTAAGAATGCTTTATTTCTTAGATAGGGCTCAGGTTTTAAGTGAGCATCAATTTGGTTTCAGAAGCGGCAATTCTACTGAAACTGCATTATTAAAACTGATTGGGGACATTTTTACTAGTCTGAATGCCTCCCAAATTTCATCTTGCCTATTCATCGATATAACTAAGGCATTTGATATGGTGAATCATACCTTGCTTTTAAATAAACTCTTAAATGCGGGTTTCAGAGGTTTTATTCACGACTGGTTTTCTTCCTAACTCTCAAATTGTAAGGGTCAAAAATGCGTTGAGTTCTGAATAATTTTTAAATATCGGAGTTCCGCAAGTTTCAGTCTTGGGTCCGACTTTATTTCTAATACATATTAATTCCTTATTTATCCAACCATTTAAGGGCAGAATCACAGATTTTGCGGACGATACTGCATTATCGTATTCTAGCAACAATTATCTCAATTTATTTTCGGATGTTAATAACGACCTAGATATACTACGACGATGGTTCAAGGAGCATAAGCTGGTAATTAGTAGTAAGACTAAGTTTATGGAATTCAATATCAAACGTGTAACTTGTGATGACTTACCACTTTATACGTTTTCGTCTAAATAACCCAACTGCCCCTGGTGTTATGCCTTTTGATGAAAATATAAAATGTAGCGACGATTACTTTAGAATTGAATGTGTAGCGACGATTACTTTAGAATTGAATGTGTTGACAGCTTTAAATATCTGGGCATCATATTTGATAATAAGCTTAATTGGAATGACCACACTCTTTATCTAAAGCATTATCTTTATAGGGTTGTCAGACAAATGTATCATTTCAATCTCTACTGCAATCATAATGTTTTAAAATGGTATACAATGGTTTATTTCAATCAAAGTTGCAGTATGGTATCTCTTGCTGGGATGTCGCTTATTTTAATAAAATAGAGGCTTTGTTATCTAAACAAAAACATGTTATTAGAATAATGGCTAAAGTCGATCGTAGGACACCTAGTTTCGAGTTGTTCAAATGTTTAGCAATTCTTCCGTTAAGACATCTGTACTGTTATAAAGTTTTAAGAATATTTTTCGAAAATTCAGGTTTATACGATGTTAGATTTCATGAAAGTCATAATTTGCCAGTCAACACAAGAAACTTCGTAACTATTCCAACAATTTTCAAAACAAAACTTTTCGCGTTTCTATTTTACTACCGCTCCTCGACTTTATAATTCTTTACCAGAAAACCTTAGATGTGAGAGGAAGAAAACTTTATTTTTAAATAGTATTAAAAAATGGCTCTTCACTTTTGACCATAATGACATAGATACATTTTTTAATCCAGTGATATAAATTATTATTGTTTTATCTTTTTTTTTTCTTTTTATTCTTTAAACTAGATTTTCGCATTGTATTATCCCCATCAATAGTTTTTTTTATTATTAGTATTGTTTAATCTAAATTTTTGAATTTATAAGTATTTTCGCCACTTGCCATAGGCAACAGATTGTACATAGCTATTATCATTTTAAATTTATATTTATAATTTATAATTTATGAAGAAATAAAGGAAGACAAAAAAAGGGAAGAAAACTGTCCGCCAAAGAGATAGCCTCTAGCCTCTTTCAAAAGTTACGAATATTCATCCCAAGGAAGATGGAATAATAAGAGTCATAACACTGAAAGAAAATTCTACTACCAAATGACCTGTAGTAAAACAGTGTCCACTCTCTATTGAAAAAGAACATAGAACGGATCAAACAGCTATAGAATCCAAGATATACCAACAAATTCCAATTTGACACCGCAGAATGTCATTACGCACAGAGGAATCAAATTTGCCTAATTTAGAAGCTTTATTCATAACATTCTTCAACCTAGATAAACTGTTGTTAAATCAGACGGGCTTACTAGTCCGTTGTTCTACCCGTTTAGTTAGAACAAACCTGGAAGTCGCGTACTCAATTATTTTTCCAAGCAATGCCTAAATTTTCAGTGTCTAAGATATTTAGCCAATGAAAAATGCTGTTACTAAGGAAAGAGAAATCAGCTGCTCTCAAAGAAGCCTTGAGCTCTTTACTTACGAGTATGTGTAAAGATTAAATCTAATACATTTCCCATAGAATTGCGACATGTATTAAGTTGACGAAAATTGGTAGCAAACATACTGTCTATAGCTTAAATCTCCTTGTTTTTTAAAATACTAAATGGATGAGTAAATTGTTCACTATGAGAAAAAACCCAAGTGACATCAGTTAAATTAAAATTACCTAACACTACGGCATATGACGATCTATCTAAATTATTAACAATATTCATAATGTTTTTTTTATATGAGTTCTGTAAATTAATAAATTTAAAGTTACATATGTGAATAACAAAAGCACTCTTGAGTCAGAACACAAACTGAATGGTTGTTTTTGTTTCTTTTACGAATGTATTCTCCTCATTTTATTAAATATTGTCCTTCGAGCAGGATATGAGCTGATTTGCCAAATTTTGATGTGCCTGCCTAAAGTTTTTATCAAAACAGGAGATTCGTGCAGTTGGTCGGGTGAAGTCCAACGCATCAGTTGGGGCGTTTATGATTGCTTTTTGGTCCCGATCAGCAATTAATGCAGAATTGATTACCAGTTGAGTGACAGCTTGTAGCACTGCAGCCGTTCAGCTTCAAATCTCCTCATAGTTTATCTACATCCTTTTGGCACCTGCGATTTTCATATATGTAACACGAGTCCGTGGTCCGAATATACATTGACCGCTCGGATACTTGGAACATCTATAATGCTGGGAATGTGCATTGTACAGATAGCAACATGATAAATTTGGTTGACCATCTGGTAAATTCAATTGGCTTAAGTCTGATTCCAGAAGTATTATGCATATAAAGCTGAAGCAGCCGTAATTAGTCTTGATGCGCATTGTTACAATGTGTTCGTTCGCATGCCGAACGTTCAAGACTTGTTTCTTTATTGCCACACATCCGCTTCTTCCATATGTTATGTTTTTGTTGAAGTCACTGTTGTAAACGCCACTGCACTTTCTCGATGGCGAAGGCATCATCTCTGCCGTTTAGCCGTCTCGAGCCTACCCTGGTTGTTCGGATGTTGGTAGAGTTGAGTTTTTATGTGGTCGAATAGTTGCGCCAAACACAAATTTCACACTGGAGGACTATGCCCTTTCTGGAACCTAGGGAAAGTAAGACTAGAGCGAGTACTCCGTTTGCTACCACACGTGGAAGAAAACCAAACAATACTGGTGTGATGAACACAGCACTGGGATTAGCTAGTTTTACCCCGCCTAGTACGTACTCTAATGGAACAATATTCATGGATCAATAAGGAGTCTGTTAACCGTTTTTTCGGACAGACATAAAAAATTAGCAAAGGAGAAATTGAACAGTTAAGTTTTTCGTCTGGTAGCTGCTTCTACACAGTATATGAAGGGTGGTTTTCTGTTTCTCTTTAAATACACAAATTTACTATATATCTATACAACTCCTGTCGTTATAGGGGAGGATAAATGTTTTAGCGCACTTGTGATGAATAAATGTGACCATTTCCCAGATAAGAGGAGCTTTATGCCTTTCTGATTCAGTTTAGCCCAAAATTGTTCAGTTCGATTGAAGGTTTTGCTTTCTGATCACTTGTAATTGACCTTAGTTACCGCATCCTGCTTAAGGGTGCGTTTACATCTTGTGTCTGGTATTTTAATATCGGAAGAGATGGAATGAATGTCTATGACTTTGCTATTTTTGCATGTATATCGGGTTTTTAGTTTCTCGGAATATCTTGGTATCCAGGTGCCCAGCAAATATGGATAATGAGGTATTTCGAAACTTGAGTTCAGAGATCTAATAGCCACCAGTGCAAATGCAGATATCGTTATATACAAAATTGTTTGGAAACTCTACATTTCTTATACTGATTACGTCGAGAAACTTTATCAGTATCAAAAGTTATATAGTGTAACAACATCTTGTTTGTTAGGTTTCTTGCAAAACTTTTCAAACTAACCTCCCAGTCACGTGTTCTATTGACGAAATAAGTCAATAAAGCCTACATCAGCCGTCAGAGAAATTTAGCAATGTGTTGATCCCATGTGGCATTCATGTGCATATGTGTCTCTTATTTTATTTATCTTAATGCTAGTAAAACAGGTGTTGACTTTTGTTTGTTCGTTTCTGTCAAATGCAATTATATGTAGCTATACGTACATATGTGTGTAATTTACCATCAATTCACACAAAACATTTTGCTATTGCTTCCTTCCGCTGAGCTCACCATGACATTATCTAATACTAACTAAAGACAAAGTTTCTAACTTGAGATTGAGATATATATGTATGTACAATATGTATGCTACATGCTTTGGTATTGTACATTTATGTATATAAAAAAATAAATTGTGAATATCTAGAAACAAAGTGTCAGCAGAAAACGTACGAAGAACTTATACCCCATGGATTGTGCCTTGTCCCAAACCAAAGACAGATGTCACAGCTGAACAGGCACTCATCATGGTAATCTTTGTATGTCAGCCAGTACAAAACAGCTAAGACGAGATAGTCTCGTTCAATATACATATGCATCCCTATCATGAACAGACCTTTTGGGTAAATTTCTGCTCTTTTCCCATTTTTTTGCCACAAAAAAAAAGCATCTCCTCCGCGAGGCTTTTATTGCATTTAAAGATAGGGCTCTTTAGTATGCTCGAACAAGTCCCGTATTTCCTACGTGTATCCGACCGAACTTCACCGATAGTCCATGAATGGAATTTTCGAGAACGAAAAAGAATATCTCAGGACGAGATGAGCGTTCATTTTTAGCGAACCTACCAACGAACACACCCCGACGACGTGATTGTAACGCGCGTATCCTAACTCCTATTCGTACCTACTATCTCACAATGTCAACGAGATACGAAAAATGCTTGACGGGGAAAATAATCGATTCGATTATCTTGATTGTTCCGAATTATTTGACTTTTTATTATATTAAGGTTATTCAACGTGTTCCTCATAGAGTGTGAAGGCACGTGGGCGAAGGCGTGAGGTAGCACTCTTTATCGCTGATGATGTGATGTCCTTACCGCTGTCTCCACCACATCCAACGTGACAATAACCTTCAGAGCTTTGTTAGTAATGCTATTGGAGTGGAAAAGAAGAGCCTGCATTTTCAGTTGGTACAATGTACGATACATACGTACCTGTCATACCGATGAATATCGATACTCGCACTATGAAATATCGATAAAACATGAGTGAATTAGAGACGCGAATTTGCACGTCATTATCAATAGCAGGAGTGGAGATACTCGTAGATACCCCCTACTGTTTGAGTATTCTTCCGGTGTTGTTGGTTCTTTTAATATCGAAGATAGAAGTGATAATAATAAGAATGATTACGTTTGGGAGTCAGAGTGGTTGCCACTTAATTTGATATGTCTTGCGATGCTTTTCCTTACAGCCATTTCAGTGGAACACGAATTTGGCGACAACGTCTTACCTTGTTATGTTGATTTCGATGAGCGATAAAAGAAAATTGACGACTCGAGGAATTCAATTTTTTCGATTCATCAGATACTTTGAATGAATTTAAAAATAATAAATACAATCATAAGATTCGTGACATTTTTGCAGTCCCCGTGTAATCAAATTTTCATTTGAAATTTATCTAGTGATGAGGTGTACGAGTACTTATCCAATATTATGTAGTGTGTAGAATGTATGTATACTGGATCATGTGTTTATATACGTAGTCAGGCTTTATTGTCAGTGTCGTAACGACTGACGTGGCATTAAGGCGATGATATATAATTAAAGTGTGAGAACTAGTACAACTTGCTGTAGAGCTTTCTGTAGGGTAGTACTACTACTAGATTACAGTGGTGATTAGGGTGCTGGAAAATAAGAAGTACGTCACACTCATTAAAAGGTAATTTATGTCGATAAAGTCATTAAGGTTTTATTACAATTTTAATAGTTTAATGGCACTACCACTCTACTTAAGGGTTTCAGAAATTGTCTCATTAAAGTTTTCTTTGGTTGCACTCATCAAGCTTTTAACTGTAATTTCTCACAAATGCACTAAGTTTCATTAGGTCAATTAAAAGTCAGTTGAATCCATTTGGGAAGAACTGGACTGAAGAAGGTTTTGTGGTCTCAGACATTGTCCTTCATTTTAAATACGTAGATTCTTCTGCTAAATGTTAGAATAGTCTGTGAATCTTTTAAGTTTTACTTTGCATATTTGCCCGCGATTTTCTTACTTCATATAGAAGAAAAAGGTACTTATCACAGCATCTTTTTTTTATTAAAATACATTCAAGGATATCATAGCTTGAGTTTCAACGCATTTGAACGTTTTGCTTCAATTTAAACTTTGGAAGGTTAATTTGTTTTTGTGCATCTTTAAGCTTATTTTGCGCTTGTGAACTTCTTTTAAAATATTCAATGATTGATTTTACTTTCGATAATATGGCTTTTTGAACTTAATTTAAAGAATCACCCTATCGATTTCCATTCCAGCGGAGAGAATATTAGAAGCGTTATCACTCACAATAGCAGAAATTTTATTTGAAATATTCCATTCTATTATTACCATTTTCAGCAATTTGCACAAATTGATAGCCGTATGTCTCTCCTTGCATTCATTGTATGAGATTAAATATGAGCATAGCTTAGTGGTTGAGTCAACAAAATGAGTAGTTACTGCAATGTAACTCACATTTGTCCTTGAAGTCCAAGTATCTGTTGTTAGGCAAACTGTTGGTGCAGTGCATAATTTTTGCCTTATTTCAGTCTCAAGTTCATTATAAATTGTTGGTAACAAATTCTGAGCCACCGTTTTTCTTTTTGGTAGTTGATAACCCGGACAATTAGATACAAGTTCTATAGTCTTTATAAATTCAGGTTCATCTACAATTCATGTCCTTTCGAAATCATTTTGAGAACTTGCCTGTCAATTTGTTCAACTTTACGAATTGGTGGTGGCCTACGAATATACTGCAAAATCGTTTCTTTTTTTATCTGATTGAGCTTGAAATGTGGTTGAAAGTGTTGAAGTAGAACGAATATACACTACGTCAGCTTGAGCAACTTGATTAGATGACAATGTCAAACCAAGATCTTCATTATTAGGGGTTTCATTTTGTCGTTCAATTGGTATTTTCTAAATGGATGCTTTGCTTTTATATGTCGATAAATATACCCAATTGATCCTCTAGACATACTTAAAAGTTGAGCACAATACTTACATGTAGCCTTATTTTCAATTTCATCACTGAAATGCATACATATTCTACTAACTCTTTTTAATTTTGGCATTGTTCTAATATTGTTAGTCTCAAATTAGTTTTAAAGTACGCAATTAGTAACCACTGTAAGCATTAAAAATCACATAACTAAAACTATGTAAATAGATTAATTTTCAATAGCCTTAACACTTAAAAGACCAAGCTTCAAAATCCACTTGAACACAAACCTACTTAATTAAGTAATCAAACAGTTTTTTTTTCATTTTTAAGATTTTTATTTTTTATGAGGCATGGTATTTTAATAGATAAGATAATCAAGTGGATTCGGATTAAAATGAAAACAAACTTACTTCAAAGGATGAAAGAACTTCTTGCTTTACTAAATTTGTTTGAACCTATACTTCTAAGAAAACTTAACTATACTGTTTTGTTATAATATAACTCTGAACACTCATTACACTTAACATCCAAAAATAAAATAACCCAAGCAAAATTGAAACAATCAGAAGGAACAACCTTCTGCGCATTGCCTCAATACGCTCATAACTTTAAACAACACTTCACAACACACATCTTCCCGGAATTTATTCAGAAAATTAAAAATACAAGTTTATTCATCTAAATCTACATTGTCCCCTTCAAAGTAATCCCATTGACTGCAACACAGACAGCGCTTGATCAATCCTCGAAACATTTGTTATATTCGGTTTTCGGTGTGTCCATCAGTGCTTCCTGCGATATTTGCATTACTTCCTCTCGGCTGCTGAAACGCGTTCTCCGCAGCTGTTTTTTAACTCGGTTGAACAGAAAGAAGTCAAAGGGAGCCAAATCAGGTGAATTCGGTGGCTGTTGGATGGTATTTGTTGCATTTTTCGTCAAAAAATTGCGAATAATGATGGCACTTGTGCGACGGCGCGTTATCATGGTGCAAAATCCAAGAGTTTTCTGCCCACAAGTCTGGTCTCTTTCAGCGAATTTCTTCAAGCAAACGTGTTTATAACGCTCAAATAATAATCTTTGTTTACTTTCTGGCCTTCTGGCAAAAATTCATGATGCACTACACCGTTGTAATCCATGAAACCGTGAGCATTGCCTTCTTTTTTGACTGAAAACGACGTGTTTTTTTTGGTCTTGGCTCATTTGGTGAACGCCATTCACTTGCCTGATGTCTGGATTGCATGTCGTACTCATAAACCCACGTCTCGTCTCCAGTAATGATCCTTTTGATGAATGTGGGATCGGATTCAGCCTCGCAAATCATTTCTTTTGCGACGTCAACACGGTCTCTTTTTTGCATGAAATTGAGGTCTTTTGGCACCTACTTTGCTGCTACACGACGAAAACCCAAATCATTAACCAAAAGGTCTGGGATGGATTCATAGGCAATATTCAAGTCCTCCGCTATCTCTCTGATGATTAATTTGCTGTTATTGACCAACATTTCTTTTACTCCATCAATGTTTTCGTCGGTTTTCGATGTCGATGGTCTGCCACTGCGTTCATAATCTTCGATTGACTCACGAACACTGCTCGTGCCACTAGTAAACGACTGTTTTCTTTAGAGAATCATTGCCGAAACACTATTCTAATATTTCCAACGTTCGGGCACCATTAAATCTATTTTTTACGCAAAATTTAATACAAGTTCGTTGTTGCAAATGTAAATCCATTTCTAAAATTGTAAAAAAAATCGACAACGCACACAAATATAGATGTACTCTTGGCTACGTATCTTTTGCAAATGTCAAGCTATGACGCTAAGATTTAAGGGAATGTCAACAACAGATTTACCAACTTAACAAAAAAACGGAACTCAAATCGGAACAATAGGAGCGCCACACGGTGGTATTTTTGTAGTGGTGGGATTTTTGTCAAAAACACGTTTATGAATATTCAATTTATGTTTATAAAACAGAATCAATAGAATCTAAGAAACCGTCGAAGATTACCATTGTTTTTTTGACTGTTACGCTAGGACAATACTATATGTAGTACATTTATTCGTGTTTTTTGTTTTCCAGCTTGAGTGTAGCTGAGATCTTGGAGGATTTAGAAAATGAGAATGGGGAATTCGCAGGAGACATGTTGAGAATTTGAGTAGACGGTCCATGATTATCTGATGATAAAGACGTTCCTACTGAACCACCTAGGAAGAAGCATAAGGTTATTTACAAATGGAAGAAAGATGATTTATCCAGTTCTGAGAGTACCGACTTCATACCTTCCTTGAGGTACGAATACAAAGATTCTACATACAATGATTTTCTTGAATCATTTTTTGACGAAGAATTTCTCATTTTTTTTATTCAAAGATAACAGTTGCTGAAATGAAATGCTTTTTTGCCATTCTTTTTGTATCTGGATACAATAATTTGCCGAGTAAAAAGTCGTATTGGGACTCGGGCAGTGACACGCGAAACATCTTATTTATAGTACAATGCTGTAAGGAGAGACAGATTCATACAAATTATGCGATTTATGCATGCGGCTGACAATAATTATTTGGATGAAAAAAATAAAATGGCTAAACTGAGACCACTGATGAATATTTTGAAACGCAAATTGTTAGAACATGTGCCTATAAAAACAGACTTCAACTATGTACGAGAGTATGATCGAATATTATGGTAGACATGGTTGCTAGCAGTGTATAAGGAACAAACCGATTCATTGCGGATTGAAAGTTTGGTGCCTTAATTGTAGCTGCCGTCATGTAGCTAATTTCGAGATATACGAAGGATCTATTCCAGGAAGTAATCTTGACGATCAACGGGGCTTAGATAAAAGAATTACCAGATGATATAAGAAATAAAAACTGCAGTTCCACTTCGACAATTTATTTACTGGGATTCCGGTTCTGCTACATTTGAAGAATATGGGTTATGGTGGAACTGGCACACTTCAACAAAATCGAGTGCCTAAAGAATGCCGTATCACTAAAGGCGAAACAATGAAACATCGAGACAAAGGTTCATACGAATGAGCTACTCAAGGAGATTTGGTAGTAGCCCGCTGGATGGATAAATCGGTGGTAACGGTGGCTTATACAGAATACCGCGTCAACCCTACTGGTTTTGCAAGGCGATACTCAAGGGTACAAAAAAAGGTAATCAAAGTTCCACGGCCAATCCACATCAATACTTACCGTGTTGGGATCCGTGGGAAAAAGTGGTGGTGGCCTATATTTACATGGCTGGTTGATGCATCAATAATGCATGGATCCTAATGCGCAAAAGCGGCAAAAAAATTTTGCAATTAGATTTCCGCCGAAAGATAGCTCAAACATATTTACAAAAATATGGAGTTCCACCAATGTCTGGAGGTCGCCCATCAACCGGAATATCTGGAGGTAAAGTATTGGCAGGCATGCGATTTGATCTGGTGAATGACTTTCCCAAGTCACAAGAGAAACGGCGTCGATATGCAGGATCTGGATGTAAGACTGTTGGACGTGTGATTTGCGGAAATTTTGATGTTGGTCTTTGCCTCAATTGTTTTGAAAAATATCATACAAACGATGTGTAAATTATTGCTTCGAATAAGAATTAAATTTTATGTACTTACTTACCTGCAAAATATTTTTTTTCAATAAATAATAATAAAATATCGTAACAAAAGGAAGTTAGCTATATTTTATTCAACATATCACAAATTAATTAAGTTTAACGATTTTTTGTAATATTTTAGGCCTAGTGTTACCATATGGTCATAGTATATATCTTTAAATATAAGGGTTGTACATATATTTTTTCTTTATATATATATCATTTGTGGTCTAATAAAATAGTTTATAACAAACAGTTAGAAAATTTTGTTAAAAAAAAACTCAGTCCCTAATCGGTTAAGGAGACTTCGACCTCTATAGTTGGCGCAGTTGAGGTGGTCTGCTTTCTTGTGGATTGGGGAAATTATACTGAGGTATAGAAATGAGTTGATGTACTCGTATGTATGGTCCAGCTGCTTTGTTGGATTTAAGCTTAGATATTGTTATCCTTACTTCGTATTGGTGAGGTAGACGGACGTTTTGTTTATCGTCCAAGTCTGCAGAAGATGTTTTTGTATATTCTCCGCACCGATTGTGACTATACAGCTAGGTTTCCTTCTTTGGCTCTCCAGATTTGTGTACGGGCGATTCGTGCGGATATTGATTTGGAATTTGCTAACTATCTTGGATTAGGCCAGAAGCGCAACAACCAAGTTCATAACAAAGTGCTTGCCTCATCTCCCCGGTAAGAGTTTGGCAAAACCAAAAAGGAACCAGCTAATGGCAACGGATAATAACGGATTCATTGTTGGCTTACGTACTGCATGTATCTCAGCTTGTAACCTCAGCTAAGAAGCTCCTTTTATGGGCATTCTTTCGTAGCAATGACTCTGAGTTGAATGTGCCTAAAAAGGTTCTTATTTCTTGTTTGCGAACATGTCTTGGATGTATCTTGATAGATCAGGCGTGAACGATGTTATCGAAACACTTTTGATGCCCAAAAAGACAAACACAGCTTATAGCCATCTTCTTATCTCTTAGTGACCTATTACTTCTGGTGAAGCTTTTAAGAAAATGTATGGTTGATGTTACTACTCGTAGTTCATGATCATGATGGTTAATGTGAATGAGGAACTCTTACCCGATATGCCTTTTTACATACGTCGTATATATGTATGTACGAAGAGAAGTTTATTGATCTGTACGATTTAGGTAGCTTTGTGGGTCTACCGCCTGTTTTAAAAATATATTTTCCATGACTGCCGTGGAGGAAACGGTTTCGGAAAGAAAAACGCTGCGAGAGATATACATACGAAGCTCATGCAAATCACACGGTCTGACTATACCTAATACGCTATTTATTAAACAAAACCAGTACTTAATTACATGTAGCGGTGGATACCGAACGCAGAAACATTACTATCTTTACTGGAATAACAGGAAAAGGTGAGCAAAAGTTTCTAAAGTGATTTTAGCATTTATTTATTTAATCATATTTTTCTGTACAGTATGTTTTCCTATAAGCTTTTATCTACGCTTCCTTCCTCTATTTCTAACTCTATCTTTCCTACTCCTTCTCTGTACTTTTGTTCCCATTGATATGCATTTAAAACTAGATTATGGCATCATTTCTTTGTTTCAATTATTGAAACTAATATTTTGTCGAAATGTCTGAATAGTGCGAATAAAAACTGCTCTCGTGAGTTGATACATGTTTTGCCCAAATATTGGGAAGGATTTAAAGTTTGCCACCTTAGCGCACGAAGACTAAACCTCTTCCAACTAGACTACCGGTACTACTTGATTTTGAAGTCCATTGTTATACATATTTGTTAGTGAAACTTGGTTTTGATCGGATACACCCGATATTTTTTACTCCTTACCCAATTACAGTCTATTTAGAAATGACAGAATAAAGGGACACGATAGGAGAAGCAGTAGAAATATATGTTAATTCTATAATACACTAAAATGTAACGTTCTTAGGACATCTGATTCGACAATTGACAGTTGTTGAGTATCTGATTGTAAGTGTTCATGATAGCTTCTGTAAATGTTTAGTATCCTGTGTACATAACCCCAACGGAAGTTGTTCCCCCACGCCTTTTTTTAGTGCTATTTCTGAGTTGTTTGCAGTTTATCTTCAGTTTTTTATGTCATTATAAGTGGAGACTTCAATGCTGATTTATTCAGAAATGGCACTCGTGCCTTCTAAACCAAATATATGGTATCTGTTTTTGGGCTCCAAATCGTCAATGCCAGCAACATTACGCGATTTTTTGATAATTCAACTCCCAGCCTACTTGACCTTATTACTGTTTCGGATCCATTATCTGTATTACTTGTTGTCTAAGTCTCTCTGAACTGACAATGATATCCTTATCTGTACCTACAATGTTGACTCTTCACATTCCTCTTTACCTTTGTAACGGCAACGCTGTGGTCGTTCCAGCTTTACTAACCGCAACCCGTTCAACTCCTTGGTATGGTTGCAGTATGGTGGTCCTAACGAGAAACTGAATTACTTTCAATACCACGTACTATGTAAGCTTTATGACGCATGTCTACCCGCTAATAATCGTTCGTAATAAGGGTTGTTCTTGGTTTACGAGTGAAGTTGTTGCCCAAATTAAAAATTGAATCAATATTTATAGCAAATTGAAGCCCAACCCCTCCCATTATACTCTGGCTGCATATAAAAGAGCGCATAACAATGCAACCTTTGCCATCCGTACTGCCAAACGAAACTATTATGCTTCTAAGTTGAGCACATCACTTCCATCAAAATAATTCTGGAATAACTTGCATTGAATTCGTGTCCCTAATGACCTAGATCCTGATGTCCTTAACGATTTATTTATGGGAAGTAACCTCGACACGCCTGACTTTCATCTAAATTAAATTTCTGATACACTTGCTCATATGTCGGGTGATTTTAAAGTAGTTACCAAAGATGAAGTTATTGATCGTGTTATGGATATTAAATCCAACTCGACTAGTGTGAACAAAGTAGCCATCAGCTTCATCACGTTTTTATAACCTGAAGTTATAGCCCACCTGACTCATTTTCTTAACTACTGTATAATGTCATCCACAGCTCCACAGTCCTGGAAAATTGTCAAGGTTATACCGATTGCCAAAAAATCGAATGCAGTCAGTGGCTTTAGGCCCATAAGCATTTGACCGTATCTATCACAGGGATTTGAGATACTTATTGTATATCGAAGCAGATAATTATTCATTTCTCTTCTAGTAGTTTCTTTAACATAGCTGTTCTTCGGCTATGACTAACGCCTAAGATGATATTACTCATGACTTTGATAAGGAATCCGTAACACTTCTTGCTTACTTGATTTCTCAAAAGCCTGTGGTAAGACATGACATTTTATGCTGGAAATTACATAACTTGTTTGACTTCAGTGAACAAACTGTTCAGCTTGTTAGAAGTTGTCTTTCCAACAGATCTCAAAAATTTGTCGTTGGTCAGTTGTCATCCTCAGCCTTGAAAATAAATAAACGTGGTGTACCACAAGGATGATTCTCGGTCCCATCTTATTCTGTGCATTCCTTAACGATTTCTTAACGGTCCACTTATACACTGACGACGTTCAGCTATATCTGTCTCGTCCAATGAATTTGATCGCTGAACTATCGTTAAAATTAAATGAAGATTTATTAAAAATATATGATTGGTCTGTGGCTATCGGTTTGTTGCTTAACCCAGCGAAGTCAAAAATTCTGCCGATATCTAATCGAAAATCTAAAATTAAAGTCGTACCATACTAACGGTTCTCTGACTCTAGGATTAAACATTTAATAAGCTATTCTGAGGTGGTATACAGTGCCTTTGACTTGAAAACTTCAAGTAGCTTTCATTAATTCAATGCCATATGCATATACATATATGGCCATATTTCTACACATTCAAAAAGCTTATTCAGATGTACCTTGAAACAATATCTCAGTGCACGAAGCTGCATTTACCTACATCAGGTCATTAATATTCAATCCCCACCATACCCACACAAATACATATAATAAAATACAATTTGCGCGATCTCAAAGGGTTAATAATCTTATATAACCTGTCTATAATTACTTAAATTTGTCACGTCTATTTTTTGTTCACGCTATAAGACTATGGAATCCACTTCACAAACACATTAGGGGTATTAAAAATGCCATAAACTTTTTAAATGCAATCCTTTTACACTTTTTTCGGCAATATTAACTTCAACATCTTTCATGTGTTCTCTTCGGTTTTTCCTCTATTTTGTGTCCCATTTCGTATTTTTACTTTTTTAATGTTAGTTTATTTTTTTGATTTTTTTTTTATTAACAATGAATATTATAGTTCTTGATATTTGTAATTGCTGAATTGCTGAATGTTTCGTTGCTTAGATATGTTCTGCGTACTATAAAAGAAAATCTTCTTAATTTATAATTGAAATATGGTATGCTAATAATAAATTGAAATGAATTGAAAAAAAACGTCAAGACCGAATTTCGTTGACAAAATTTTTCTTAAAAGACACAGAGAACTGGAAAAAAACCGGCGTCAGTCGAAAAAAATAAAGTGGCATAATTTGAAGAAAGAAAGAGCTCAGAAGAAAGACAAGAAGAAGAACAAGGCACACAAACAAAACAAAAGATTAGTGATGAAACTCTGTTCGCTATTTCAAAAGGGCGGGTCCATATAATATAACATAATACTTACGTCACGTCATTTAAGAGCCCCTGTGAACACTGAAGAGCCATATTTTCGGTCAAAATCACACCCATTCTTTCCACCTTTCATGCCATTTTGATGATAGCATTCAAACAGGTACGTAGTGCGCGAAGCGTTTTTTTTATTCTCTTGCGTGGTGGAAAATAATTTCTTCAAGTTTTCTTAAAATAATTTTGGTTAGTAGTAAAGTTCTCATAATTATCAGAAGAAAACGGAATTTCATTAGATGATATAGAACCGAAAGCAAACATTATCTAATAAATCGAGATAAGAAAAAAACACCTCTAGTTGGGTTAGGCTGAGTGTATAAAAACTTCTCTTTTCCTATTTCCCAAGCACGTATTTCCGGTGATTATAAGGCATTTAAATAATTAGACATAAATTCTATTTCTGTCGTCCTACATTACTCGCAACAACGTGTTCTGTTATACAAGATTGCGCAAAATTAATCATCCAATTTTGTTTTTGAATTACTTTTTTACTAAATAAAAAAAAATGATTTTGAGTGATGGAAATCTTTATCTGGACCTTTACAATTGCTTATCTCAAGTGGAAAAGATGATATTCGCCAAGTGGCTGCCGCCAGTGTCGATACACATTTGTGCCCATTTTATCGCATTTTCCATGACTCTCCACAAGATTTCTGGTGATAACTGTTCTCATTCCTGTCAAATATTCTCCTTAAGGGCTGCGATGGTCTGAGGCTTGTTGGCATAAACTCGCGACTTCAAGCAGCCCCAAAGAAAGAAGTCTGGGATGGTTATATCGGGCTATCTTTCTGGCCGTGCCCAATTGGCAAAACAGAAGATTACGCGACCAGGAAACGTTTACTTCACAATATCCATTGTGGCTCGTGCTTAATAAGCGGTTGCACCGTCTTGTTGAAATCACATGTTCACCAGGCCCCGCTTCTGGCAGTAAGAAATCACATATTGTACTCGTATTATAAACCTATCCTTTAACTTTTAACGTAACTACATAAGTCCTACAATTTTATAGTGCAGTATATATCTTTCTCAAAATGAGAACTGTACTTAAACTAGTTTTTGTTTGTTAATTTAAAATTAGCCAAATACTTTGAAATTAACTAAAACTATACACAATGATAGCAGCCAATCCAGTGTGCACACCTGACCCGCAGCATAAATTAAAGTAAGTACATCTTTTAATCGCAAATACGTTCATCTCCCATTTTTTTATTGTATAACATCGAGAGCCATTCAAATCTAAATCTCTCTACTCAAGTAACAGAATACTCCTAGCGTCAGCCCACATGCCAATAATTCTGAATCGATATTTCAGTCGTTCATAGACCTCCACGGAGATTAGATGTGATTTTTGTTTCGGCTTAAAAAGTGAGGAAAAATAAGAAGTATACTTTTAGCCAGTAAATTTTTCAAGTGCTCGGTGGTCGAGGTGGTAAAGACCTGGGCGACATCATACCTGGTGAGACGATCCCGAGGCCTGGGTTCGATTCCCATCGGGAGACAAACTATTTTTAGTTCTAATTTTTATTAAATAATAAGTGAAGTGAAAAAAAAAAAAAAAAAAAAAAAAATTCAACTGATGGATTGTGGAGAGCGGTCCACTATGCCAATAGCGGGATCTGCGGAGATACCAAGCGAGGCTTCGAGTAGTGGTTGGAACCAAACGCCAAAGGCAAAGAGAAAGAGGAAGCTAAAGCCAACCTCTAACTCGTTACAGCGTCCCACCCTGACAACGTCCACTGAAAAGCTTGGTGGATTGAGGGTATTAAACAGTTTCGCTTCATTGTCAGCAAGCGAATCGGACGAAGAAGAGGAGGAAATCTTGTCCATAAGTTGCAGCATCAAAATGCTGCAGCAGAGGATGCAGGCCATAAAAGAACAGCAAATGGTCAGAAGGAAGAGGGAAGAGCATGAGCTATCCCAACAACAACAGCAGTCGCAACAAAAAGAACAGTCAGCACAAGTGCTACAACAACAACAAGAGCAGCCACAACAACGGCAACAGCTAAAACAGCAGCAGCAGCAACAACAACAAAAACAACAACAATAGCAGCAGCAGACGAAGAAGAAGGAGAAGGTGCCTCCTATCAGCACCTATAAACTAGAGGTAAATGAAACCAAGGACCTGTGTAAAAGTTGGTCATTGGAAGTAATTTTAATATTAAGCGATTGGGGAACGATCGCCATGCCATCCACTGTAATACAGTGGAGGGCTACGCGAAAGTGAAACAGCTAATAAAGGAAACGACGACGGAGCACTACTCATACAAACCGAAGTGTGAAAAGCGGCAATCGATGCTGCTTAAGGGGTTGGAACCGTCTTCTGATCCTGGGGAGATCCTAGCACTGCTCAAAGAGAAGGAGTGCGAAGGACTCAAGTTTGTGGGGGTAAAGCCATTTACCACAGCCAGAGCTAGGCGGGAGAAACGGAGTCTGCCATTCTTCTTGGTGTAGCTCAGTCCCGAATAGTCTAAGGAGGATAGTCTAAGGAGTATCAATGCCCTAGACTACCAGGTGGTTCACTGGGAAAAATTAAAAAGGAGCGAAGGCGTTCTACAATGCGTTCGCTGCCAGAAGTTCGGGCACGCCGCGTCGAACTGCCAAATGCAGCCTCGATGCGTGAAGTGTGCAAAGAACTACAGTTCCGAGGAGTGTGCTCTGGGTAGGGACGGAGCATCCGATAGGACGCAGCTCTCGTGCGTGTTATGTGGGAACGTGGGACACACCGCAAACTATCGGGGTTGTCCAAAGTTCGCTGACATTAAAAAAGCAAAACTGGCTCGGCAGCAGAAGGTGGAGGTCAAACGTTCACCTGTTAGGTTCCAAACATCAGCCGTCACGTCCCAAATTTCCTACGCCCAAATGGCGTCAGGTAGGGGGGCTACGGTACAGCAAGCGACTTTTGCTTCTCCGGCGCCAATGCTGAGAACAACGGAAGCTGCACCTAACATGCTAGCCATCTTACTCGCAATCCAAGGGCAGTTGGCTCAGCTGCAAAAACAGGTGCAAGAACAGGCCAAGCGGGTGGACCAGATCTACGCGCTGCTGATGGGCCTAACGCAACACATGTCGTAATGGGTACGCACATGGTGGAGCAAACTTTGAAGGTCATTGCGGTGAATGTTAATTCACTGATTAGGATCGAACGAAGAGCCGCGATGTTTAAATTGCTACAAGACCAAACTCCTGATGTGCTTTTCGCTAGCGAAACCAAGCTAACCGATAAGAACAAACTGGAGTACAATAATTATATCGTTAGAAGAAGAAACCGGCACAGATCCAAACGTGGAGGCGGTGTCGCGATCTTCATTAAAGAAGGTATACAATTTCACAGAGTGTACAAGGGAGGGTTGCGCAGGTTCCGGGTGTTGGGGGCAGTTGTCATTTACATACCGCTCCGCAGTGGAAAGCGGCTGTACTTGGCCTCTATTTATGCACCTGATACTTTAGATTTAGAATTATTTAGAATTATTTTATAATCGGGGGGGATTTCAACGCTAGACACAGAGATTGGGGAAATAATTTGCCAAATACTAGAGGGAACCTACTACTCGATTAGTGGGGCAGCACGATGTCATGTACAGACTCGGTCTTAAAGCGACGGATAACCCGTCGTTTCCCAGAGGCGGGTTTTATTTGGATTTATTGCTGTACGACGAACGTATACGACTGACAGGTACGAATTTAAAAACGCTAAACTGTCTACGCACATTCGTGTATGACAGCGACCATTGCGGTTTTAGCACCGAAATTACAGTTCCCAATGAAATTGCGGAATTGGAGGAGTTTGCCCAAAGATATTCTTACAACTAGAGTAAGACTAATTTCTGGTGGTTGAATGATGGAGAAGATGCTTCGTCGTCGTTTCCGTCAATGACGGACCAGCCTTACTAATGAGGCAGAGCTGACCAATCTGTTTACTCTTGTAAATAGCGATGGCCGGCTTACATAGGTTTAGGTTAGCATCTAAGAAATATATGCATATATTAATTTATACAAAAGTGTATACTAAAATATGTATATAATTGTGTATAATGTCTATGTGTATGTATGTGTGTTTTGTGTATGTAGGTTAAGTAGAGTAAGGTTTATTTTAAGTTAGGTATTGAGTTTTTATTAGAAAATAAAAAAAAAGTCCATATGCTAAGTTTTTTCTTAACGAATATTTTTTCTTAGCCTTAAGTATATAATATAAATAATTCTAAATAAAATGTAAGTAAAGTCGAAAGACATAGATATAAGTATTTAGAGTAGCTTAGAGTGCCTGTGTGGGGCCAGTAAGGTAGTATAAGATTGTAAGCAATTTTAAGCTAGCATTTAAGCATTTTTTGTTAGTATGTAAGAGTTAGTGATTAAGAAAATAAAATGCAATTAAAACTGAAAACTAAACTGAATCGATATTTCCAGTATGCCTCAATCACGACAAGACTCAACAGAAATGCCTTAAACAGTGATGCTTTTCGGAATCTTCACTTAATATGATATAGATCTCGTTTTACAGTTGCTGCATCACTGTCGTTGTGACATTATTTGCATTCTCGCAGGCATTATTTGTCGTAAGCATTATCACGTCAATTACTCTTTCCAGGATGGATTTAGCTACTGCATAGTTTCCATGTTCTATCACCACATACGGCTTCACAATACTGAAAGTATAGGGTCGTCCACATGCTTGTATTTAAAAAAGTATTTCCAGAAGCAGCCATGCCCGTCAGAAACCTTTTCTGACCTTCACAACAAGCTTTCTGGTATACCGCCTGGGACAACTAATGTTTGAGATTATACTGAGTACTGCGGCAACTGCTCGATCGTATTTAAAATTAACTTAACGGAACTTAATGTCGGGTTTTCACTGATGCTATGTACGAACGGCGTTCAATATATTCTCGGTATCGATATGAAGGAAAATGCGAATTCAATTTAAATTGTTTTTATTTTTCAATATAATCTCCCCTAACATCAATGCATTTGTTACATCTTGAGATAAGCTTTTTTAAACCCTCAAAAAAATAAATTTCCTCTTTCTCTGCAAAATACCCATTTATTGCCGACTTGAGTTCTTCATCATCCGAAAATCTTTTTCCACGAAGACATTTTTTCAAATCCGGAAACAGGAAATAATCACTAGGGGCAAGGTCTGGACTATAGGGTGGGTATCGGATTTCTTCGAAACCACAATCTCGCGCAGCCTTGGAAACTCGCGCCGTGTGAACACGAGCGTTGTCATGAAGAAGCAACACACCCGCTGCGAGTTTACCCCGTCTTTTCTTTTTAATTTCCTCCCGCAAATTATGCAAAGCGGAAGCGTAGGATGTGGCGTTGATGGTTTCACCTTTTTTTTTTGTACTCAATGAGCAAGATTCCCTTTGAGTCCCAAAAAACTGTGGCCATGAGCTTCCCGGCAGACGGAGTGACTTTGAACTTCTTCGGGGGGTCTGTTCCTTTTTTATGCCACTGCATGGACTCTTGTTTGCTTTCAGGGTCATAGTGGTGGACCCATGTTTCGTCCCCAGTAACAATTCGATCCATAACACCGTCCGCGTTCTCACTACACATCTCCAAAAGCTCTCTACAGCATGCGATTCTCACTTTTTTCTGAGGCGCTGTGAGCATTCGTGGCACCCACCTTGCACTGACCTTTGAAAGGTTAAGATGGTCATGAAGAATGGTGTGAATGGTACCAATTGAAAGCTTGGTGATCTCTGCCATCATTTTCACCTTTATTCGGGCATCCTCAAGAACAAGTTTTTCGACTTCTTCGATGCTTTCTCCAGTACAAGCAGTAGCCGGGGCGCCAGCGCGGGGGTCGTCTTTAATGCTCTCTCTGCCTGTCTTGAACTCACTTGACCACTTTTGCACAGTTAATAATGAAGGTGCGGAACCCGGGTAAACAGCCACCATCTCTTCATGAATAGTTTTTTGACTTTTTCCTTGCTTAGTGAGAAATTTAATTACAGCGCGATGCTCAATTTTCACCATCATCGTCTCAGTTGCCATTATGATTCTGTTTAACTAGAGATAAAACGCGAATTAATAATCACATTTATATGAAATGTTACACGAATGCACTAAAGTTATAGTATTACTTGATAAATAAGTTAATTTATATATACAACCATAGCTTCACCCCGATACCGAGAATATGTTGAACGCCCCTCGTATGATCCCTATTTGGCCGGGTATTCAACTTTTCCCGACTGGGCCTTCAACATATCTGCCATGTGGTCTACCAGTTCCAGTACTGATGAGCGAAATCATATCTTTATATTTGTGATGGCATCGTTGCAAAGTTGTATCACTTCCTCTATAGTCTCTACCACGGTAATGTAATCTGCATATCCAATGACGTTGATTCCTCTTAGCCTGCACATTTACAGTACTCAATAGAATATTCTACAAGTCTGTATCTAGAACTGACTCTTGTTGATCTCCTTTTGTTATTTTGTATTTTTTTGGCTCTTCATCTGTGTCGTTAAAGAAGATTCTATCATCAGAACGATCTCCTTTTATTCGGAATAGGTAGTTTTCTACTTACTTATTTCATAACGCACTTATGATGGTGAATTAAAAGCTTTTAATTCAATTGCAATAGGTTTGCAATAACTTTCGTTGTTCGTATATGGAAAAGTCATACGTAAAAACCGTATATAATGAAGAGAAGACAAAAGTTTTGATAAAAAAAGTTAACCTAAAACTAGAAAATTTCGAAATAAAACCATTTTTCTGATGAAATTGGTTCAACGATTTTTCAAAATGTTAGCTTTAAAATGCCATACTTTTGACTGGCGTTCATCGAACTCGACGAAATTTTAGTATTTTATGTACACTGAAATTTTCTTTCAAAAATGTGCACAAAAGTTTCTTAATCTGAATCCGTTAGAAAGCTACGGCCTTTTAAGAAGTTTTACCTCGAAATCAGAGGTTCCTCACTTTAACGGCCTATAACTTGGAGGGGGGTGAAAACAGACCCCCCTGTCATACAATTTTTTGTTCGCCATAAATTCAGGAATCTTCAGCTTCAGGACGAAAACCTAAACTGGGACACCCTGTATATAGAAAAGCAATATTAGTTGCAATAAAATTATTTTTTTTTATTCTCCATTTATAAAAAAAAAAAAAAACGTTAACTGGAGTCCAAGAAGGGACCTCAATCCATAAGAACTTAAAGAGCGGTATTGCGTAAAGTTATATCCTAAACCCATAAGAACTAGGATTCCGTTATGCCACCTGTTTTAGAACACAAAAACTCAATTCATTTAGGTTAAAGTTTTTCTCTGCCTGTGAATTAGTGTCCGTGCATTGTGCAAACAAACAGTGCATGTGTATTGTATTGCTAGTAGCTAAAAAGGAATACTACGACTTATTCAGAAGAACAAAGATAGGAGAACAGGAGATACCCACCCTTGTTACTGTGAGTAATAAATACTTTTTACACAAAAAATATTAGAAAAAAAAAAACATAAAATCATTCTTGCAAATCTAAAACAAGCCGGAGTGGCATTAAATTAAAATTCATTTAAACTAATAATTACACAATGGGGCAAGTCAATACCCAATTAACCGAATTAACCGCGGCGGTAAACCACCAAATAGAAATCCTTAGATCATTGAGCCCAGGCGCTGGAAAATAAAGCTTTGACGAACACAAATTGTTCAGAGCTTAGAACTCCAGTAACAGAGCAAGACCTTAAGGACATCTGTAAACTCGCAGTGGGATACTTATCCTGACTACACAATCTTGAAGGTATCCTTAGGTAATAACATTGTTAAAAACAAGCCAATTTATAGAGCCATATTACAAAGTACAGAGCCATATTACAAGTACAGAACAAGGTTAGAGGTGCAGTAAAATCGTCCCTCATTTCCTATAATAATACGAAGAGGACTGGATATCGACAAAAAATTGTTCTCCTTACACTACACTGATAAGAGGTGTATACGAACCCTAGAATACCCGCTAAGTAACTTTAACCAAGCGTTAATGTCCCATGATGAGTTATATGCCAATGTAACGTCTTAATACGACGTCTTAATGGGAACTTATGTAGAATGTTTATGATACACAAGCCTCTGTCACTTCTAGAAGCATTCGCTGTTTGTCTGAAAATCCAACACATGAATTATCGTTATATCTCAGTTAAAAAAAAGGGATTTCACCACACCAATTAATCAGATTATACCAGCAAACGTGACCCAAATGCAGCTCATAATATTCAGTACCAACAACGAAGGGAAACGGTTCCACCAAGACCGAATTATAACCCGCCTCGTCAACAGAACCACCCTAAACCAGCCGTACCAATGGAAATAGATCGATCTATTCAAACGAAACAAATTAAGTATATGAACAATTACCATCAGTTCGTTACAGGGAAACGAGAAAATGAATTTTTTAACCTTCGCCATAACCAGCAGAGAATGTATAATTTGGAAACTCAAGCTGACGTCGAAAATACCGAATTATACGAAGATTTCAATGTCGAGCAAGCAAATTTTATGACGGATGCCTCTTCAGCATCCCTTACTTAGAATATATAAAATATCGTTGACACAGGGACACACAAGAATTTTGCTAAAAATAAATTAGGATCCAACTCCATACCAATAGAAGAGCCTTTTAAAATCCAATTAACTGCCGGTGAATCGTAAATTAAACGTAAAATAAGTGGGAAGTTCTTTGCTTGTACTGGCATCGATTCAGTTATAAATTTTCATTTTTCCGGGTCTGAAATCATTTGACGGTATTATTGTCGATTATATAGGGTTTTCCAATAGGGACTTGACAACTTTGAATTTAAATTGTGAACGCACTCTTTCACTAATCATCAAACTGTCACTGTCAATTTATTCAGTAAACTCAACATTTTCATCACGGTAAAGCATACGAACGAGCAACGTCTGCAAAATATAAAAATTTTCTACGGAAATTCGGAGTCGGTGACTGACACTTTAAGAGAATTAACTCCAATTTTCGGTCGTAATTCTCGCCCTAGTAAACAGGCAATAACAAGTTTAGTGCAAAAATTTGAGTCTATATATTCGTTGTGTGATGTTGCCGTGTCAGTGAGACAATGGGTGTCGAAAATATCGCTGCCGTTCAGGCGTCCGTAGCAAATGATCCAAATCAGTCAATTCCACGGCGTTGTCAAGAATTGGGCATCGCTCAGACCACATTATGGCGTATTTTGCGTAGATCAATTTGACTCAAGAATTGAAGCCGATGGACCATTTGAAGCGACGTACGTTCTCCGATTGGGTTCTGGAGAAGATGCGCCAAGATGATGAATTTCATCGCAAAATCATCTTCAGTGACGAAGCTCATTTTTGGCTCAATGGATTCGCCAATAAGAAAAATATGCGTTATTGGTCGGGTGAAAATCCACATGTGCTTCATAAATCACCACTTCACCCACAAAAAATAACTGTTTAATGCGCTTTGCATGCCGGCGGCGTTATTGGGCCATATTTTTTCGTTATCGGGCCATGCTCACCGATTATTTTTGGCCCGAATTGGAAGATATGGACTTGGACGACATGTGGTTTCAACAGGATGGTGCCACAAGCCACACAGCACACGCTACAATCGATTTATTGAAGAGTAAGTATGGTGGGCGTGTTATCACACGAAATATGCCAGTCGATTGGCCGCTTCGTTCGTGCGATTTAACGCCGCTTGACTATTTTCTGTGGGGCAACGTTAAATCATTGGTTAATGCCAACACGCCGACGACGTTGGAAGAGCTCAGAGCCAACATTGAATGCGAAATAGTAGCCGTTTCGGCCGAAATGTGTGACCGAGTCGCTGAAAATTGGTTCCAACGAATCGACCGCTGCAAACGTGCCCGCAGTGGCCATATGAACGAAGTCGAGTTCCATTCATAAATATTTTGATTGTACTCCAAGGCGATAATAAAGTTTTTGAAATATCTCAAATGGTTTGCATTTTATTTAAAAGAAAGTTGTCCAGTCCCTATTGGAAAACCCGATACATACCCTTCGGTAGTTAGGAGTCATAATAGTTCGAAAAAATAACACCTTAACTATCGACCCACCAATTTAAATACAACTTGAATTAAAGGAATCTATTAAATCAAATACGAGTAGTTTGGAAATAACAGATGATCATTTTGGAAAGAACCTAAGATAAAAAATTCGAGATTTAGTAGAAAAATACAGCGTAGTATTTGGTTATATCAAAGATGCAGAATTACGATAGTAGATACTATCGACAGAGGAGAAATCAGAAATCAGAATCAAAATATATCCTTATCTAGTAAACACGCGGGAAGAAGTAAGCAATCAAATTAGGAAGTTACTTGATGATGGGATTATGAGACCATCTAGAAGCCCATATAACTCACCTGTAAGGGTCGTGAGTGGAAAGAAGTACCACCTAGTTATTGACTTCAAGAGGCTTAATGCGGTCACAGTGCCTGACAAATACTGACATTTACCTGACATTTGAAATACATTAGAAAGAACGGAGAAAGCTAAATGTTTTACCACCTTGGATCTGGCATCTGGCTTCCACCAGATAAGAATGAATGAACCTGATGTACCAAACACAGCTTTCTCTACACTCAACGGGTTAAGAAACTGACATTCGATATTTCAGAGAATCATAGACGATGTCCCCAATGAATATATCGGAAAAATTTACTATGTACATATACATGCATATATTGATGACATTATTGTTTTCGATAAAACCGAAGAGGACCATCTTGATTACAAGAGAAGGCATCATTCCGGACCCCAAAAATATAAAAGCCATTCAAAAGATAAAACATCCTGAAAATATGAAGGAACTCTCACCAGTCTGACAAGACCAGAAGGTGCATAAGCAAAAGCCAATCAATCGAAGAAATGTTAACTAATCTTAAACAAAGAAGAACTAAAAACATTTACAAATCTTAAATAATTGCCCAGATCATCAGAAATCCTTACTTTTCCTGATCTTGATATAATCTTTATGGGTTTATCCTTACAACTGATGCTTCAAATCACGCTATCGGGGCAGTCCTGAGTCAAGCGAGTTAAGAAAAGACAAGCCACAAACTTACATTTCGCGCTCACTCAATAGAACTGATGAAAACTATGCTACAAATGAAAAGGCGATGTTGGCAATTGTGAAGGCATGGGATAAGTTGCGAATTTACCTCTATGGCGCGCAAAAAAAAATTTAATTTCAATGGACTATCAACCGTTAAAATTTGCTCTCAGTGCAAGAAATACTAACGCAAAATTAAGGATATGGAAATCGCAACTAGAAGATTATAATTATGAGTTAATTTCCGATCCGATACAACGAATCTTGTAGCAGATGCTTTATCCTAACTGAAAGTATAGATACAGGATAGCACGTAATTAATACCTCATTGCATTTGGGATGCAAATAATTTTTTGAAAAGGTCAGGTAAACGCCCATGAACAACCACACCCTTCTTATAATAGATATTACATAGGGACATAACTGGAATGAGCAACAAAATTATAAAAATTTTAGAGGAAATTTTAATTTGAACACGATCAATGGAATCAAGATACCGAAAGAATACCTTAGCTCATTGCAAGACATTTGCAAGGACCATTTCGCAAATTTACAAATAGGAATAACTCAGCGAACAGCGGAAGACATCTCAGGTGAAGAGAGGCTACGCACAATAGGGCTCACCGTAGCGCTACCGGAAATAAAGACCCGATACATGAAAGATATTATTTCCCACAGATAACTAAGAAAATTAAGAAATTTATTAAGGAATGCGATGTCTGTAATACCAGCAAATATGAAAGGCACCCACAGAAACCAGAACTAAAGCTTAAACATTCACCTACTTACCCATCAGAAACTTTACACATCGATATAATGGACATAAAAGACGACAAGTTTATTACCTGTATTAATAAATTTTCCAAATTTACGAAATTTTTCCGTATAAAGGATATATCAGTTCTCCATCTGAGAGAAAACATTACCAAAATACTTCACAGTACACAGACTGCTAGAAATGGATTCTGAAGGTAATTTTAGCAACCCTCTAATAAGTATCTATATTAAATTACTAGATATCAAAATCAACAGAACATCTACAGATAAGAGTGAGTACATAACGGGTATGTTGAACGTGTACATTCTACAATCTTAGAATGTCTACAAAGATAATATATCAAGAAGATTGTGGAAATATTTATGGATAGATATAACAAAAGTTACCATTCTGTGACTAGAAGTCAACGAATGAACTATCAAAATTTATTAAATTTCAAAAACAAACTAAATAGTGACCTCATAGACAAAAGTAAACGGCATCAAATCTTTTTCCTGCTTCGAGAAAATATAAAAAGAAATAAACTTAAAACTTATAATATTGGCGATATAATTTATGTTTCGGACAAAAAAAAAAAGCATGGAAAGCAAGAAACAATTTTCAAAAAAAAAAACAATAGTTTCTAAAGATTGTAAGGTTACGGGCATAACAGCTTCTGGTCGTCGAATCCATAAAACATCAAGAATATGTTTGAATAATAATTGCACTTAATGTTTTAGAAATTAAAAAAAATTAACACTAATCAAAAAGTTTCGCCATAATGGCGTTAATTCACTTTCAAAGGCGAATTAACAAGTCAGGCCATCACTTAATGTTAGTTAATGTTAATCACTTGTGTTAATTCACATTCGATTGTGAACTAGTGCCATAAAATGTTTTTGAGCTCTGAAGCACAGCCAGTGCAATATAAAGTTTTCAGTCCAATGTGAAGTTATTTCTCACCTATAAAAGCGGTGACGAAATTCACTTGCTTATGGGAACTTACTACACACTCAAAAATATGAAGAAGGAAGTAAGTTCGAATAACTAATAATGTGTGTTTCTTAATACATACGTATATCGAAATAGATATAAAGTTTACGGAGTATAAACAGAGAGGTAGGTAGGTTGGGTATATGCAAAGTTTCTTTAAATCCAAAAAAAACTTTGATGGCGTTCAACATATTCTCGGTATCGGAGTTAAGCTGTGGTTGTATATATAAATTGACTTATTTATCAAGTAATACTCTTATTTTAGTGCATTCATGTAAAATTTCATATAAATGTGATTATTAATTCGCGTTTTATCTCTAGTTAAACAGAATCATAATGGCAACTGAGACGATGATGGTGAAAATTGAGCATCGCGCTGTAATTAAATTTCTCACTAAGCAAGGAAAAAGTAAAAAAACTATTCGTGAAGAGATGGTGGCTGTTTACCAGGGTTCCGCACCTTCATTATCAACTGTGCAAAAGTGGTCAAGTGAGTTCAAGAGAGGCAGAGAGAGCATTGAAGACGACCCCCGCTCCGGCGCCCCGGCTACTGCTTGTACGGGAGAAAGCATCAAGGAAGTCGAAAAACTTGTTCTTGAGGATGCCCGAATAAAGGTGAAAATGATGGCAGACATCACCAAGCTTTCAATTGGTACCATTCACACCATTCTTCATGACCACCTTAACCTTTCAAAGGTCAGTGCAAGGTGGGTGCAACGAATGCTCACAGCGCCTCAGAAAAAAGTGAGAATCGCATGCTGTAGAGAGCTTTTGGAGATGAGTAGTGAGAACGCGGACGGTGTTATGGATCGAATTGTTACTAGGGACGAAACATGGGTCCATCACTATGACCCTGAAAGCAAACAAGAGTCCATGCAGTGGCATAAAAAAGGAACAGACCCCCCGAAGAAGTTCAAAGTCACTCCGTCTGCCGGGAAGCTCATGGCCACAGTTTTTTGGGACTCAAAGGGAATCTTGCTCATTGAGTACAACAAAAAAGGTGAAACCATCAACGCCACATCCTACGCTTCCACTTTGCATAATTTGCGGGAGGAAATTAAAAAGAAAAGACGGGGTAAACTCGCAGCGGGTGTGTTGCTTCTTCATGACAACGCTCGTGTTCACACGGCGCGAGTTTCCAAGGCTGCTTCGCGAGATTGTGGATTCGAAGAAATCCAACACCCACCCTATAGTCCAGACCTTGCCACTAGTGATTATTTCCTGTTTCCGGATTTGAAAAAATGTCTTCGTGGAAAAAGATTTTCGGATGATGAAGAACTCAAGTCGGCAATAAATGGGTATTTAGCAGAGAAAGAGGAAATTTATTTTTTTGAGGGTTTAAAAAAGCTTATCTCAAGATGTAACAAATGCACTGATGTTAGGGGAGATTATATTGAAAAATAAAAACAATTTAAACTGAATTCGCATTTTCCTTCATATCGATACCGAGAATATATTGAACGCCCCTCGTAGGTTTAGGTTAGCATTTAAGAAACATATACATGTATCAGTGTATACAAAGGTGTATACTGATATATGTATATGATTGTGTATAATGTCTATGTGTGTTTATGTGTGTATTGTGCATTTAGGTTAGGTAGGCTAAGGTTTGTTTTAAGTTAGATACTAAGTTTTTATAAAAAATAAAAAAATGTCCATATGCTAAGTTTTTCTTACCAAATATTTTTCTCAGCCTTAAGTATTCAAAATAAATAGTTCTAAGTAAAATGTAAATAAAGTCGAAAGACATAGTTATAAGAATTTAGAGTAGCTTAGAGCGCCTGTGTGGGGCCAGTAAGTTAGTATAAGATTGTTAAGTAATTTTAAGCTAGCATTTAAGCATTTTTTGTTAGTATGTAAGAGTTAATGATTAAGTAAATAAAATGCATTTAAAACTGAAAACTGAACGTTGATATTTAAGATAATATCGCTCATCCTTTCCTTGTTTCCTAAGACCACATATATCATTCAAATTATTGAGAATGCTGCGAAAGACTTTAATTCACATTCAAATGAGATCTAAGCCCGCTTTCTAAAACGAACTAACACCATATGATTTTAGTTCTCATTTGAAAATTAAATAAGGCCATAAGTGGATTATGGCGTTAATTCGCATTTGAAAATGAATTAACGCCATTATGGCGTTAGTTCGTATGGCCTTAGTTCACGGCACCGCAGGCACTCCCACATCTCCTGCCCCTAGTCAGAGTCTTGTTGTTTGTACTTGGCCACTGCCATTACTGTATAACTCTGTTATGCAGCAGATGCAGTGACTGAGTGCATGTAACAACTGATAAAAGCGGGTTGCGATTGCGAATCCTGTTGGTGCACTATTTCATTTGGTTTTAACTGCATAACAACTACAACAATTTGATTCCGTGAACCAACTTCAGAATTTTCACGTTGCAGCCTTGCTTATCATCGTCGGTGCTTGTGTCTTTTGTGCCTGTTAATTTGTATGACCCGGGAATTTAAAGTGGACATAGTAAATATACGCGGACTAAAAAGTTAGCACTCTTCTGCTGCCTGTAAATTCAGACCAGCTATTTTGGCATTTAGTGGAACACAAGTTGATCCTCGCCCACACCTCTCAAATCACTCCGATCTGAAGCTACCTTACTACGAACCAGTGCCACTATTCTTTTCTCATCTCGGTCTCACCATTTACGTGCGTAGTGATGTAGCTTACCATATTCCACCGCAATATAGTCCCTGTTCCAATGCGGAATTCAATTTCATGTGGTTATAATTCCATCTACGTAAGCAAATTATCCACTACTGCTTTATTTACAGAAGCAGAAGCAAACTAGACAGCAATTAGACTTTTAACGAGTTCGATGCGCTGTCTAATTCTATTCAAAAATTGTATCCCTGTATCCTCATACTGAAATCGTTATTACGGGCGATTTTAATATACACAATTCTTTGTGGCTTCGACATTCTTCTTCTCCTCCTCCTACAAACCCATTGCACATAAGTTCCTTCTTTCCAAGGTCATGGAAACGCTCATGAAATATCTCGAAACACGAGAACTTCACAATGAGCAGCAGTACGGTTTTCGTAGCAACAGGTACACTGGTGATCCGATGGCATGTCT
Organism: Volucella bombylans; assembly: GCA_949129095.1. Classification (NCBI taxonomy): domain Eukaryota; kingdom Metazoa; phylum Arthropoda; class Insecta; order Diptera; family Syrphidae; genus Volucella; species Volucella bombylans. The sequence goes on from OX422142.1 coordinate 94,613,875, forward strand.
TACCGAAAAGTGGAACCAAAGTCTGCAAGAATCTGGCTAAAGTAAGATAGTTGCACTTGATATTTTTAGGGCATTTGACAGATCTTGGCATCAGTCTCTTTTGTCGAAAATGAGTGCTTTTGGGATTGATGACTCTCTTCTTCAGTGGATTAGAAATTACCTTTCTTAACGTTCAATTCAAGTTGTCTTCCGAACTCACGTCCCTGGTCTTCGGCTGTAGAATGGGAACTGCAGCGTATGTTAAGCTCATTAATTCCGATATTAGCAGCATATCTGCTTGCATCGTTGAAATAGAAAAACTTTCCATTCTTGGTACGTGTGTCAATGACAGCTTACTTTGTAATGGCCACAAAATCGATGTCGCGAAAAACTCTGCGAAATGTCTAGATTTCCTCAAGCGTTGTAAGAAATATTTCGCACTATCTGATCCGGCCTCAATATTTAAGGCGTTTATCCACCCGAAATTGGAGTACAATACTCACATCTGGTCAGGTGCTCCTAAGACCCCTTTGCGCTTGCTAGATAGGATACAAAACGGTGCTATCAAACTCATAGGTGTTGACAATTTGACACTTTCGGACGTGCTCTGAAATATCGTGATTCGTTCCTAAGTCGTACAACTCGCTGATGGAATGCCCTGCCGACCTCTTTATTTCCTAGTCCCTATAACTTGCAAAAATTTAAACCAACGCACATCGGTATCTCTCTTTTTTCCCTCCCTAACTTCCCCTCGCTCGCGCTATATGCAAACATCTTAAGGGTACACAAAATCCCTTGTGCGCGCGCCAATTATAAAAAAAAATTAAAAAATGGTACACTTTTGTTTTCAAATTTGATTTTTTATTTTTTGTTCAATAAATTAATTATATATATTTAGAACCTAATGAAAAATTGTAATCAGGATTAGCTTGTTGGTGAATAAAGCAACATTAGTTGCAATAAATTACCCGTTTATAAAAAAAAGAAGCTAAATCCGATACCTCACTTAATTTGTAATGATTTTGATCAATTTTGATACGGCATTTCGTGATGTATCGAAATATCTTTACGTCAATTGGTCATAAATACCTGAAATTGCATTTAATATACTCTAATGTTTCATTCAAATCCCATAGCATCGAATTATCGCCTTTCTAATCTCCACCCTTATCAATGAAACCGCCTGGAAAGGTTGACACGAAAATTCGTTTATAAATTTGATTATCACTTTAACCTGAGTGACAGCGAGTAGAAGTGCCTTGTTGATTGGCTCTTAATCATTTAATATGCTTAAATATTTTATCGATACACGACTGAGTGCACGCAATACTACCTGCACATACAAGTACACATACCAAAAATTTCATTGCAGATACGTTCAAACACTTTCGAAACATATACTCTGAGTCATTAATTGAAAAACGTACTCGTATAACCGACTTTTATAAGCATGATATACGAGTAAGAGTATTTGGCATTAAAATAATTAATTTCATAAAATTTGTTAACTATAAAATTCTCCAGCCAGAGCTCCATCTTTCACAACGTTAACCGTTTCGCTTTGAATTTTATAAACGAATTCTTTTCCCCTGAACATGGCAAATTATCAACACTGCAGCCAGAGTCTGGTCCAGAATCTAGATACTGTATTCCTGTAAAAGTTGGCTCACATTCTGGTCATATCCATTCTACCCGTGACGCAACGTATTTCCTGTTCGCCTTTGTTCATCCATTGTTGTCATTATCCACAATCATTATTAAAAAATAAAATTAATAAAATCTCGACTTCCACTCGACTGATAATTAAATGAAAAATGGAAATCCAGAAAATTCACAAAATGGTTTTCGAAACAAAACGCATACGAATTAAGACAATACTCAAACCAACAGATACGCCTTAAAGTACTGAAGGATACAATGCGTCTACTACGGAGCAAGAATAAAGCAACGCACTTCCAGGCGGTCTACGTGAATCGTTAACATAGAGATGATGGATGTAAATATTCTCAGTAGATTCCTGATGTGTGCGACCGACTAAGTAGGAGTATTGGAAAATGAATACTTAGAAACTCAGATAAATATATATGACACTAGTAGAACGAGAGGAAAATAGGGAATCGCATGATAGATACAATCAATCATTTTTAAGCGGTTTATGTCAACTTGAAGGATCATTTTCATTTTCCTCTTTGTCCCTGTGCTTTTGCTATCTTTGGGAACCTCGGGGGAATTTTTTCTTTCTAACTTTTCGTCTTTTTTATTTGTTTTCTCTTTGGAAGGAAAGTGGAAGAATTACATAACAATGCTTTAGTGTCGAAAAAACAACGGGAGTGAATGGAACTTAACGTATTTGTGAAAGAAGTAAGACACCTTGCCAATATTTGGCATCAGAGTTACCTGAAGTGATTCGCAGAATTTATGTTCGCACACATTTAGATGTGAGTTTTGTCAATAAGAGGAGTACGATATCCATTTCTTCGAATTCAATATATGTCTACATATAAATTTTGTAGGTTGGATCACCTGTGACTAACCAGCTACCGTTCACTTAGGCCAACGAGTGGGTCTGTTGTGTTTATTTTAATTAGATTCCTGGAATCTGAATAGAAACCACTGGTGTAGAACCATCCACATAAGGACAAAAAGGTTGGAGGGTTTATCAGCTGTGTTTTTCTTAAGCTCTTCAGCTTATCAACGAAGTAGCTACCAAGAGTTCTCACTGTTTTGTTGACAAAGAAAGGGCACTTATGTAGCAGGTAACAGATACATAGATTCAATTCATTATTTAACTCTGTAGCTTCTGCTGTTTTCGTTATATCGTTATGTTACGAAACGCACGTATGCACGACTTATCTTTATGAATGATATCGATATGAGGTTCAGCGAATACTGGTCTTATGAACTGGTCTTATGAATTGCCTCATCCCCTATGAGTTTTTGGATAAAGCATAATAGAACACTAATGGCGCGTCAACTTTTATTGCCTTAGATATCTCAGTTATATGTTATATAATATACCCTTCCTTACCAGCATTTATTACTATAGCTATGGAATGCATATCAGTTTTATTTTATTACCCAGAAACAAGCGATAGTTCTTTGCAATGTAATTTCAATTTTAACAATATTTACTTCCTAACTTATTAATGGGTTTCCAACTCGTCAAGAATCTCTGCCTGAGACACGACAGTCTTTCACGTTGATCCAGTTGTACGGACCAAGAGCTTTGACATTCGCTACACCTTGACCCATCCATCAAACGGACTTTCAGTTTTCATTGTTATTTCGAAATTAGGGGCTGCGATTCGAAGATCATTTTCATTCGCTCAATATGGCCGACCCTGTGTTATCGGCGTGTTGTGGTTTTAAACAATCTTGATGCAGCTCATAGAGTTTGCTGTTATACCGTCTTTCCAATTCACTCACAGAGTTAATGTTTACTGCGAAAAAGGTAAATTCCCATAACAATCCGGACTTGCGATTGTCAACAGTGTAGTTTTTTTCTAGGCGATGGAAGTTAACGAATTCAATAATAAAATCAATATATCCTTATAATATAACACAATGTAGTACATAAAGCCACCGTCGAAAGACTGCCGCCACAATCCACCAGCCTCATAGTCTGACAGCTACTGACACAGCTATCTCACCTATGTTGCATCCGGCGCGTGCATGTATCCAATATAGCGGCGCGTGTGCCTCGTCAGCACAGGTTCCCATCTCTTCAATAAGAAATTCATTGTCATCTTGAAGCGGATCATATTCCCTAATATGAATGTAGCGTGGATCCGCACAATTATCAAGGCTTCGCCCATCAATGACGTTGTTTCATAAAAAACAGGGGCAGAGCAAAGTACTGGTCTTATCGTAAACATCTTCAGATGATGACACCGATGGTTGCTACGATTTGGCCAGTTACAAGTGGCCGGTCATAGGTCCTGTTGGTGGCAGGACAACCGGTAGTCCCTCCCAAGACTTAAATCACGATAACCTGGGATTCACGAGCCCCCCGGATCTCGGTCCGGGCCTGACTTGTTAGAGGTAGGCCCCCTTGTGGGAGCGTCATGGTGGCTGTGGTTTAAACCCAAGGTCGCGGGAAGGGTTTTCCTGTTGGTTTGATCCAATATAAAGTTGCTATAAGTACTGGGTGCTGTGCTCCTAAGAACTATAAAAGGTTTTAGATCGGCCTCGAACCATACCAAGGGTAGAACTTGTGCGCCTCCAACACAAGTTCTGTTGTGGTAACTCAGGAAGGCGGCAGAGCGATGGCAAGGCGTATCCTTGCTCCCATGGATCAAGGATCATCCGTAAAAATCATCCTTTAAACTCAAGTCTACACGACAGGTGTTTACGTTAAAAACTAGAGACTATGTAGCGTATATCGTGTTAACTCATCCCACTTGAAAAATCTACGTCCCCAAGATCAGTGACATCAGCGTTCTACAGGTATGGTTTTGTTAATTTCGAGTTTCGCTTGATGTTTCCCGAGGAAGTCCTTCAGTCTGGAGACCAATGTACCACTGGATTTCCGCTATAATATGTATGCAAAGGAAATTAAAAGGATGAGGATTAAAGCATCTGAGAGGGAAGTCGTTCTATGTTGCAAAGACTGAGACCGTGTTGAAATTGGTCAGGAATATCCTCTTTGAGAAGCTCGATAGCCTCGTTGATGTTTGTACGATACATCGAATCTAGCAATTCAGAGATTCTCTGAAATCCTCTGGAGAAAACGACAACCTATTTTCCGTTTGTAATCGATGACCTTATAAGGAGCATAGACAAGATATACAAAAGCATTGAGTGATTCGTTAGGGGGATTGAAGGTGTTCCGGACTCGATCGCCTCGATCTCGGTGTCATAAGGAAGAGTTTCAAATTCGTTTATCAGTATTTTCATTTCACTATGGTTAATTAGATTCGTATTGATGATGACACTCTTCGCCATTGGCAGATCCGTACTATTTCGTTGACCTCTCCTTTTATCGTTAGGACTTGACTAAGAATATCCTGTTCTAGGCTTCGGATTTCTGTTATTCTTTTCTCGTTGTTGGATTTGTCGATGACCCATCTCTCGCCATCTCTTCGACTACTCCGCACAGTTACGAGTTGATCTTATACTGGCGATCATTGTTCCCTACTATTCCTGCTAGCTTGCGAGGATTTTGCTCCAGTCTGCTGTGTCTGGGTTTCCGGCAACCCACTTCAATATAGAACCAATCCAGTCAATATACTTTTCTCTTCTTAGCAAACTGATACGGTCGTTTATCTGAGGCAGATAATAGTTGGTTAGCTGCTTCCTATTCTGGTTACTTATGTTTTTCTGAACGGAGTTAGCGATCTAACTTGACGATCTATTTGACCCTCGAATCGGTACAAGTTGATAACCAACAAAGAAAAAAAAAGAAAATTGGTTTCATATATTATATATATGAAAGAGTAATAAAAAAACTTAACATGATAAAATACGAGTACATAACGTATTTATGTTCCTTTTTTTGTTATAAATTTATATGAGTTTTATGAACTCTCCATCAGTTGAGGTTACATAGGTAACTTTATTGTTTTTGGCCATTGTTTCGTTTCGAAATAGGAGTTTGTTTTTAGTTTGAATGCCCTTTGAAGCTGTTTGGTTGTTTTCATATTTCTATAGAGAGTTTTCTTTCTTTTTATGTCTCTCAATTTCGTTTTTTGACTCTTTGTTGACCTTGGTCCGGAAATCGATTAAATTCTGATAGTTGAAACGTTGGGGTTACAATGGTCACCGATTGTATCGAGTTGTTGTACCTGTCAACAGCAATGTTCAGCCGCAAATCTTTCTTTTCTGCCCTCAGACATCGTTAGATTTCGAGGATCGCTGGATAGAACCTTTCCACCAGACTGTTCACCACGGAGTGGCGCAATTTTTATCCCAAACATTTTTATAAAATTGACAAGTATTGAACTTAGAAAACTACTCTCGTTATCTGTAACTTACATTTTCGGAACTGTAAAATAATGAAGGACCTTGATAAGTTTGCCTCTTAAATGGAGGATGGACCTGTTTTTGATGTCAATACAACTAATTAACTTAGCATTTTGGACTTCAGTTATATCCAAATGAAGTATTTGACAAGAGTAGAAAGATACGGGACTTGACTGGAATTCAGGATGAATTACTATAGATGTCTATCGTATTTGTTAACATTACAGACTTCACACTATTTTATGTATTTTTGAACAAGCTCATTCGCGGGAAGTAGTAGCTTTAAAGCAATGCTTGTTTTGTCTTGGGTTTCGATTGGCTCTTTGGTGTTCGTTTTTAATCAAAGTAGCAGCGGTGAGGCTTTCCATAGGCTTCTATACCCCTACTATAAATGTGTGGAGTCAGATCCGAGCTGTGCTGTTCATGTCTGTGAGCAGTTGAGCTTGATGGCTGAGCCGATATTTGCTCATATTCGCATATTGGTTTACATCGCTGATTTAAATTTTTAGACGAGAAGGGCGTCGGCAACTAGGTTTCATTTTCATGGCGTTCATAGTTCCACTCCTCGATGCGGGCCGTTCAGCGCTTCAACTTTTCATTATAATTTCTTTTCCCTAGTGCAAATGCCAACATCTGGTGGTCGGATCTTTCTTGCTCCGTATAATTATAAGCGAATGTTATCGAGTTACCAAATAATTTCCAGCATCTCTTTTTCAACGGTCACATAGATGTATGACGCCTTTGGCGAAATTTGAAGCATCGGTTGTAATACTGAACGATTTCTCGAAGTCTGGGAAAGCTAAGACCTCCGGCGAAGTATGCAAAGTTTTTAAATCACTTACCGCTCACAGGGGTTCTTCGTTAAGCTTAACGGGAACGCGGTTAGTTTCCTTTTCCTTAACCTATGCGTTTACTCCCCTGTCATTGGCTTCGCTACCGTGTGTATAATCGCGAATTAACTTTTGGTAATAAGACGTAAGTTCCAAGAAACTTTTCAGATCTTTTAACGTCTGAGGGAGCGAGATTTGGTGTATTGCATCTGCTGGTACGCCTAAACGACCTTGATAACGACTCGGTACTGTTTTTCCCCTGATGGTTTGGGTTTTTTTTAAAAAAACTCAAAACGGAGAGTTATAGGGACTCTCAGAAGTTTGGTTCCCTCTCGCTTCATATACTCTATATATGTATGTAATGGGCAGGCATCCGGCATAAAATTTAAGTTATTCTCAAAGGTAATTTCGAGCACCTTGCCTGGATAATCGGGGTTCAGTCTTTGCTCTTTGGTGTGATTAGAGCGATGTCTTTCTTAGTTAGTCCCCGTTTAAGCGGCTTACCTCCATTAGTATGATTTATATAATTTACTTGTCGTATTTGTACAGAACCCAGCTCCGTTTTTCCATCCGATGAATACAATGATGTGATGAACTAGAATGGCGCAAAAATTTCCTGGATCGTGTAGAAGACTACGTTTCATGCGACCTTGTATTCTGCAGCCTAAATGATTAGTTGATAGGAGTCGTTATCGTGTTCGATGAACTAGGAGTTTGGATCGTGTAATTTCGAAAATTTTAGTTTTGAATAGTAAGGCAAGCCATGTAGGCTTCGGCGAGTGTTCTTTATCTTACTGATTATTGGTGAAAATTGATGCTTTATGGTAGCGTAAAACTCACCTAGTTTGGACCCATTTGAGCCAGTTGGTTAATTTGATACTCAAGAGTTCGAATGTCCCTTTTGTCTGTATAGTGTAGCGAAGTGCATTTCTTTATCGCTTCCCCATCGACATCGAATACTCGTATGTTATATAAGAATAATCCGGTATTCGCGCTTCCTCGTATCTTTTGTGTTATATGCTGTAGTATAGCACGGTACATCGGCTTGCCTAGTATGATGCTGAAATCCTTAAGAATCCCCTCGACGGTATGGATCCACGAGACGTATTGTGTCGTGTTTCTATCGAACACTTGTATTTACACAATCCGAGAGCCTGCTAACATCGTTAAGGTCAGACACCGTTTTCGGGCTCAATAATGGCACTAGCGTCGCAGTTGATATTCTGGTCTCCAAGCTGAGCGACTCAATTTTTGACAGCCTTTAATTGCTCAAAAATGCGATTCACCGCGCGGGCCGATTCAGTTAATGCTTTTTTGATTTCTTCCATCTTACACCGTTCAAAAATAATTCAAAGACTTCATTTTATAATTTTCTGGAATTTAAAACTTTTTTTTCAAATATTTTGATTTGCTCTTTTCATATAATTTTCCCTTCATATAATTTTCAGTAATTTTTACTTATCTTGAGTATATTTTATAAAGAAAAGCCAAAGAAAAAAAGTTATGTATTGTAGCGGGTTTTTTAAAATTGGAACACGAAACTTCGTGTTATTCCTTTTTTGTCGCGAACGTGACACGAAACATCTTCACTACAATATCTCTTAGACTTCTAGGATATCTGCGTGTTCTTGTGGGTATGAAGCAGGTTTTTGTCCCAGACTTACAATGGTCAACTGTGGTGTTATGGGTACAGCGACGTGCACTCCTTGGAGTATACTGGTCTCAGTTATATAACGGATCCTCGGACGGAAAGGATATAGTTTTATGCCGGTCCCTGCTCGTGCTCCAGTTAACTAATTCCTCCACGAGGATTCTTATCTTAAATTAAACATGCATTTACCGTAGAAAGACTACCGCCACATGCCCAAATGAACTGCTGACACAGCTTTATTGCATTTGGCGAATGCACGTGCTTCGTCAGCACAAGTTCCCATGCATTCTTTAAGCAGTTCATGGATCGTATTCCCTAATGTGAATGTAGCTTGGATCATATACTCATTTCTTTTCAAATTGACTGGTTTCGCATGTTCTTCAGTTGGCGTAAAAGCCTCAATGACGAGGAGACGTGAGCGACCGATGATATCGATGTTGTTTGCGAATCTCAGCAGCTACTCAAATTTGCTGAAAATATGGCATTGCGAGTTAAGACCTGCTCCAGCGCTGAATGAAGATCTCAAATTACGGTGTATTTCCTTGCAAAAATCTGGTACACGTTTGGAGTAATATGAAGGAACTAGTTTAAAAATTGTTCATTGCACCGCTTGTTTTCCAGCGTCATGCGCTACAGCTGGATTTAATTTGCTGGAATTCCGAATTCGGTCACTGCCTTTTAGTTTTGAAGTCGCTGAAGAGATGGTGAATATGATGATGAGATGATAACCCCTTTCTCCTGTTTCTGCACCAAGACATCTTGCAGCTCTATTATTTAGTCCTCTATAGGCCTCTCTGTTGTTCTATCTGAGAATTTCTTCGGAAATCGCGAAGCTGTACTGAGCAAATGGCAAGTCTCTTGCACCACAAAGTAGAAAGAGACTTATTTCAAATAGTCTGTAGGCCAGCGAGTGGCAACCGTAAGACGTTTAAACGCTTTGAGGCATGAGCAGCTGGCTCGGATACTAACCGATAATAATCTATTGAGAATCTTTAATATCGATCGAAAACTTTCAGGACTTTGGAATATTAAGGTTCTCATCTATTCGCAGGAAGAAGGTGTCCAGAATGATAGATTTCAACAGCTAAAAATATAATTTTCCATGTACTATTTTGGGAGTGAGTGAGATAAGGTGGTGGAGTTCTGGTGAATACACCTCATGCACTGAAAACATTTTCTTACTTCATTCTTGAAAACCAGCTGTTAGCTCTAGTGAAAGGAAACAATCCATCATCAGCCCTGCTGATTTCTTCCTTTGAAATCTTTGTGTCTGTTCGAAATAATAGCCAGCATAATCCTACACCAAACTTTTCGACCTGTAAGTAATTCATATAACTTCAAATACATACAACCTTTGGCATTCAGTAACCGAATATCATTTATAACTTAAAGACCTAAACAAATCAAACCAGGAAGAGTACTTTTGCACATTTATTTACAATCCCGCTTTCCTTTTTAATAATTTTAGCAAAGGTCTCGTGATTGACAGCATTCAAAATCGTTAGCACTTGCAACTGATTTGAGGAGTCATATACGATTTTCCTGTAAGTCATTTAAACTTAAAGCGATGAACTTTAACCCTTGTCAAAACTTTGACAGATGTGAATTTTGGGACTGTTTTACAAAAACATGTTATTTCTTTTTATTAAGATACTTCCTGTTTCCGGAAAATGTCAAATATCAGGAAGGATTTATTCATGATTGAATTCAAGTGAAATGTGTATCTTTGAATCGATTTTTTATTAATACGCTATACATTCTAACACATACTGGTAAAATTTCGTTGGCATTAAATCCACGGGAACAAATGTGGCCTTTCCCACCGACCAAATAATTGACGTACGGAAGTTCTTCGGGATAGGTTCGTTTCTTGTGAAGATGCCGAAAGGCTTAGATGAGTTGTTTTGAAGCATTCGATTTTAGGAGCTGAGTCAGAACTTAAGCATGCTAATTGCATTTGAATACCTTGCTGCTATTCCCAGACTTAATTAATAAGGTTGGCGTGTTTCTGTAGTTGAAACTTCATTACCACAGAAAAAAAGCTCATTTGATTCAAAGGTTGAGCAGTGTTATGTGTGAATTATTCTATTGTTGGCGACTATTTTCGACTCGCAGTATGAGCATTTCTCCAACTTTAAAATTATATGCCGGGAGCACCCAATATCGACCGCGTATCAAAATAGCTGGGCACACCTACTCTATGCAATATTTGATCCTGGTTTGGTGTTATTTGCAATGGATGTTACGAAATGCTTTTGCCTTTTTCTACAGATGGGACAAAGCTGATATTTCAGTCATCAGGCATGGCTGAGTCCAGTTATACTGTAGATACTGCTCGGCTTGCTGAGCCTTCCGACGTTTCTACACGAAGTGGGTAAACTGCTATCTTACAAATATCATATACTTGGCGTTGATTTTTTTCGTCAAAATATTTTCTCTACACTATGCTTATTTAATAGCTACTACTGCTGCCACTGCGACTGTGGTTCGGTTGTGATTCGAATGTTGTTCTGATGCCGAGAGAGAGTGGCGATCGAACCTTCGTGTCGAACGGACTTGTAAAAATCGTGCTAAAGTGCTCCGAGTTTTAATCTTTCAACTGACGGCTTTTGCCGCACATATAACTTTTCTCTGAGACAGTGACTCCTAAAAGTTAAAATTAGTGAAAAATCTCATAATAAGGCAATTACGGCGCTTAATGCTGGATTTAAAAAAAAGTGATCAGTGCGAAACGCTAACCAGCGCACGTGTTTCCCTGGACATCCACAATCGAATCAAACAGTAAATAATACGGCAGCTAGTAGCGCTCTCTTAAATCTTAGTGCCCCGAATGTATTGAAAAGAAGGGCAGTCATCTCTCTGACTACATCTCCAAACTCAGACTCTCTTCCCATTAAATTGTTTGCTAGTGATAACAGTGCTAGTCAAGGCATGGAAGTGAACAACTATGATAAAGTGGACACATCTGAGTGGACAACTGTCATTAATAAATTAAAGCGAGCCGCCGTCGGATATCAAAACTAACTAATTTAGTTAAATCTTATAATTAGAATCTTTCGAACAACCAATTCTTTCCATTGGCAAACTGTAAATCATCGGACAACAATGCAGTTTCTGAAATTTTCCCCGACCCCGCACTCCGCAAACAACAAACAGAAGTGCAGTCTCATCATCATCATTCATCAAGGAACGAGAACGCAACATCATCACAACGATGATTTATATTCCTATATTTATTTTTGGAGCTAATTGTGTACTTATAAGTGACTTATTAAAACTTGCAGCTACAGAAAGTAAGGTATCTGATTTAGAATATAAGTTTGTTAACATGGGTTACCGAAAAACAAAGGTTTATGTTAATAATTCAGCCGTTCATAAAATAGTTATCGATCGACTTCGCGGTACGGGCATAGGGGCATTCTCATTTTCTCCCAAGGACACGAAAAAAGTGTCAATCTTGTTGAAAGGTCTTGATAGGGATACCCCAGTCGAAGAAATTAAAAAAGCGCTGGGAACACTTGTTCCCAATCTGAGGATTAGTAAAATAACACCCTTTTCTACCTCCAGATCTAAAGAGTTAGACATAAAATTAAACATGTTTGTGGTACAGCTAGAGATAGGAGAGTCCATTAGAGAAATAACGAGTGTCAGATATTTACTCTACCAACGTGTTTACTGGGAAAAGAAGTACAATAGGACTGTTATGCGCTGCTATCGATGTCAGCGATTTGGACATTTAGGTGAATGTTGCGGCTATATGAGCAGATGCGTTCTTTGTGGCAAAGATCACGATTCGAATGAGTATATTAATTTAAATAAAACTCTTAAAGAAAAAAATGAAGTGGTTCCCATGCCTAAGTGCGTGAACTGTAATGAGATCGGCCATGCAGCTAGCTATCAGGGATGCCCAGCATATCTCAAATATAAAGGGAAAAAGTTATCTTATTCTGAAATAGCTAGACAAACAGCAGGCAAAACAAGAAAGTTTGTTCAGGAATCAATTCACAATTTTACAAAAGCCAACGTTTCTTTCGCTGAAAAAGTAAAAGCATCAGCTAAACAACCGAATGTTTCCTCAGCTCCTAGGACTAGACTTCAAAATGAAGAAGGACCTATTAAAATATCTTTCCTTAACCCAAACGCACAAGAAGGTGATCGCAACGACTTCCTAAACGAAGCTAAGAATCTGCTTAAGATTTCATTTATAGATCTGCTGACAAAAATAAGGCAATTCTGGCCTAAGTATCAAGCCTTGAAATCCAAGGATGATAAAATGTTTTCCTACCTTGAGTTCGTTGCCTCCATTGTTGTTTAATCATGCCATTTACAAAATTAAAAATCATACCAATAAATAAATAAAATGTTTTTATATAATATTATATATTATATATTAATAAATAAAATGTTTTAACCTGTAAGACCTTTTCAGCATTTTCCGATGACTTTGGAATTCTTATAGAAGTAATAGTTGAAAATTTTTTCCCTATCTTGATCCCACCTGCTACGTATAGAAGTTTTAAAAATACGAACTGGGAAGCCTTTCGGCTTAGTCTTCATAATTCTTTTCCCTCAATTAGGGTACCAACGGAGAGAAATATATCTAATACTGAAATAGATATGCTAATAGCCAAACTAAACGCAGTAATTATTTCAAAGGTAGAATCATACTCACATATTCACAATGTTACCGACCATAAGTATCACTGTATTTCGGATTTGACTAAGAAACTAATTGAATTAAGGAGAATTTGGCTCAAACAACTTAAAAGAATGTATCACCGTCACCTTAATAGAGTTAGTCCTGAATACCTTGAAATGCATTCTAGAATACAGTGCTTAAGTAAAATTATTAAAGAAAACGTTAACTTAGATCTCAATAATTCTTTTAAGTCAAGACTGGGAAAAATAAAACCATCTCCACATGCTTTTAAAGAAATAGATAGGATAACCCGGCGCAAATATTTTGGAGCAAATATTTCAAAAGATACGCTCATCCATAATGGCCAAGAGCTGACTGATACTCAAGCCAAACTAAATGCATTTAAAAATCTGTACACTGCAAACTATAGTGAAAGAGCATCCACCGATGATCGAAACTTAATACATAAAAGGTCAAAGTAATCACTGTATTATTCACACGTCAAAAAAAAATACTCAACTTTATGGCAAAGTTATTTGAAACAGCTACTTCAACTTATCCACGTTTTGAATATAAATTTAACCATTATTAAGTTCTCCCATCCGCCGCAAGCTATCAACTCTTACGCGAGTCATTAAATAGAAAAACCAAACCGCAACCGCCACTATGCTTTTACTAACCGTATTATTATGTAAGAGCCACTTACTACAGCAGGACACTATCCCACCGAAGGCAAAGAAAGAAAAACACTTCCTTTTAACAAAATTACAAGCAAAATCAAAACTAATTTACCCTTCCCCCTGCATTAGTGCCCGTCAATAGAAACTAATAGTTTTATTCCCTTAAGGCAGAAGCCGTACGAAATGGCCGCTTAGCCATTTAACTTTTATCTCACATGCCACAAATTCGATTATATGATTAAGGCGACCCTGAGCAGAAATTTCTACAAAATTCTCATGGACCATAGATATACAATACGAGGACGAGTACATACGCTAAGTGCTGACAAATAGCCTGTGGTGACAATAAATTAACTTTCCTCAAAAATATTCCAACTGCCATCGTTATCTGATAGATATGAGAATCAAGGGTCATGCACATGAAGGGTGAATGCAAGGGAACTATTACCATAGTCATAGCCTTAGCCTTCGCCTTAGCCTTAGCCCGTGCCATTCATTCGGCTCTTTAGACCATCGTTTAATGGCAAGCAATTGCAATTGCAATTTTATTTAATTTTTTTATCCATAAAAGCTTTGCATTCCTCATGGTGCACTCTCGAACCTTCAGAGGTAAGCCAACATAGGTATTTCATCTCCCCAACTTGCATGCAACTGACGCCCTAATGACATTTCCGCCCTCCTAACTGACGTGCTTGTACTACCAAATGACAAATAAAATTTTATCATGCTGTAGCTCAATACTTCCGATGGCACTCGAAAAAGAAAATCAGCTTCTGTGCGCTTAAGGATAGGAGTTCGAAAGGTAGAGAAAAACATCGATGAATATGACTATGACTATGACGAAAACTGAATACGGGTAAGATGGAAAAGTACGAAATAATTGTCCGTAACGAGGAGGGAAGAACTGCGTCCTCAAGCAAAAGACGACATTTAGGAACTCCAGATGGGTTCTCATTAGAAATGCAAGTGACATACTTACAACGCCCCGAAAAGAGCTTTCTTTCCATATTTCGATAGTGGTGGAAATAGAGATCGTTGTGCTTTTCTGCTTTTAAGGAGCAACCCCCATTTGGTTAGGGGTAGGTTTCGTTAAGTTCTCCATCCATCCAGCTGTTAGTGGAGACTTTTCTCCTCATTTTGGTATTTCAAAGAACAAAAAGCTTTTATGAATGAGGCATAGAAACCTCGAAAGCCATTCGAATAAAAGTGGTAATGTATAGGTTACACCAAACTAAACTATCGTAGGCAGTGCTGATGCTGCTCTGGAGCTGATTGAATATGTCCGCTACATTTCAAGGGATGAGTGGTAATAATTTCGAAGGTCACACTGACCATGGACACCACGAATGAATATAGTAATCAATCATTTCGCCCTAAGGAATGGGTAGATGGATATGGCGATGGTTTTTGGTAGGTGTGCAAGTGGAAATATGGATATACTAAGGACACATTTGTATCCATACATACGAGTACTAATGTGCTTGCATACGTTATTTGGGAGTTGTCACAGGGGTATCCATTTGTGTGAGTTGTCACATTTAAGCAAAAATTTTAGGCAGTGCTATTTCACCTGGTGTGAACTTACATCACCCAGGGGGTGATTCTATGTTTAGGGTTGATATTTGTATGTTCTGCTATGTGGCAGAATGACATTTTTTGGTATGCCTCTCAGTCAGGTCCTTCGACTGTGTTGATGGTAATAAAACCGCAGTTGTCCATATCCTTTTCACCGCCGTATGCTCGTTTGGCCCAATATTTTCTGTGTCGACTGAGGCATGTGTGCTCTTGGGTAAATAACGTTTTTTTGAGGAAGGTCTATGTCGGCAGTGGAAACATTGGTTGGGGTTAGTTTGATGCTGGAGGCGCCATCAACCGGTACTCGTTAAATAAGTTTTAATTAACTTTTCCTATTTGTTTTTATTTTTCTGATGTTCATTTGTGTTTTTTTTGCAGGGTTTCAGCGCCATTTTTTTCCAATTGTTTGTATACAGTTGGGACTTTGTTTTTTTTTGCATATGGCTATGAGGTTGTCTCGAAAACCTACTCGGATGGACGACTTTACTTTTATGGGGAATCATAAAAATGTTTACGAACGGAAAGTTATCTCTGCTTTGTTCTGCTCAAATCAGGTGCGGGATATTGAATGTATTAGATGGCCTACAGCTTGCTCCAGATGTATCGCACATGAATATACGCAGATATATGTACATATACGGAATATAGCATCTATGTACGATTTGGATCGAATTCAACTTATGAGAGTGTTCAATTCGAAGATTAATACGTGTCGGATAGGTCTCTCAAAATCGGTATCGGCATCGGGAATGCTAAAAAAAATTGATGGAGAATTTTACCCTCTGACGTTGCATCTATCTTCCTATGTTTGGTGTAACAGGAAATCTCTGCCCGGGGACACGTTTGGATCGTTAAATTCGAAATTCTCCAGCAGGAAAATTAAAAAAAGATACATTTTTCCTGTTCGCACTATATAGGTAGAGGAATTCCGGAGAAATAAATTTTGATTACTTTGCACATACATATTTATAAATATTGTATATTGTCATAGATGGATGTGAATGGGGATGAGAATGGAGAATGTCAACGGTTATGACTATGACGGTGGTGGTGGTGGAGTCTGAGTGCTAAAGGATGATTAAAGTGCTCATTTCAACCTCTTAAGTTCGATGACATGAATGCCAGCCACACTGTCACATCACGTTCGGAATTCCATTTGATATTTCTCTTGCACGAATATAGCGCGCCATGGATTCAGAGCTTAGACGAGTCCAGAATGCTCAGAGTTGGATGATGAGGCACTTTCGATATTCACACATGATTGCCGGATTTATCGATGGACGACGCACACAAAAACAGCGACATCCGAAGACTCATGTATCTATTGTCACTTTGGCATCGTTTTTTTTTTTTTTCTTTTTACAAATTTCAGCAATCGAATTAGATACGTGATGGTTTTTGTGTATCTTCTTTTAGAGTTGATACGAGAGCGTTAAATAAACTAGTTACAAGTGCAATTGGGTGCACAATGTTTTCAGTTGAATACGGAAATAGTCCTTGACAAGAATTAATTTATTCCGCATTTCAAATCGATAGTGTTGGGTTGAAATCTATTTGAGAGGAATAAATGGAATCACTCCATTGTTGATGTTTAATTTTTGGTTTGTTTGGCTGTATTTGCAAGAGCAAGAGGAATTAATCAAATTGAATTGTGTGGGCAAAGAAAAATAGAACTACTTAGCAAATCAAGTGCAGAAAAACATTTTTTGATTAAATTCATTTTGTAGTTGCTTTGGTTGTTTATTGTGGCGATGGAAAACAAATTCTAGGGTTTTAAATGTTGATATTTTTGTGTGGTGCCATTCCTTAAAAATACAGAGTAAGATGTCTGAATGTCCTTTGTTGTCAAGGATGAAGCAGAGTTTTTTAACATAAGCAAGATTTACGTCATTCGAACTAGATGATTGGAAATTGCCAAAAAACGTGATCTCGCTTTCATCTTCAAATCAATTTGAAACTTAACTAGAAGGGATAGGAAATTACCAATAAAGATAGCATTTAAGTGGATGGATATGGACTACTGAACGGATGAATGAAGTGAATTAAATTATCACTGTGGTCCCATAGTGTTGAGTGCTTAGTGGTGTATATATTAGTTAGAGACCACGAAAATGCATTTGTTTAAGATACTCCACATCCTTCTTATCAGGTGAAAAGATTACTTTTGCATAATTATTCGGTGTTCCTTGTTGCCTCTTACCCAGAAATTAGATTTCAAAAATATGTTGAAACGTAATTGTTCCACTATACGCAGTTGCCGTGTTTCCACATTCTGAAGTATACAGGAACTCTTTCTTTCGCACTTCTTACTCATGGTTTATAAAAAGTTTGGGACTTGTTGCATTTTACCACTCAGTACTTGACAATGTGGAACAGCACAGAGCTTATGCTCAGCATAAGCACAGTTCCATAGTGACCTGTCACAATGCCAATACCAAACCTGCAGTCCTTTCTACTGAGAGACAGCAGAGACCAAGTTCAGGCAATCTAAAGCAGGTTCGGGTCCTGAGGAACCCTTCTCTGAACTTTGCTTATCAAGTTCATTGGCGATTTTATTTCTCGGGATCCCATTGTGACCTGGGATCCAAAGAAGGTTCAGTGAATTCAGCTAACCGACTGCGTTCAGTGAAGTCTTGCATTCTTAAACTAGCTTAGAAATCAAGATAAGGCTCAGCAACGCTTCAAGCGTGGCTCATCTGTCGCTACAGATGCAAATGTTTCGCCGATTCTTTACGATATCATTGGTTTCAGGATTGCCTATAACTCCGCCTGGAAAACTGATGAAGTTTTTCTAATAAGGAGTAAATACAAATTTTGTCATCGACCAGAAAGACACCAGCATAGGTTTTTAGAGCGGCCTCGAAAGCAGCCCTCGAAGGCTCGTTTACACTTGCAAAAGGCCTAGAATGTTTAGTCCAATGAAGTTTGAGGACTTTAGGCACAGAACGCCTGCTAACTCTCGCCGTCACATATTAGCCGCAATCATCATCCGCATCAGGGTCCTCTCCACCAGCATTGCTTTTAACTACGAAAGTAGTAATTTATCTACACCTTTTGTGGGTTATACAATCTGTCAAAAGTTTCGTTGCCAAAGGCGCTACTAAAAAGAGATCTGATTACCTGTGCAGTCTCTCCGGGTAAGAATCGAATATTTTCGGACCAAAGCATGTATATCATTCCCGATGCGTGACTAAGCAATAACTGAACAGGTTTTAGATTTCTTTGTGATTTCGGAACAAAGCAAGCTTGGCCGAATGAACTTAAGCGCGCCAAAGGAGGCAGCTCTTGCTGACCTGATTTACAAGTGCCCTCAGTCATCTAGAAATAGGTAATCAGAAGAAGAACGAGCACGGAGGAATTCGCATCGATGTCCAGTGTGAGAATTCGCTAATCCAGCGCGAGTTAATTAAAAAAGTCAACTTGTTCAAATTAATGTAAAAACTGTTTTTTTTGTAGCTTTAGACTCCCAGTAAACGTTTTTGAAGAACCTGTTATGTGGAAGACTAATGCAATCAAATCATTTGGCCATGCAATTGGAGTTGGCAACAATTGGTTTAAACACAGTTTTAAGAAGGTCTACTTTCGAATTATTTTCTGAGTGTTACTTGTGACTTACTTTCAAAGGAGTGTTTTAATGTTATATTTACGATCTCAAAGAATTGTACTCGTAAGGTGAGTATAATTATTATACACGGCGTACATATTTTGACTTGGGTGGAAGGGAAAAATAGGCTGACGTTTAAGGTGAAAGTGAACATCATGAGTAAAAATGTTAAGTTATACAGTGTTACTCAAATCGCAGACTGCATACATTTTAAATTTTTTGCGCGCAGTTGCGGCAGCCATACTACAATTTTTATTTTTTATAATATCTGTCGGAATTACAAAAAAAAAAACACCAATATATAATGCTTGGATTTCTAAGATTAAAATCAAACGTTTCGATACTTTTTTTTTTAATTTGTAATGAGTTGTCTCGACAATTACATCTTCTGAAAACTCAATTAAGTTCATTAAGTCCACTATAAAAACGCTATACTGAAAAAATTAAAAAGAGAAAAGTGCAAAGTCTTTAGATTCAGTTAGAGTTGAATAAATTGCAATTACTTACAAAATAAGCTTTACGAAACTGGGAAAAAGAAATACTGCTGCTGTAGTGAAGCAACTGTCAATGAGTTCAACAAAAGGAGGTTTGCTTGTAATTTTATAATCTTTCGAGAGTTTGAAACAATTCCTGCTACTACAATATCTATCTCTGCGGATGAAACGTTATTGTAGTTATGATTACTGATTCAAAGTTATCAAAACATCAGTAAGAAATTGTACGTCAAAAAATAAACAAAACTCTATTTACTGCCCTCCTATGATATAATTAACGAGGCTAAAAAAAATTATCTTTCCCAGAAAATTTTGACTGAGTGATCTGCAGCACTTAGTTGATCACAGTGTAGAGCGTCTATGCTTGGCTCAAAAAGTGGTATTTAGTTCTACTGCAAAGGAAACAACAGACTCAATACAATGAGAAGTAGATTCAGGTCAAGAATAAATCACTTGTTGAGATACATGATGACGACCATATCCTAGTAGAATTCATTTTTTCACTCACAATGATAGACGGCCAAATATGCACTGCCTTATCGTCGTCGGTCACCTTTTCATCACAAGCGTGTTACATTTGTGCTACAAAGCCATCCGAAATGAATAAAACGACCATTATTTCCAGCAAATCTGCAAATCAAGAGTGAAGGGCTCTTGGATTAGATTCATGGAGTGTATACTTCACATCGCATCTAGACTTATTATGAAGGTTTGGCAAGTTGGCAAGTTAGAAACCGAAAGAGTGCTTTCGATACCTATGCAACAGAAACAAGGGAACTGTATTTAAAAATTTACGGATGGTATTATATGCCAGTAAGCGTTCACAAGGTCTTGTTTCATTGGAAAGAAATAGTTGCTACTTGTATTCTTGCAATGGGTCAAATTTCGGAAGAATCGCAGAAGGCTAGGAATAAAGACAAGAGAAGGTATAGTGGGCTTTTCAACAAAAAAACCTTGCGGGTGGAAACGGTAACAGACTTTTTATATCCTCAGACTCATTTTGAGCAAATCGGAGATTCTATCCAAAAAGTGAAAAGAGTCCTGCGACTTTTAGATATAGCAACCTAAATAAAACAAGTACTATGAAGGTTGTTTTCTCTAAAAATATGTACAGTTAAGTAAATATTTTTAATTAAAATGAATTCCTTATTTAATTTAAGTAAACAAATTAGAAAAAAAATTAACAAAAACTTTAATTTGACAGCACTATGAATCACATCTCGCTAAATGACTGAATTCTCACACTGTGATGGTCCCAATGGTAACGTCCACAGTCAGACCAACGGAAGCCCTATTTGAGATACTCCGAACTATTCGGTAAAGTGCTCAAAAGAGGAAGATCAGCCAGGCTGGAACCATTCATAATCTCTGATGGTATCTATACTGAGTCGAAAGCAGAGACCCTCCGTCCCATGATTGATGATCACTTCCCAGGTAACCTAATCGGTACCAGCTAACAACCAGCTCCTAGTAACGAAACTGATAGTGAGCTGAATAACACAACCCGCCATAGCCGGTATATCTCATCGGTTCTGTTGGCAGATGACGCCATTAAACATAATATTGCTTCCTTTGATGGCTTAAAGTCGCCTGGAACCGATGGCATATACCCAGTTATGTTACAAAAAAGTATTGATCAGCTGCTGATAACCCTGAAGAGAATCTTCACTGCTAGCCTGGCACTGGCATACATACCCGAACCCTGGCGAACGTCTGGCTTCCTCCATGTTGAAAACCATCGAAAGAATTTTCAAGATTCATGTGCGCAAAACAATCTTGCCAATGCATCCTCTGTCTGCGATGCAACACGCCTCCTAACACGGAACATCCTGCGAGGGTGCGCTTAAGAATCTGGTAGGCAGAATTGAAGGCGCACTCGACAAGAAGGAATGCGCCTTTGGCATTTTCATCGACATTGAGGGTGTTTTCAACAACGCAAATTTTAACAGCATGTGTAACTTGGCGACACAACAAGGCGTAGATGAATCACTAGTTTTGTGGATAAAAGCCATGCTTGTGAATAGGACGTTAACTGCTTTTACTGGATGTGGCCAATATGTGGTGGCGTAGGTAAATAGCGGTTTCCCGCAAGGCAGAGTTTTGTCTCCACTGTTATTGTGCATCTTAGTCGACTCAATGCTCAACGCGCTCAATATTTCTGACGTTTATGCATAAGCATACGCGGACGATGCTGCTGAACTGTCTGTTGGATCCTGTCTAGCGAATGTCTGCTCCAAAGCACAGGCAGCCCTATACGTGATCGACGATCGGTGCTCCAGTAATGAGCTTTCAAAACTGAGGTTGTTCTCTTTACGAGAATGAGGTAGCCGTCTGGTCTAAACCCAGTGCCAATTCTCCAAAGAAGTTTTGTATTTGGGTGTCATCCTGGATAATAAACTTCTGTATATAATACAATGCCCCTAATTCTGACAGTACAAAGGAGCTATCGGCAAGACATGTTGCCTGTTACCGAGAAGTGCCCTCTAGATCTACATGGCCAATAATATCCTATGCATCGTTTGTCTAGTGGAATAAGCTCTCACGAAAATACGTGATTTTACCAGAGTCCAAACAACGGTCTGTCTCGAATGCATGGGAGCTTAATTGACTCCGCTCTAGGCGCATTGACGAATCATGGGCCTCGCGGGCTTCATGATTTTCCATTTAAAAAGAAATGTTCTGATACAATACACACTCGAGCTTTGATGACTTTGATTGTCTTATGACTCTGGTCTTATCGACATGCCGTCTGATGATACCTGACACATGAACTCCTGTCGCGGAAAAAATACCAGGAGTCTGCAGAGTGAATGGCTAATAATCTCAATGTAGTTTTTCCGATCCACACAAAAGAAGACTCCCTCAACCGCGCCAATCATTGAGGTATAAGTCGCGGCAACATTGCATATGAGAACTTATCTGCCATAGTGTGTGAATATCTGAAACCCTTCGTCAACAACCAGATTAGCCCCTATTAGTGTTCTTGTTCAGACAAGAAAAGTCCACAACCGACCAAATCTTCACACTCCGGCAGGTCCTTGAAAAAACTCATGAAGTCCAAACCGATACCCATTATCTTTTCATCGATTTTACGGAAGCATATGGCAGCATATAAAGACACAAACCACATTTATAGGGACATACGTAGTTTTGGCATATCTACCAAACTCGTCCAAGACGGATGTCGATTGATACGCTCACTGCTCCGTCAGGGTCGCTACGTCTTAAGCAAGACCTTTGATATCAAAATAGGTTTTAGAGAAGGTGACACGCAGTCAAGTGACTTCGTTATTACGATACTTGAAAGAATTGTACGGAAATCATAAGCCAGAACCGAAACCACAATTCTTTATCGTCTATGCAACTACTCGTATAAGGGTATGATGAAGGTATTGTCATAATTGTCAGAACTCAGCGGGCTGTCACCGGTGCGTTCGTTTATATTTAATCGGTAAATGAAGCCAAAACCAGGTATATGTTGTTAACAAGAGTGAACACACAACATCGGCGAGTTGGGCAGAATATTAGTCAGAATATCAGTCGACGGCTATAACTTTAAAGTAGTAAGGGGCTTTGTCTTCCTCAGCTGTGTCATCAATTCTGCCAACAACACCTCAGTAGAAATAAAAAGCATATTCGAAATTTTGTCGAAAGCATTGCTGAAATAAGTAGCGATTAGATCAACTTCTGTACCATCTTCTAGAGCGCGCAGAGTACTTGGTAAGAGCGTTGAGAAGTTCTGACTAGTAATTTACACCTCTTTTTAAAATGGCAGGAAAACCGTCTCGACCCGTAGAGTATGCATCCGCAAGTTTTTTTTTTAATATTTTCCTTATTTTTTTTTTTATAATTTACGCGCGCCTAAGGGGTTAGATACCCTTTTACTGCTGCAAGGGGAGAAAGGAAAATTGTTTTGTAGTGGTTTGAAACTCAGGTGTATTTGGTATCGATATTAGCTCTCCAGGGGTGGGAGTCCGAATAGGACGGAGAGTTTTTTCTTCACTCAGAGTGATTTGAAGTTATAATTCGCACTAGTCTTTTGTGGTTGAAACTCTACAACAGCCAAATCTACGTGTCAGTGTTATGCCTTCACACGCAGAATTTTTCTATCTGAGTTCCAATTACTCAAATGAAAAACTGATTTGACATGGGCAGGATTCGAACCTTGGACCCTCAGAGTGAGAAGCGATTGCTAGTACCACTACACCACGCCCACCCTTCTCTAATTCTGGAGTTATGCCAACTGAAATCAGTGATGTTTGTGGACAACTGCTAAAGTAGGAGAAGTAAAGCTGATTGAAGTATAGTGATTTTAACTTGTCAAGCAAGGTGTAAGCAAGGATGTAGTTATGAAAATTTCCATCGAAACTTGATGTCAGATAAGTGTGTTACGATTTGCTTCTCTTATTACGGATTGGGCGTAATTGTTTGTTGTTTTTTTCAGTTTTAAATGCATTTTATTTTCTTAATACTAACTCTTACATTCTAACAGAAAATGCTTAAATGCTAGCTTACAATTACTTAACAATCTTATACTAACTTACTGGCCCCACACAGGCACTCTAGGTTAGGTTAGGTTAGGTAAGAGTGGCTGTTGGAAATACCAACCCACTTAGGCCTATTGGCCCATTGTGATGCCACGTGGATCTGTGATCTTCTTACTACTGGAACCAGTTTGAGCTTTTAATAAAGCGTAGGAGACTGTTAACGTCTATTTTTTCTAGATCGTTTAGGTCGTTGTAGAAGAAAGCTCCTAGGTGAAGCTTCCTTCTCTGAGAGAGAGCTGGGCATGTGCAGAGTAAGTGGGGGATTGTCTCCTCCTCTTCCTCGTCCATGCAGCTTCTACAGAAATCGTTAGTAAAAGCGCCAAGCCTTCTTGCGTGCTTGCCTATGAGGCAGTGTCCGGTAATGACACCTATTATGGCGCTGAGATGTTTCCTATCTAAAAGGATCAGACACTTAGATCGACTCAGATCCAGCCTTGGCCAGATCTGTTTGGTTGCTAGACATGTTTGTCCAGCAGTCCATCTAAGGTCCGTTCTTTTATTGGCATCTAGCTTTAATGTTAGTTTGCACGTAGCGATTGGTATACCTATACTACCTTTGTCCGGTAGGATAGGTAGAGTGGTTCCAATTTTGGCGAGTTCATCGGCTCTGCAGTTCCCTGGAATGTCTCTGTGGCCCGGCACCCAACAGAGGTGAATGTTGAACTGCTCTGCCATCTCCATGAGAGATGATCGGCATTCAAGGGCAGTTTTAGAACACAATGAGACCGAGTCCAGGGATTTGATGGCGGCCTGACTATCCGAAAATATGCGGATATCCTTTGCAGATATCACGTTTTTCTTCAGCCAGGACAGAGCTTCTTTAATCGCCAAAATTTCCGCCTGGAACACGCTACAGTGATTTGGAAGGCGGAAAGAGAGGCTTATATTTAGCTTATCTGAGAAAACACCGCCACCAACTCCGCTGTCGGTTTTAGATCCATCTGTGTAGAGATGGATTGACTTGTCCTCCATGAAAGCATCCTCCTCCCAGAATGATCTAGAGGGGAAGCTTACATGGAAGTTTTTGTCAAACCAAAGTTCAGGTATGGTGTAATCGGTGTTCTCTGTGAGGATTCCTAATGTATTAAGAATGTTGGCGTGGCCAAATGAATTATTTGTCCACTGTTTAGTCGCTTTAAGGCGAATAGCTGCAGTCGCAGCTACTTGCTTGCTAAAAATGTCGAGGGGTGTCAAGTGAAGCAGAATATCTAATGCCGCAGAGGGGGTAGACCGCAAAGCTCCGCTTGTGCATAGACATGCTGTTCTTTGGACTCTGCTTAATTTAATGCGGTTGACTGCATTTTCCAAGGCCGTCCACCAGACAACCACCCCGTAAGTAAGTATCGGTCTTATGACCGAGATGTATAGCCAGTGGGTTATGCGAGGTTGAAGGCCCCATTTGTTCCCAATGGCTTTCTTGCAAGAGAATAAAGCTATTGTAGCTTTATTGACTCTTTCTTGAATGTTAGGTTTCCAGTTTAGTTTCCTGTCAAAAATGAGACCCAGATATTTTGCTGTATCGGAGAAAGCCAAACTGGTACCGTTTATTGAAGGAGGGTCTATGATTGGAATTTTATATTTCCTAGAAAAGAGGACAAGATCAGTTTTATGGGGGTTTATTCCCAATCCACAGCGATCTGCCCAGCAGGTTAATCTGTTAAGATTTACTTGGAGGAGTTCTTTAATGGTATTTAGATGTTTTCCTGAGACGGCTATGGCAACGTCATCCGCATAGGCAATCACTCTGCTACCACCCGCTTCCAGGTATATCAGTAGTTCGTTAACCACTAAGTTCCAGAGAAGGGGGGAGAGGACACCGCCTTGCGGCGTACCCCTACTGACATATCTTTTAGCAGAAGTCTCACCCAGTTTGGAGTTGATTATCCTGCTTTTTAGCATTAGACCGATCAACTCCCCAAGTGAGCCGTCTACCTGCAGAGTTGACAGCGCAGTCGTGATTGCGGATGTGTTGACGTTGTTAAAGGCGCCCTCTATGTCTAGGAAAGCAACCATTGTGTACTCCTTATATCGTAGGGATCGTTCGATGTGGCTAGTCAGAGAGTGCAAAGCCGTTTCCACCGACTTCCCTTTACAGTAGGCATGTTGAGCCGCAGACAGAAGTCTTGGATCAACTTTAGCTCGAATATGGATATCAATCAGTCGTTCTAAAGTTTTCAGAAGGAATGATGATAGACTTATAGGTCTGAGGTCCTTTGGGACCACATGAGAACATTTTCCAGCTTTGGGAATGAATACTACATTGACTTCTCTCCATAACAGTGGAATGTGGATAAGTTCTACACAGCTCCTCATAATATTTTCCAACACTGGTAGAATAATATCTGAGGATCTCTGTAGCTCGGCAGGTATAATACCGTCCGGACCAGCAGACTTGTATGGTTTGAAGCTATGCAGCGCCCAGAGCAGTTTGTCTCTCGTAATCAGACTATGAATTTTGGTCACGGTTGCAGTAGGCTTGTTCGGGCTGCTACTGGCCGCGAGATGGGAGCTACCTGGAAAGTGGGTGTCCAGAAGCAGGTTGAGTGATTCATCACTTGAGGTTGTCCAAGAGCCATCGGTTTTTTTCAAACAGCTGGGCATCATAGGATTTGTGGAGAGGATTTTTCTTAGCCGCGAAGCCTCAGAGGTTTCTGTAATTTTGTCACAGAATGACCTCCAGGATTGTCGCTTTGCCTTCCTCAGTTCTTTTTTGTATAATTTGAGGGATTCTTTATATGAGTCCCAGTCGGTCACTTTTCTTGTGCTTTTTGCTGCGTTGAAAAGTTTTCTGCATGTGTTTCTGAGCAGTCCTAGTGCCGATGTCCACCAGTGTGGCTTTTTCTTGCCTCTTGGTTGAATAAGAGGGCAGGAAGCGGCCATAGCCTTATTGAGAGTCAGAGTAAATTCCCTGACTTTCATGTCGAGCTCATTGGTGTCACGCGGGGGACTTGATAGTTTGGAGGATATCGTTTCCGATAGGATTCCTCTATATTTTGTCCAATCAGTTTTCCGGTAGTTGGCTGGGGGGAGCATCACTCAGACTGAATTGGATGTATCTATGGTCTGAAAAGGAGTGTTCAGACGATACCATCCAGTTTGTTAGCCTTTGGGTGATGCTGTCGGAGACAAGAGTAATATCTAATACTTCTTGTCGGTTTTTTGTTATGAAAGTGGGCTCATTGCCAATATTGCAAATTAAGAGGTTAGTACTTAAAATATAGTCTAAAAGTGACTCACCTCTATCATTGATGTCGGTACTGCCCCATACCGTATGATGTGCGTTAGCGTCACATCCGATTATGAGGCCAGTTTTTTGCCTTCCCGCTTCCAGTACCACCCTTTCTAGGTTATCACCAGGGAGAGGGCCCACTTGGTCGTGGCCAAGGTAAGCCGATGCCAGCCAGTAAGAGCCTTTGGCAGTCTCTAATCTGGCAACGGTTAGGTCGGGGTCACTGAGGTTGGGAAGTAGAAATACATTAAGGCTACGTTTCACTAATATACAAGTCCTAATCTTACCTTTGTCTCTTGTATAGAGCGGAACGTATAAGGGTGTCCTAAGTCCACGAACCACGCCTTCTGCAATCCATGGTTCCTGGATTAGAATTATGTCTTCTGCGCTTTTGGAAAGACGCAGAATGAGTGCGGCCGAAGCCTTTTTTGAGTGGTGGAGATTAATCTGGAGAAACCGTATCATTGCTACAGTCTTCCAGAGTCGCCTCCACCACGGTGTTGTTGAGGTCCTCCGATTCTGAAGATGTGCCCAAGAGCTCATCTTCTATCTCTGATCGTGTAGAACCTCTAATTGTTTCGCCATCGGTTTCCACTTCCGACAATGTGTCAGAAGAGGAGACCGACGGCTTGGTAGTCACCTCGGACAGATTGGAGTCGTCGCTATCCAATTCTGGAAAGGATATCGACGCTCCAAGATCCAAGGTTGTGATATCGGGTGTTAAAGGAGGAGGAGGTTGCTTATCAGCATCCAGCTCATCCTTTTTGTACACCCTTAAGTGAATTGACTCGAATCCGAACCGAATCATGCCTTTCGTCTGCGCCAGAGGATTAAGGGATTCCTTATTGATCACAATTAACGCGCATCTATAAGAACCCCTTAGTTCCTCCAGTTTCGCGACTTTCCAGTCATGAGTCGGAAGAGTCGGGTTGCTGAGCCGGATGATTTCCAGGATACTTCCTGGAGAGGAGGGTTCGGCTGGAATCCAGGTACGAGTTCGAGGTCTACTAGGAATGTCTTCCTTAGATACGACCTCGAGTTTTGCACCTGGCCAAACCTCTCCTAAACCATCGATGGCCTTGGTGAAGAGATCGAGAGATCTCTGGTTGGAGCAAGCGATGAGCTTGACATGGCCTTGGTGCCAGCCAGCGTCGCTTGTGATAGGAGGTGGTCCTGGGTTCTCCCGCATGATGGCCAAGAAGTTGCTCGAGAGCTTCAACTTGACCAATTGCCACCGTTCCGGTGTGATGGAACCGTCGGTATCGCTTCTGTCGATCACCGCGATCACCAATGCGTCCTTTAGGACTTCATTATAAGACCTCAGAGATCTGCTGTTGGATGGCCCAGGGGTTGTGGAACTGTGTGTTTTGGGCCTCTTGGAAACCGGTACGGTTTCCTCCAACGATCTCTGACGCTTAGAGGAGTCTTTTGACGTTTTGTGAGCAGTGGAAGCAGTGGGAAATCCGTCTTTTAGGACGTTTTTAGCCCACTCAACCTTGCTCTTTATTTCCGCACTTCTCTCCACCTCCGGAATGGATCCGAAGGTTTTGATGATGCGTGAAGCATTTCGGCGTCTTATGTAGAGCGCCTTAGATGGAGCTTGCCGATGCGGCTGAGCTCCAGATTCCTCTTTGGGGGGAGGAGTTTTGGTAGCAGCAACAAGTCCGTGGCCTGCCACAAACTTGCTGCTGCTGGGGGCGGGGGAAGTGATAGGACCATGGCTTGCCACAGTCTTTACACTCCCCGAAGGAGTTTTGGTAGCAGCGACAAGTCCGTGGCCTGCCACAAACTTGCTGCTGCTAGGGGCGGAGGAAGTGATAGGACCATGGCTTGCCACAGTCTTTACACTCCCCGAAGGAGTTTTGGTAGCTGCGACAAGTCCGTGGCCTGCCACAAACTTGCTGCTGCTAGGGGTGGAGGAGGTGATAGGACCATGGCTTGCCACAGTCTTAACACTTCCTGAATTCTTATTATTAGGCTTATTCCTTTTGCCTTTAGAGGATGGCGCACCATGGCCTGCCACAGTTTTGCCTCCTCTCGGCAATGCAGGAGCCTTGCCGGTAGTCGGTGTAGTCACCGTTCCACCGCCCGGTAATAAAGGAGTACCGGCCTCGGTTTTTGTTTTATGGTTATTATCCATTGATAGTCCCACGAGTAGCGGAGAAAGGGTTGTCCATCTGTACAGAGATCCGCCATATACAGATAAGGCTAGCTAATCCGGAGGTCGCCAGGTATCCGGATACTCCGTTTGCGACTGAGCTATTTTTGGAGATACTGGGCCCTCAGCCAGGTTGATCTTCGGCACGGGTCGTATGACACCTTGATCCAGCCCAGGGGAATGATGGAGTAATTTGGGAGTTGGGGAGGGGGGGGGGGGGAGCATCCTTTGGTTTCAGGACTCGTCTGGAGAATTTCTTCTCGAGATTCATTGACCCTACTCAGCCTCTACAACTCGACAAGTTCGATGCTCGCGGTAGAAGACAGGCACTCTAAGCTAATCTAAATTCTTATATCTATGTCTTTCGACTTCATTTACATTTGATTTATAAAGGTTTATTTTGTGTACTTAGGGCTAAGAAAAAAATTGATAACAAAAAACTTAGCATATGGATGTAATTTTTTATTTTTTATAAAAACTTAATATCTAACTTAAAATAAACCTTAGCCTACCTAAACATAAACTACATAAACACACATAGACATTATACACGATCATATACATATATCAGTATACACCTTTGTATACACTGATATATGTATATGTTTCTTAAATGCTAACCTAAACCTATGTAAGCTAGCCATCGCTATTTACAAAACAAATACATTGGTCAGCCCTACCTCATTATTGAGGCTGGTCCGTAATTGACGGAATCGACGACAAACATCTTCTCCATCATTCAACCACCAGAAATGCTGGTGCTGCCGAACGACATCCCTCTTATCGCGATTCCCCACCGCCCTACTGAACCTGAGGCGATCCACACTGCCGTGTGCGACGTCTCTGCCGTAGTTGAGTCGCCTGTCCCCAGCTGTCCGAGCGACATGGAAGATTAACGTCACCGCTGATCTATCCTGGATCAACCCTATCTGATCAAGGTAGAGGAATGCTTCCGGTGGAACGAAGCCGTCAAAGCGCACACTCTCGTGGTAAAGGTAACTGGGGTAGTAAGCCCCAGATATCAGGTTATTCGTCGAGGTCATTGCTCTTGCAATGTGCCTTCGAGTCAGCTTAATTACGAAGTTGTCCACTCGTATTAGGTTCGCCCTGTTATAAAGGACCTCATTAGGATAAAATTTCTTGTACTCCGATTCTGGTGTTCTGTACAAGCGAAGACAAGCCCTAAGGCAAGCCCTCTCAAACACCCGAATCTTTTCCATTAAGCTTGCTCGTACATTGAACCACACGGGACAACCAAATACCAGCATGGGCCTGATAAGGGCCATGTAGCAGATTACCTTTACCCTCGCATCGAGTTGGCTGCTATAAAACAGTCTCTTTGTAAGGGCAAAATCACCTTTAGCTCTGGCCAGAGCAGCATCTACATTTTTGCCAAAATACAGAAACTGATCTAGCCAGATTCCAAGGTATCTGACTACATTTCGACAGGCAAGAGGCTGTCCATGTTGTCCAATAATCGAGAACTTTCTCCAATTTTTTTCTGGTATCCCTAGAGGCTCTAGACAACGGCGTCCTAAAGAGAATGGTTTCCGACTTCTGAAAGTTGATTTTCAACTTCCAGTCATCGCAAATCGTCTTATCTTATCGAAGTCACGCTGCAAGAGAGTATTAATGACCTCGATTTTTGAACCTGTTCTGTACGCTACCACATCGTCTGCGTACGCAATAGTATAGGGAAGTGAACCTATCAAGTCGGTTGTATAAATGTTAAATAGGATCGGCGAATTGACCGCGCCTTGCTGAAGACCATTTTTAATTTGAAATATTCCAACAGAAGTCACATCGCCATTTTTCACGATGAACTGTCTGTTGGTTAGCATATTATAGAGAATGTACAAGAGTGGTTTACTGATCCTCAGCCTAGTCAGCTTATAGAAAAGACCCTCTAACCATACGGTGTCGAAGGCCTTCTCCAAGTCAACAAGGCAGGCACCAGTGCACTGTTTCTTGCCTTTGTTCCATTGGATATCAGAAACCAGTTTAGACGCGGCATGTGAGATATCATGTCCCGCCTTAAAACCGAATTGATTATCCGGAACTATATGTTTGTCCTCAACCCACCTAGTCAGAGCTCTATTGCTTACCTTTTCAAAAATCTTACTGATATTCGGAAGGAGACTTATCGACCGGAGATTCGCCGGATTGGATATATCCTTTCCCTTTTTGGGGATAGGTTGAACCACTGCCGTTTTCTAATGCGCTGGATAATGTCCCCACTGATTTCTTAGCCCTGATTGTGTCGAAGATCTCACGGAGTTCTTCCTTCGAAATGAACGGGGGTAAGTCACTCTCTCTGGTCATGACATATGACATGCCATATTTTCGTCGCTGAGTAATTGTTTGTTGTACCAGAGTGGAGATGAACAGGAATTCTTTTAGGTCAAAAATGGAATAGTAAGAAACCTAGCAATGCAGAATACGAAATGGATGGAACCTCGGGGAATTCTTCATTTTGCTTGTATATGTTGTTTCTGACTTTTTGGAATAAAAATTTATATATCTCCGGTGATTTTAAATCTGGATCTTGTTATTGGTCGTATACAGTGAAACCTGCGAAAGTTGGCCAGCTGCGGTGCAAGGATTTTTGGCCAACTTATAAGGGGGTCGGTTTTTTTTCAACACATTTTAATAAAGAACTTCGTATTTAGTCATATTTTGTCTTATGTGTTTATTAAAACCAAATAATTAAAAACAAAAAAAAAATCAATAAAATAGGTTTTCAATACACAATATTTATTTTAACAAAACAAATTCGAACTTACTATATATGTAACATACATATGTATGTACATAAAATGAAACAAAATTATTTTTGAACATATTTATTCAAAGTTGTTTGTTTTAGGAGTTTCGATTTTCCCTTGTTCCTCGATTTTGGTTTTAATGTCCAGAACGTCTAAAATTAGGTCTGGTTGGCTTATAGAGACAAATAAAAGAAGCTGATTAACATTATGAGTACTCGTAGCATCATCTGTGGTAATGGGTTAGCAGTCAGCATCTTCGTATTCGTCTTCTTCAGATTCTCCACTTATGTCGCTTGTACTATTCCGAACTTCTCTTAAAACTTGTCCCATTATTTCAGTTTCGGATTCGGCCACAATCTTGTGTACAGTCAAACCTTCATCTGCTTTTGTAACCTGATCTGGCGGCAACAACTCATATTTGTTTATATTTGTAGGTAAACATGGACCTTCGATGGGGTTTGCATCAACCGGAAATCCAGCGCGATAAAAGCATGATTGTGTTGTTGATGCATCGACATCGTTCCAAATAGAAACAATCTAATACTAATGGAGTCTAATACATTCATCGATTTTGAAAATTCACTTCCTGACCCGCACTCATCGATTTTTGCCAAGAGTGATAGGAGCATTTTGGATCTGAATCGAGTTTTTACATTTTGGATAATACACTGGGCTGATATCAAGGGCTGAATTTCCGATGTAAGGTTTGGCGTCAAATACTTTACGACGACATGCGAATGATCATTTAGAGTAGTATATCTTGTTGCATTATCCACGAGGAGGATGATTCGCCTTTCTTGCAGTTTCATATCTTTATTAAAGGAGCAAAGCCAATTGTTGAAAATTACCGTTGTCATCCAAGATTTTTTTATTGTGTGCCCACGTGTCAATACAATTCTGGACATCAATTTTATTTTGGTGAACAACTCTTGGTTTGGCAGAATTTCCAATATGATTTTTCACTGTGGCACTACAGCAAAACAGAACGCTAAGCCTTTCTTTTGGTATCTTTCCGCCTTTACATTTTGTGCCTTTAGCAACAAGACTTTTTGTTGGAAGCTGGCGGTAAAACATACCAATTTCATCTGCGTTAAACTGGTCTTGCGGTGGAAAGCCATTTAAAAGTTGAGGCAAAAATTTGTTTTTCTCAACCTTCGCTTCCTTTCATCGGATATATTATTCTCTAATGCATCTAAATATTTTTTCTTTTGAGCCTTTATGTCTCCAACAGTTGACTTCGAGATTCCAAGTCGTATTCCCAAAGTCCTTTCTTTTTTTAGCTAACGAAAGCTCAACTATAGCTTTCCTTGATGAATTTTGCATATCCACGTGTTTCTCTTACACTATGTAGATCAATCTTTAAAATGATGTAGATACGTTTTTGTATTTTCGTAATTCTCCACGAAAGTCAGAGCAACACAAAAGACATTCACAAACTGCAGATATAAAGTCATCTACAAGATCAAAGATCCAGAAACAAGATACAATATCCCAACAAGATTTAACACGAACATTACGTTACAGCTATGTCTGTCTGAGCACTTTATTCAGAGCATTTGTACACACACACAACAAATTGCAAAAGCCACAATGGCGACCAGCAGGCGACTATGTGGCTTAGTAGAAGTAGCCAACTTAGAATCGATAATGAGTGTTTAGAGGGAACAATGGCGAAAACTATCTGTCGTATACCTTGTAGTCAGGCAAAATGGTGCACTCAACATACTCGTAGTTGGTGACAAAAAAAGGTACATCCCCCTGCAAATAGACATATCTAAGCCCGGAAGAAACAAAACTGTTAAAGTTGATAATCTGCCTGCTGAAATATTCAAAGCAGAGTATGAGAATCTGGTAAGAATCCTGCATCATATCAGCGACATCCGAAGACATAATTCAACTAAACATCGCTTATAAGTTTCTGTTTGCAATAAATCTACGACAACTACAAAGTCACAGTAGGCAGATAAAAGTAAAATGGTATATTACAGTAGTTCAAGAATGACCTACATATCTAATGTCAACCCTCCAACCTAACCCGAACTAATCTTGATTACCATTGAGGAATTTAATCTTTGAATTGTTCTACGGAATGGAGAGAAAAATCTATTTCGGTCGTTATGTACTATAATACTTTACACAGTCATACATACAAATAAATTTATATGGTGAGACACAATTTCAGTTATTTCGAAAACCCATATCTTTTAGGTTGATACGTGCATTGTTTTTGGCAAACTTAATCTGAATGCCATGTCATTCATTCAGTTACTGGTAAATTATTCTAGTTACAATAGGGTTCTTGTCTCACTTTACTCACAAACCCACACGATTTTAATTGGCTATGGTTGCCGAAGCATATTTCAACATTCACCCGAATTATTCGATTTGAAAAGTATAAAATTTGAACAAGTACCAAAGTGTATTGAAGACATCTAAGGCAATCACCTTCTCTTCCAGATGTGTTCATGTTGAATACATACTCGTAATACTCAATTGACTTTGGCTTTGATCCGATCGATGTTTGCTATCTGAATTTTGTTTTTCTCAAACAAATACAGGTGGCAACTAGTAGTCAAAGAACGGCTTCACGTTCAATTAAATTCAGCATAAAAATTCAAACAAATTATTCACAGAACATCCCGTAGGCCATGTGCGCTTGAGTATTCGTGTATCAACCTAAATCTACAGAAATCGGCAGAAGTCCTAAATAAATATGTTCGTTTCGCGAAAATACAAAAAAATCCTTGAATCAACCCGTCAGGTCGGTCCTTTATCAATCAAATGCAAATTTATACAGCAAAGTACCCTTCACCAGTGCAGATAAATTAATTTACCTCGACGAATAAATTAACGACAACAACTGACATGGCAACAACAGTACACGGCAAACATAAAGTACGAGTACAGGAGAGCACTGAAAACACAGAGAACAGTAAGTTCGAGATAATAAATTATCCTTGGTAATTGTTTTAAGTGATTTTCCACATTGAATTGCGTGCTCTGTGTCCTATCTATGTTCTAGCTGTAGAAACGACAGAAGCAATTGTTCATCTTGTACGTGTAATAGGCACAAACGGATGTTGACCCTTTTCAGGCGACACAACAAAAAAGCCCCAATGTGACATGCAATTAAACACTTCTGTTGGATGTACATATTTATTAAGCTGAATTGGGTTTTTCTGGTCTATATAAGTTAGGGGTGTAGTAAGGGGAAGCTATAAGGGATAAGTAATTTTGGGTGAAGCAATTAAGGCGAC
Source organism: Volucella bombylans (assembly GCA_949129095.1). Classification (NCBI taxonomy): domain Eukaryota; kingdom Metazoa; phylum Arthropoda; class Insecta; order Diptera; family Syrphidae; genus Volucella; species Volucella bombylans. Next base: position 94,649,244 of record OX422142.1, read on the forward strand.
AGATCTGTGATTACGGCACGAACTTAAAGAGATATCCACAATGCACGTACAAATGGGCAAGTTGTTTTCTTCGAATAAACAAGATGTGGTGCTTATGTTAACATTGAAACAATTTTCATCGGGTTGCTTCCCTTAGACTATCCGTTTGTTTTCTGATAGAGTGACTCTGGTTCTCGTACATCGAATGACAGTTTATTGATTTTACTTGTTACTTTCGGTTAACCTTCATTCTAATTTATCGGTGAAGTGAGTTTCAACAACTTTTAGATACGGTTTCCTTCTGATTGGAGAAGCAGCAAACAATTTTCGAGGACACACGTTGGCCTATACACATCAACCTGAAATCGTTCTCTGTCTATTGTTATTATTTTTGTCTAGAAAGAAAATAAAATCAGTCTGGCAGTGAGGAAGCGGGGTAAGCTGAAAGAGTTGTTATCAGTCTGTTTGGTACTGCCAACGATGTTCAACGCATCACCACAAAATCACTTAACAGATAATAAGCATTTCTTGGATATATTAATGGAATTGAAGCGTTTTATGAAGACACAAGCATCGGTACTCAAGCCTCTGCCAATTAACATTTACGCTCATCTCTATGTGGTGAAGCCTGGACACAAGCACCTTTGTGGCCGAACAAATCGTGGGTATCATTTTAGCAGGCAGATATTATCTTAATCCAAGAAGTGTGATGATATTTGCTATTTGAAGTACTAAACGTTGTAAGCTTTCGGCATGTAAGCAAGCCTCATGGAAATCCGTAGTAAAGCCAAATTCGGAAATAAAAGCTCTTATGCGATCATATCCCTACTGGTGATAAGGATGAGAGCATCAAAGACGAATTCAATGACCTCCTACTCGTAGACCGAATATATCATCAGTTATGGAACCTAAGTTATGGTAGAAGATCTTAACACAAGGTAAGGAAAGGGAACTCTGTTTGAACGGGGGTCATCGGCCAACATAGCCTGTTATGCAGGCACATTCAACTATGCATTCAGGTTGGGCCGTAGGTCAATTGGTACTGTACTGGCTTGCCAATTGGGCTGTTCGGCGTTCAATCTCAACCGCACCCGAAAGACATTCTTCTTTTTACATCGATCCGCATCGTTACCTTGTTGAAGCCATGGCGCAAGTGGTAGTGTATTGGCTTCCAAATCGAACGGTTCGGGGTTCAATAACGTTCTATATTCCAGGAAACAAAAATCACGTAAGATGGGTGGCTGCCTAGAATACAACAAGTGCAATTATACTACTAACTTAGTCCCTCCATTAACTGTTATATGCCACCCGTAGAGCGAAATAACCGCTGAGTCCAAAAACATTTCTTTTTGTGTCTGTCTTATTTTCCTAAAAACTTAACACGTGCTCAGTATAGCCATATCCACTTGAGTGTTAAGTTCTTAAAAAAAAAAACAAGTATGCCAGGGTATGAATAAAGACATCACAGGCACAACTTAGTCAGTAAGACCACAAACGTTCGAAAGCTGCTATCATAAGAGCCCACTAGCTTTCCTAAATTCCAAAACAGCGCTGCTGCAAATAAATCTCTGGTGATGATGGATTTAGGGAGTTTCATGCAGCCAAACAAAAAGCATATAAAGCTGCAGTGCATCAAAGGCCGAAATCAGTTCGCCAGCCTTTCTAGCAGAAACGAAGTAAACAGCACAGGCTTCTAGAAAAGAAAGAACACGAAAATCGCACGATACTGGAAATCAGAACATGTAACTGCAGAAATGATGTCCGACAACTGACGCTGGACATGGATAAATAGTGGTAGAGTCATGGTAGAAAGGACTACTACTGTTACTCTGCACTAAGACGACAGAATATTCCGTCTCCCTATCCTAGACGAAAATAAAGTACATATAGCAATACTGAACCTAAAGCCTATCAAAGCTGCCGGTACACACGAACTTCATGCAGAGGTATATAAAGCAGCTATGAATAACCTGGCTGGGAAATTCCACCATCCATCAAATATGCACACCTTGGCAGTATGTGGATTTCATTAACGAGAAATATCAAATATCATTTGTCAGTTATAACTTCGAAGGTTAAGGACTTCGTCTCCCTTGTCAACGCATTTACAATCAGCAATGATGTAAGCACAGAAATCAACCATATAATTACCTTTGCAATTGCTTTTTCTTTGCACTCAGGAAATTTTGCCACGACATTGACATCCAGTTAAGCGCCTACAGATCAGATGTTTAAGACTGCTCTAGGCCATGTTGAGTGACTGGCGTCCAGCCAAAGAGACTTTGAGCCTAACCCAGAGGGACGCCGGATCAGAGGACAACCGTATCTAAGGTGCGCACGTATGTGGAAAGAGACATCAACCGACTTAGAAGGCGGTACTGAAGGCAACTGGCGAGAGATCGTACAAGATGGAAAGGCTTGTTTTTTTAACATCCAGGTTCACCTCGGACTATAGCTCCACTCATATAAGAAAAAACGTAATTCAGAGCCGTTTTGGAGATAGGCTTAAAAAATTGTAGTGTGTGAGGATACGGTGTGCTGTTTTTCTCCTTACAAGTATATGTGCCTTAAATTAATAGTATTAGAAACTTTTTTAATGTCTAAGATAAATCTGTCGTACTCCAATAGATGAAGCAAAACAATGTGCCTATGATTGTATCATGTTAGTCAAAAACTATTTTGCTGCAGAGTTTGCTAAGTTTTCCGTCCGTAGACTACTATGCAAGAAGCTTTGAATTCAAAATTCGGTTAATACCAAAAACAAGAGAAATGTATCAACTTTTCTACAATTTTTTATTGTAAATCAGCAAGTACAAAAATATAGTAGAACTTTTTAAGAAACCAGATATTACTAAATTAAAACTAAGCAAAACAAGAAAAAAGAGCAAAATCTTAAAAAATTGGTCGCTACGTAGCTCTTTCCAAAAGTGGCGCATGGCCATCAAGCAATGGCTGTTTTCAGCCGACTCCCCAAACAACAATCAGCTTTCATCGTTAAGGGCTAACTGCCAGTTGAACTGTTGGATTTTTTTTCGTTTTAAATTATTTTTTTTTAGAAAAAGCATGCGTTTGCAGTTACTCAAAGCAGTCAGACTTGTTTTTCTTGTTCCCCCTATTCACCTGTTTATTTTCCGGTTCTTAACCCCAGTGCTTGAATTCTTTAATTTTTTTTGTGCAATTTTTTCAGTGCAAAGCCCCAAACTATATAAAATTGCAACCAAGCAATACAAAAAAAAAATAAGTAAAAAAAAAACAATAATTCGACTTAATATTTATATCCTCACTGACCTACACAACTAATTTAAACATGTCTTGCGGAATTGCCAATTGTGTAATTGATGACTGCAATGATGACTGGGTAGCTTGCAAGGGCATCTGTGGGAAAGCCTTTCATGCCGTTTGTGTCGGGTTAAACAAAAGAAATACGGTGTTTATCAAGGAATTCTCCGATAACCTAATTTTCTTCTGTGATGAGTGCAAGTGTATCTCGCATGTTCTTTTGACAATAAAATGCCTAAGCGATTCCTATGACTCCTACCAATACGCTTTAGCGAAAAAGATCACGGAAAAAATTTCGGTTATCGAAAGCAGTGTTAAAAGTGTTGAAGAGTTACGAAAAGTGCAAACCTCAGCCGAACTAATAAAATCCAAAGTAAAGCATATAGATAAACAAATCGCTGGTCTAATCGAGTTAGATTGCGGGAGATCCAGAAATGAAGAAACTCCCTTACGTCACCTGGATAAAGTGTTAAGTGACATCAAAGCCATCTGTCCTACGTAAGTTATATACATTGACATTCATTTCCAGTCTTCGTCACGTAGACAACCATCACCTAAACAATCTGATCCTACGGTCGAAGTTCAGTTCAGTTTTTTTTTCAGTTTCTATGCATTTTTAATTATATCACTTAAATTACTCTTACTTGCTTGACAAAAAAACGCTTAAAAATTAGCTTAAATAACTTAAAAATATTTTATAATAGCTTACTGGCCCCATGCGGGCACTCTAACTTAAATCTAATACTTAAACTATGTCTTTCGACGTATCTTACAGTCTAATTTTATATTTATTTTAACATTAATTAATACTAAGACTAAGAAAACATTTTTTAACAAAAAAACTTATGTTAAAGCTTTTATTTTACAATATTTTATTATAAAACTTAAAACTAAAAAAAAACCTACAGACTACCTAAAAATAAATCCTAATCTACTTAACCTACTTATATCTAACACAAACATAGATATACAAAAAAATATATATACGTACTATGTATATACATAATATATAAATACATATACATATACGAGGGGCGTTCAATATATTCTCGGTATCGATATGAAGGAAAACGCGAATTCAATTTAAATTGTTTTTATTTTTCAACATAATCTCCACTAACATCAATGCATTTGTTACATCTTGAGATAAGCTTTTTTAAACCCTCAAAAAAATAAATTTCCTCTTTCTCTGCAAAATACCCATTTATTGCCGACTTGAGTTCTTCATCATCCGAAAATCTTTTTCCACGAAGACATTTTTTCAAATCCGGAAACAGGAAATAATCACTAGGGGCAAGGTCTGGACTCTAGGGTGGGTGTTGGATTTCTTCGAAACCACAATCTCGCGCAGCAGCCTTGGAAACTCGCGCCGTGTGAACAGGAGCGTTGTCATGAAGAAGCAACACACCCGCTGCGAGTTTACCCCGTCTTTTCTTTTTAATTTCCTCCCGCAAATTATGCAAAGTGGAAGCGTAGGATGTGGCGTTGATGGTTTCACCTTTTTTTTGTACTCAATGAGCAAGATTCCCTTTGAGTCCCAAAAAACTGTGGCCATGAGCTTCCCGGCAGACGGAGTGACTTTGAACTTCTTCGGGGGGTCTGTTCCTTTTTTATGTCGCTGCATGGACTCTTGTTTGCTTCCAGGGTCATAGTGGTGGACCCATGTTTCGTCCCCAGTAACAATTCGATCCATAACACCGTCCGCGTTCTCACTACACATCTCCAAAAGCTCTCTACAGCATGCGATTCTCACTTTTTTCTGAGGCGCTGTGAGCATTCGTGGCACCCACCTTGCACTGAACTTTGAAAGGTTAAGATGGTCATGAAGAATGGTGTGAATCGTACCAGTTGAAAGCTTGGTGATCTCTGCCATCATTTTCACCTTTATTCGGGCATCCTCAAGAACAAGTTTTTCGACTTCTTTGATGCGTTCTCCCGTACAAGCAGTAGCCGGGGCGCCGGAGCGGGGGTCGTCTTCAATGCTCTCTCTGCCTCTCTTGACCACTTTTGCACAGTTGATAATGAAGGTGCGGAACCCTGGTAAACAGCCACCATCTCTTCATGAATAGTTTTTTGACTTTTTCCTTGCTTAGTGAGAAATTTAATTACAGCGCGATGCTCTATTTTCACCATCATCGTCTCAGTTGCCATTATGATTCTGTTTAACTAGAGATAAAACGCGAATTAATAATCACATTTATATGAAATTTTACATGAATGCACTAAAATAATAGTATTACTTGAGAAATAAGTCAATTTATATATACAACCACAGCTTCACCCCGATACCGAGAATATGTTGAACGCCCCTCGTATATATATTTTTTTTTTCATTTTTTATTTGTATTTATTTTTGTTGGTTTTTATATATTTTTTTTTCTTAAAGCTAACTTGATTCTACCTAAAACTATGTAAACCGGCCATGGCTGAACAAAATTAGGCTGACCCATTTTGCCTCAGATGAAGCTATCTATTACTGGAGGCATTCGACGACGAAGCATCCTCCCCTTCAACTAGCCACCAAAATTTCTGGTGCTGCCGAGCAACATCCCTTATGACGCGACTCCCTACTGTCCTACTGAACCTGAGACGCTCCGCACTGGCATGTGCGAGGTCTCTGTCCTAGTTGAGTCGCCTGTCCGCAGCTGTACGCTCGAAGTTTTCTTCGACAAAGTGAACGATGTCAGTGATGAACTTACTGCGACTCGATCCCTCGTATGCGATATTGGACATCACATCGCAACAATAAACATCAAAATCGTTGACCCACCAAACTTCCCGCAGCCTTACCAGAATGTTCCCTATAATACATCGCTAATGGCTGAAATAATGGAACCTGAAGTGGATTCACGCTCACCATCACATACAAGTCGTCTGCGGACGGTTCAACCTACTGATTCCTGCGAAGTTTCGTCCAACTTGACAATAAAGAACACATCTATGTCAACTCTTCCAATCGCTGCCCCACGGAAGCTTATCAATCACGTCAACTCAACTTGGACACCTTCGGAATGCAGCGTAGTCTTGATGAGCTTGCTTCGAAGAATCAATTGGTCACTACGCTTCTTATCAAAGGTGATGCTAATTGGATCTCGAATTTCTTCATAAAGAAATATGGCATTATCATTAGCCACTGCAATTTACTTCCAAGATCTCACCACAGAAGTAAGGGCAGCTTCAAGCTCAATATTTAGGCCAAATACGAATGGCTATTCCATAATCCAGCCAGCGACAATTTCAATCTTGGAAAGATGCGTGTCTGCAAATGGTTGGAAAAGAAGCAGGATAAAGTCAAGCAGTCCGCCTTACCTAAACCAGCTAATAGCAAGTAAATCCAATTTGCCAAGACCCCCTCCTCTTCTGAAAATATACCCAGTTCCAATCGGAGCTTTAAAACTAAAATTCTTCCTAATTTTAAGGCTCCCACGCATACTCCAACTCCCTCTATTCCACCCCAAACCAAGCCCCGACGTCTACGTGTCTCTTTTGACTTAACACCTACAACTCAAACTCCCAGTATTCAACCCCTAACACACACGCCTTTCCCTAATAATTTCCCAAATTTCGATCTCAAAACCGGAGCCAAATATCCCAATTTCATTAGTTCCCATGTCATAAATCCTTCATCGTGTGTCTAAAGCCCCTTCAATTACTGCTGCTTCGCCTCCAACATCTTCGTCCACTAGAACCATTCTTGTCCCCCTTCTGCCTCCCGTAGTTAAAATAACTCAACAAACTTTTGACACAACAGAATGTCGCTATGCACTTTCTAGGCTTAGAGAAAAAAAGACGTACGAGAATATATGTTACGTCTACTTTTAGCGTATCTGCATGACAAATCCGACTCAGTTTGCTATGAGGGAAAACGAAAACAAGTGTCATAGTATCCATACAGCAGGAACGTTTTCCTACTAACCTTAAAAATCTGAGGAACTCATATATCAAGTTCCATGAGATTTTCAATATGTCTCCCCTAAAACTTCTCAGACGACCTTGCTGCTTTCGGTAACTATGTGCACTCAAAAAGGATCTCACACCTTCAACGGAGCAGAGCTGACAGCAATAACTAACCTAACGTGCTACCACTGCCAGTGTTCCAATCATCCACTCCCACGCGCTCTCGAAATAGCCTTCCTCTTACCTTCTACTATCAAAACGTAAGAGGACTGCGATCTAAAACCCGTGCTGTCTCGCGCAAGTCTCACGCTCTCCCATTTGGGGTCTACGCTCTGACCGAAACTAATTCCCGATATAATTTAATTCCCGATATAAAGAATCAGGAATTATTCCCCCCTAGTTTCAACGTTTTTCGAGACGACGATCTTACCCGTCCAAAAGATGATTCTATGTGTCGAGGTGTCCTACTGGCCGTCCACAATGACCTAACCTCTTCTCCAATCGCTGCTTTTACTTCTTCTAAGCTTGACTACGTTTCAATAAAGATAACACTCCCCTGCAGGTCCCTGTACGTTATGTACCGGCGCAACCTATCTAATGCTACCAACTCGGTATCGATGCAATTGATCAAATAATTAATTTATCTGATCCTCTCGATGATATCATCGTATTCGGCGATTTCAATCTGCCTCAATTGCACTGGACTCAATCAGAGGATGAATCTTTTTTTACCGCAAACCCTAACTCGAGTAAAGAATGCCTCTTCTTGGATAAGCTTACAGACTCTAGCTTATGCCAAGTTAGCGGAGTCTCCAACTGTATGGGTAGGCAATTAGACCTCATTTTCACCACTAAACTCGTCTGCCTGGCTCTATCCCCTTTCACTATCGACCATTGATAGCTTTCACCCGCCACTTCTTCTTCCTCTTTTCCACCACTCTCCTATCCAGCATTCCTCATCTGCAGCTGTCTCTTCTAACGACTTTCATAAAGCGAATTTCTGCAAAATTAACGCATATCTTAGTAAGCGTTCTTTTAATTTCGCCAATATGTCCCTCAGTGATGCTCTCTCTATCTTCCACAGAGAATTATTGAATTCTATTTCTCTCTACGTCCCCTTTTCGCGCAAAAAAAAACCTTCTACGAGCCCCCCGTGGTATAATCGTAAACTTTGCTCTTTACGTAACAAGAGAAACAAATTATGGGCAGTTTTCCTTCGATCCAATTCCTTTGCAGACTATTCCAACTACCTCGGATTATGAATTCAATTCGCCCAGCTTTATAACGTTCTCTACCAGCGATACCTTGATAGTGCGCAGGCTTATAAACGATCCTAAGTCTTCTACCAATTCGTTAACTACAAAAAAAAATCCGACGGTTTTCCTCCATCCCTCTCATACGAAAATATATCATCCGCATACCATAGCCGACTTTTTTGCTACTTTTTTTAAGCAATCTTTTGCCGATAATTCCTTCTTACCGGATCCGTCTTATTTCAAATACCTGCTTAATTTCCCCATTGGTCCCTCTACTTCTCAAAGTTTTGATCATACAGTGATAGAAAATATATTACAACAACTTAAAGATGAATACTTACCCGGCCCAGATGGCCTTCCATCCATATTTCTTAAAAAGTGTTCCTCAACACTTTCCCACCCCCTTTCATATCTCTTCCAGTTATCGCTCTCTCAAGGTGAATTTCCACGGATATGGAAGTCTTCTTTCATAACACCGATACACAAAAACGGAAAAAAAAGTCCCATAGCTAAACTTTCACATATACCCAAACTCCTCGAAAGCATTTTGTACGAAGCCTTAAGCTTCCAGTACAAATCTCTTATTTCCCTAATCAACACGGCTTTCTGAAAGGTAGATCAACTACCACTAGTCTGATTAAGAGAGACAAACTGCTCTGGGCGCTGCATAGCTTCAAACCATACAAGTCTGCTGGTCCGGACGGTATTATACCTGCCGAGCTACAGAGATCCTCAGATATTATTCTACCAGTGTTGGAAAATATTATGAGGAGCTGTGTAGAACTTATCCACATTCCACTGTTATGGAGAGAAGTCAATGTAGTATTCATTCTCAAAGCTGGAAAATGTTCTCATGTGGTCCCAAAGGACCTCAGACCTATAAGTCTATCATCATTCCTTCTGAAAACTTTAGAACGACTGATTGATATCCATATTCGAGCTTAAGTTGATCCAATACTTCTGTCTGCGGCTCAACATGCCTACTGTAAAGGGAAGTCGGTGGAAACGGCTTTGCACTCTCTGACTAGCCACTGACTGACTACAATATAAGGAGTACACAATGGTTGCTTTCCTAGACATAGAGGGCGCCTTTAACAACGTCAACACATCCGCAATCACGACTGCGCTGTCAACTCTGCAGGTAGACGGCTCACTTGGGGAGTTGATCGGTCTAATGCTAAAAAGCAGGATAATCAACTCCAAACTGGGTGAGACTTCTGCTAAAAGATATGTCAGTAGGGGTACGCCGCAAGGCGGTGTCCTCTCCCCCCTTCTCTGGAACTTAGTGGTTAACGAACTACTGATATACCTGGAAGCGGGTGGTAGCAGAGTGATTGCCTATGCGGATGACGTTGCCATAGCCGTCTCAGGAAAACATTTAAATACCATTAAAGAACTCCTCCAAGTAAATCTTAACAGATTAACCTGCTGGGCAGATCGCTGTGGATTGGGAATAAAGCCCCATAAAACTGATCTTGTCCTCTTTTCTAGGAAATATAAAATTCCAATCATAGACCCTCCTTCAATAAACGGTACCAGTTTAGCTTTCTCCGATACACCAAAATATCTGGGTCTCATTTTTGACAGGAAACTAAACTGGAAACCTAACATTCAAGAAAGAGTCAATAAAGCTACAATAGCTTTATTCTCTTGCAAGAAAGCCATTGGGAACAAATGGGGCCTTCAACCTCGCATAACCCACTGGCTATACATCTCGGTCATAAGACCGATACTTACTTACGGGGTGGTTGTCTGGTGGACGGCCTTGGAAAATGCAGTCAACCGCATTAAATTAAGCAGAGTCCAAAGAACAGCATGTCTATGCACAAGCGGAGCTTTGCGGTCTACCCCCTCTGCGGCATTAGATATTCTGCTTCACTTGACACCCCTCGACATTTTTAGCAAGCAAGTAGCTGCGACTGCAGCTATTCGCCTTAAAGCGACTAAACAGTGGACAAATAATTCATTTGGCCACGCCAACATTCTTAATACATTAGGAATCTTCACAGAGAACACCGATTACACCATACCTGAACTTTGGTTTGACAAAAACTTCCATGTAAGCTTCCCCTCTAGATCATTCTGGGAGGAGGATGCTTTCATGGAGGACAAGTCAATCCATCTCTACACAGATGGATCTAAAACCGACAGCGGAGTTGGTGGCGGTGTTTTCTCAGATAAGCTAAATATAAGCCTCTCTTTCCGCCTTCCAAATCACTGTAGCGTGTTCCAGGCGGAAATTTTGGCGATTAAAGAAGCTCTGTCCTGGCTGAAGAAAAACGTGATATCTGCAAAGGATATCCGCATATTTTCGGATAGTCAGGCCGCCATCAAATCCCTGGACTCGGTCTCATTGTGTTCTAAAACTGCCCTTGAATGCCGATCATCTCTCATGGAGATGGCAGAGCAGTTCAACATTCACCTCTGTTGGGTGCCGGGCCACAGAGACATTCCAGGGAACTGCAGAGCCGATGAACTCGCCAAAATTGGAACCACTCTACCTATCCTACTAGACAAAGGTAGTATAGGTATACCAATCGCTACGTGCAAACTAACACTAAAGCTAGATGCCAACAAAAGAACGGACCTTAGGTGGACTGCTGGACAAACATGTCTAGCGACCAAACAGATCTGGCCAAGGCTGGATCTGAGTCGATCTAAGTATCTGATCCTTTTAGATAGGAAACATCTCAGCGCCATAATAGGTGTCATTACCGGACACTGCCTCATAGGCAAGCACGCAAGAAGGCTTGGCGCTTTTACTAACGATTTCTGTAGAAGCTGCATGGACGAGGAAGAGGAGGAGACAATCCCCCACTTACTCTGCACATGCCCAGCTCTCTCTCAGAGAAGGAAGTTTCACCTAGGAGCTTTCTTCTACAACGACCTAAACGATCTAGAAAAAATAGACGTTAACAGTCTCCTACGCTTTATTAAAAGCTCAAACTGGTTCCAGTAGTAAGAAGATCACAGATCCACGTGGCATCACAATGGGCCAATAGGCCTCAGTGGGTTGGTATTTCCAACAGCCACTCTTACCTAACCTAACCTAACCACTAACCTCGTCGAATTCGTGTCCTCTGTTCTGTCAGCCTTAGAAAGTGGTAAAGAAGTTGACGTTATAACAACTTATTCCAGTAAGGCTTTTGACAAGATATCTCACAAACTAATCATGTTCAAATTGTCCGTCTTGGGCTTTGAACCCATTTTACTAAAATGGATATCTTCTTACCTGGATAATCGCTTTTATAGTGTTCGATTCAGGACTGCCCTATCGGCCCCTTTTTGGCCACTTCAGGTGTTCCTCAAGGAACACTAGGTCCACTCCTCTTCATCATAACTATTAACGACCTTCAAAGATTCATTCAACACTCAACACTTTCCCTCTATGCTGACGATACCAAATTTTTTAAACCCAATTCCTCACAACAAGACTCCAGCCTTCTTCAAATAGATCTAAATAGTTTTTCTACCTGGTGCATCAAGAACTGCTTAGAACTCAATATCTCCAAATGTCAATCGCTTTCTAACGTAAGTGCAAGAAGTTTCCTCAACGAATTTACCATCTCCACGGCCAACCTACACCCCTTGTTGAATCTATCCTCGATTTTGGCATATTATGCGACAGGCAGCTTAATTTCCGCTCTCATATTGATGAGATAATTTCTAAAGCAAACTCATCACTCGACTTCGTTAAAAGATGGTCCAAAGAATTCTGCAACCCGTACGTCTCTTTACAACTATATTTTCTTTTACACTAACCCTCGTAATTTACGTTGCCATCGTCTCTTTTACCACCAATCCATCGCACAACATATGGCTCTAACGAACTCTAACATACGGGAGACCGTATGCTGCGTAAGGTAAACTCCAACATTTCCGTTTTCAATTTTAATCGCATCACTCTCTCCCTCAAATCCGATTTCCTTCACCATCGCTAGCTTTAATTCCTAGATATCGCTAAACCTTAATTTTTCTTTTAGTTTTTAAGTCCTAGTTTTTAAGCTTGTGTTAAGCCAAATAAATGGTGGCGTTAGCCCCCACCAAAATTAAATTAAAAAAATTACATTGACATATCGATGAGACTGCTATGCATTTGTCATCATGTTTTGATGACTACTTCATGTGTATAACAGCCAATTTCCCTTGAGGACGAACCTGACTGCATGTTGAGGTCTTAATTGCTGCTCGTCTTACTTGCCTCTTATGTATTGTACAATAGTATGATTAGCTTTTCTTAAGACAACTTCCTCTCGGTACTCCTTGATCGGCTCTTCTACTTCTTTGAAAAGTAATTTGCTAGAGGTTGGCTTTTTGTCCAGCTTTTCGTAGAATATGATCTTTGTCATCAAATACCGCGTGTGGTTTACCGAGCGGGATACTTCCAACGACACGCAGGTTAATGCATCGATCAGCATAAGTCCGAGTCGGTTATCCTGCACCCGTGCTTTGCTGTGCTCACTAATCTAATCATTTATACAAAGTGTACTTTTTGTTGTAGATATTCGCTTTTCGCTTCAAATGGCTACTTATCTTCGCGGTCATACAAAAACTATTGAATACGAATCCATCCTTCGGTTAAATGCAACTTTGGCATCTTTTTCCTCTTAGTGGTGTCAGCCAGGACGCACCTCAACTCAGAAAACATAGAGACTTCAAGCACATCACGAATCCGTTGTATCTGCTTGTGTCCAAGTTCGGCCATGAGAGAACGGTCCATGCATGTGTAGAAAATACTTCCGGTTGGATTTTGAGGTTGAGGCCTCTACTGATCGGATTCTGTCAGCCTCACAACATAAACATGTGTCGCCTAGCCAAATAGACATGTGTCGTCTCGAACCTACCATTGTTTGAGCACCGAGTTATACTGCAGCCGCTATAAAATTTTCGCAGGCATTTATTGTTTGTTTGAATCACTTCATCAATTCTAACCGCTTTCCCGGAGTGTAAAACAGCTTTTTATAAAATAAAATACATCTTCTCTCTCCATTTACATATTATCATATTTGCGCCAGGTAGATCTTCTTTATAGTTTTAATATTTTAGTGAAATTATCAGATATTTAGTCTTTTTTTTTACAATTTACGCGCGCCTAAGGGGTTAGATACCCTTTTACTGTTGCCTGGGCTCGGGTGGAAAGGTAGAAGGAGGAGAAAGGAAAATTGTTTTGTAGTGGTTTGAAACTCAGGTGTGTTAGGTTTCGATATTCGCTCTCCAGGGGTGGGAGAGTCCGAATAGGACGGAGAGTTTTTTCTTCACTCAGAGTGATTCTAGGTATAATTAACAGTATTTTTTTCTGTGCTTGAAACTCTACAACAGCCAAATCTACGTGTCAGTGTTATGCCTTCACACGCAGAATTTTTCTGTCTGAATTCCAATTACACAAATGAAAAACTGACTTGCCATGGGCAGGATTCGAACCTGGACCCTCCGAGTGAGAAGCGATTGCTAGTACCACTACACCACGGCAACCCCTCGTCTGAAGAGATGTTCTTCTAGGTCTCAGCGAAAACTAGAATCATAGTCTACAGCAGATAGTTGCTGTTGATATTTCAAAGGCATTTGATGAAATTTTCTTTGTCGACATCTATGCATTTGGGACCGATGAATCTTTTCTTTATTGGATTAGAAATTACATTCACAAAATATTGTAGTTGCTGATGTACCCAGGTCTCCGTTCTGTGCACGACTCAGTTTTTAACTCTATTAATGATCTTCTGTCTGCCACTTCGACTTCAGTATATTATTTTACTAACGACAGTACCCTCTACTTTTCATATTCGTTCCCGGACTCGCTTCCCTGATCTTCAGCTGTAAAATTGGGTAATCCGCTTTCATAAAAGTGAAACTTATGCACCCAGCCAATATCCGTGAATGCCACTTACATCAGCGAAACTAAAATACCTTCCTACCTTTGTTGGAACATATTCGGCGTTGTCAAAGTTGCTGCAATATATCTAGGTCTCCCCCTCTGATCTTGTCTCAATATATAAGGCATTTTTCCGCTCAAAAACGGAATAAAGTTCTTAAACCTGTAGGGAAATATTTTAAGGATACCTGTAATCTGTGCCCCCCTTTCAAGTTTCTGTCTATAATCAATTGCTTTTTTGCTCTCCTTTTTAATTTCAGCATAAAGGGCATTTCCTTGAAGAGGTTGTAAGCCTCATATATCATACTTATCTACAAACTGTACAGTTCTTGCATAAGCTAAATTATTTCAGATCAGAAAGAAAACATTCGCAACCCTGATTTGGTTACAGACGAATAGTAGAATATATGCGGGTCCTGTGTTAAATATTCAACGATGCAAAAAATAGGGGAGGAATATGGTATAAGCTGTAGCACATGGAATAGCAGGACAGGCATAGTATCGGGACTTAGAATTTGTACCCTCACAACTGAAAAATAGGGGACAAGCAATATAAAAGCTCATCGTCGAAATACAGGCAAACGAGTTAATATTTTTAAAATTGCGGAACAACAAAAAAAAAACTCACATTGCCGAAATACTCATACTCGTATATATGTATATTGAAGACGAAAAGCGTTCGACAAGGAAACCGACGATTTTGCGGAAGTCGAACCTAACGAAGTAAAAATGAATTAGGGACGTTGGTCCTGCTCATATATTTTCCGAAGTATTGGGATAATGGGAAAATTTGTATTTAAACGCCTCCTCTCTAAAGATTTGATTAAAGTTTTTCATTGAAGTAATAAATTGCATATTCTTTAAACCATAAGCGCATACGTACCTGCATATGAAAAGTGTACTTCTATGAGAGCACAAATATGACAGTGCAGATGAGGCACTCCATGATGCTGGTGCACTTCAAAACAAACTGTCACATAAGGTAGATTTGTCGATTGTGAAGCACATTTGCAAAAGAAAGCCTTTGGAACTATCGAACAATACTCATCGGAGGACCGATATCATTACAAATTTAAGTTGAAAATCAAGGACTTATTTGTTAAGAGCTCGTGTTAGCGATGTTCTGAAGCTGTTAAATCGAAGCCTGTAAATGATTTTTTCTATTTTGCAAATGATTAACTAATAATTTCAGCCACACTTTAGGAGATTAGTGAATTGAAATTAGGTCACTCTCATTGAAGATATGCTCAAAAGCACCCAACGATTACTTATATCTTTATCAAATAGCAATTGCGGAATACGATTACGGAATACGATTGCCACCATTATTGTGTTTCCGGTTACTTGCAACTTAAACATCAATGGGAAGTAAGCTGATTATAATAAGCACTGTTTCTTCTATGATTTTTCTGAAGTTTTTATACAACACACTCTAAGCGCATCGACACCAATCAGCGTTGGTGAGACCTCTTGGTTTAAATTATGTTAGTTTAATGATCTATGGAACATAAGCAAATAAACTTTCGCTAATGAAAAAGGTTTGAGTAATTATTATTTAGCTTTAGAGCCGTAAACATGAGTAAAAAAAGTACATCTGAATTTTGTACAATTATTTGGAGTTTCTGGGGATGCTTAAACATGCCGAAGCTGGCTTCCGGAATTTCGTTTGGGTGACTAGTCCATGAAAGTTGAACGCCGATCAGGAAGACCATCAGATGTTAATGATGGAATGCTTAGCAATATCAAATCCCACATTAACTTTCGTTTATGTGGCCATCAAGCAACATGTTGATCAAAAGGCGTAGATTTGTGTCAAAACTTTCTGTGTTATCGCCATATAAACTGCAAAAAAATGCAATGGACCGAATTTTAATATGTGCCTAAAATCTGTCTCGTCAGAAAATGTAGCCGGGAAATGTAGTGGAAAATGTATAAAAATATTGTAGGTAGAAGATCCGCAATCAACATTAAAATCTACTGTGCATCAGAAAAAGGTAATGCTGTCTTATTGGCAGAATTACAAGGGACTGATGTATTATGAGCCGCTAAAACAAACTGAAATAGTAAATTGTGATCACTCTTGTACTCATCTTGATATTTTGAAGCAGAAAGCGCTTACTGTATATTCTCGGGATATTGTACTATTGGACTACCATCTATTCCTATCTGTACATAACTTTCCAAATGGGCGCATTGTATGATAATTAGTACTATCTTATATGCCGATATTACCACCATGTTCTGTATGGCCAACCCGTACCCCAGGTTCAATTCCTACGCGACCTTGGAATTTTATACGATAGAGAGTTAAACTTCCTTTCGCATATTGATGAGATAATCCTTAAAGCCAATTCATCGCTCAGCTTTGTCAAACGTTGGTTCGAAGAATTGTGCAACCCTTATGTGACAAGGTCACTTTACGTTACCCTTGTCCGGCCTCTTCTTGAATATGCCAGCCAAGTGTGGTCCCCCTTTCAGCGAATTCATATATCCCGAATCGAGAACATTCAACGTCGTTTTCTTCGATTTGCTCTTCGTAGACTACCCTGGAATGGCCCATTTATCTTACCTCCTTATCGTGACCGCCTCAAACTTCTTAACTTGAATACCCTCGAAAAACGCAGGGACGTAGCTGACTTTCTCTTCATTCATCGCCACTACCTTACTTCCTAACTCTTGACTCTTGTTAGCTTTTAAGTCCTAGTTTTTAAGTTAGTTTAAGCTTTCACTAAGCGAAATAAATCGTGGCGTTAGCCCCCAGCAAATTAATTAAATTGTTAATGAGGCCAAGATATTGCTAATACGTTCGCTTTTGGGTGATCGAGTTATTTTTCTTTTATTAAGCTTTGTCACACCCACTGACATTAACATCTTTATTAGCTGCAATACGCTAATTGTATATGGTGCATGGTCATTGCAGTTTCTTCTATGGAATACGTCAGAGCCTTAATATTTAAATTTATTTTACGGATGATCCCTTATTAATAGATGCCGGTAGTTGGGTTTGCGAGCTAGGAAATTGGCAATGCAGATGTGAGGTCTTAGGACGACTATTTCATTAACCTTTTTCCATTACGCCTTAATCCAATTAATAGAAGTTGGGCAAATGACTGTCAAGTTGTTATACACAATAGCGTCAGCATAGGTTCAAAGATGTTAAGTCATTCCCTAATGGACTTTGAAATTTCTGGTTAATCCCGATGTGCATTTAACTTACATTTTAACGTTGTATATATAATAAGTGCATCATACATCTTTATATTGCAATGTGAATTATCTAGTACTCGCTCGTGTATTTTCATAGAATGCGGCATGAGGTATACTGATCGGGATTTTTGCAGTTTTAGTGTTTCCTTTGTGGAGTGTAAGACGAAAGCCCCTTTTCATCCGGTTAAAATAGCTAGATGAGCATCTAATTAGTCATCTTGTTGGTTGGGGGACGCTGACCTCTAACTGGAGAGTGAATAGGTAAATATTATATTCTTAGCAACCCTAGGAAAATACAATTTTTACAAAATGGCTCTGTTCGCTAAGGTAATGGTCTTTTATAAACATAAAATACATGTACATAAACCTCAAGGCATTGTTAGCCAGATTTTTTTCTTCTGTAAGAACAGAACATTCAGAACTAATCCACCGTACGTACTCCTTGTTTGTTCATTAAAACGGAAAGTTTCTAACTTCTTAGAGACATTAGACAGCATTCATTTGTCTGCCGGTAATCTTGGGAGCCATGACTTCTGCACTTATTCTTATATGAGATCCAACTGCCAATGGAATCCATAAATGAGGATGTGCAGACAGTCCTAATGAAGATTTGGGTTCTGAAAAACTCTCCTCTAAGCCTTGCCCAGCAAGTTTGTAGGCGATTTCATATCCCGTGGTCAAATTGGGACTATGGACATAAACAAGACCCTGGGGATCTAGCTTTCAGGCTGCGCCCTGAATGGATTTTCGAACTAGATTTGAAATCGCAATAGATGCAAATGCTTCGCTACCCTCTGTGAACTTAATACTAGAAGAACGGCTTTCTTTAAATTAAAAATTAATGACTAGAAGGCGATTATGGCGATTGCCATTTTTGGATTTTTTTTTTGTATGGAACTACTGTTTTATTTTCGGTTACATAGTGACCTTCGATGTGAAAACATTTTAATAACTAATTGAAAAGTGTCTTATTTTATGATGAAACAAGCTTTGTTCAGTGAGGCTGTTCCGGACTGTTCGGAACAGAAAAGTAAAAGATTTCCTGTTCAGTGAGAAAAATTTCTGCCCGAATCTGTTCTGCTCTGTGTTCAGTGAGGCTGTTCCAATCTGTACGGAACAGAAAATGTTGCACTTACTTTCGAAGTAGAACACAATTGTGAAAAACGTCAAAATCAGCTGTGCTGTACTCTTCTGTTCTCATTTTTCACAAATCTGTGCTGTTCTGTTCTAGTTTTTCCTCACTGAACAAAGTTACAGTTTCGTATTTGTGGTCAGTTTAGTTTGTGTGTTTTTTTTTAAATTCGAAAAGGTTATATGTTCACTCATGACGATACGTACAGAAAGAAAATACGAGTATAATATGTAGATTAACATGTAATGTTTCGATATATGCCAGTCTCCAGTCACAAGAAAAGTTTTTAAATGTATTTTATTGGAAGAAAATTAACTAGGACTTCCAATAGGATTATCTGTTAAACCAGCTGTCAAACTGCGCACGTGTCTTTGACATTTGTGGTTAGTATACTTCGGCAAATTACCATACAAAGACTTACACCCGAATAACGTTTAGAAATCGTGGAAGTTTTTTCCCAAAATTCGCGTCAAACTTATAGAGCAATGGATCGGTTTATATCTACGTATACTCCTATAGATAATATTCATCCAACACGAGTGCATACTGTTCGAATCGAAGAAGCTATCGCCTCTGTAGAGGTGAGTATGACCGAGGACCGAATTTATTAATTCGACGCCGTTCCTAGTAGCTCGGTCTGTTCGTATCGAAAAAGCCATCACCTCTTTAGAGGTGACTATGGCTGAGGACCCAAATTTATCAATTCGACGCCATTCCCAGCTGCTTGGACTCTGCCCATGTGGAAGATTTTGCATGCCGGAGGCATAATTAGTACATTTTTTTCAAATCTGAAGATGGAGCCAATATTACCGACAATGGCGAGCGCTACAGGCAAATGATTCGCGATTTTTTTATTCCATGTATCAATAACAATCATATAAAAGACAAATGATTTCAGCAGAATGGCGCAGCATGTCATACTGCGGGTCAAACCATGACTTTATTGGAACAAACAAGAAATTGACTTTTCTTGGTGATGTGGTTTCACACCTTCAGACTACTTTTTGTGGGATAAGTCAAGTCACCCGTGTATGCTAATAAACCTGTTACATTTGCCGACCCAGAAGCTAACATTCCGCGAATTATTGCCAAAAAATGCTGGAAAAAGTGCTGCAAAATTCGACCGATAGGATAGCCTTTGCAAGAAGCAGCCGCTATGGCCATCTGCCCGAAATTGTTTTCAAAGACTAAATGCCATAAAATATTGGCCATATCATTCATTTTTCTGTGTTTTGTAGTTAATAAAAGTTTTATACTTCTAAAAAAATTACCCTATTTTTGTTATTGGCAGATCTTTTTCTAGTACTATGTCAAGATTTGACGTTCTTTTAAAAAATATTGTTACAAATTCATAAATTCCTTGGAACGATTTTAGATTCTGTAATTTTTTCCACAATAAGGTGCAACATTTTTTTTTTGAATAATACCAACCGTGGAAGATAACTTCTCGGGCTTGAAAAAGCACAATTTTCAACGCCAAATAATTACTGATGTGGTACACCGATGAATCCAAAATTGACAAAGGAGTTGGAGCAGCCACATACGGAGGAAATACGGATACCTCACTGTATGCGTGTATCATAGGAACAGTATCTCTGTATTTCAAGTTGATATACAAGTAATAGAGCTCTGCATTAAAGAGAACCTCAATATGTCTGTCAGAAATCGGAACATTTAAATTTCTCTGGCAGTAAAGCGGCCACACTTGCTATCAACGCTTTTGAGATAACCTCTAATAACATCAATGGACTCCATTTAATCTTGGTTCCAGGTCACAGCGGTTATGAGTGTAGGCGATTTAACAAAAATGTTCTAGTTTCACAAAGCCTGGTTTTATAGTAATGTATGCACATTGCACACTCTGTGTACATGTTTCAACATTTCCAACAAGTAAATAAGCCCCGCTAACTCGAGCCCTGATGGCGCGATTTTCCCAGTTAGCTTTGTCTATTTAAGATCGTGTAACACACATGAGGGGATCAATAAAGAAAATACCGAACAGCGAAGCGTGTTTCTATTTCCTTCTCCTTCTACAATTTCAGAAGTGGGATTCGTCCTCGAGTATACTCTCAATTTCTTTTTGCCTAACGCGTGGACGTTTTCCATAGTCGCTAAAAAAACAATTTTGATTTATTTGCCTAGTTATAATTTTTGTTATAATTTGCTAACAATGTAATCTGTATCGCGAGTGTCCAAATGTCTGAAGAGTGCTTCCAGTTTGTTGAAACTGCAACAGTTGCAACGATTAAAAGCATTTTGCGATCTTTTAAGATGCAGACGAGCGGCAGTAAGGCGGAACTAAAACTACGACTTCAAGGTGTAGTTCAAGATTGCTCAGACGGCGATCTTCGAAAATTGATCCAGGAGCATAATGGCGTGGAAACTGTCGACCGATCATTATCCCAGGACGCGCGAGTGCCTCACAACAATATAGACGACGAAGACCATATGGACGAATAATTGGAGCGATTGCATGCGGTATACAAGAAAAAGGAGGAAATAGCGCTACTCAAACAGAAGCTACGGGATTTGCAGTTGGAAGAAGATGTGCCCAGTCATTCATCAAGTTCTCTTCATAGCTTCAGGGATTTCGAAGACATGATGTGTCCATTCAACGGAGACGATAATTTTCCAGTGAGCAGGTGGATATCACAATACGAAGAGCATGCGGAGCTTTTCTCTTTAAATGGTCATATCAAATTTATTTTCGGAAAAAGATTGCTAAGTGTTACTGCAAAACTTTGTTTCCGATGTAAGGAGCTGCGCAGCTGGACGGAGCTAAGAGAAACACTAGTGAGTGAATTCAAAAATCGTCACGAAAGCAGACATATACAACGAGCTAAGGGAACGGAAGAAAAGGCAAGAGGAGTGCACACAACAATATGTCCTAGTCATGCAAGAGATTGCTTCTCACAATTCCATCGAAGAAGAATATCTAACGCAGCTGATCATTAAAAATATTTATGACACTGAAACAAGCAAAAGTATTTTATATGGTGCACACAATATGGACGAGTTAAAACTTGCATTACGCAAGTATGAAAAGTTCAAAAACAATTGCCGCGGAAGTAATTTTACACCAAGAAACAACCGAATTAGTTCAGTTCACACAAGCACAAGTAAAAAGCTCCAACTCCAACATCTAGTATGGCAGATAACTTAGCCGAAATAAGACCCCATAATCAAAATAGTGCTCAAATAAAGTGTTTCAAATGTGGTGGCCTAGTATATATCGCTCGAAATAGCAATAACCCATCATTGTTCACTCGAACTGCAGCAGCGGGAACGCCAGTGACAGCATCAACAACGGTGATAGTAACAGAAACAGCCATAGTATCGGGTTTTCCAATAAGGACTTGACAAGTTTTTTTTTAAATAAAACGCAAACCATTTGAGATATTTCAAAAACTTTATTATTGGCTTGAAGTACAATCAAAACATTTATGAATGGAACTCGACTTCGTTCATATGGCCACAGCGGGCACGTTTGCAGCGGTCGATTCTTTGGACCCAATCCTTGAGAACGCCGTGGAATTCACTGATTTGGATCGTTTGCTACGGACGCCTGAACGGCAACGATATTTTCGACACTTCGACCAATCCGTTGTCTCACTGACACTCACTGACACGGCAACATCACACAACGAATATGTAGACTCAAATTTTTGCACTAAACTTGTTATTGCCTGTCTACTAGGGCGAGAATTACGACCGAAAATTGCAGTTAACGCTCTTAAAGTTGCAGTCACCGACTCCGAATTTCGGTAGAACATTTTTATAATTTGCAGACGTTACTCGGTCGTGTACTTTACCATGAAAATGTTGAGTTTACTGAATAAATCGACAGTGACAATTTGATGATTAGTGGAAGAGTGCGTTCACAAATTAAATTAAAAGTTGTCAAGCCCCTATTGGAAAACCCTTTACTAGCAACAGTAACATCATAAAAGACGTCGGTAGCATGGACATCTTCAGCATTCCAAATATAAACAGAAAGAACAGCGTTCCAGCCAATGAATTCGAAAGAGAACTGTACTACAAGTTTCATAAAGGAAATTCTCAGACTTTAACGACTCTGGTCACCTTATTGGACTCAGGAAGCCCCATAAGCTTCGGGCAGGAAAAATTTCTACCGCCGTTTATGATCTCACCTCCGGATGCTAATTGTCAAACTTATTGTGGTGTGAATAATATCCACTTTGATGTACTGGGAAGTATCCAATCATGTATATACTACATTATGAAAATTTTTTAATCAATTTGCAAGTCCTTGTAGTAAAGAACTTTTCTATGAATTATCCAGTCATACTGGGAAAAGATTTCATTAGCAGAGTTGGTATAATGTTGCAGTTGCCTGAAACAACTTTAATGGTGCAAAAAGATTGTACGAGTATATCACGTTCACCAAGAAATTCATCATATTCCAAGTCAGGCTTCTGAATCATCGAATACAATTTGTGAGTCTCAAAGTCTTGTAAGTACCATAGATAAAACTGAAGATTTTTTAGATCAAATTCTCAATATAGATGTTAGCAATGATGATTTCGATGTATCTATTAATATAAATGAAAACTTACCCTCTATGATTAAAGTAATTGTGAAAGATATGGTAAAGTCAGCTTGTTTCGTTAGACAAAGAAACACGTATGTAGATGAAAGCGAATTTAAAATGAGAATTACGCTATTGAAAGATTTACCATTTCATTATGCGCCAAGGCGCTTACCTCATTCACATAAGGCGAAGTTACAGGAAATTATAACAGACTTATTTAATAAAGGCGTCATACGGGAATCCAATTCGGAGTATGCATCACCAGTAGTTTTAGTCGAAAAGAAGAATAGGGAGTTAAGGCTCAGTGTGGATTTCAAGGAACTTAATAAAATCACAAAATCACCCAAGATTTTAACGTATTTGGACGATATTCTAATTGCGATGAAAACTGTTGAAGAACACTTGGAAATCCTTAAAGAAGTTTTTCATATCGTAACAACTAAAGGCTTGGAGCTTAGGTTGGAGAAATGTTTGTTTCTACAAACGGAAATCGTGTAAAATTACATTACAATTAAATTACACTACAAATGAGACAGGTGTCAGGCCCAATGACGCAAATCTGAAAGTTGTTCGTGATTTTCCAATCCCTCGTTGGTGTTCATAGTTTCCTTGGACTATGTTCTTATTTTAGGAAGTTCGGCAAGCATTTTGCACATATTGGGAAACCGCTTTATGATCTCTTAAAAACTAACGTGCCGTTCATTATGGGTGTGAAGGAAATGGAAAAATTTCAGGCTGTTGGCTGCACCTGTACTATATATTTATAATCCACATAACGCTACTGAATTGCACTGCGATGCGAGTAGTATTGGATTCGGAGCAGTGTTGATTCAAAAGCAAACAGATAATAGATTCCATCCAGTGTTCTACTATTCAAAACGTGCTAAGGACCCAGAAAGTAGGTACCACAGTTACGAACTGGAAACTCTGTACATAATCTATGCGTTAAGGAGGTTTCGAATTTATCTAATAGGACTACCATTTAAAATAATAACTGATTGCCAAACACTTGCTCTGACATTGAACAAAAGATGCTTAATCCTCGCATTTCTCGTTGGGTATTAGAACTCCAGTCATTTGTCTATACAGTTGAACATAGGAAGGCTGATCGTATGTCGCATGTTGACACTCTGAGTCGATCATTCAACATTCTATATGTCGACGATGAATCCTTTAAGTTCATCCTTGCGGTTGCACAAAAGCAGGATTCAAAAATTGTTGCGATTGCTCGCGAGTTAGAGGAAAATGTAAGTCACTGTTTCGAGATGATTGACGGGTTGATTTACCGTAAGCGTAATAACAAGGTTCTCTTTTATGTTCCATCGCATATGGAAGATGAAGTCATTCGAACACATCACGAGGCCCTTTGCCATTTAGGTGTCGAGAAATGTTTTGCTCACCTATCTGAAATATACTGGTTTCCTAAGATGAAGGACAAGGTGAAGACATTTATTAAAGGATGTCTTAAATATATTTACTTCTCTCCCGATTCTGGAAAAACCGAAGGCACCTTACACCCGATACCAAAGGGAAACACACCTTTCGACACTCTACATCTCGGTCCGTTCTCGTGATAGAGATCGTAGACGGTTTTACGAAGTTTATAAAGTTATTTGCGGTAAAGAGAACTCAAAGCAAAGAAGCCGTGTTATGTTTGAAGGCATACTTTGAAAATTATTCGCGACCTAATCGGATCGGTTCAGATCGTTGTTCTTGCTGTACGTCCCAGGAATTCGCTAATTTTTAGCGATCAAATGATGTTCAGCACATAAAAGTTGCTACTCATTCTCCGCAATCTAACGGGCAAGTGGAAAGGTTAAACCGGGTACTAGTGGCAATATTGGCAAAAGAGTGTGAACCTAACAGCACAGAAAATTGGGACAAGAATATTGCTAAGATTGAGTTCGCCATAAACAATACCACAAACCGAAGTACTGGCTTTACTCCAAGTAAACTGTTATTTGGTAAAGATCAGAAGGGCAAATTTTGTGATAAGGTGAAATAGTTTTTAGATAGTAAATCAGAGCAACGTGTTGACTTAGGGGAAGTTAGGGAGAAAGCTGTAAAAAACATTAATAGAGAATAGGAAGCGCAGTAAACGACACTTTGACAGTAGGCATAAAAAACCAAAGTACTATAAACAGGGTGATTATGTCATGCTTAAAAATGTCGTTACCACACCAGGTGTAAATAAGAAGTTGCTAGCCAAGTATAGAGGTCCCTACGAAATCAAAAAGATTTTGCGCAACGATGGATATATTGTTGGTGACATATATGGCCTTCAATTAACAAGGATACCCTACAAGGGAGTTATCAGCTCACATAATATGAGACCATACATGAAGGTGTAAAAGAGGTTTAAAGAAAAACGAAACGCATACCAATTCTGCGATTGAAATTTCTTAATTTTGTTTCTTTCTTATTCTGACACCAGCTGGAAGTACCTATTTTTCTTTGAAATTGTATACTATGCATTGCATGTACATGATTAAGTTAAATTAACATATATGAAATAAATGTAAATGAACTGTGCTACAATAGATGAAAATGGAAAATGTCAAAGGTAATCGGGACGATTACTCGATCAGGAAGGCCGAATTGGAGGCGATTTAAAAAAAATGTGCTAGTTTCACAAAGCCTGGTTTTAATGTATTCACCTTGCACACCCTGTGTACATGTTTCAACATTTCCAACAAGTAAATAAGCCGCGCTAATTCGAGCCCTGATCGCGCGATTTTCCCGGTTAGCTTAGTATATTTAAGATCGTGTAACACACAGGCCTAACATGGCTGCAGTGATAAAGGCACCTCACAGGCTAATGTAATCTTAACTAATACCTACACACTATATCTATCTCACATATGTATAGTATATTGTAAACGTACATTCAAAATATCACATGCAGCTCATCCCAGCACTTGTCAGTGAACATTCTATTAACACATGATAAGGTTAAGACTACTTGTGATAAGAAACCGTTGTCTCATAAAGGCTCACGCATAGTCTCATGTAATTAGATTGAGTCAATTGATCAGCATATGGACATTTCAATCATGTTTAACATTGAAACAAATAATGAAGTCTATAAAATGTAATACAAAATTTAGAATACACTTAATTTTTCTGTAATTCAACATGTATCTATAACTCGCGCAAGTACTTCAAGACTTCAGTGCCTGCTGTACTAAAGACCACTTCTCAACAGATGGAGGATGGCGTTCTGAGTGCAGCCAATGATATGGGTATTAAAGGAAGAGAGGCTCATCAGTGCGCCTAATGCAGGACCAGGCGTGTTGGGGAGAGCATCCATGCAGCCGAGACTCATGGTTTTTTGCAATCTACAAGACAACCCATATATAGGATATATTATAATTGGCCTTATCATAGCCGTGATAGTGATAGATGTGAAAGCTGATTAACACTGCGAGAAGTCGAACAGCTCTGTGGACGGGACATGTTATTCCTCAGAACTTTGTTATCCGGAATGACACTCAATTGCATAGCTTTGTTGAAGTACGAATGGTAATGCCTTTAAGTACTAGACGAGGCAGACCAGACAACGCCCTCCTTCCCGTAAAGAGACCAACCTCAATTGGGGGATAATCGACTGAAATCCCATATCTAATGCACCAATTATCGATCACGTGTGGGGATGACTACGCTTTAGCGCAGACAGTCGCATTGTATGATCCAATAGACAGTACAATTACATAATCTAACAATAAACGCCAGAACAATTGAAAACACTAAGCATTGAAACGACCAACATGCAACAAAGCAATGAAGACGGGACGCCACACAGTGGGACTAGTGGTGTAAAAATTGTGACCTGGCTCGAAATTTTAAGTATCTTCTATGGCTTACGGTTGACTCGCGTGAACCTGTCAATGACTGTATGGGGCCAAAAGTACTATTTTTCACTGGTCTTTTCAACTAATAAATTAAAAAACGCGCTCAAAAATCTGCCATGTCAAAGATAATTCATGATTAATTGGGTTGCCTTTTCCTCAGTACTATCAGGTTTGAAGGAATGTTATTAAGGTTTTAATTTTATGTTTATTATTTGCTTAGCAAAAAAAAAAAAACAATTAGAGTAGGCTAAGTTACCGCACTGTTGGGAAGTTAAACAACATTTTGAATTAAAACCAAAACACTTTAGCTTTATAAATAACTTTATTGTAAAACAACTAATGAAATAGCTAACTATATAACAATAAACGGAAGACTATTCATTCAAAAAATATACATAAACCAGCAAGCATTTTTTGTACGACTGCAATTGCAAGCTGCAATGCGAAACTTGTGAGTTTCTGAATTATTTGTGTTCCCACAGTCGCTGCAGACTTGTAGCAAACAATACATTTAATTGAATTACAAGAAATATGAAGTCTGCTGAATTTTCCCTTGAATTAAATACTATACACATAAGATTAGCTTAACACACCCATCACCTTACACATAGATTTGATACCTTATTGAACACCTTCCTACAGAAATTTGTAATTCGTAGTTATGTATTCGATTTTAAATGTTACATTTTGAGGGAAAATTTATAATAAAACTTCATTATATAAAAAAAAAAAATAATAATAATGGCTATAATAAAAGTATTGTTAATTACAAACAAAACAACTTAATTAATAATTAAACAAATTAGTTAGTTAATAAATAGATCAATTTAAATAAATAATAAATAAATAAACAGATAATTCAATAAATAAATAATTAACAAAAATATAAATGAATAACAAAATAGAAAAAAAAATTAAATAAATATATAAATGCATAAATTAACAAAAAAATAACTAAATAAATAAATTAACAGCAATTACTTAAATAAAGAATTCATGAATTCTAAGTGTATTGTTACAAACATGACTAGGAAGATAGATTATTATATTGGCATGAAGCTTAGGTTGATGCGTTCCTTCGCATCACCAGTAATCAAAACACTATTGCTTCTTAACAGTTTATTAATTACAATATATTACTTTATTTTATTACTTATATATTAAGTATACCTACAATACATTTCAGAAAACAATGTTTAATGTCGAGAGAACAATGATAGCGTTGGTTGATCGATTCATATTTACGCTTTTACTACATACTCGTATGTAAGATGTTACAATATTACAATGTACGACTTATGAGCGCCGCAGAACGTACGAGAGAGTTTAAATTAGTAAATTTACGATCCACATACGAGTATACTCCCGCTTCAGCGAAGGCGTAGACTTGAAATGTTATCTAGTGATCTCTACTAAAATCTACCTAAAAAAAAAAATTAGGTATTCAAGTGTACTTCATTCATTTTCGATTTAACTTAAATTTCTAAATTTAACTTTTTTGTTAATCGGCAGAAAATTTGATTCTGAATCGATAACATGGGCCGGTTTCAAACGATCAATTGCGACAGATACGTGTTTGTTTTTTACGTTTAATACAAATTGCTTTCGCAGTTTTCTCACGTCCTTCATATGGAGGTGTGAGACCTGAAGGTACTCTACTCGTATCTATTCTCATAAAAACAAAATCAGATTTTTCCAGTGACTCTGGAACGTATACAGTAGGTTGAACAATTTTTCTTGTGTCTGTTGGAGTCACTGATTGTATTGCAGTTCTCAGAAAGGTGATGTACTGTCACGTTCCATGAGCGGGTCCTTCGTCACAAAGAACTCTCCCGGTATTTTAAGTGCTTGCCTGTATACCAACTCGGCAGGAGAACATCCTAAATCCTCCTTTATCGCTGTTCTAATGCCCAGCAAAACTAGCGGGAGTTAATCGCTCCAATTTGTACTGTTTCCTCTAGCAATAATAGCTGCTTTTATCTGGCGATCTACTCGCTCGACCAAGCCGTTGGCTTGAGGGTGATATGCTGAAGTTCTTATTCGGTGAGTGCTTAAGATGTTCGTTACTTCTTCGAATAATTTTGACTCAAATTGAGTCCCTTGGTCAGTGGTGAATCGATCTGGTGTTCCAAACCGACACACGTACTGATGCACAAACACCTTCGCAATTGTAATTGCTGAGCTATCAATTATTGGATACACTTCTACCCATCCCATGAATCGATCAACGACCATAAGAATATATGAAAACATATTTGACATAGGAAGAAGCCCTACTATATCCATGTGGATGTGTTCAAAGCGACCGGTAACGAAAATGAGTTCGGTTTGGATTTAGTGTGTCTATGCACTTTCGAAATTTAGCAAGTTATACAAGTTCTTACCCATTGATTGTAGTCCTTGTTCATTGACGGCCAAAAATACCTACTAACTACTCTCTTTCGAGTCGCTCTAATGCCCTCGTGAAGTAGATTATGTTCTACGTAGTTCTTTCGGTACAAACGGCCTTGCACCTATGCTTGTTTCACACCATATTTTAATTTCTGTTAGTGGTATTTTTATTTCTTCTAGTTTAAATCCGGATTTTTTGTCTATTGAATCTTTGATGAGCGACTGAAGTTCTCCATTTATTGCCTGCAATTTGCTTATGGTTTTAGCATCAAATGCTAGTGATGATATCTCAGGATTTTGAGTTTGAGTAAAGGAACGAGAAAGAAAATCCGCTATTGTGTTTTGTTTTCCTTTTATATGATGGATGTCGTTCGTGAACTGGGATATGTAGTCTAGTTGCCGCGCCTGGCGAGGACTGAGTTCCGTTTTCGATGTTAGGACGGATGTTAAAGGCTTGTGGTCGGTATAGACCACGAAATCTCTGCCTTCTGCGAATAACCGAAAATGCTTTATTTCAACAAAAATCGCCAAAAGTTCGCTGTCAAACAAAGAGTACTTTTGTTCCCTTTCTGACAATTTCTTTGAAAAGAAGGAAAGGGCCTCCCAATGTCCTTTATTTAGTTGTTGTAGTACGGCACCAACTGCTATATTCCGTCATAATATTGAAGAACGAATTCTCAATGGGCTGTGCTAGCATTGCTACTTTACATAAACTTTTTTTTTGCCTTAATGAAGGCATTCTCGCATTCATCAGGCCAACTAAAATGTTTTTTTTTATTTTTAATTTTTAAGAGGGAAGATGAGTACGAATGGTGACAACAGTTTAGCTAATTTAGAGATAAATTAGTTAATAATTTCTACGAATTGTTTAATCTGGCGAATTGATGTAGGTGGCTGTAAATCTACGTGCTGAATCAGCACGTTTTTTTGATGGAGTTGTACCTTTTTCGGTAATTGTATGACTCAAAAATTCCAACAATTGGACACCAAAGACAAATTTTGAAGGTTTTAGGCATAGACCGTATTCGACAAGCCTTTGCAAAAGTAACCTTAGGTAGTTGACGTGCTCTTCTTTATTTCTACTGGCAATGAGGAGGTCATCTATTTAGGAAAAAAGGAACTCGAAGTTTTGCACCACTGCATTGATGAACCTTTGAAATGTTTGGCTTGTGTTTCGCAAGCCAATTGGCATTCTTATACACTCGAAGAGTCCGAAGGGTGTGGTAATTGCAGTTTTATAGACGTCTTCGGGAGCGACAGGTATTTGGTAGTATGCTCTGGCAAGGTCAATTCTCGAAAAAATCTTGCAATTATGAAGTTGCATCGAAAAATCGTAAATGTGAGGAATTGGATACCTGTCTGGTATCGTCACAGCATTAAGCCGTCTGAAGTCTCCTGATGGTCTCCAGTCGTCAATGCCTTTTTTTTCATCCATATGAAGTGATGATGATACAGGGGAGGAGGATGGTCTACAAATACCCAACTCAAAACTACGTCGGAACTCCACACGTACTACCTTATGTTTCTGCAAATTTAATCTGCCTGGCTTAGAAAATGGTAATTGCCCTTTTGTAAGAATATGGTGCTGAATTGTATGTTTGATAGGATTGTTGATTAAGATTTTCTGAAAACTATTACCATTATACGCTTGCTGTTTGGGAGATGGGGTATCAACCAAAGCTTGTACGGCATTTATGAAGAATTGTGTTGTAGCATCGAGTTTTTATGTCAACCATTAAAGAAAATATATTCAGGAATTCGGCTCCTAGAATCGCACGATTTACCGCTGGGACCGTGAACGAATGAATAAACTGCCTACGAAGTCATAGGTATATTTTTAAGACCTTTGTGCCGTACGTGCTTATGGACGTTCCATTTACTGCACAAAGAGAAATGTCGGAGCAAGATTGAATTGTAGGAAAGCTGAGATGTCTGCTCCAGTATGAATTAGGAAGGTTAAGTTATTGTCTGAATCGCAACGAAAGAGGCGGATTTGCATTTCTGAGCCATAATCCAGACGAGAACGACGACCCTGTTGTCCTAACTCATTCACAAGTTGTGTAACTATTGTTTTTACTTCATTAATTTCGTTTCGTAGTTGCGAGGTGTCACCTATTCTTGCACTACTTTGTTGTTCCCTAACTCTAAGCTCATTTATATTTGATACCGACCCTGAAGCTTCCCAAATCTTATCGGCCAGTGTTGTGATATCGCTTTCACTTCTGCCTTCGTTAGAAATAAGTGCAATGTTGATAACTTGAGGCAGACGACGTACCCATAACTTTAGCACTAGATTTTCTCAAAATATTCCTGATGCCCCTGCTAGCTGATTAAGCCCTCTTAAAAATTCAGAAGGTTTCATGTCTCCTAATTGTTCGCTGGATAAGAGGCTTTCAATCCGACGTTCCTTGCTAAGCGAGTGACGATCAATGAGTTTTTTTTTTTAATGTTGCGTAAATCTCCCCCTCTGGGGGTGACAGAATAAAGTCAAGAACGGTTTCGAGTACATCTTGTGGTAAAGCGGCTAATACGTAACGATACTTTGTTATATCTTTATTAATTTTTGCAATTGAAAATTGAGCTTCCGTTTGTATAAATCAAATTGCTGGCGATTTCGGCCAAAACGGTTGAAGTTTTATGTGGAATGCACTTATATTTTATTCACTTTCCGCCGTAACACTATTTGGGGAGGAATCATCGCGTTTAATGCCCGAATTCGTTTGCTGGCTAATACTTAGTCTCTTTTCCGTTTGTTCTGAAACGCTCATTTTGTAATTTAACTGTAGCTACATATGCGTTTTAGGTATATTAATTAAGTAAAACTGTTTGTGAGTTGATGATGGTTTGTACACTATGTGTCTGCAAATGTTATGTAGTTAAAATGTTAGTTAAGAGCTTTTTTTTTCTTAAATTTTGGGTTAGTTGAAATGAATGAACAAAGTTTATAAAGATATTTTGATATCTTTTCTCATTTGCAAGCATAAAATGAGAAAAAACAAATCACAAAGATATTTTAAGAAATAATACAGATATTCAAATGTAATAATAATATTTCAAATGTATGTTATAATGAAAAATATATGTAGATGAGGATGTAACAATCTGCTGCAAAAAGAAATGAAATCTGGTTGTGGATATATGTATGTTATTAAAGAGCTGGATATCCTCTTGATTCAGCTGAAACTTTTGTGGTATTATGGTCTGGTGATTGTACCGTTGCTTGCACGTATGTTCGTGGTGTATGTATGCTTATTGCTTACGACTCCGTTACTTTGCGTTTAAAGTTTTGATTGTACCCACATGTACATTTATGTGTAGGTACACGTATTTATGTGTATGATGAATACTTGGTTCGTTAAAGTGGGTACAATTTTTCACTTTACAGTTGTTTTTCTGGAAGGAAGATGCCTTCATGGAGGACAAATTAATCCATCTCTACACAGATGGATCTAAAACCGATAGCGGAGTTGGTGGCTGTGTTTTCTCAAATAAGCTAAGTAAAAGCCTCTCTTTCCGTCTTCCAAATCACGGTAGCGTGTACCAGGCGGAAATTTTGGCGATTAAAGAAGCTCTGTCCTGGCTGAAGAAAAACGTGATATCTGCAAAGGATATCCGCATATTTTCGGATAGTCAGGCCGCCATCAAGTCCCTGGACTCGGTCTCATTATATTCTAAAACCGCCTTTGAATGCCGATCATCTCTAATGGAGATGGCAGAGCAGTTCAGCATTCACCTTCGTTGGGTGGTGGGCCATAGAAACATTCCAGGGAACTGCAGAGCCGATGAACTCGCCAAAATTGGAACCACTGTACCTATTCTACCGGAAAAAGATAGTATATGTATACCAATCGCTACGTGCAAACTAACACTAAAGCTGGATGCCAATAAAAGAACAGACCTTAGGTGGACTGCTGGGCAAACATGTCTAGCGACCAAACAGATCTGGCCAAAGCTGGATCTGTATCGCTCTAAGTGTTTGATCCTTTTAAATAGGAAAGATTTCAGCGCCATAATAAGTGTCATTACTGGACACTGCCTCATAGGCAAGCACGCAAGAAGGCTTGGAACTTTTACAAATGATTTCTGTAGAAGCTGCATGGACGAGGAAGAGGCGGAGACAATCCTCCACCTACTCTGCACATGTCCAGCTCTCTCCCAGAGAAGAAAGCTTCATCTCGGAGCTTTCTTCTACAACGACCTAAACGATCTAGAAAACAGACGTTAACAGTCTCCTACGCTTTATTACAAGCTCAAACTGGTTCATTAGTAAGAGGATCATAGATGCACGTGGCATCATAATGAGCCAAAGTTAGGGCCTAACCTAACCTAATCTGTTTTCGCGGAGAAAAA
This sequence comes from Volucella bombylans, assembly GCA_949129095.1. Lineage (NCBI taxonomy): Eukaryota > Metazoa > Arthropoda > Insecta > Diptera > Syrphidae > Volucella > Volucella bombylans. Next base: position 94,683,007 of record OX422142.1, read on the forward strand.
TTTATTTATTTATATATATTTTTTTTTTTAACTTTAATGAACTTTCATCTTTTCATCTGGATACACTTTTGTCCAAATGAATTTGAGTACTTCCACCATTAATTTGAAGAATTAAATGTTTCCTTTAATGCGATATGCTTATGCCGGGGTCACCATTTGATGCATTCCTTCACATCACCAGTAATCAAAACACTATTGCTTCTTAACAGTTTATTAATTACAATATATTACTTTATTTTATTACTTATATGTATTAAATATACAATACATTTCAGAAAACTATGTTTAATGTCGAGCAGGCATTATACGCTTTTACTATATATGTAATATGTTACAATGTATGACTTATGAGCGTCGCAGAACGGACGAGAGAGTTAAAATGAGTAAATTTACGATCTACCAATTCGCTGCATACGCTTGATTCACTACAAGGTATTCTATCTAAGTCCGATTCAACTTTTGTTCTTGTTGCATTGGCAATACCTCTTTCATTAAGATCCAATGTAAACACCATGAGATTACATGGTCTGAACAAAGCACTCTTGAACTGAAGCTTAAGCATGGTGGCAGCGGAAATCTAATCTTACACCTTCTAACATATTTGGAGTGAAAATTAAAGAAAACCCGACCGCTAAAGAAACGGAAAGTATTAAAAAATAAAAAAAAACGAATATCGTAAAAGTGCTTAGCAGCCACGGACTCGTGAACTGAAAAAAAAAACTAAGGAAGGCACGTGTGGACTGCAATACCAATGATGACAAAGAACGAAGTGGAGAAAAGTAATTCTGCTACAAAGATAAATTTACTTGCAAACTCAAGCATGCCAAAACAGATGGCTCTAACTCCCCAAGAAGAATTTTCCTTTGTGCTTTCGGATTGGGAAAGGTGGAACAAGCGTTTCGAAAGATATCGAATCGGGAATGGATTACACGAGGCTGACAACAAACAAATCACAGGTAAATATCTTGATATAATGCATGCGCGAAAAAGCCGAAGACATATTTGCCTCATTTATTCCAACACCTAATACTTATGAGGAATGTATAAAAAAGTTTGAAGATTATTTTATACCAAAACGAAATATCAAATTTGAGCGTGCAAAATTTAAAAGAACGATAGGGGGACGCGGAGACAGGGGAGGAGTTCATCGCAGCGTTGCATTCACTAGCAAAATACTGTGCATGAGGAAGTTTGTATGATGATATGGTCTTATTGACTCTTATCATATGTATAAAACACACAGGTTTAAGCGACAGGTTACAGCTGGTCTCTAGTTTATCGTTAGAAAAGGCCATAACATCAGTACGACAGGTAGAGGAACTCCTTAGGCACAAAAAAGAGCTTTCAGCAACACTGCAATGCATTCGTTGCGGATACGAGCAACATGACTATGATAATTTCCCAGCCAAAAGTGCTATCTGTAACAAGTGTAATAGGGTGGAACATTACGCAAGTGTATGTAAGTCTAAAAGAATCAATGAAGTCCGTGATGTGGGCGAGGAGAAGGATTAGGGGGAATACTTCGTTGGTGCGGTCTCAAAAGACTAGGCTATAGATATGTGACTAAATGGGGTGAAAATGGAATTCAAGGTGGACACGAGTGCCGACGTGACAATAGTACCATGGGCGACCATCAAGAATTGCAAACAAATGTGCATGGCAGGGACTGGAGTAAAATTATACAGTGTTAGTACAGCAATTAACGTAGTAAGGAAGGTTAAGGTGAAGTTAAAATACGGGGAAAAGGAGATTGAAGAGGTGATATATGTAGTAAAGGAAAAATTAACGCCGTTATTGGGAAAGCCGGGAATTGAAAAGCTAGGATTAATTACAAAATTGTTGAAGGTCCCGTGTAGGAATTGGTTCGAAGATTTTAAGGAAGTTTTGAGAGTCTGGGGACGTTTAAAGAGGAGTACAAAATTAAATTGAGAGAAAATGCGAAGCCATTGGCTATTTCTGCTCCTAAATTTTTACCTATCCATTTGTTGCCGATAGTTAAGAAGGAATTAGAAAAAATGGTTCGAAACGGTGTAATTTCACCTATTGAAAATGCGTCGGATTGGTGTGCACCGATGGTTCTTGTTCCAAAGAAGAACGGCATTAGGATCTGTGTCAGTTTTATAGAGCTATACAAATGTGTCAGAAGAGCGCTTCACCCAATATATGGGGTAGACCACACTCTTGCGCAACTGACTGGGGGAAAATTCTTTACAAAACTCGACACAAACAGTGGGTTTTGGCAAGTTTGGCAGAAACTTTTCAAAAAAATATTTCGAACATTTTGGCAGGAATGAAAAATTGCGTTATTTATATCGACGATATTCTCGTTTGGGGAGAAAATATTGAGGAACATGGCGAGTGTGTGGAAGCAGATATTAGATTGACGCTTAACAAAGAAAAGTCGGAGTTCGGTAAAACCAAAATAAATTACTTGGAGCATATTATGAGTATTTCAGAGGGAGAGATAGCAGTAGACAAAGAAAAGACCAGAGCTATTATAGAAATGGAAGCTCCAACTAATACCAAAGAGGTTCAGCGATTTTTTGGTATGGTTAACTTTTTCGGAATATACATCCCAAATGAATCCACCATTCTAGAGCCAATCACAAGCCTGCTTAACAAGAAAAAGTCGTTTATCTGGGGCTGTGTGCAAGAAAAGGCTTTTAAGGAGATGAATGGAAAATTATCTTCGGCGCCCAACTTGAAAATATATGATCCCTCGAAAGAGACCACTGTTTCATGTGATGCTTCCAGAGAGGGACTACGGGCAGTGCTCCTGAAGATGCATGGCAAGGATAGATGCCCGATTGCATACATTTCAAGGGCCCCCACACAAGCGGAAAGAAACTATGCAAACATCGAACGAGAAGCATTGCCGATAGCATGGGTCTGTGACAAAATTAGAATTTATTTAATCGGCCGAAAGTTTGAAATTCAAACGGATCATAAACCGCTTCTGCAAATTTTACAGAATAATGACCTAGATGATTTGTCATCAAGGTTGCAACGTATGAGTTATGATTATTTCCTTACTGACGAAAAGGAATTGCAGGAAGAAGTAAGTGCCAACATACACCAGATATTTCGGCCTAAAATAAGCACGACGGATAGAAAAATGGTTCAAGTCACTTAAGCACAACTTGCGGATCCAAGAATACAAGAAATTAAATCGTATATTAGCACAGAATGGCCATCTATCGCATCAATGAATTCGGAAATGATAGGCTTCCACTCCGTAAGAAATGAGCCGATGGTCATTGATGGTGTGCTTTTGAGGAAAACCAGAATGGTAATTCCTCAAAATATGAGAAAGACAATGCTGGCTAACCTTCATGAAGTACATCTGCATATAACGAAAACTAGGATGCGAGCACAAAGAACCATGTGGTGACCAGGACTATCAAACGATATTGAAGAGAAAGTCAGGGGTTGCCCAACATGTATACAACAATCAGCGAATAGACACGAGCCGCTAGTGGTATCCCATTTGCCAGAATACCCATAGCCGAAAGTTGCAAAGGACTTGTTCAAGCTGGAAAATAAAAGGTTCATAGTTATCACCGACTGCTTCTCCAGGTACCTTGAGATAGGGGAGTTGACACGTATGCGCATGATTGACGACATCAGCAAATTGAAAGACACATTTAGCCGTCATGGTATACCAGGAAAACTGTATACCGATAGTGGGACACAGTTTCAAAACCTAGAATCGTCTGAGTTTTGGCGAATCGCCAAAAAATTATCCGTCAGTGTAATCACTAGTATCCCGCAGTTCAATCAAGTCAACGGGGCAGCTAAAGCTGCTCTAAAAACAGCAAAAAAAAATTTTAAAGAAAAATAGAGAAAACGTTGAGCTAGATTATTAGCGTATCGAAACACCCCTATTTCAAATGGATACAGCCCAGCTGAACTAAGTTTTAGAAGAAGACTACGAGACACATTGCCTGATGTAAATATAATAGAGAAACCGGATCTAAGAAGTCTAAGGAAGAAAGAAAGAATGTATAGAAGGTACAAAAACGATTATGAGAGGAGGCACGGGGTAAAAAAATTAAGTGAATCGAAGCCGTGGGATTTCGTGTGGTTCAGATTTGAAAAGACATGGAAAGGTTTTGGAAAAAGTGCAGAGTAGGTAATATTTGATTGAAACAGATAAGAGAGTTGTTCGGAGAAACAGATTTCATTTAATACCAACTCCATATTTAGATTCATTACAGACTCAATCTTCTGCTAATCAACCTCTTCAAGAAGTGGCTGAAAGTATTCTACCGGCATCTTGTGTGGAACGCCACTCAGAAACTGAAACGGCGGCAGGAGGTGAGGGGCCCAGACGAGATTCAGCCGACGCTTTGATCACCAGATCCGGAAGACGAATGCATCGGGTTTAATGAAAAAAAAGAAACAAAAAACCTAAATTTGTTAATTTAATGAAGAAAAAAATATATCTGAATTTGTCAATTGCCGTAATAAAAGAACTTGCATCTTAAATTTGGTTTTTGAATTTAATTAGATATATTTTAAATTAAAGGAGTTGTTAATTGCGTAACCAGAATTTTAACTCGTGAATTTAATTAACTACATTTAAAATTAATGAAATTTTAATGGTATTATTAGAATTGTGAAGTAGCCTCTCTTGTTGAACTAATTATATGTTGTATTTGGTAACAAACTGGTAATCAAACTAATAAACACTTTGATATCTGAGGGAGGATGTTGCACTTTCGTTAAGATCCAATGTAAACACCATGTATTCTCAAATATCAGAACAATAAAGCCTTCTTGAACTGAACTTTCAACAGTTTTTTTTATTCAGATCTCGGGTAGACTGACAGCACTGAAGATTAAACATAATTTTATTATTTATTTTGCACGATTTGCAGTTCTTTTTTAGTTTTTAGTATTCTGATTTTACATAGTTTAGAAGGAAGTGAGTAATGTTACCAAAAAGAAAATTTCTATGTGCTTCAGTAGCCAGTGCATGTTAATTTTCTTTGAAGTGACGTCATTTTTAATAAAGAGAAAGATGAACTTTACAGACGCTGGCGTATTAAGTCGGAGATACACCCAAGAAATACCACCTTGATCAAAATGTTCCCGTTTCAAGTTTATTCATCTAAATCTATATTGTAATCCCCATCGACTGCAACACACTTATGATCGCTTGATCCAATCCTCGAAAATTTTTTTATATTCGGTTTTCGGTATGTCCATCAGTGCTTCCTGCGATTTTTCTATTACATCCTCTCGGCTGTTGAAACGCGTTCCCCATAGTGGTTTTTTAATTCGATTGAACGGAAAGAAGTCATAGGGAGCCAAATCAGATGAATTCGGTAGCTGCTACATGGTATTTATTGCATTTTCCGTCAAAAAATTACGAATATGCGACATTACGTTGCGATAGTACGTTATCATGGTGTAAAATCCACGAGTTTTCTGACCACAATTCTGGTCTTTTTCGGCGAATTGCTTCACTCAAACGTCTCATAACGCCTAAATAATACTCTTGGTTTACTGTCTGGCCTTTTGGCAAAAATTCACGATGCACTACCCCGTTGTAATCCATGAAAACCGTGAGCATTGCCTTCTTTTTTGACTGAAAACGACATGGTTTTTTTGGTCTCGGCTCATTTGATGAACGCCATTCACTTGCCTTATGTCTGCATGTCGTACTCATAAACCCACGTCTCGTCTCCAGTAATGATCCTTTTGATGAATGTGGGATCGGATTCAGCCTCGCAAATCATTTCTTTTGCGACGTCAACGCGGTCTCCTTTTTGCATGAAATTGAGGTCTTTTGGCACCAACTTTGCTCCTACACGACGGAAACCCAAATCATTAACCAAAATATCTTGGATGGATCCATAGGCCATGTTCAAGTCCTCCGCTATCTCCCTGATGGGTGAGGGGTTACATATGTTTCTCCGCTCAAAAAAATGGATTTTTTTTGCATGAAAAAATTCTATATTCTTTTGCAATTCAAATACCGCAAGAATTTTTCAAAAATTCCAATAATTAAGAAAGTTATGACCGTTAGACGTCGGATCGGGCGGAGCGCTCATTAGGGACATGAGCAGCTGCGTGCCAGCTCTCCTTCCTAACTTCTCTAATGACGGGTCAGTGCAATCGCTAATATTTATACCTACTTAGCAATAGATTTAAACCTTGTATAAGAATATTAGAATTCAGAATATTCCAGAAGGCACTACTCGAGCACGTTTTCAGTTTTGCTTTCGAAGCCACGCAGGCAAGACACACTGCAGATTTTGCATTTCGTTTGCATTTTTCTCGAAACACTGGTTTCCGAGTCGGTACCAGAAATATCTCTTGAACCACTCGACCGATTTGCTTGCCATTTCGCACGGATATTCTTAATACCATTATCTAGTCTCCTACGTAGGATTTTTTTGATATCTTAATTTTTAGATTTGTTATAAATAAAAATGTGGCTAGTTTTTTAGTCAAAAATGGCCTCGTACGTTCAAAAAGCTGCCATTTTGTTAAAAATTACAATTTTTGAAAACGGCTATGTAGAGACTAGTTTTATCCATCTACTTTAACAGTTTTTTTTTTTTTTGTTTCAAATGAAATCTACCAGAGATATTCCTGGTACCGCCCAGCACGTTTTTGAACTTAGGTTTCCGGAGATGGGCGAAATGTATATTTTATAATTTTCTTCAATTGTCAATAAAATGTTGTATTCGTCAGGGAATACTTTACACAATGTATATTTTACTTTTTTTATATTAATTTAATATCGTAGTGAAAAAAAATCTTGAAAAATGTTCCGTTTTTGAGCGGAGAAACATATGTAACCCCTTAATTTGCGGTTATTGACCAACATTTTTTTACTCCACCAATGTTTTCGTCGGTTTTCGATGTCGACGATCTGCCACTGCGTTCATCATCTTCAATTGACTCACGACCACTTTTAAACCGCTCGTGCTACAGATAAACGACCGTTTTCTTTTGAGAATCGTTGCCGAAACACTTATCCAACATTTCCAACATTCGCGCACCATTAAATCCGTTTTTTGCTCAAAATTTAATACAAGTTCGTTATCGCAAATTTAAATAGATTTCTAAAATTGTAAAAAATCGCCAACACACACAGAGATAGATGTACTCTTGGCTACGTAACTTTTGCAAGTATCAAGCTATGATGCTAAGGTTTAGAGGGAATGTCAACAACAGATCTACCAACTTAATAAAAAAAACAAAACTCAAATCGGAATAATAGGAGCGCCACACGGTGGTAATTCCGGGAAACCATTTCTTTTTGATCAAGGTGGTATATCCTACTATGTCCGACTGCTCTCGCTAGCCATGCATGACCAAGTGGCTTTCAGCGTAAAAATGCAATTAACCGCAGTATTTGGTGGCTGTATGTTCTTAAATGTTTTATTTATCGTTTAGTTTTTTTTTTTCTAAGAGAACTTAACACTCAAGTGGGTATACACTTAAAGTGCCTGAGCACGTGTTAAGTTTTTTGAAAAATGGGATAGAGAGAGAAAGAAAGATGTTTGGGACCAGTAGTTGTTTCGCTCCATGGGTTGCATCCAACATTTAATGGGGAGACTAAATTCTGTTTTCGGTTCCGACTTCCGTCTTCCGACTTCCGACTTCCGACTTCCGACTTCCGACTTCCGACTTCCGACTTCCGACTTCCGACTTCCGACTTCCGACTTCCGACTTCCGACTTCCGACTTCCGACTTCCGACTTCCAACTTCCGACTTCCGACTTCCGACTTCCGACTTCCGGTTGCCTATTGTTTTGTAATGTCGTGTAATGTAACAGTGACATATTGTTTCACCGTTTTTTTTTTGAAAATAAATAATGGTGACCAGATATCAATGATAGTTTTTCCAATTGTTATGTTTCAGTAGCTGTCATCGAACTGTCAAAATATTCAGTAAGATTTGCCATTTCATCACGCATCGTTTTACGCTTGCCAAACGTGCGAAAATTATTAAAAAAACATTATCGAAATTCCGACTCAGTTGTAAATACGCAACGTGAATTTCGTAGTGAGGTCGGTCATCTTCAGTGTGCAGGCAAATAGTTGCACCGTGGAAAAGTTTGATCTTGAGTATACTCTTTTGGATCTTAAGCCACCAACCAGACAGGGATTGGTGTAAAATGGAAAAGCATAGCCGCCGTAGCGGCATGTATTAAAAAAAAAACCAAAAAATGTCGATTCGGAGCCGATCAGCTGAATTAGGCATCGCCAGAGAGTCAACATCAGTATAAGATTACTTGAAGCCCGGCGACCATAGACAACGCCACGAGTTCGCTAATTGAGTGCTGGAAATGTTGGCCAGAGATCCGGGTTTTGGCAAAAAATCATCTTCTCGGACGAGGCCCATTTTTGGTTCAACGGCTATGTCAACAAGTAAAATTGCTGTTATTGGAGCGAACACAATCCACAAGTGTTCGGCCAAGCATCAGTGCATCTGCAAGGACTGACTATTTAGTGCGGTTTATGTCATGTCGGTATCACCGGACTTTATTTCTTTCGAAGTGAGGAAGGAGACACCGTTACCATGAATGGTCTCAGGTATAACTAGGAGTCAAGAATATGACGTGAACACCTGTCGGGAAGACATAATTGCACGGGATGCTCATACATCTATGGGAGCAAGAATACGCCTTGCCATTGCAAGCCGCCTTCCTAAGTACGAATTCGGAACTGTGTTGGAGGCACAAGTCCCGCCGTTGGTATGAGTTGATGAGATCTAAAACCTTTTGCTGATCTTATAGTCACAGTACCCAGTACTTATTTGCTACTCTACAATGGGTCAAACCAACAGGAAACCCTTTCCGTGATTTGGGTTTAAACCACAGCCACCAAGACGCTCCCACAAGGGGTCTACCTCAACAAGCCAGGCCCGGACGAGATCCTGGGGGCTCCTGACTGCCATGGTACCGTGATTTAAGTCCTGGTAGGGCCGCTTGTAACTGGTCAAAGTAGCAACCTTCAGCAGATTCGTTGAATTCAGAAAACCGTTACGATAAGTTCTTTGGTCTGCCCCCGCTTTTTATTAGACAACGTCATCGATGGGCGAAGCCTTGATAATTGGGTGGGACCCGGTGTCAGGTATACAGCGATATTAACCGGTCTCCTGTAGTCAGAGCTCGATAACATCGATATATTCGAGCTGTCCCTACATGCAATACAAGCACTGCCAGTGAATCCGAGGCGGACATTTGAATGATGTGATATTCCAAATATAATGGCGTGAATGTGGCATCAAAATAAAGCCAACATCAACTTAGTAATAAAGCCGTTTATTAACAAAGTACTGCACCATTGAATTGATTCGGAGGAATTAAAAAAAATGTGTGAGGCTGATTACAATTCTGACGCGATTTCATTTTCAAGTGATAATATACCTGCCCCAACCACATCTGTTACTCTGTCCAAGTTACAGTTCTGCTACTGACATATGCCACTATCAAAACAATATCGAACATCTTTCCCTCTTATTACGAGCTCTGCAAAGCCAGGAATGAATGTTATCCTGAAAAACGTGAGGTTAATGAGTGCAAAGCAAAGGTTTCCCTTCAAGCTGTCCACAACCACGAGAAATTTGTCACTCAACACCACAGATGAAATCCTAGCAACCGGGACAAGCATAAATCTCTTTTATTCGCATCACTCAACATTTGTATATTTTGTAATATGTCATTGGTTATATTTTATGTATGTACTCGTATGTCATGTGAGAGAATAAAATAAATTCATTCTTTTCCTGATCATAAAACATATAACAAGGTGGCAGCGCCACCATCGTAAAGACGCAGGAAAAAATCTCCATCCATACATCCTACACGTAACCAAAAAAAAAAGACACAATTTTAAAGGAAAAGAGGGAAAACAAATTTCTATTGAAAAGGTAACTTTTAGGAAAAATAGCAATTAATCCAGGGCACGCGCTAACAATTTTCAACTTGTACATAAAGGGTGTTTGAACAAGACGTATTTTGTTTGTCACATTGGTGCCTTGGTCAACCGTAGCTCAACTGAAACACATAAATCTGGAAAAGACAGAAACAAAATTGTAAAGGATGCAACAGCAAATTAAAATTTTGGGAAAAACGAGGATTTACTTAAAGTATGGACAACAAGGTGTAGAAGAAGTGGTTTATATTACAAAAGACACAACAACACCGTTATTAGGGAAAACAGGAAAAGTAAAATTAGGTGTGAAAAAAAATGTTTTAAAGTTTCTACAAAGAACTGGGTTGAGGAATTCGAAGGTATTTTAGAAGGCCTAGGAACAATTAAAGAAAGGTACACAATTGAGCCAAAACCTAACGCAGAGCCATTTACAATATCAACAACAAGGATAATACCCGTGCATTTGGGAGAAAAAGTTCAAGATGATCTACGAGTACAAAGTATGGTAAAGTAGTGCGTTATAGCTCCAGTCGATAAGGCTACTGAGTGATGTGGCCTAATGATTATTGTGCAAAGAAGGATAATAGACGAATTTTTCTAGACGTCGGGGAACTTAAAAAAAGAGTGAGAATGCAGCTACATCAGATCGCCGGCACAAACTACTAGCTTTTGTTCACATATGTGAGGGAAAACGACATAGGAGCACCACAAAAGTGTAAAAGAAGTATTGGGAGAAATTCGTAAGGGAGGAAATACTCGTACATTTAGCAAAAAAAAATCGGAGTTCGGCAAAATACAAATCGTGTATCTAGGCCACACTATAGTGGAAGAGAATATAAGGCTTGATGAAGAAAAAGCAAAAGCCTCCATGGAAATGAAATCCCCAAACAACCAGACAGAAGTTCAACGTTTCCTTACATGGTAAATTTTGTCGGAAAATAAATCCCCAATAGATCATCAATACTTGAGTCGATTACAAGCCTTTTGTGCAAAAGTAGCACATTTCTTTGGGGAGATGCATTTAATCAAATTAAAAATCTACTCATATCACCGCTCAACCTGAAGATGTGCGAACCGTCAAGAGAAAAAGCCGTGACTTGTGACACCTCCATGATGGGACTGGGAGCAGCATTACTGCAAAGAGATGGAGACAATTTGGACCCAGTCTTATACATTTCCAGAACTTCGGAAGAAGCGGAAAAGTACTATGCCACTATAGAGAGAGATGCATCAGCTATTGCATGGGCCTGCGAAAAGTTCAAAAATGACTCGATTTGGCGAAATTTTATAATAGAAATTGACCACAAACCATTTCTTCAACTTCTGAAAACATCACCAAATATCAATCCAGAATATAGATACAAGAGACCATAACATTACAGAGACGATTAAACTGCAGCAAATAGACCATGAGTGCAAAGAACTGAGGAAATATAATATATATAGGCATGGGGAATGTGGCAGCAAAAGAACAGTCTATCAGCTGACGTTCGAGGAGAAGCATCGGGTAATGCAAAGCAGATAAAACGTAATTGTTTTGTTTTTTTTTTTTGTTAATTTTTAATTGTTCCTTTTTTGAAACAATCAAGCACGCTGCTCCACGATCACTTATTATCCGCACGGGATTCCCAAATGTCTCGCTATGATGCTCCAGCTTCATGACTACTTCATCAGCGTTGGCTGCTGCCACTGGATAAATCCACAAGAACTTCGTGAAGGCATCGACTACTACAAATATGTTAGGTAGTTATAGTTCTTCGATGTCGACGGTAATGGTCCCAAATGGTCCACGTAAAAGGTATAAAGGGGAACGGCGGTCTTTTCAATGGGATTTAGTAGCACTTATTGTTTATCGACTTTTCGGTCAGCTAAAATACGATTTATACAATTTTTAATGACAGCATTTACCTTTTCTGCTAGCTTTGAAACGTAATAATACTTTTTGACTGACTGTTCCACCTGTTTAGCGCTGATATGACCGTTGATATGAATCTTTCTGATGATTTATTTTTGCATTGATTTCGGAAGCACAAGATAATAGTCGCCCTCATAATAGTTTTTCAAAACGTCGGTCCTCTTCCTATAATCTCTTTAGCTAAAATATCGATCACTGCTCGTCTTTTCGCTCCAATCCTTCCAATACAAACACGGCTGGGTATCGTCTAAGAGCATCCAAATGCTGCATAGCTGAACCTCTTCGATGTTTGACTGGGCACTGGAACTCATCAATTACCATCGCTCATCGGGTAATCCGAGCATTGATGTCTCCCTTTTGCATGGTTATTTCAAATGCTTTACAGTCCGTAAAGATGGTAAATTTAGTCCCCAAGAGATAATGTTGTACCCTCTTTAGTGCTCTAACTACTGCCACAATTTCAAGCTCATAACTGGAATATCGTTGGTCGGAATCATTGGTTTAGAAACTAAAGTAGGAAACTGGATGAAACTGCTGATCGTCTGGACACCTTTGCAGTAGGATAGCGCCTTCGCCGTGTTTGCTTGCATCCGCACGAAGCTTCGTTTCAAAAGTAGCGTTGAAGATTTTGAGTACCGGCTCGTTGCACAGAATATTTTTCAAACTTTGAAATGCGTTTCTTTGGCTGAGGCCGAATTCAAATTTGGTATCTTGCCGCGTAAGTTCCTGCAATGGATTGGCAGTTAATGAAATATCTCTAATAAACTTCCGGAAATAATTGGTAAATCGTAGGAACCCTTGTACTTCTTTGGCGGAAAATGTCGGATGGAGTTAGGTTTTTCTTCCGATGGTCTTATGGTTCCTTCACTAATAATGTGCCACAGATTCTCTTTAACTTACACTTTTTCTATTTAAATTTGATTCCGTTTTTGTTTGCAAAGTCAAACACCCTGCGGATTGTTGCAAGGTTACTACTTTCGTCTGCAGAGGGAATAATAATATCGTCTACGTCAGCTCCTCGAATATCACATTCACATATCGTTGAAACACTGAAGACGAGTTAAAAAGGCCAAATGGTGTTTTCAGGAACTTATATTGGCCAGCTGGAGTAACGAAAGACGTGTATCGGCTAAATGTGAGTGCATGTGTTTTACCACAATTGCGATGTCATCGGCATATGCACATACGTTACATTTTTTAAATTATATTATCAGTTCGTTTGTGAAAAGAATGAATAATATGGGACCCAATATGAACCTTTTGGCACACCGTATTTGCTCGCTTTTGCCTTTTTTATTCTGTCAGACACCTTAACTTGAATTATTGTATCAGTCAGATAACTTTTTAACCAGTTTGCCGCTACTATTCTCAATCCCAGTCTGCTCACATTTTCCACCAGTTTATCATGTGTCATGTGTCAAAGTACCGAATGCCTTGCTGGAATCGGTGAATAGGGTTCTCTTGCCTTTTCGAAACCCGTACTGGGTTGGATGAAGTACTTTGTGCTTCGACATAAAACAGTTAATCCGATTAACAATTATCTCTTCCAGGCATTTTTCATCAGCTGATAGAATTGCAATCGGCCTATAATTTTCTGTATCGTTTTTTATCCCCGCTTGTAAATGGGGTGAATTATCGACATTTTCCTCAGCGTTGGCACATAGCACTGGCACATACTACGGTCTATTATTTTAGTGATTACATAAATTTGAGATCAACTGGTCTAACATTGTCAGCTCCAGGACTTTGTTTTGTTACTTAATTGACAGAGAATCTTATAAACTTCAGGCTTTGTTGCTTAATCTAAGTAGATGCTTTGTTGAACTTGACAGTACTGATGGTTTTTTGTGTTGCAGGCATGAATAATATTTGCCGCTTGATTCGAATTTCTCCACTATGTTTTTCAAGCCTTCGTCAGCTTCTGCAAAATTTCTTTTAATATTACAGTTTCGTCTACTGAACGTTTCTTTCTTCCAAGAAGTTCATTGACGATACTCCACGTTTTCCTTAGGTCATTTTAAGCTTTTATAAGTTGGATGTTCTAACTGCATTATCTTCTTGTATTCACTTTCAAATGTTTTACACCTCGGGATATTTTATTATTTTTCTATATAGTTCATCCCCTTTTTTGCGCATTGGGATTATTTCGGGCGTGATCCATGGCTTATGTTTCCGTGTTCTTTTGTTTGTGCTCGTTTTGCATGCTTCAGCGTATATTTTATTCATTCTATTACGAAATTATTGTTTAGTGCTTCCAAATCATTTTTTTTGCAGTAGATTTCGCCAGTATGTATGCTTTATAAGCTCATTAACTTTTCGTTGATTAATGTGTTTTACCTGAGTTTCACAAGCCTTTTCTGTGATATTTAAATCTTTCGTTTAAATTATCTTCATGTATTTTTTTAACAAGAAAATTATTTACATCTCGGATACTTATATTAACGTCACCTAGCATGATGTTTTCCTTATAGTCTTTAATATTTCCATATAATTCGTCAATGAACCTTGCAACACTAGAAGCAGCAGAAGTAGCTGCAGTTGAACAGAAGGAAGAGTCTGACGAAAATCACCGGACAACAGAATCATTGCTCCACGAAAAATGTTTTGATTGTCACGAAGATCTTTCAACGTTCTGTCCAGCGCCTCCAGTGACGTTTTGTAGGCCATCGTGCATTCGTCCCAAATAAACAATTTGCATCTTTGTATTGTGCGAAACGACCACATAGTATCTATGTATGTATGTATGCCCATATATGTACATATAGACATCTGTATGTAGTTCTCTCTAAATTAGTGCACAATTTTGTAAAGGGAAAAAAAAATCGATATTATGCCGCCGCCATCGTGAGTTACGATCTATTAATAAATATTAGCGATTGCCACAACCTGTCCCCTTATCGCCTCTTCAATCCGTCTCAAATATCACTTTCCAGGCGATGTTTCTTGTCAAACCCTTGCAACACTAGTTCATGCCTATGCTCATTGGTTCATGCCTATGATTTTTAAACTGCTCCCAAAATAATCACATGTTTGCAAAGCTCTCAGTGTGAAACACCTGTAATGTGAAAATCACCAGACAATTCGGTTCTAGGTAATAAAACGGAATTTTTTCAGCGTGGTACGAGGTATCAAGCGAAGATTGGATGAAGACCAGCAGTCTTGGTTGGTTTAATAGAGTTAGTTTAATAGAGTCTAAAAGTACAGACTTATAAAATAGTCAAAAGTGAAAGAAAAAAATAAGTTTTCTTAAGAAAATTTAAGAAGACTGTTAATAAAAATAAAGAAGAATAAAGAAATTTGGAAAACCTAATTGTAGTTGAAACTCAGACCAAAAAAAAATCAAACAAGTGAACATACATATATCGACAAAACAAAACAAAATTAATTTATATACTAAATACCTATCAAGCCACGCGAAACAACGAGAGATCGAAAGATATAATACTAACAATACTAATAATAAGGAAGTAAAAACTCAAGACGACGACGGCGGTTGTGCGAAAGTGTGAATGCACAAACTCACATCACTATTCCAACGCTAATCAGGAAAATAGCAAAGCCAATTTGCAAAGGAAAATCATTATCAGCAATCGACAAGTCCCCAAAAACCCTGCGGAAAAAGAGTGTGATAATTTTTTTTAATTGGACCAGAAAGACAAGTTGCAAAGGATCCGCAGAAGCAGTCCAAACACTCCTACCCTGTTTCCATTCCACCTCCATTTCATCCTAGCAAGGCTCCAGAGGTTGTATTATACATAAAAGTATATTTAAAAATATATATATTTTACTTCACCTAAGTTTATTTGAATTTGCATTAGTATTCAACCTTAATAAAATATCTAAATAAGAAAAAGGAAAACACCAAGATCATCATTTCCAGCGATGACAGTGCACTACCCTCCTGAAGAGCATTTATCAAATATTATCGGTGGGTGTGTTAACCCTTTATTTCTTTTATTTTGATATAAATTTTTTTTTTTTAAATCATTAAAGTAACAAAAAAAATAAAAAATCATAACGTATAACTGTATGAACTGAAAACAAAATTTTTATACTTATGTAGTTTTTGCATAGTACGAGTATGTATTTTAAACACAAATTTTTCTTCGAATCTTACATATTATGTATTGACATGGATATATGATAGTATTACATGAAATCATTGTATTAAATTACCTTTTTTTTATATTACCTCTTTATAAATTTATTTATTTTATGATGTCATAGCTTAAGATTATATTAATTTCAGGGGCCTTGGCTCGTCTATTGTTATCCCCTCCATTCATATTATATCAACAAACTGTATATTACTTTAATGAATACACACTTGCCTAAGTACGGCCATACATTTTATTTTTTTTATGTTTTTTTGTTCCCATTTTGATTAGTTCTGTAACTGTTTTACAGGGCCTCAGAATTATGTACCTTATTGTTTAAAGTTTACAGGGAAGGTAGTCGCTAACCTTTTATTTTATGTAATATAGCTTGTTATCTGTAATGTGCAGCTAAAAGAATACATAGGTAGTAGGGGCGCGAAAGGATCAGTTGGCCGGCGATCGAGCAACATGTTGTAAGGATACAGGATATTATAAAAAAGGGGTAGTTGACACACAAACCGACGGATTAAACAACTACCTAAGAGTGTCCTAGCGTTCTATGCTAGACACTAAGGGGAGGGTTAATTCCGTAATAGAGCATTTCAGCTGGTTCTCTTCTCTCTTTCTTCTGCGCTAGGGTATGGGAAGTGTTTTAGGTTTTCATTTAGATCATAGACTAACTATACCTAGATATCATGCTTTCCAGATATTGGAAAATCAAAACCGGTTTTCTACTGATCGCCCCTAACCGTGTGACTCTGTCTGTGAATACATGTGAATTATGATCAATGGCAATTTCCCTTCTTTTTTATACAAACCACGCCCATTTTAACCAAAAAATGTCATCCATATTACACACACTCGCGCAAATCGCTCTCATTCTAGCAATTTTACTTTTAAATTGCTCTCATTCTAGCAAATTTTGACAAAGTTATAGAGATGCAAAAGTGTTGGAATTCACTTATAGTGTGTCTGTGCGAATGTTAAAGGTTTGCAAAGGAATTAGTAGAGTTTGATATCTAGGTATAGTTAGTCTATGATTTACGAGTAGATATAGAAACCATTTAGGTCGGATACACATAGGGACAAAATCGGGTTCCTAATTCCATCCTAATGACATCTGGAGCCATGCATGAACAAATATGTAACTGCGGTTGGCTACCATTAGCAGCAAGATCCCCCCCCCCCCCATTCCGAACAGCTTAGGATGGAGCTTAGACTAGCATGCCTGCCGCTGCGAATTAGCCGAATCCCCTTCTACTCTTTGCCCGGACTGGCCTTTCGAGTTGCCTGAGCTTGGCCGTCATAAGGGTGAAGAAGAAGTAGTAGGGAGGGTCCTTTTACTGCACATTTTGGAGTGCACCTAGTAGTGTGTCCCTTTTCAATCGTCTTATTTGCTTTAAAGGCAATTAAAGGACTCTGGGTTAAGTGCGTAAAAACTGAGCACACCCTTTTATTATACTCTATATAATAAATTACCTTACAGTAAAATCTTCGCTAGTGAACGGATTTTGGTGACGTTGCAAGTTGATGTCTTGTTGATTTGCATATTCAGTGACAATTTCAGTGCAGAATGTGGAGTTCGTCCGCCATCTCGCTGCTATTTCAAATGAATGACAACTTCATGCTGCGATCGAATCGACGCCACAAGCAATGACATTAAGAACGTTTTGCTAGTCCCTCCTATATTACCCAGGAATTAAATGCCATCAGTTCCATTTTTCACATTCACAATGCATTCCTATCATGCCAAATGTGATAACGCCTGTCTAAATACATGTCTTCTATCATGATCAATGCTTAATTGTGTATTTTTGCTGTCATTTGAAGTTTGGCAATGCACAGGATGCAAAACATCCTCAAATATGACCGAATCTTTGAGCGTATTGTTCCACTGCATCGTTTTCGAGCAACTACAAGAGTTGACACACCACACAGTAAGAAACACACAGATGCCCGTTAACAGTTCCCTGTTGTTAAAACGACGTCGGACCACGAAAATTCACCAACCACAATCGAAGATCGTAATATTCGTCGTTATTTGGATGCACAGTGTAGATGCGACCCAGAGCGTCTGAAGCAAATACATTTGGATGTCCTTTAATTGGTGTTCCTTGTTTCCGACGACGCTGAAACGATTTCGATGATGCGTGCGTTTTGTAGTAGCCAGTAATGTAGGATCATATTCTTAGTCACCACTGCATGCAATTTCGGATTAACAGATTTATCCGGGATTTCGGTTGAGATGATGGGATCGATTTCATCCGGTCTGAATTTTTCAACGAACCAAACCAAAATGTTCGCATGAAACAGACCACGTTTTTGCCTTTCAACGTAGTACATCTAACAACGAACTTGGCCATATGATGAAATGATGAAATCCATCAAAGATTTTAATTTTTGTTTAAAAACTCTTGCAGTGATGTCATGTCTGTCAACTGGTATTTGGCTGGATAGCTTTTCCTTCTTGATTTAGATCCATTGAGGGTTACAGGTGAATGTTATAAATATTTAGCTCTGAGCGGCCATATTGTCTAACATATGACATCGCATCTTGACCGTACTCGTGTATGTGACGGGGGCTCCCGATGTAAGTGGGCAGCAAAATTTCATTCTTCCAATGTTTGTATCGTCGCCGTCGGCATTAATCGCATGGCGGAGATGAATGTTTTCTTTAGATCGCTGCTGCTTTTGGTTCAAACGAATATATGTCAGTCGTTCAGTCTCAACCGCGAAGTGATGGAAAAGACGGCGACACTTCAAAATGTGATTCACTTTAACGGATCATAAGTCTATAGAATAAAAATACATAGCACTTACTTTTTATTAATTTCGACGCCTGTAATCGCAGTCGACATACATGTTCGATGTAAGAAATGGATTATTGAAATTTTAACATTTACCTGTTAATGGATTAACCATTTTGGTGTTGAAATGGTATCCGCCCTCGCCCTGCCAAAAGCTCAATGGATATTGCAGCGCATCGTAAGTGTGGTGCGTTTTTGACAATACGATATCTCTGGATTGCAAATTTTCTCCGACAATAATACCAGCCTCTTCATCGATTGTCGGCGAATTGAATCTTCTTCCGTTATCAGTCGCTGGAGTTTTTTTAACCCTGATGACGATGTTATGGCTTTCAGATCCGATCCAACGGAGTTTTGAACAATTTGACAATTCGTTGTTCTGATGAAGAAAAGTTAGCAATTCTCCAGAATGGCAAGATACGCTTTCGGGTTCTGAGGACAAAGCTAATTAACTTCAGCATCCGAATTGCCCATGAAATAAATTTGAAAGTATTGATGGTCCGCATCCGGTGATGGCAACAGCGTTCCTACTAATGATATATCTGCCCTTGATTTGTAATGGTGATGTAAAATTGACTGTGTTGAATGATTTCAATGTGTTTTCTGATCCAACGACTAATGATGCGAAAGAAGATTGTGTTGTAATTACCTAGAAAATTGGCATGAAATTGTCCCGTACAATATGAATTGCACCAAACGATGTCATTTGAAAGCAATTATTGTATTTTTGGAAGTTGGCCGGGATATGGGTAAAATCACTTCCGGTTCCAAAAAAGAATGAACGCGTAATGGTGGCGTTACCAATTGTCGCAATTTGACTTTCTCAGCTGCGCAACACAATCCAGGAGTGGGCAAACGACTATATCTTAAAAATATTTTGTCAACATTTCAAGTCCATTGGAGCAAAATTGACGAAGTTACGATCATTTTTATACATGCCGGATTTTAATACCTACCCGACCCGCGCGCGCTATTGTTACCTGACAGATGATTCGCTCTCTATATATTACCTAATCTTAACCCCAAGACCTATTTATAGAAATTTCGACTTAAGTACAAACTTCCTTATACCTGTACTGTATATTTTGTCAGTGTAGAGTATAAAATTTAGTGTAGCAGTAAATATTCTATCGATCGCATCATTTTAGATCCGTTTTCATTAAAGCGTTTTCCCCACAACTCAGGTTTTCAAAGCCGGTGCCCCTCATAACTTCAAAACTACAGCACCGATCCTTTTGAAATTTTGAACACTATTTCTGTACATAATTTACGAGGTAAATTTTTCAAAATTTGTTAATAATTTTTATTTTACAATAACAAATTAGCCGATTTTTTTCGCAAAAAATCACGTTTTTCCCTTCAAAGTGTTCCAAAAAAGTAAACAATTGAAATTTCGAAAAACCCTCCCAGCATTACCTGGGGAAAACTATTATCAAACGAATGAAATTGGATTTTTTGATTTCGGATGATACAACACCAAGTTATGAGAGGTACCGCAATTCTACTTTTTTCCGAGACACGTCCGAATAATTGCTGCCATTGCCGTATTTTTAAATGAAAATGTTATATAATATTCTTCAAATGTCATACTTTAATGTACTATTGGTTTTAATACAGAGATTTTAACTGTGTCGTCATAAAAAATCCACAGAAACATGCCTTTTTGTGTATGGATTAACTTCCCCCCCCCCAATTCTCGGTGAAATGTTTGAGCACAACCGCACGTTGTGAATAATCGAATCAGAAATATGTAATGCATGGCGCAGTTGTCAAACGATAGCTCCGCCATAAACGCCGTTGTCGAGTTTTTGCGAGACGGTAATTGATTTTTAAATAGGGTGACCGGATACCAATGATAATTTTTCCAATTTTTGTTTCAGCGGATCTCAAGGTTACCAATGATATTCAGCTTTCAAAATATTTAGTAAGGTTTGCCATTTCATGAGCCATCGGTTTATACGCTTGCCGAAAGTGCAGAAATTATTAAAAAATATTATCGAAATTACAGCTCAGTAGTAAATAGGCAACGTGAATTTCGCCGTGAGGTCAGTCGTCATCACGGCTTCAATGTGTAGGCAATGTGGCGAACCGCGGAAAAGTTGGGGCATAAATACACTCTTTTGGATTTTAAGCCAGCAGCCAGACGGATATTGGTGTGAAATGAAGAAAACATAGCCGCCGATCAGCTCAGTTTGGCATCGCCAGAGAGTCAACTCAGCTTATTTTGCGGTTGTATTTGGGCTTGAATCCGTATTAGATTGTGTTGACGGAAGAATTGAAGTCGGACGACCACAGACAACGCCGTGAGTTCGCTAATTGAATGCTGGAAATGTTGGCCGGAGATCCGCATTTTTGCCAAAAAAATCTTCTCGGAAGAGGCCCGTTTTCGGATCAGCAGCTATGTGAAGTAAACACAATCCACAAGTGTTCGGACAAGCATCAATGCATCGACAAAGATTGTCTGTTTTGTGCGGTTTATGGCATGGCAGGATCGGTCCTTATGTTTTTCGAATTGAGGAAGAAGACACCATTGCTGTCAATGGTTTCAGTATAGAACCATGTTAACTGTCCTTCTGTAGTCAGAGCTCGACAACATCGACATATCCGAACTGTGTTTGTGAAGAAGAAATTTGGCGACTGGGTCATCTCACGGCGAGCGTTCATGAATAGGCCGCCGCAATCATGCGATTTGACACCACTCCATTATTTTCTCTAGGGCTACGTCCATTCCTTAGTCTACGCTAACAAGTCAACCATTTTGGACGAGCTCAGGGCCGATATTTGACTCGGTATTGCCGGAATAAAGCCACACATATTAGACCGAGTCATCAAAAATGGGATCGACCGCTTGAAGCACTGCCAGCGAAGGAGAGGCGGCCATTTGAATAATGTGCTTTTCCACACATAGTGGCATGAACATAGCTTCTTCAGAAGAAAGCCAGAATCAATTTTATATCTAACACCCTTGTTGTTTTATTTAAGTTTTTGTTCCTTTCGTTTTTATCTGGTCACCCTATATTCAGATTATTATTTTTTATTTTTGTTTATGTTGCTGTCTTCCGATGTTGACTTGGCTGGGCACTTGTGACTTCATTTTATTCTTATTGCTTGCAACTTGATCGTTTGTCTTTTTTGTGTGCCTGAATGCCATGTTTGGCAAATAGAACAAACTTCTTCAGCTGCCAAAAAAAAATAACAAACGTGAAGCAGGTAAGTTTTCCTTAGTTTTATTAAAATTTTCTTCTTTCCCTGGTATTTTTTCTAGCTTTCGTAAAAATATATTTCACAAAATTGACGTATGTCTGTTCCTGTCTTTTTGTGTTAGTCTAGACCAATTCTAAAAGCAATTAAACTAATGTTCATTGTTTCCTTACGCCACTCCAACTAGATAGAGCTTGATTAAAAAAAATAGAGAAATATAACTCAACCAACTTTTATTTCCTTAATTTCACGAGGATGAAGGCTATGGTAAAAGCTAGAAATTCAATAAAACATTTCCTTTCAAGATACATATTTTTTAGGCGGAAGGAAGCTCTTACAAATGCGACAAGTAATTATGGAATTAGAAAATGCAAGATGAAGCAATTTCCATGTGCTTCATGTCTACATATTTTACCAAAATGACTCACTAGAGAAGTTTTTAAATGCAATTATATTATCACATTGCTTAATCTTTACTATTTCCCTGTCCTATTTCCTTTCTTCCAAGTAATGTGAACACTCCAATGAAATACATATACATTTATGCACATGTGATTAGATTTCCTTAGCTCTTCCTGGACTGATTGCAACAGAAAAATAGTCCTAAATATTCGCACATTCCAACAAACATTAAACTTCTTTACTTCAGCTCTGACTATCTAAAATGACCCTCACTCCGAAACTGTCCAACCTATAGTAGAGCTCAATTCCAACGACTTGTCTTTGAGTTAATTTTTTAAATTTGGTGCAATCATATCCGTATGCAAGCATTCGTACATGTGTATGCCCCAAAAAACTAATGTAGATTCTCCACATTTGAACAACCAACACTTTCTAGATTAAATATTGGAGGTCAGTCGTAAGAGAAATACTACTCCGGTCGACGAGCATTCTTACAGGACAAATTTGGTCATGTTGAAATATATAATTTCACAAAATAGTCTTTGTTGAATTTTCTTCACATACGGATATGAACTATGAGGCTAGTGGCAGGGAGTCATGCACACGTATTTGTATATATTTCAAAATAGCAACAGCAAGACAGGAAGACAGCAATGCGGCAATGTTAATTGTTATTGTTTTATTAGAGTACGGGATGTTGAGATGGCCATGAGCTTTCGAATTGGGTTAAATTGAATTATTTATTTTGGAAAGTGTCCTTTTTAGGACGAACTGATTTCTCAAAAATTCCAAAATTGCTTTATGTAACGGCAGTGTGGTGTAAAAGCAAATCAGTGTTGCAATTTTGCAATATTACATACGAATACGAGTATGTGTAGATACATACTTTAAATTTGAAAGGACAAGTGGAGTGTAAATACTCGTACTGGACAAGATATAATATAATAATCACAGCAGGTACATACATACTCGTACAGACACAGATGTGCCTCGGTGAATGATATTCTGTGTTCTGGTGTAGCACTAACAGATTGAATTTTGAGGTAAAATTCTTCCAGTAGAATTATTTGTAACCATATGTAGGTACCTTTCCATAGCATTGCTATTAAGGGGTTGGTCTTGTAAACAAAATTTCAGTACACAAATAAAGCCCGGGTTCGGTCTGTAATCTTTAATGCTGAGAAACAACTAGTTAACGGGACAATAATTCATTAAGTTGTTTTACCTAAGACACAGTAATCCTCCCCACCCAACTGACCCGGGTATTCTGTATCCAGTCTTGTAAGCTTAGTCTTCTTGAATCCCCGCTGATTTCCTCTTCAAGGCATAAGTTTAGTCCTTCTTCCCTTCCTCGGTGCTGTAATCCACTTGGATGAGGCATTATTGTCTAACCACTCGATGAGGCCAAACCAGAATAGTCACGTTTTCACTAATTTCACCTATAAATAAAACTCATAGAGCTGTATGTTGATATATAGCTACCATATTTCCTGCTCCAAGGCCCGTCAGCATAAAGGAGACCAAAGAATCGAAGAATCTTTCATTCAAAATATGATGATAAGGAAGCCATATGACATTGTATTACCTTGTATACGAACAAAACATTTTTCTTAAAATCAAAAGTCTCGGTGAGGTTGGTTCCTGGTTGTACGCATCACCATAGAAGATGACTAATCATACGAGCATATCGCTTTGTAAGGCTCACCTGCATAGATGATGTCATATGCGGCAAATAGTCACATGCATATGCATCGACCTTGGTAAAACAGATAGATCTTGTACGTGATATTAAAACACTAACGCCCCATTGATCCCAACAAGTTAGTGCGTATCGGACAAGCGATGTTTAAGATCAATTTGTAAGACTTACTTTCTTCAATCGAGATCGGCCTTCAATCGGCCTCACGTTGTCAAACCCGTTAAAACCGACCAGAAAACGCTCAAATTGGAAATCCTACCCCACCCGCCATATTCAGCAGATATTGCACCGTCCAATTCCGTTCCGTTCGATATCACTTGGTAGTTCCGCTCATATGAAGACTTCTTTTGATGGCTGACTGGCTTGATTCGTGGATAGCCTCAAAATATGAATAGTCTTACTGTAACGGTATTCGAGCTTAGCCAGAAAGATGGGAAAAACATGTAAGCATTTTTTCACAATAAAGTTACATTTTCATAAAAAAGTCAGCGATAACTTAGTTGCGCACCTATATATATGTATAATGTATATACAAGGTGGAGCAAAAGTAATGTCATAATGTGAATTTACCATAATTGTTGCTAATGGCGTCAAATTTCATTTGACATTTAAGTTGTAGACAGATAGAGAATTAGTTGACAACAAGCAATGGAGCGATACGCACCTGAAGAACGCGGAATTATTGTACGAGTACTACTTATTTGCTCATTTTCCGGTCTGCTATTTTAACGCAACGTGGATTTTGTCGTCGTTTTCCTCGTCGTCTTGCACCAGGTGCGCTAATGCTAGACATATCGCAAAAAGTGGTTGGCCCGGATTTGCTCCGCTGTGGCCGAGGACTTCCGAGAGAGACCACAAACATCGACGAAACAATGATGAACACAATTTGGCATCAGCAGACGTTCTTTGCATGGAATTTTGGTGAAAGACCTGAATATGGTCCCTAATAAAGTGCAAACCGTACACCAATTGTTGCCTGCTGAACGTCAAGTGAGATTAACTTCCTCTCATGCTCTGTTAAACCTAGTGCAAGAAGAGGATGATTTCGTATCCAAAATTAGAATGAGCAACGAGACCAATTTCCACTTAGGTATGTGAATGAACAAAATTTTCGTTTTTGGAGCACGGAGATCACATTTAAAATGCACAAAGAGCCGTTCAAAGTGACTGTTTAGTTCAGCATTTGAAGTGAAAAACTGATTGGCCCTTATTTTGTTTGCGGATGCCGACGGCGGCGCCACCGGTACAGACAAATGTTTGACGCGTTTCTTTTGCCGTAAGTCACTGAATTGCGTCTGGTGTATTGGTGGTTAAAGCAGGATGGGACAACCGCTCGCACAACTCGGGCAACGATGGAGATTTTGAATCACCATTTTTTATTCCGTGTGATCTCCCGTTTTGGCAATTTGAACTGGCAGTCCAGATCGCCAGATATGATGGCGCCACACTTCCACCTTTGGGGCTTTTTGAAATCTCGGGTTTACCACAACAAACCACAAGCCTCGCAAGTCTTGAAAGCCAACTCTTGCCCCACCTTGTATCTACTTTACTAGCACGAATGCTGAAACAACAATAAAATTAATTCCACCATAGACGTAAAAAGGTATCGTAATCCTATTCCTTATCAAAAGCTTATACAAAGAGTTAAAATAGGCACTGAATATCGCTAGTTGGACGACAGTCAGTCTTCTTAATTGAGTAGCAATCAACCATTCTCCTGGAATACTGGGCCAAATATTTTTTTAGTCTGCTCAACTGGTTCTAAACCAGTTGGAGAGTGTCAATTGGCTAGGCGATACTGAGGTCACCTATCAATCTTTTCGCAAGCAAGTGCAGAAACTTAAAGAATCACCGGATTGGGTGTGAGCCTTATATTGCCTTATATTTTCTGGACATAAGAGAGGGAAAGGTGTTTCTTAAATCGCTTGAGGAAACCTGAACATTTCACAATGGAAATCTTTTCAGTTTCGATAATGCAAGTGTCATTTATGGATAGTGGCTCTCAATACTCGTATATGCAGACGTCTCCTTGTCTCCTTTCTGCAGCCAAAGAACAGGGACATGTGTCCTGGAACGAATGTAAAAAGTATACCGTACTGAAGGTACAGTCATCGAGAAAGGATGCAGTTATGTAGAACAAGCACACACAAGAAGATTAATTGAAATTAAAAGAAGTGTCGGATACAGAAAGGCGTCATCGATTTCACAAGTATTTATTTTGTGGATATCGGACATGAGAGGCCCAAAACAAGATGTACTAAACGTTCAAAGATTGGTTTCTAATCCATTGAATAAGAAATTTATCGATCCAAAGAGTGTTTCCAATAAAAAGACCTGATGCCGAATTCTGCTCAATACCTTTTAAATGTTAAGTACCACTATTTTGTTTTTGCAAGATTGCTGCAAATTTCGGTTCCACTTTTCGGCAAGAAAAGCCAATGAACCAATGAGATACACCATATGGACCAGCGGATTAGTTTATGTTAAGATACTTACTCTAACAACTACATGGCTTAAAAACCCTATTGGCACCATTAAATATTCGGCATAATCTAGAAACCTTGGTCAAAATAGTAAAGACCAGCTGCTGGAAAGTCTGAAGATTATGTTAACTGCTAGCCTGGCCCTGGCAAACATACCGAATCACTGGCGAACCGTTAAAGTAGGCTTTATATCAAAAAAGTTGACTAGATGTTCGCCATGATCTTCATGTTGCCATTGCCAGACAACATGGCATAAACGAATCACAAGTACATTATGATGCCGGTGAAAAGGACAAAGATTGGTGTAAGCTACATCACTATGCACGTAAATGGCGAGACCGCGGTGAGAAAAGAATAATCGCACTAGTTCGTAGCTAGGCAGTTTCAGATCATCGTGATCTAAAAGGTGTGGGCGGATATCTGTCTGTACTTTCAGACGTGGAAGCACGTAGAAAAGTAATTTATTTTTTGCCCGCGTATATTAGCTACGTCTAACCTGAATTCCCTAGTCATACATCATCATTCCCAAACAAGCCAAGCAAGGTTACGAAGTGAGAATTTTGACCTTGGTTTACCAAATAAAATTTATGTAGGTGTTATGCCCTTACAACAGTATGGAACAGTGCACCAACAAAACATTCACTCACAACCCGCTATCCGATATTTGTTACATACATTCAATCACTGCCCGTACCATATATAGATACAGCAGTATTTCATCCAGGAACGGCAGAGGTGGGATACCTGCACAGTGTAATATTTTCTTTTTACTTTCTACACTGCACTGCACTAATTCTTTTATTGTTTATTTTTACGTTTCACACGGCCGCGATGGTTCTTTCCTATTGATTTCAAACTATAATCTTCGTGGTAACTTTTCTTACTCTCTATCTTTTCTTAGTTTTCATACTACTTATCGTCTATTCAACAAACTTCCTCACCCTTTAAGAACAATCACTTTACCTGGAAT
The DNA here is from genome assembly GCA_949129095.1 of Volucella bombylans. NCBI lineage: Eukaryota > Metazoa > Arthropoda > Insecta > Diptera > Syrphidae > Volucella > Volucella bombylans. The sequence continues at coordinate 94,710,480 of OX422142.1, forward strand.
GTTTCTTAAACTAGTAAAAAATTGTCTTACCAAGTTCAACTTCATTGACATAGAATCATTCCTCTGTGACTATCTGGTATAAATTAATTCTTAAGTTTTTCTTATAGGCTATTTGTTGCTTTAAAGTAAATATGTATATACGTTATCTTTCGATTCTCGTTTATCATGTTTAAGAGAAATACTAATCTTTGAAATTTTTTGTAATGATCACCACACTCAAATAAACTTAATTTTGAAATATCTAAAATTACATTGAAGTGGCACTCAACACTATTTTCGTTACCCATGTACATTGTACACATAAAAAATACAAAATGTCAAGTGAATTTCTCATATTTCACATCTTTCTCAATTTGCTAAGTTAATTTCTGATTTGTGAAGTAATATTATATTTATATAAGGAATTTTTTTAACAAATACATTAAAAAAATAATAAAAAATTCTTGCTACCAGAAACAAAGATACTGAGTCGCTAAGACATAATCTGCGCTCAGAATGTCCACGTGTCCACTTGTTATGGTCAACAGGGCATATTGGCATACTAAGGAACGAAAAAGCAGACTCTAATGCATGTGATGCAATTAAAAAACTTTTGGAGTACAAGATACCATCACTTACAAAATCTATATGCATTCAGTCTTTTCTTTCTTTCCACTTCTTTAAGAGGAATCAAAACATCTCTGGAACCAATCGAAATCATTTGTAAGACCACACAACTTCGGTTTATCACCTATTACTTGTAACGAAGAATTATGCAGTACACACCTTTTAAACAAAGAAGATGCACTGTGTAACTTGTGTTAAGAGCAACTTAAAGTAAAACATATATTGCAGTGCTGCAAAACAACGAAAAAAATTGGGAATTGCTCCTAGCATCCAAGCTATTAGATCCATCAATAGCATCCAACAAGAAACAAGATTTATGATGTTCTTCAAACGAGGGGCACAACATTTCTTCCTCCTTCTGTATTTTTGCTGAAAATAAAATTCGTGATTTTCCTTTGTCCCCGCTGATGTATTCTGGAATCGATTTGAGATCGGCGGTTAATATTGTCGATGATTCGCCACTGGTCATAACATCGACGAAGACTCGGTAGTTGCCTCAGTAATCGTTGGAAGTTTTCGCAGTGACTTCGGTCTTGGAGTCTCGTGAATCCTCTTTTTTCTGGTAATTTATTTGGCCAGCTCTTCGTATTTGATCGACATGCCGTTTGTATATTTTTCCGAAATAATCAATCTCGTAATTCAAGTCACCAATGCGGGCAGATATTGTTGTGGGAATCCATTTATCCATTCGAAGTTTCACTGAGCGAAAGAGAATGGGTTGCGATGCCATGAATGCGCGGAATGTTAAACTGAAATTCAAGTACTGTTTCCTGGGTCACTTTTGTGAAAACATTCTCTGATCTCACAAGATACAAGCGTGTGCGAATGGAACGTCCCAAGAAGAGTTGGGTTGGGAACTGTCCTGTGGTTGAGTGTGGTGCCTTCCTATACTGGCGAAGGAATTCGTTAAAGTTCTGCTGAAGTGAAGATTTTTTTGTACTCATCGGTTTGATAGCATCCTTTACTGTTTGTACGAGTATACTGCGTTCAGCTTGACCATAAGCTTGTTGTATTTAACTCCAACAGTTTGTAGAAAGTTTTTTATCTCGACGGATGTAAAGCTGGTCCCATTAACGGACACAATAGTGACAGATACACCGTAGGCAGCAAATATCTCGCACACACATATTATTGTGTTTATTGTTTTGACTTCAAGCCATTTGGTGTAGGCGCCGGATATAATAAGCAACAAACAGCCCCGCGAAGTCAATGTGGACCGTGGCGCCTTCGGGTAATCCCAATGGTGTACTCTGAACTTAGGTGGATCATGAGCAAATTTAGAACAGTCGAGTCCGTTGCCTCACACTCTATATTCATGTCAATGCCAAGCCATTAGATAAAATAATGCATTCATCCCTTCATTTTTCTGATTCCTATGTAGATAAGCAATCAATTTGTCGCTTTAGCAATCACGACTCTGTGATTAAATATCAAACAGCCTTCTGCTATCCTGTAGTCTGCTTCAGAGGCACTGGCGTGGCGTGACTCAAATAGCTGTAGCATTGTTCCTAAGTATTCGTCTTTTCTTATCTACTGAGCTATCAGTCCGGCTCTTAATGGCAATTGGTTGACTTGTGCAATAACGAAATTGTCAAATGCATCGTAGCCAATTTCATCCCCTTCTTAGGATGTTAGCCGATTCACACGATGGACAGTAGTTGGTAGCGGGGCTCGGGACCAGTAATCTGCGTTTGTGTTAGCTTTTGTTGGTTTAAATATCACATCGTAGTCGAAGTTTCTAAGGAAGTCGGCATAGCTTGTCCCATGACTAATGCAGAGAACATTCCTTTTCCATCTGTGGATATCGTTGCTCTGTAGTGTCCATGGTACCGCTTGCATAAACAATGGGGCGCTCTTGGCCAGTCCAGCAGTGGCAAAGTACGATCGCATGACATTAGGATCTGCGGCGACATTAGTATATTTTTACGTCTGAATACGCCTTTTCTGCTTCCGGAGTCCATTTGATTGATCTCTATGGAGCATATCTCGAAGCGGCTCGTCTCTGGTTGCAAGATGAGGAATAAATGTTTTATACCATATCACCTTGCCTAGAAATATCGGTAATTTGTCTGGAGTGTTTATCTGACATATGGATTCCCTTCGCATCATTTTTTGTCCCAGAAATCGTAAGTGTTGTGAAGACACATTTAGGGCGATTAAGGTGCAGGCCTTCAAATCTCATGCACTCTAATGTTGTTTCAAGAATGGTTAGAACTGATTGCACCGGGCGGAGTCATGTCCCTACTGCTATTAGGCATTTTGGTTGATTAATAGTTTAACGCTTTCAATAGTTTTAACGTCCTAAAAACCTATCCCTTATTTCGAAATAAATAGTAATTTAATATAGTAAATCTTTACATTCTACTGTAGATATACTCGTACAACAAATTTGTACGTACAAATATTATTGTAGCAAGTTGATATATGCAACTTGCTACAAAATTTGACTATCGCTCAGCAAGGATATCAGGATACTTTTACCTTTGCAGTTTGCTTTAAGCCGTCCTTTATAATGTTATTTCCACCACCTAAACATGGCCGATAAATCCACCCACTGTCAGGCTCGTTACACAAACTTAAGACCCCATTTTACCTTAAAGGCTAACCCAAATTACCAGACGTTTCCCTGCCGAGTATGATTATAAAGCAGAGTGGAAAAATCTATCCAAATTGCCTGAAGAGTCAGAATGTTAACCAAGGACACCAAACCAATGAATACAAGCCCTTAAGGGGGAGGCAGGATAAATTTATTGGACAAGCAAATTACGTATCGTTCTATTTAATAAGCGAAGCTATTTACGCGAAACTCCCATTGTAGCATTATATTCGTAGACATAGTTACATAACGTTTCTTTTAAAGCATTAAAAAAGGAACAGCCACCGGCAAAGAGACGTACGGATAGGTAATGCAAACTCATTTACAGAGTTCAGATGAATCTAACAAGCTAAATCCGACTGGTATCTCTAGAGCAACGAAAATTCTCTACCTACCGACGTCGATGACTATATTTCACCTCCATCTCTTCCCCCCACTTAAATAGGAGACAACTCCTTCAATAAAATGTATGATCCTCAAACATGGTGCAGAGGCGAAAGAGCAGTTGTTAGCCAAGTTAGAAAAGGAGGGAGAAAAAATGCGACCAAATCTTTTGTCAAGGATACTCGTAAATGTCGGATGGATAAGAGGAGCAAAGACTAGAACAACAAAAAATATGTTATGTCCTACTGTTTACTCTACATGTGTCACTATTAAAGAACCAGAAATACCTGTCAGTATAGGTAAGCCATTAAAGCAGTGTATGCTTTAATGTCATAAACTGAAGGAAAGTCAAGTGGGTGCTGGATTGGAAGACTACCTATAGATACAGGTTATAATGTTACACTGACAAACTTCGAATATTGGTCCTTTCCATCCACCTGACATCTTCAAGTTTAGGGTAACATAATTTTTTATTGTTTCGATTTTCAGCATGAGCGAACAATGTACGCAAATAAAATTAATTGTCCAGCTAAAACATTCACAAAAACATACAACTCACAGTCAATAGCTAAGGGACAGAATTGGTACAATTCCTGGCGACGATGTCGGTGCTGTAGAGGGCATTAATTGGCTATCCCCTGTAGAGACTGACAAGCAATTTTCATCTGAAATGGGTAATTCCTGTTGTGTCAATAATTTTTTTTGTTTGTTTTTGGACTAATGAAATTGATTATAATAAAAAGAAAGGAGATAAAGATATGAGTAAACTCAGATTGCTTCAAGTATTAAATTTTACGACAATGGATTAAGATGATTGGTGTAGAGGTACTGTGATTGAGGAATAATTCACGATATGGTGGTGATAATCTATTAAAGAGCAATTTCGAGATCAATATTCATGCCTGCGAGGAAAGAACTGCGAGCAATAGCCTATTAACAATTAGCAGATGCTGAAATCAATAATAATTTAATCGAACACCAGCCGCAGCGCCGGTTGGAACGCAATAATTTATACTTACCAATTTCAGCTGATTGGAGAAGAGCTATATAGCTTCTTACCATCCTATGTGACTCCTCCTTGCAGACTGCATCGAATAAGCCACGAAATATGGTTCCCTGGTACTATTGTGGGGTAAATAAGTACAGAGATTTATTTAAACTTGAGTTGCATTTGTTCCCAGTGAATCCGCTACGTAATTTAAAAAAGTTAGCAGGAACAGCGAGTGTTCCTGACACCATATATTGTAAGAGAAATCATATCGCATACATCAGAAAAAAACAAAATGATTTGACTCTTTACAAAAAAAGTTGAGAGAAGCGATATAGCTAATTGATAAAATTGAGTGCAGTGCAGTGACTGCAAAACACTTACCCAGTTTATCTGACAGCTCAATGTGCGTTGAAACTATCCGCATGGGTTCAATACGCTAATATAAACACCACTTCAAACCGCATTGAAATATTCAAGCATACGTTCATTCGTGCTTATAAAACGCATTGAAAATTTGTAACCGCTGTGAAATATCATATAAACATTTTCAAATAGAAACATTTTATTCTCTCGCGCTTTCATCATTCTCATCTCATCTATGGGGTTGCAAACGAAATATTTGGAAAGAGAAAGAAATAAGAACAATGTATCAGTCCCAGCGCTGCCACCCTACTCGCATAGCAGTAGATCTACCGCGTTTTGGCCCAAAGGAAGCACAACCAATCTACTCCTCTTTTTGGAATTTTGAACAACGTTTGTTTTCTTCACAACTTGACGAATTTTTTATTCAACGTAAACTCTAAACGCAGCTACCCAGATCCACATTCATTTTTACTCTGAATGCATCCATCGAGAAATTCAAACTACATTCACTATCGGCTATCGGTTCAAAAACATCAAGCTGACACTAGATGTCGTACAATTGTGGTTTTTTATCGATTTTTTTTTAATTTGTTGTGGAAATTTGTTTTTTTTTTGGAAATGGACAAATTTGTAACCAGGTCTGCAAAGCCAAGGTTTTATTGTGGTTTAAATGATTTAAATATGTTTTCTGATAAGTACAATAACTTATATATTTTTATTGCACCAGTAAGTCGCAAACGCAAACAACAAATGTAATCAATATACTCGTAAATGAGAATTCCGGAATTATAGAAGCTGGGCCAAGCATAAGTCATTTTCATAATGTTTGTAATGATTACTACTATGAAGACTGTTGAAAATGCCACGTAGCGCTACTGAATACCATTTATTTCTTTGCTTTCAAATGGAATCATGATTCGGAATCATCCCCAAGTGATGATAGACCAACAACAAGTGCATCGACATAAAAAAAGTACAAACAGAAATACAAAACTTCATGGGAGATTGAGTATTCCTGGCTGCAGTGCGCCAATGGTAGTGGCTTCTGCAAGATTTGTTTCAAGCCCCTTGAAAATAATGAAAAAAATCAAAGCAGACATCATACCTCTCAGAGGCATATAACAAAAGCTAAGAATGGTAGTGAAATGATGTCCATACCTAATTTATTTCAACAAGCAAGTTCTGAATAAAGCGCAATTTGTCGATTGCAAATATGGATTTCCTTCCTTCCTTGATTTGCACTGTTTGCCCAGATTCGTCCATTGCTATCAAATGCGGACGGACCAAAGCAACGTCCATGATCAATAACATAATTTAACCATTTTCCCAGTCATTAATAAGTGCACAATTGAGGAATACTCCTCTACCAAGTGTTAGTTATCGCAAGTCGATTTTTTAATAATGTGACAAAAAAATAACTGACCATTAATTTGGATTAGTAGAGCTTCATCTGTCAGATTCGCAAGAAATATTTGTAAGCCTAAAATTAATTTTTGAAGAAAAAAATAGTCCGCTTACTAATATTATCGAACTAGCGACAGATAATGCGTCCGTTATGTCCGGTAATATTGGGGGTGTGAAAGCAACGTTTCAACATGCAAATAAGGATATATTCTTTCTTGGATGTACGTGCCATTGTTAACATCTGTGTGCCTCTTCAGCATCTAGAAAATTGCCAGAATACGTAGAAAAGATAGTCAAAACTATATACAACTATTTTGCTCACAGTCCAAAACACATTGCTGCATTTAAAGAATTTCAGGAATTTTTTGATTTTAAAAGAAACAGTACTCGTATCTTAGGTCTATCTTTCACACGTTTTGCAGCGGCAGTAACCCTTACAATTTTATTTTAATTTACAATCTTTCGAAAATCAAAATTCAACAGCAGAAATAACTAGTTTTCTAATGAAACCGCAGAGTAAGCTTTATCTTCTTTTTCTCTCCTACATTCTATATTTAATAAACACACTTGTACAAAGTGAATTTACAAAAATTCATTTACTTGATCAAGTAATGAGAGATTTGTACCTTGGAACACTTACAAATTTTATGAACATTAATGGAAATAACGTAAATGTTGACATTGAAGATTCTTCCCTTTATCTGCCATTTTCCGACATGTACTTTGGCGTTCAGTTTCAACAATATCTAGATTCACAAAAACTTTCTTATTACAGTTTTATAAGGAGCTATGTAAACAAATAGAAAAGCAGTTCCACTTCAACAATAATAAAAATTCAATTACTTAAGTATTATTCAGATGTGAGTCAATTTTACCAATTTTGGATAAGTTTCCGTTTTCAAGCGAAAATAAAGAAGTGCTTAGTAGACAATGGAGATTTTTGTAATGTAATAAAGATGTTGTTAGCAAATACCATGATCCATTGGATATAACAAATTTTTGGTCTGAATTGGGTTCAATTAAAAGCGTTAACAAGTATGCGCAAAGCTATCAAAATTTATGCTTATGCATTGCTCATTACCCCACAGTAGCGCAGCTGTTGAAGTTCTCGTTAGTTAATTTAGTAAAAACTGATTTGAGAAACAGCCTTAACACAAAAACACTTGAAAATATTATTTTAACTAAGGAGCTAATAGAGTCCAAAAAGCATTATTGACTTTTTTAATGAATTTAACTTTGTAAACGGCGAGTATATAAGAAAGTAGGGCAAAAGCTAAATGTATGTTTTTATATGTACTCGTATATAAGATACGAGTACATTTTATATTTTATATGTTTATTTATTTTTAACCCTCTGTAGCGCGGTGTGACATTTCTGTCACAAACCAATTCTCCGCTTATCAAAATTTAAATATTTTTTCAAACCCATTTTGAGTCAATGTAGCTTACTCGTATCTATGACAAGCCGATGTATCGACTTAGTTTAACACAACAAATGCAGTTAGCGTTAGTGCCGTGTGATCGCCGTTATTCGTCGACTGATCGGGTTAAACTACCTATGAGCTTTTGAAAAATCAGTAAAATAATAGAAAAACGTGATAAATACTGTGAATATTTCGAAAAAATACCAGGTGAGTACATGTACTTTGTGGTATAGTGTGGGTTTTTATGTAATTGAATGCCTTTGACGAGTTTGGCTTTCTGTCGTGTTTGTACCAGAAATGTCATATTGCCTAATGTGGCAAGTTTTTCTTTGTAAAGAAGCTTATAATATGATTCATTACTATTCCTTTTTAGAATGACTTTTATACCTCTTCGGGATGACGAAATAGCCAAGATGTTGAATACTTACGAGGACAGTGAAGATGGCATGGAAGGTGACGATGACAGTGTTGCAGATCCAGATTATCAAGCTGAGAATGAGATGAAGCAAAAGCTGTTTTCCAGCGATGAAAATGAAAATGATGATGGACCTTGATGAGATTATTCATAGTTTAAAAGACAGTAAACCTGATCCGTCTCAATCTACTGCTGCTGCGCCAACTGGATCGCAACGAACGCAATTTGTGGTACATCCTAGAAAGCCACGAAACTTAACCTGCGATAGAAGAAGAAAAGTCTGCTTTTGAATGAGGAACAGTTGTGTTTTCCAGGAAACGAAAACTTATCAACAGATATTTTAGAGCTTGACTTGCCGATCCAGATTTTCTTGTTTTTGTTTCCCAAAGATTTGATTGATTTGATTGCAACACAAACTAATTTATATATTGTGCAAAAGGATCCCAATAATAGTTTTCGGGTTTCCACAACAGACATTCCGCAATTTATTGGCATAGTGTATATCATGTCTTTGATCCATCTTCCTCGAGTTACCAATCATTGGAATGGTATCATTGGAACTTCTATAATTCAAGAAATAATTCCCGTAAAGATGTTTGAAAAGATTCGTCGATTTATGCATTTCAATGACAATTCCCAAAACTTTCCCCGCGAACATCCGGAATTCGACAGACTGTTCAGACTTAGACCACTTGTTCAAAAATTGAACCAAACTTTTGCCAAAATTCCTTTAGAGCAATATCTCTGCGTCGATGAGCAAATATGCTATACGAAAGCAAGAAATAACTTAAAAAGATATAACCCAAAAAAGCCTCACAAATGGGGTTATAAGATTTACGTTCTTAGTGGAGTCTCTGGATGGAGGAGGTATGACAAGAAGACCAAGCGGTACATATTAATTGATCGTCCAAATATTTTTGGATAATACAGTTTTCAGTTTTCAGTTTCTATGCATTTTTATTTACGTCACTTAAATTACTCTTACTTGATAGACAAAAAACGCTTAAAAATTAGCTTAAATAACTTAAAAATATCTTATTATAACTTACTGGCCCCATGCGAGCACTCTAAGTTAAACCTAACACTTAAACTATGTCTTTCGACTATCTTACAGTCTAATTTTATTTGGATTTTAACATTAATTAATACTAAAACTAAGAAAACATTTTTTAACAAAAAATTAGTTCCATGACCTTTTTTTTTATTTTATTATAAAACTTAAAACTAAAAAAAAAACTTATAGACTACCTAAAAATAAATCTTAATCTATTTAACCTACTTACATCTAACACAAATATGGGCATACATAAATATATATATCCATAATATGTATATAAATAATATATAAATACATGTACATATATATATATATATTTTTTTTTTATTTAGTTTTTTTTTTGTTTTTATATATTTTTTTCCTTAAAACTAACTTAATTCTATCTAAGACTATGTAAGCCAGCCATGGCTAAAAAAAAATTAGACTAGCCCACTTTGCTTCACATGAAGCTACCTATCACTGGAGGAGTTCGACGACGAAACATCCTCCCCTTCAACAAGCCACCAAAATTGCTGGTGCTGCTGAGCAACATCCCTCATGTCGCGACTCCCTACCGCCCTACTGAATCGGAGACGCTCCGCACTGCCATGTGCGACGTCTCTGTCGTAGTTGAATCGCCTGTCCGCAGCTGTTCGAGCGACGTGGAAGATTAGCGGCACCGCCAATCTGTCCTGGATCAGACCTTTATTATCTAGATAGAGGAACGCTTCTGGAGGAATAAAGCCGTCAAAGCGAACTCTCTCGTGATACATATAATTGGGGTAGAAAGCCCCAGAGATCAGTTTGTTCGATGAGGTCATTGCTCTTGCAATGTGTCTTCGAGTCAACTTAATGACAAAATTGTTTACTCTTATTAGGTTCGCCCTATTGTACAGGACCTCATTGGGATAGAATTTTATGTACTGAGACTCTGGTGTTCTGTATAAGCGAAGACAAGTCTTAAGACAAGCCCTCTCAAACACCCGAATCTTTTCCAATAAACTTGCTCTCACGTTGAACCACACGGGACATCCAAATACAAGCATAGGCCGGATAAGGGCCATGTAGCAGATCACCTTCACCCCCGCATAGAGTTGGCTAAAAAAAACAGTTATAAAACAGTCTCTTTGTAAGGGCAAAAGCACCTTTGGCTCTGGACAGAGCAACATCTATATGTTTGTTAAAATACAGATATTGATCCAGCCAGATCCCAAGTTATCTGACTACATTTCGAAAAGCAAGTGGCTGTCCGTGTTGTCCGATGATAGAAAACTTTCGACAATTCTTTCTGGTATTCCTAGAGGCCCCAGACACAGGCGTCCTAAACAGAATAGTTTCCGACTTCTGAAAGTTGATTTTCAACTTCCAGTCATAGCAATATCGCTTAATTTTGTCGATGTCACGCTGCAAAAGCATATTAATGACCTCAATCCTTGGACCCGATTTGTACGCGATTAAGTCGTCTGCGTACGCTATGGCATGGTGAAGTGAACCTATCAGATCACTTGTGTAAATGTTGAACAGAATCGGCGAATTTACAGCACCTTGTTGCAGACCGTTTTTAATGTTAAATGTTCCAGCAGAAGTCACATCGCCATTCTTCACGATGAACTGTCTACTGGAGAGCATATTAAAAAGAATATACAGCAGTGGTTTCCTAATGCCCAACCTGTCCAGCTTGAAAAAGAGTCCCTATAACCATACGGTATCGAAGGCTTTCTCCAAGTCAATCAGGCAGGCACCAGTGCCCTGTTTCTTGCCTTTGTTCTATTGGATATCAGAAACCAGTTTAGACGCAGCATGAATGATATCACGCCCCGCCTTGAAACCGAACTGATTATCCGGTACTATATTTTTGTCCTCAACCCACTTAGTCAGGACTCTATTAATCACCTTCTCGAACACCTTACTGATGTTTGGAAGAAGACTGATCGAGCGGAGATTCGCCGGATTGGAAGTATCTTTATCCCTTTTGGGTATGGGATGCACCACCGCAGTTTTCCAATGCGCTGGATTATGTGAATTATTCATTGTATTATTAAACAGGGTGGTATAAATGTTCACCGCTTCTAGTGGGAGTTTTGGATAATACAATCGCCACATGGGTGGATCTAATCGATAGCATCATGGGACGCTACAAAATACAGCTTTTCAGCAAAAGGTGGCAGGTTCGCATGTTTTACCATTTATTGGATTTGAGCATGGCAAACGCATGGCTTCTTTACAAAAGAATTCATAAAGCAAATGGCTTGCAGGATAAACATTTGAGCTCGGCTGATTTTCGGCTTGAAAAAAAATAATAATAGGAGGCTTAAATGGCTAAAAGCTATAAATAAAGAGGACCTAATTCGTTCAAAACTTTCGAATGACTATTGGGTTTGTGGAAAACATTTTTCATGTAGTATGTACGGAACATCGAAACGGCGATTAAAATGGTCTGCACCTCCAAATAAATTTATACCAGAGAACGATGTTACATAGGTAACAGAAATCGAAAAAGAAAATAAATTGATTTTAAAAATTTTTCTACTTTTTTTTTTTAATACTGCCTGTCCGGCGAAAACATTAAATGAAATGTTATGTATATGAAGCCTAGATTAGTTATATCGGACCAGGACGGAAATTTTATTAGCCTCAAGAGACTTCTGGTAATTCTAACAAAGTCACTCTATTTGTACGTTGAAAGTACCAAAAATTTATTATAAGTTTGACACACCTCTCTTCTACCGCGAGCATCGAACTTGTCGAGTTGTAGAGGCTGAGTAGGGTCAATGAATCTCGAGAAGAAATTCTCCAGACGAGTCCTGAAACCAAAGGATGCTCCCCCCCCCCCCCCTCCCCAACTCCCAAAGCACTCCATCATTCCCCTGGGCTGGATCAAGGTGTCATACGACCCGTGCCGAAGATCAACCTGGCTGAGGGCCCAGTATCTCCAAAAATAGCTCAGTCGCAAACGGAGTATCCGGATACCTGGCGACCTCCGGATTAGCTAGCCTTATCTGTATATGGCGGATCTCTGTACAGATGGACATCCCTTTCTCCGCTACTCGTGGGACTATTAATGGAAAATAACCATAAAACAAAAACCGAGGCCGGTACTCCTTCATTACCGGGCGGTGGAACGGTGACTACACCGACTACCGGCAAGGCTCCTGCATTGGCGAGAGGAGGCAAAACTGTGGCAGGCCATGGTGCGCCATCCTCTAAAGGCAAAAGGAATAAGCCTAATAATAAGAATTCAGGAAGTGTTAAGACTGTGGCAAGCCATGGTCCTATCACTTCCCCCGCCCCCAGCAGCAGCAAGTTTGTGGCAGGCCACGGACTTGTTGCTGCTACCAAAACTCCTCCCTCCAAAGAGGAATCTGGAGCTCAGCCGCATCGGCAAGCTCCATCTAAGGCGCTCTACATAAGACGCCGAAATGCTTCACGCATCATCAAAACCTTCGGATCCATTCCGGTGGTGGAGAGAAGTGCGGAAATAAAGAGCAAGGTTGAGTGGGCTAAAAACATCCTAAAAGACGGATTTCCCACTGCTTCCACTGCTCACAAAACGTCAAACGACTCCTCTAAGCGTCAGAGATCGTTGGAGGAAACCGTACCGGTTTCCAAGAGGCCCAAAACACACAGTTCCACAACCCCTGGGCCATCCAACAGCAGATCTCTGAGGTCTTATAATGAAGTCCTAAAGGACGCATTGGTGATCGCGGTGATCGACAGAAGCGATACCGACGGTTCCATTACACCGGAACGGTGGCAATTGGTCAAGTTGAAGCTCTCGAGCAACTTCTTGGCCATCATGCGGGAGAACCCAGGACCACCTCCTATCACAAGCGACGCTGGCTGGCACCAAGGCCATGTCAAGCTCATCGCTTGCTCCAACCAGAGATCTCTCGATCTCTTCACCAAGGCCATCGATGGTTTAGGAGAGGTTTGGCCAGGTGCAAAACTCGAGGTCGTATCTAAGGAAGACATTCCTAGTAGACCTCGAACTCGTACCTGGATTCCAGCCGAACCCTCCCCTCCAGAAAGTATCCTGGAAATCATCCGGCTCAGCAACCCGACTCTTCCGACTCATGACTGGAAAGCCTCGAAACTGGAGGAACTAAGGGTTCTTATAGATGCGCGTTAATTGTGATCAATAAGGAATCCCTTAATCCTCTGGCGCAGACGAAAGGCATGATTCGGTTCGGATTCGAGTCAATTCACTTAAGGGTGTACAAAAAGGATGAGCTGGATGCTGATAAGCAACCTCCTCCTCCTTTAACACCCGATATCACAACCTTGGATCTTGGAGCGTCGATATCCTTTCCAGAATTGGATAGCGACGACTCCAATCTGTCCGAGGTGACTACCAAGCCGTCGGTCTCCTCTTCTGACACATTGTCGGAAATGGAAACCGATGACGAAACAATTAGAGGTTCTACACGATCAGAGATAGAAGATGAGCTCTTGGGCACATCTTCAGAATCGGAGGACCTCAACAACACCGTGGTGGAGGCGACTCTGGAAGACTGTAGCAATGATACGGTTTCTCCAGATTAATCTCCATCACTCAAAAAAGGCTTCGGCCGCACTCATTTTGCGTCTTTCCAAAAGCGCAGAAGACATAATTCTAATCCAGGAACCATGGATTGCAGAAGGCGTGGTTCGTGGACTTAGGACACCCTCATACGTTCCGCTCTATACAAGAGACAAAGGTAAGATTAGAACTTGTATATTAGTGAAACGTAGCCTTAATGTATTTCTACTTCCCAACCTCAGTGACCCCGACCTAACCGTTGCCAGATTAGAGACTACCAAAGGCTCTTACTGGCTGGCATCGGCTTACCTTGGCCACGACCAAGTGGGCCCTCTCCCTGGTGATAACCTAGAAAGGGTGGTACTGGAAGCGGGAAGGCAAAAAACTGGCCTCATAATCGGATGTGACGCTAACGCACATCATACGGTATGGGGCAGTACCGACATCAATGATAGAGGTGAGTCACTTTTAGACTATATTTTAAGTACTAACCTCTTAATTTGCAATATTGGCAATGAGCCCACTTTCATAACAAAAAACCGACAAGAAGTATTAGATATTACTCTTGTCTCCGACAGCATCACCCAAAGGCTAACAAACTGGATGGTATCGTCTGAACACTCCTTTTCAGACCATAGATACATCCAATTCAGTCTGAGTGATGCTCCCCCACGCCAACTACCGGAAAACTGATTGGACAAAATATAGAGGAATCCTATCGGAAACGATATCCTCCAAACTATCAAGTCCCCCGCGTGACACCAATGAGCTCGACATGAAAGTCAGGGAATTTACTCTGACTCTCAATAAGGCTATGGCCGCTTCCTGCCCTCTTATTCAACCAAGAGGCAAGAAAAAGCCACACTGGTGGACATCGGCACTAGGACTGCTCAGAAACACATGCAGAAAACTTTTCAACGCAGCAAAAAGCACAAGAAAAGTGACCGACTGGGACTCATATAAAGAATCCCTCAAATTATACAAAAAAGAACTGAGGAAGGCAAAGCGACAATCCTGGAGGTCATTCTGTGACAAAATTACAGAAACCTCTGAGGCTTCGCGGCTAAGAAAAATCCTCTCCACAAATCCTATGATGCCCAGCTGTTTGAAAAAAACCGATGGCTCTTGGACAACCTCAAGTGATGAATCACTCAACCTGCTTCTGGACACCCACTTTCCAGGTAGCTCCCATCTCGCGGCCAGTAGCAGCCCGAACAAGCCTACTGCAACCGTGACCAAAATTCATAGTTTGATTACGAGAGACAAACTGCTCTGGGCGCTGCATAGCTTCAAACCATACAAGTCTGCTGGTCCGGACGGTATTATACCTGCCGAGCTACAGAGATCCTCAGATATTATTCTACCAGTGTTGGAAAATATTATGAGGAGCTGTGTAGAACTTATCCACATTCCACTGTTATGGAGAGAAGTCAATGTAGTATTCATTCCCAAAGCTGGAAAATGTTCTCATGTGGTCCCAAAGGACCTCAGACCTATAAGTCTATCGTCATTCCTTCTGAAAACTTTAGAACGACTGATTGATATCCATATTCGAGCTAAAGTTGATCCAAGACTTCTGTCTACGGCTCAACATGCCTACTGTAAAGGAAAGTCGGTGGAAACGGCTTTGCACTCTCTGACTAGCCACATCGAACGATCCCTACAATATAAGGAGTACACCATGGTTGCTTTCCTGGACATAGAGGGCGCCTTTAACAACGTCAACACATCCGCAATCACGACTGCGTTGTCAACTCTGCAGGTAGACGACTCACTTGGGGAGCTGATTACTAATGCTAACAAGCAGGATAATCAACTCCAAACTGGGTGGGTGGTAGCAGAGTGATTGCCTATGCGGATGACGTTGCCATAGCCGTCTCAGGAAAACATTTAAATACCATTAAAGAACTCCTCCAAGTAAATCTTAACAGATTAACCTGCTGGGCAGATCGCTGTGGATTGGGAATAAACCCCCATAAAACTGATCTTGTCCTCTTTTCTAGGAAATATAAAATTCCAATCATAGACCCTCCTTCAATAAACGGTACCAGTTTAGCTTTCTCCGATACAGCAAAATATCTGGGTCTGATTTTTGACAGGAAACTAAACTGGAAACCTAACATTCAAGAAAGAGTCAATAAAGCTACAATAGCTTTATTCTCCTGCAAGAAAGCCATTGGGAACAAATGGGGCCTTCAACCTCGCATAACCCACTGGCTATACATCTCGGTCATAAGACCGATACTCACTTACGGGGTGGTTGTCTGGTGGACGGCCTTGGAAAACGCAGTCAACTGCATTAAATTAAGCAGAGTCCAAAGAACAGCATGTCTATGCACAAGCGGAGCCTTGCGGTCTACCCCCTCTGCGGCATTAGATATTCTGCTTCACTTGACACCCCTCGACATTTTTAGCAAGCAAGTAGCTGCGACTGCAGCTATTCGCCTTAAAGCGACTAAACAGTGGACAAATAATTCATTTGGCCACGCCAACATTCTTAATACATTAGGAATCCTCACAGAGAACACCGATTACACCATACCTGAACTTTGGTTTGACAAAAACTTCCATGTAAGCTTCCCCTCTAGATCATTCTGGGAGGAGGATGCTTTCATGGAGGACAAGTCAATCCATCTCTACACAGATGGATCTAAAACCGACAGCGGAGTTGGTGGCGGTGTTTTCTCAGATAAGCTAAATCTAAGCCTCTCTTTCCGCCTTCCAAATCACTGTAGCGTGTTCCAGGCGGAAATTTTGGCGATTAAAGAAGCTCTGTCCTGGCTGAAGAAAAACGTGATATCTGCAAAGGATATCCGCATATTTTCGGATAGTCAGGCCGCCATCAAGTCCCTGGACTCGGTCTCATTGTGTTCTAAAACTGCCCTTGAATGCCGATCATCTCTCATGGAGATGGCAGAGCAGTTCAACATTCACCTCTGTTGGGTGCCGGGCCACAGAGACATTCTTGGGAACTGCAGAGCCGATGAACTCGCCAAAATTGGAACCACTCTACCTATCCTAACAGACAAAGGTAGTATAGGTATACCAATCGCTACGTGCAAACTAACACTAAAGCTAGATGCAAACAAAAGAACGGACCTTAGGTGGACTGCTGGACAAACATGTCTAGCGACCAAACAGATCTGGCCAAGGCTGGATCTGAGTCGATCTAAGTGTCTGATCCTTTTAGATAGGAAACATCTCAGCACCATAATAGGTGTCATTACCGGACACTGCCTCATAGGCAAGCACGCAAGAAGGCTTGGCGCTTTTACTAACGATTTCTGTGGAAGCTGCATGGACGAGGAAGAGGAGGAGACAATCCCCCACTTACTCTGCACATGCCCAGCTCTCTCTCAGAGAAGGAAGCTTCACCTAGGAGCTTTCTTCTACAACGACCTAAACGATCTAGAAAAAATAGACGTTAACAGTCTCCTACGCTTTATTAAAAGCTCAAACTGGCATCACAATGGGCCAATAGGCCTAAGTGGGTTGGTATTTCCAACAGCCACTCTTACCTAACCTAACCTAACCTTGACACACCTCACCTTCTACAGTCCTTCTGGAAAAATTTCATGAAGTACGAAATAGTAGCACAGAATGACAAAAAATATAGTTGGAAAAACTTTGTTAGTTTTTATTTGTGAGACAAAAATCCAACTTTCAGACTTGCTCCAAAGTTAAGTAATGAAGATATTTTCCCAAATACATTTCAAAAAATGAGAGTTCAATTTGCAGCCAAACAATAAGTGCAACAGTTGCCTCAGGTCTATATAAAATTGCTAGCAGAAGCGCTTCGTCTTCAAGCACAATTAACATTGCTGATATAGTTGAGAAAATAGATTCCCTTTTTGATATTTTTAATTCGTCAAAAATAAGCGAATCAAAGTAATGTAAGAGCGTTCTGTGACTATGAAGATGAAATGCTGAACGATATGAACATTTTTCATAGTAGTCTTTCATTTTTTACCAGTAGCTTAAATGTTACAAATAAAATGGAATTCATTAAAGGATGATAGCAGAATATTAGTATGCTTATGCTATTACACAACGACTTACAAGTAGAGAACATTACATTCCTGTTAACTAGAAATGTAAATCAAGATAGTATAGGAAATATGTTTGCTGTTTTGCGAAAACGAGGATTAAATTCAAGGCTTTTAACTCCATTTAAATTCGTGTGCTCCTATAAAAAATCATTTTCAGCCAAATATATGAAAAATGTTGTAGCAAGTAATTGTGAGGCAAAGTGAAAATATAGAATTCCTCTGTATTGAAATGTTCACAGATACAATACCACCAGAGAAATCGGAAACTAAATATGATTTCAACAGAACCCGATTTCAAAGTTGTCGATTTCGGTAGCCGAAACGCTTTTATTATTTTGCTGGCCGGATTCTTAAAAAATTCCGTACACAACATCAATGTAAATTGGAATTAGAATATGTACCAAGTACATCTTCCATATTTACGGACTCTAAGGAATTTGAAAATGGACATCTTATACGACCTCCCCAAGACTTTTTTGATAATTTAGAAAATCTTGAAAATAAATTTTTATCATATTTCAATAATGTGTTTTTGGTGGTGGAGTTAGCCCAGCGTGAATTTTGACGTC
Source organism: Volucella bombylans (assembly GCA_949129095.1). Taxonomy (NCBI): domain Eukaryota; kingdom Metazoa; phylum Arthropoda; class Insecta; order Diptera; family Syrphidae; genus Volucella; species Volucella bombylans. Next base: position 94,728,836 of record OX422142.1, read on the forward strand.
GATTTCCTAATAGTGCGCCAACTGGGCAAACATTCCGTATATCATCTTTTCTACGTAACAGAAAAAATTGTAAAGGTCCAACTAAAGATTTCCATTACTCAAAATCATTTTAGTAAAAAGTAATTCAAAAACAAAATTGGATGATTAATTTTGCGCCATCTTTTATAATGGAATAAAATACTTAAAAAATTGTAATGAAGAATGCTTGCTAAAAGTCATTGCATTAGAAAACGAAAACAGTCATCTTAAGTCGATAGTGAATGTGTTACAAAATAAAATCAATACCTTGGAATAGTCTAAACTAAATACAATAACTCAATCGAAATTTTTAATGTCTCAAATGTTGACAGTTGACGGCTATGCCAGCAGTAGCGGTGAAAATAATTCATGTTGCTGTTGACCATAGATAAACTTAGTTCATCTATGGTGTTGACTAAGGTCTAGAAGAGCGTGACGTGGACTCTCTCCACGTCCAAGAAATAAGAACAAAGAGAAATTCTGTGTCTCCCACTACCATCGTATCTCTCAATCTGAGCATATGCGTGGAGAATATTATGGAAACAAAGAGAAACCATAAACAGCGACCAACAACAAATTATGATGGTTCGCAAATTTATATAAACAAGAGCTTTACTTCTCGTATGCGAGCGTTATATGTATAATGTGGCAAAACAGACCAAAATAAAAAATAATACGAAATCAAGCAGTGTGGGTGCGGTAAGTACCTAGATGGTGGACCACATGGGAACCCGGTACACCGCGTGCTGTTGACAAATATAGTACCGCGGCGTAAAAAATCCCGGACTTTACAAATTCATTTGTATCTTTCCCTTGAAAATAAATAAATAAATAAATAAAAAATAATATCAAATATATATGGAGGAGGAACAGCATAATTTGTTTGCCCAAGAATGAAGGCGATATTGTTTTTAAAGTGAGGTGCTTTGATAACCTCAATCAATTTAAAAAAAAACGAAATCATAACAAATCAAAATAAACCGTCTAACGCAAAGAATTATACTGCTCCTTCCTTTTTTACTTTGCTCATTCACCAAAATATATTTTGTTTAAGAAGAAATGTTGTTCTATTTTTTTCGCATTTGAACGCATTTAATTCTAATTCAGTCTTTATTTTTCTTACTGAGATTACTGAAAACTATTGAACCATAATATTCCTGGTTCCTATACCACCATAAAGCTCAGGTGGTGTTGTGGTATACATTGAATACATTAAAAAAGAATATGAAAGCGACTGTGTATAAACGTTTTTCCAGAAAATTAAATAACAAAATTAAAGATGTTAGGACAAACAAATTTATTGATGGTAGGTGATGAACATTGCTATTCTGAGAAACAACAGTGATTCATTTAACTACTTAGCTATAATGTCGTCTTTTGGCTTAAAATCCCTGATTATGGAACCGACTCTAATAACAGATGGCATCCCTATTTCATCATAATTTATCTGCTGAAGTATTTGATTACGAGATATCGGACCACTGCATGACTAATTTAAACATAGATATTTTTCAGACTAGTAGTTCCAGTAAATAAATATGTCGCTTTGAAACAAAATTATTTACAAAGAACTACAATAATAGAGCACTTAAAGTATGGAAGAATTTCAAATTCCGGCTGTAGTAGTTTTTGCACCGATGGGGGCCTAACATTGTCATGCAATAGGATCGGACGATGCCTCTTTGCCAATGCGGGTTGTTTTTTTAGCCAATTTCGCATGCACTATGTCGATTTTCTTACAATACTTTCAAGCTTCATTGATGAAATGTTACTGTCACATACTGCATTGATGGTGGTCTTAGTTTTAACTGCGTAAATCCATTCGTTGGGGTTTGTGAGCCGAATCCAAGTTTGAATTTCATCCAAGGCCTCTGTCTTGCATTGCTTGGATAATGGTATGTTTTTTACTAAATTGACCTCAAATGCGCTTACAATTCCTCTCTTATCGTACAACGGCCTTGTTTGTTTACACAGAAATGTAGCAGGTTCAGTAACTTAACAGCTAGCTAGGTCTTGATATAGCGCATCTGGTTTGATCATAATGAAATTGCTGTTGCCCACTCTCGGTACGGGTATAATTTTGAATATTTCCAGTATCTCTTTATTTACTAGTGGGAATTTAATGATGTGGTTGTTGACCATAGTGCTCTCTATGGACATTAATTTGAACAGTTGAACAGAGTCTATCGGCAAGCGAAGTGCCACGGGGATATGACCTTTTATTAACTAGATCTCCCTGTTTAACCGCTGCGGTGAAAGAAGCATTGGGTTTATTTTGCCCTGATTAGTGTCAATTAATACATTAACCAAAGCTGACTGAATCCGTCGTATATTTGACATGACTACTTTTAATTCGATGGTAACACCGAGAGCAGTATTGATGAGTTGCTCTTGGTTAGAATAATAGACTATTTCATTCATCCGATCGTTCAGAGCTCTAAATTTTTCCATAACCGACAACTGATCTTTACTTATTATGTTTAAAGTTGAGTCAACTATAGATGTTTGGTTCTTCAACAGTCGCAGCAAATGCTCTTCATTTTCTTTGATACTTCCAATAGCGTCCGACATTTTGATGGCATATTTATGATCTAGAGCTCCAAACAAGGAATTAACCACCTTTCCAATAATGTTTAAGGCTCCTCGCTTCTGCCGAGAACTAGGAGCGTTGATTTCAAAATATTCATTTCACATTCCCAGGCCTTTTTCCAATTGCATGAGCTGACTGAGTATGGATTGACAGGATTTCTTGGAAGTTATCTTCTCACATAATAGTTTTAATGATCCTATTCCATTGACGACTTCTGTATACCCAGTCCAATATGCCTTTAAGTCGTAGTACACCAGCAGGTTCCAGTCGTTTAATGCCAACATTGCTGTTCCCATGGAATCAAATTGAAGACCGAGTTGAGATGGAAAAGGGCTGATTTCTACTGGGTGACTGTTTGTGAAGGATAGACAAACATACTAATAGAAACGATACTATTCCTGATCCATATGTTCTTCGAGATTTCTTTGGCGGTGATTGATTATCATTTTCAATACCGGTGTTACTTCCCCCGTTTGAATGTGTTGCTGCTCACTTCAGTTGTTTATTATATTGATGTGCCTCCTGTGATGCGTTTTGTGCAGGTTCGTCTAAGTCCTGGATTGGTAGAGGAGCCAGCCTTTGTATAGCTCTGAGAAACAGACCGATCGCTGTTTTTATATCTGCTACTCGAACCCGACCGTCTTCTCCGATATGAGTTTTAATTATGCGTCCTAGCGGCTATTTCATCGGTGGTGTGTTATCTTTTTTCATGATCACAATGGCGCCAGGTTTTAGAATGGGTGTCAGTTGCTTCCATTTCATACGCTGTTGTAGTTCATTGAGGTATTCTCTTGACCACTTCTGCCAGAACTCGTTTTTGAGATGCGTGACCAATTTCTACCGAGTGAGCAATTTAACCTTCGTTGGTTCAGCTATTGGGTTCACAGATGCTGTTAAAGGTTCACCGATTAAAAAAATGTCCAGGTGTTAGTGCCGTAAGATCGTTTGGGTCAGATGAGAGCCCTGTTAATGGCCTAGAATTGAGTATCGCCTCTATCTCAGTTATTAATGCTTCGAATTCTTTGTAATTAAGGGCTGCCGATGCAATGCTACGCCGTAATAAGCGTTTTGCTGATTTAACTGCAGCCTCCCACAATCTGCCGAAATGTGGGGATCTGGGAGGTATGAAGTGGAAACCGATACCTTTGCCACTGCACATTGAGACGATGGAGCCCCTTCCTTGAGTGGTATATATTGTGTTGGTCAATTCCTGAAGTTGATTCTTGAATCCTGCGAAATAAGTTGCAAAATCGCAATACAGGTTTTGAACATGACCTCGCCGTCCCATAAACCGTTTTAAGTCACCGATAAAGGCATCTGTTGATAAAGCGCTTACCACTTCCAGGTGGACTGCCTTGATAGCAAAACAACAAAATATTTCCAGGTACCCTTTCTGGGGTCGACTTCCTCTAACTCGCTAGTGTATCCAAATTGGTCCGCAAAAATCCACTCCTGAATTAATAAATGGCCAAGCTGGCTGTACCCTTGTATTTGGTAGGTTTCCCATTAATTGGGAAGCCAATTTTGGCTTGGCTCTTGCACATCTGATGCAATGCTGGACTGTAGATCTTGCAATTGTTTTCCCCTTTCTTGGCCAAAAAGACTGTCTTGTTATGACTAAAAGCGTTTGTGGTCTAACATGTTTGTTTTCATTGTGAATGTTTGACATGATCTTAGTGAAGGGATGCTTCTAAGGCAGAGTTAAAGGATGTTTTGCGTCGCATGTAAGAGACGATGATTCAAGTCTCCCTCACACGAGTAGAATCCCCTTAACTTTCAAGAATGGAGTCAAATTCCTTATAGTGCCGTGGTTGCAGCATTCTCCATGTTGTTGTACATGAGAAATGTCATTTCTTTTCGTCACCCAGTCTTAATCATTTAGGTCCACTTTGATGTGAAACTCGTCCATCTTTGGTAACCAAATTAGGCCTAGTGTCTTTATCTCCTCTTCTGCAGCTGCCTTGAAGTCCAATTGCACCTCCTTTTCTTCGGGTGTGAACCTTTGGAGCAGTTGTGGATGGTTGGCGCACCATTTTCGAAGTTTAAATCCAGTTTTATTTAGGACGTCAATCAGCTGTCCTTGTATCTTTAATACCGTGGTTAAACTACTAGAACCGGTCATTACGTCATCCACGTAAAAATTTAGCTGTAAAACATTATTGCCGAGAGGATGGGTCGTTGCAGATGACTGTGCTAGTGTTTGAAGGCACTTTATAGCATAGTACGGAGCCGATGATGTACCATAGGTTATTGTATTCAATTGATATTGCTTTATGAGTCCTGAAGAATCACGTCTCCATAAAATAAGTTGATATCGTCGATCGTGTCCATGTAGTAGTACCTGTCTGCACATTTGTTGAATATCGGTTGTGAATACGAATCTTGGCAAACGAAAACGAAGCAAGATAGTAAACAGATCGTCTTGTATAGTCGAGCCTATATGTGCGTAGTGATGTAGCTTACCAAACTCCACCACAATGTGATCCATGTTCCAATCCGGAATTCAACTTCATGTGGTTAAAATTCCATCTCCGTAAGCAAATTATACACTACTGCTTTATTTATAGAAGCCCCAAACTGGGCAGCAATTCAACCTTTAACGAGTTTGATGCGCTGTCTGACTCCATTCAAAGAATTGTATCCCTGTATCCTCATACTGAAATCGTTATTACGGGCGACTTCAATATACACAATTCTGGGTGGCTTCGACATTCTGGACAGACAACACCCGAAGGACGGCGTATTGAGATTTTCGCTGCGGAAAACAACCTAACGCAGCTTGTAAATGAGCCCACGCGAATACCAGACGTTGATAGTTATACCGCCAACACCCTGGACTTGTTTTTAACTTCTCACCCTGATAAGTACACCATTGATGTGCTCTCCCCTCTAGGCTCGTCGGACCATTGTGTCATATCAGCTAATTTCTCGTACACCGACCACACAGTTAGAGAAAAAATTCCTAAAAGAACCGTATGGCAATACGAGAAAGCCAACTGGAGCGGTCTTAACAGCTTCTTTAGGAATTTTAACTGGTCGTTATGCTTCCTCGATAACGACGTGGATGCCGCTGCTGATATGATTACAGACACCATTCTCTTTGGAATGAGATCCTTTATTCCTCATCGGATGCAGAGTATCAAACCAAAAGAAAAGGCATGGTACGACTCGAGCTGTAAAGAGGTCGTCAGGGTTAGAGAAATGTTTTTTCGGTCCTACAAGACCAACCCGACAGAGGAAAACCGAAAAAAGTTCAAACGAGCCAGAAATGACTGCAACGCCTTTCTTAAGCGTGTGAAATTCCTATACGACCAAAAACTGAGGCAACAAATACTGCAATGTCCCAAAGGCAGTAAAAATTTTTGGTCGTTCGTCAAAAACATTAGAAATTCCGCCTCATCCTCCATCCCAACGCTCATTTACAATGACATTCCAGCTGTCAGCTCTTTGGATAAGGCCAATCTGCTTGCTGCACACTTTGCGGCCAGCTCAACAGCAGATTGTGCTTTGTCTCCGCATACACTTGAGTGCGTCGAATCTTCAATGGGACGAATCTACTTTCGCACTCGTGTAGTAGCCAGAGTGCTTAAAGATCTCAACATACATAAATCCGCTGGTCCAGATGGTATATCTCCCCTTCTTCTGAAGAGGTGTTCTTCCTCGCTGGCAAAACCACTGCGTAAGCTTTTTCATCAATCCTACACTTTAGGACTCTTCCCGAGCAGATGGAAAACAGCATTTGTCCAGCCCGTCCCTAAAAAAGGCGAATCATCTTCTCTCTCCTCCTACAGACCCATTGCACTTACGTCCCTTCTTTCCAAGGTCATGGAAACACTGATAAATCGTCAGCTCATGAAATATCTCGAAACACGAAAACTTCTCAATGACCGGCAGTACGGTTTTCGTAGCAACAGGTCCACTGGTGATTTGATGGCATGTCTCACCGAAAAGTGGAACCAAAGCGTACATCAATCTGGCGAAAGCAAGATAGTTGCACTTGATATTTCTAAGGCATTTGACAGAGTTTGGCATCAGGCTCTTTTGTCGAAAATGCGTGCATTTGGGATCGACGACTCTCTTCTTCAATGGATTAGAAATTACATTTCGGAACGTTCAATTCAAGTTGTCTTGGACGGTTTCAAGTCTGATATTCACAAAATAAATGCTGGTGTGCCCCAGGGCTCTGTTCTGTCACCGACACTCTTTTTAATTTTCATTAATGATCTCTTGACTTCTACTTCTAATCCAATATATTCCTTTGCTGATGACAGTACTCTCTGCTTTTCATATTCGTTCCCGGACTCACGGCCCTGCTCTTCGGCTGTAGTACGAGAACGGCAGCGAATTTAATGCTTCCAAAACACAATGCTATCTGCTGTCGTTAAAGCGAAATTTAAACACCCAGCCATTATCCATGAATGGCACTTGCATCGTCGAAACCATTCTCGGTATGTGTGTCCACGACAACTTACGTTGGAATGACCACATATTTGATGTCGCCAAAAATGCTGCGAAATGTCTAGATTTCCTCAAACGATGTAAGAAATATTTTACCCCCTCTGATCTGGTCTCAATATATAAGGCATTCATCCGCCCAAAATTGGAGTACAACTCCCACATCTGGTCAGGTGCTCCTAAAACATCTCTGCACCTGCTAGATAGGATTCAAAACCGTGCGATAAAACTTATTGACGATACTAATATCAGTCAATCAATGGACACCCTCGAACACCGACGAAATGTCTCGTGTCTCACTTGGTTTTATCGCTATTTCCACCACCAGTGCTCCACTGAAATCGCCAGTAGCATTCCGCCCATTCAAACTTTCAACCGTAACACCCGTCTCGCTATGAATGCTCATCAGTATACCCTCAAGCCCATTTTCAGACGTACTCTAAAATATCGTGATTCGTTCCTAAGCCGTACAACTCGCTTATGGAATGCCCTACCGATCTCTGTATTTCCTGGTCGTTATAACTTGCAAACATTTAAAAACAATCTACATCGGTACCTCTCTTTTCTTCCTCCCTAAATTTCCTTTGCCCGCGCTGTGTACAATCACCTTAAGGGTACTCAAACCCCTTGAGCGCGCGCTCATTATAAAAAAAAAAAAAAAAAAAAAAGCCTGTATGCAATATATCATTCAATGATAAGTTTGTTGAGATTTTGCATGATTATGTACTCATCCATGAATTTCTGATATTGTTGTTCTAGTTCGTGATTTTTGGGTAACCTTTCTAGAGCTATGCAATGCTTCTTGAGTAGCCTAGTTGAGCAGGATTCTCGATGAATGCAAGTCTCACTACGAACCGTCAGCTGCTGTTATAACGTGCTATTGCGTTGAACTGCTCCTCACATTTTATTCTCGGCCGCCGTAATTTGCCTTTCTTGACTCTCAGGTTCTTCCAGTGTCCATAACCTCTCAAGAGCGTTATTGAGGCCTTCGTCTTCTGTGCGGATGCCGCATGAAAGTGACGACGATTTTGTCAACGGCCTCGCCACATTGAAAGCATCGGTTCCCACTAGATCACCGAAATCAAGCAGTGTGTGCGCTGTAAGTACCTAGATGGGGGACCACATGGGAACTCGGTACACCGCGTGCTGTTGACTATCGCCACATGGGCATAGTACCCCGGCGTGAAAATTCCGGACTTTACAAATTCATTTGTAAAGATCCCTCGAAATAATAATAATAATAATGAAAGTGACGATGTGGATGATTGTCCTAGTCCTGTGACTATCCGCCAGAAAATGGTATTTTGAAGAAGAGGCATGTTCTCTGCTGTTTTGATTTGGCCTACTGAAAGCAAATCATAATACAATTCTGCTCCTATTAGAAGTTCGATTTGGCTCGACGTATTGAATGTTGAATCGGTCAATTTGATATTCTTCGGTATAGTACAGTTGGAGATATCCACTGACTTGATGGGTTGTGGCGACAATATTTTGTTGAGAGCCAATGACTCTAATCTCGTTATGAAATCGGTTATTGTTGATTTCAATTGTACGTTTATTCTCTTCTGTGTTTTTTGGACTGTATTACCGATTCCCTGGATGTTCAATGAATCATATTTTGTCGGAATCCCTAGCTTTTTTTCCACGTGTTCCGTAATAAGATTGACCTGCGAGCCTGAATCTAGAAGCACTCTGACCTCAATGGAATTTTTGTTGTTTGCTAGTAGTTTTACCCTTACCGTCTCCAAAAAACGTAGCCTTGTTGTTGATTTAAGGCTGCCTGGTTTAAGGCAGTTGATGCACCGAACATTTCTTTTAAGATGTTTAAACGCTGATTAGGCTTCATTTGCAGAAAACCTTTGCATGCATATAAAGCATGATGTGCTTTGCACACTGGGCACTCTGTAGCTAAATTGGCGATTGCTGAACATTTTGCTGTATTTGATTGCCTTGGATCCTCAATGCTTCTTCCTTTATTTCCCAAAGATTCCAACAATTGGAATCGATTTTCGAGGAACTTTAGAGAGTCATTGATTGGATAGGGATTGTTCATACAATGTGTGGATACCCTTGTCCAACTTCTTTATTAATAAATGAAGCAATGGCGGATCCCAATTCGATGTGTCAACGCCAATATTCTCTAGCCCATTAAACACTCCTGCGTGGTGTCATAGTTTCTTACGCTTATTGCAGACGGCTTGTTCATATTATGCATTGATTGTGCCATTAACTTATTGATTAATCCTGCCACCAGTAGTCTTGGGTTTTCATATCGTTCCTTGAGCATTTTCCAATCTGTTACATAATTTGCGTCTGAAGCCGGAAAATGCCTTATAAGCCTTTCAGGTTCTCCCACTAGATTTGTCTTGAGGAACCACATCTTCTGACAATCTACCATTGGTTGCAGATGCACCATTTGTACGAAGAGGTCGTGGAATTGTTGCCACTTCAAGTGATCGCCGTCAAACTTTGGCATTGTCAACTTAGGTAGCGATACCATGCTATTTGTTGCCACCATTATTCTTTGGTCTGAATTGGAGGAACCGTCATGATAATCTTGTAATCTGGTCATTATATCGATAATAAGTTAATCGATTTGACCTTCTAAATCAAAGAATTGCTTTTCGTTATATCCGTTGGAAAATGGGTTATTGGTTAGTTCATAAACATCAAGATGAGCCTGTTGGAGTTGGGTTGCCTCGGTTTTATCATGTAAGAGGTTACGCACTGAGACAACTATGCCTTGATGGCGTCTTAATGTCCTGTTCCACTCTTCAGAAACCCGGCTGAGAGTTGCTGTTAGTTTTTCCTCTGTGGACATTTTTGGCTGCGTTGTTTCAGGATTTAGTTTGCGTTGCGCCTCCATTTTTTCCTCGAAATGGGTCCTGAACTTTTCGTAGTTCTCGCGGACCGTATCGCACAAACCTTGACTGAAATACTGATGATTATGGGGCAGTTGCGCCCTGATCTTGGTATCCGTTTCTTCGATGATGTCCCAGGCTGCCTCTAATTGACGAAGTCTTCCCACGTAGTAACCTTCTTTTGTCTTTCTTGCTGCGGAATCCTTTTTATAATTCTCAATGAGTCGATAGAGCTCAGCGATATTGAGATTTTGTTTCTTAGTTAGCTGGTCGATATCCATGCTTTTTTTTAATTCACGATATTCCGACTCGGAGATAACTCTTTCGTTGGTACCGTTTCGTTGGTACACGATTGTTCGGGGTTAGAACTCGACCGGCTACCAGTGTTTGAAGCCCTGGTAAATGCTTCCGTATAGTAATGATCTTTCAAGAGTTAGCCTCATACACAAGAAAGCAAATATAAGGATCACGTCGGGGTCACCAAATGTTAAAGTCAGAACTCTTTTGCTCCGGCGGTATGATCAGGGTGCATTTACCTTGATCCTGTTGTGGATATATTCGGTGCTTGTACCAATATATCAGTATATTTCTGAATGATATTTAGTTAGCTTACCTCGAGTGGGGGAATAACTAAATACGACTTCTTCTTAGTGTTGAAAACTCAGTGCTTTATTGCTTCAAACTTAATCATATTTATACAAATTGATTGCTTACTTAGCATAACTTAAATTATGGCTAACAGTTATCATACAACTTGCTTATTTAAAAATAAATCAATTCTTATAAAAAATTTTAATACCGTACAACTTTGTTTATTACGTAAGTATTAAGTGCAACAAAAAATTTATCTACTTATTCACGGCCATATGGCTCGAATTTCATCCAAACAACCTTGTAGTGAATGCACATTGTATTTGTTTTGCGTCTGTGGGTTCAAAGTGAATTGTTTCGGCGACATTGTTCGTGACGTATTCTTTATGTTCTAAAGAAGCATACAAAGCTTAAGACAAATGAGGTATCAAACTAATAGAAACACATTCCGTGGAAAGGATATGGAAGGACCATACCTTTATTGTACTTATAACGGCGACCGAGGTCAAAATCCCGCTGTCGGGCAGAATGACTTTAACGAAGTTTAGATAGCCATATTTGAGCTGACGCAGAGCTATTTGGGGCCCGGGATAAATTGATAACGAACACTCCCAAATAACATTTCAAAATTTGGTCGAATAAAAATATTAATTTTTTTATTTTTATTTATTCATTTATTTACTTCCAAACTTAAGGACAATTAGCAACATTTTTTAATAAAAGCGAAAATGTATAATAGTTGTCATTCTTTAACTTGAGCAGTTAGTGGTGAATGACACATAATTTTTTTTACAAAATTGTAAGTTCTGACGACATTCAGTTATACATAATCACTTATAAAAATTATTTATAAAAATTCAAGGCAACAGAATTATTAAAATGCAACTAAATATGATAAAAATAACAGTTCTCATGATAAGATGAATACAACTTTATAGCATTAATTTGTGCTGATGCTTGAGATATTATTTTGTAAATGAGATTCAGTATTAACAATCGTGAATTACCAATCTTTAACTTTTCTAAGGAAGGACTGAACACTTAAAGGTGTTCTGATAACAAGTGGAAGTTTATTAAAAATTGTTGCGGCTGTAATGGTGTCGAAATTTGAAAAATGAGTTTTGTATACGATTGACACGTTTATTACATGCACGTAATTTATGCGCAGATTGTATATATATATATATGAGAGTTCCTATTGAGAATGTTACCACTTTACTTAAAGAAATCTCTCAATAACTTATAGTATAAACGTAAAGGTGTCTCATTGGTAATACGTAAGCCTTTATATAAAGGCCAGAACTGAGTAATTCGATTGTTTTACAAATAGTACGAATGAGATCTTTTTGAGTCCGAAAGAATTATTATATGCACCCCCCGAACTTATTATGCCATAATGCAGTTTATAGTGATCAAGACCATAAGAAATTATCTTCGCAAATTTTTGGGAGCAATAATGTTTAATTTGATACATTTTTTTGAAACAACAACATATGGGATTGAATTGTTTTCCAATTTAATTTATGATCGATTGACATTCTAAGGTATTTGAAGTACCTAATCTTAAAACAATTAGCGTAACAATGACTACTATATATAAAATTACGTTTTCCGCAACTATGGACAGGTAAGCAACATTTTTTACAGTCGTATGAGTGAAAATAGAGACTATAATCATGCTTCTCATTACTTAGATGTTTTAAACGACATGATTTTTGATTTCTCGCTGAAGATAAGCTTGTGAATAGCAAACCAAAACCTCAGTTTTTCCAGGTCTTCTGAAATTTTCGTAACATAATCGTATCCTGTACGAGACTGATAAGTAAAGGCTATATCGTCTGCAAAGGCTGTGGCTGTGCCATTTAAATTCAATTCAAATAAGGAGTTAATATATATTAAAAAAAAAGTAGAGGGCTTAGAATCGAGCACTGTTCTATGCCATTTTTTCAAGAATGAAAATCACTGAAGTTTCCATTTATATTGATGTGGAACCAATTTTGCACTATTCCCCTACAACCGGCATTATCTATATAATTTTTTTTAGCAACCAATCATGGTCAACCATATCGATTGCTTTCGTCATGTCGATAAACTGAGGCATACTATATCTGTTCAAACAACTGACTGCATATTGTCAGAATTGCATCCTCGGGGAGAGTACAATAACTTTGGCGCCAAGAATTGATAACGGTATTTTGTAGAGGGGTTAAAAATTAGCATTTTGTACTATGGATGGGGGGGTCTATCTCGCCCCGTTTAGGCGCTTACTTAAAATGGGAAAGAAATTATTAAAAAAAACAACAGCAACACTTACGATAAAGTACTATACAGGATTTGAAAGCCTAAAATTTGCTCTTTAATATAAAATTTACATCAAATTATTTGAATAATTCGCATTCAAACTTAAATTTTTGGTAAAAAAGGAAAAAATTTTTTTATTTAAATCAATATTATTCAAAATTGTGTTTTTTGTATTAATGCGCATATCAATTCTGAATCGAACACAAAAAACCGCATGGCTTTATATCTTCTAGTTTTTGAGAAAATTGAAAATTGCTAAAACTATTTTTTATAAGACGTTTTTTTTGGTATTTATGGTAATTAATATTGATGATATTTTGTATCATCTTTGTAAGTAAAGTACAGCAAATTATTTAGCGTGACCCAGAATGCACCACGAAGAGGTAGATTTGCATTGCATTCCGCGTCCCAGTCAGTCAGTTTGTGAGTAATTTAGGTGTTAGTTAAGAGTAGTCAATTAAATGTTCAATGTACGAGTACATATTAAAAAGGTATGTAAGTTTCGTCAATGACGTCATCGTCCGTACTGGTGTCAATGTCGAGTTCGTTGAGTTCGTCGATGATGGTGAAGAGCCGAGGGTGTTTTGGTGGTAAAATACCTTCTAAGTGCTCATTGTGAACGGTCGGAGGGTCGAAGTCCTTCAGTTGCAAACCCACACTTTCTTTACCTTTGACAAAACCTGGGTACACTTTTTTTACGTCAATTAAAAATTCCGTGATTTGGGAGCCCATGTCGTCCTTATAATTTTTTTCAAGGCAGTATTTCCGGTAAAAGAAAAGTGTCATATATTGGTGAAGGTGCTGCGTTGTATTGCGGCATAAAATTGATTTTTTCAGAAGCTTGTTCTGATTCTCAAGATCATTTATAGTATTGGTTGCATCGGTCTTGTCAACATATTCGCCTTTGCTGTGGTTTGTAATTTCATGAGTCGTAGCAGTAGGGAAGATTTTCTCAATACCTATGTATTGGCGTGCGCTGTCGGTACAAATACGACTGTTGTTGGGGTTAACGTATTTGTGTATATAAGGCCACAAGTCTTCTTTACTTTTGGAGTTCACTTTAAAGAAGCGTCCGACCTTATCTTCTTTACAAAATAACCCCAACACTACTATTTTCATTTGTTCGGTTACACGGCCTCTGTGGCATTTCCTTTTTGTAAGAAAGGTCTCGTCGATTTGTATAGTTTTTCCTTCGCCGCCAATGTTAGCATCGACGTGAGATGCTATTATTTCGGCTTTTTCACGACAATAGTTATAGTAATCTATTATAGTAGATTTGCTAAGCTCACTTTTATTGTCATGATAGCGCCAAGCGATTATATGCTAATTTTAAAATAATAACATACATGTAATAATATTTTTAAAAAATCCTTAGGTTGTAGCTTAAGGTTTAATTAATTTACCTGAAAAACCATGTTCACAGGCATTTTTATAACAAAAGCGATAATTATTGCAAGCACCTCGCGAATCTCTAGCTGACATTGAGGTCCATGGGTTGATTGTATTTCTACAATTTTTGTCACCTTTTTTTTAAAGCTTTTCTTTGAGCATCGCCACATCCAACCGAACTTTACATTTCTACACTTTTCTTCATAGGTAAGTTGCAACACAGTGGGGAATGGATATTTTAGTGGGAATTAAACCAGATTCTTCTAAAAATTCAATGCTTCTTTCGTTGGTCGACACCAAATCTCCGAATGAACAAAACACTGAGAAGTTATTTAGCTTAGGATGGATTAGAGGATGCTCTTGATCACTTGATTCGTACTACGGTTGAACACAGAGTGATCTTTGTGAATATCAATAACTACACGCCTTATCACAAAAAGAAATAACGGTATAAAAGCCAACCGTTTGTTCGGTTATATTTTTGCATCATTATCAAGTGCATTACATATTACATACGTACAAACATAGATATTTCGCAAAGTAAATAATTTACTGCAACATTGGAACATGTGAATTTTCTATAATGCGAATTAGTGAAACTTTGTTATTAATGGGAACTTTGTAATTTTGTGATGAGTGCTGTGGATGAAGAGTATTGATGACATAGGCGCCTGCCTGAAGAAAAGCATATACCCCGAGCGGAGCAACGAAGTTGCGTGAGCGGGACACGAATAATTTGATGTAAATTTTAAATTAAAGAACAAGTTTCGGGCTTTCATATTCTGTATAGTACTTTATTGTAAGTGTTACCGTTGTTTTTTAATAATTCTTTCCCATCTTAAGTCATTTGTTTTTAAATTGATCATAACTCCTAAACGGAACGAGATGGACGATTATCATGGATGAACGATAATAAAAAATACTAGTTTTTAACTCCTCTACAAAATACCGTTATCAATTCTTGACGCCAAAGTTATCATACTCGTGCCTTGGCTAGGATGACAAAACTTGGAATTGCTCTATATAGCTCGACTCTATAGATGCTGTCATATGCGTCCTTAAAATCGATGAACAGGTGGTGCATATCGATTTGGAGCTCATCGGTTTCCTCCAAAATCTGCCGTAGTGTAGGTATTTGGTCGGTGGTGGACTTTCTTAGATAAAAACCAGACTGATAATGACAAACAGGTTTTTGATGAATGGCTTCAGGAGTTCACACAATATGCCAGGTAGGGTCTTTAAGCGAAGTTAAGAAGACTGATGCCTCTATAGTTGGAGCAGTTAAGAGGGTCTCCTATCTAGAGGGTCGGACACACAATGATGAGGTCCCATTCATCTGGAATACTTTCGTCCGACCATATTTTACAGATGAGTTTGTGCACTCCTACTTAAGTTTTGATATGGCTATCTTCACTTCATACAGGCCGGATGGGCGGAATTGTTGGCCTACATCGTCCAGGTTCATTCTGGCTGACAGAGGTATTTGGTTCAGAAATGCTCTTTACAAATCCCTTGAAACTCTACTACTATGTTCGCTTGTCCGTCTCTACAAGCTACGGTTCGGGATTTATGTCCGTGGCATGTTTCTTTTCCTTGGTAAAACTTCCGAATCCCATTCTTTCACTCAATTTCCTCAACCCAGCGCTTCTCATGCTATTTTTTAACTCCTCTACAAAATACCGTTATCAATTCTTGGCGCCAAAGTTATCGTACTCGTGCCGCATCCTCTGTTGACATTTTCATTCTAAATCAAAATTGGTTATTATTAAAAAAAAATTGTTATCTAAAAAATTGCACAATGCGTGATTGAACAAGTTTTTTCGAATTTCAAATGTTTTTCTTGTTATCTTTTTTGAAAAGTGGAATAATTTATGCACATTTTAAGTGATGAGGAAAACCGTCGCTTTTCTCTTTTAAAGGAATTATATTTTTTAAATATATTTCACCTGAAGAAAAAAGGACTGAGAAACGAACCTATTTGATTGCATATTCTCATGCATATTCAACTGCAGTCTGTAGATTCTTCAACAGATGGCTTTAGTTTTCCTGAAATTTCGGGAATATATTGATTAAACTTATCTGAAATTCTAAGTGTATCAATTAGACGCTTATAATCGATATCTAAGCTATCAATTTCAATACCCTACCTACTTTTACCCAGAATGCTATCAACTAGTTTCCCCTCTTCTCTAACATTACTCCTAACTCGTTCAAAGAAAGATTCAGAATAAAAATTATTACGCGTTTCATCTATATTTTTATGAATCCTTTTACATAGATCGCCATAATATTTTGGAAGGATAGTGTTGAGTGGGAATTTTTTACATTTCATGAAAAAAATATTAAATTTTCTGAAATATTTTATTTTAATACTATGAGATATTGATTGTACTTGTGTACGGATTTGTACATATGAAATAAAATATATATTATAATTTATACATAATTTAACAACCTTAAATTCTGATAAAAAAAAACCGAATTTCCCTTTTTTAGGTTGGTACATCTGTCATCTGGCGCTTAAATAGGGGTTTTTGAGCGTTAGCTTTGCAAAGAAGTCAGTGTTTATTTTGTTCAGCGAATTTCGCAATGTCAAATGTGGTCGAATAAGGAGTTTGCCTGTAATTTTGTGTTTCTATCAAATATGTTAACGGTAGCCTACGGGGACTCAACAATGTCAAAAACACAAGCGTACGAGTAATACAAATGGCCTGACTGTGGTTGATGATTTTCCTCGTTCCATACACCAGTATGACTGACATAGACATCGAAAAAGTTAAGAAAATTGTCCTCGCGAATCGTCATGTGAGCACCAGGGAGATGGCATCCGATCTTAGTGTCTCATTCAGATCGGTGCAGAGCGTTATGCACGATGTTTTGGGCATGAGACGAGTTGAAGCGCGGCTTATTCCGACAGTCCTGAATTTGTTGCAGAAACACCATCGCATCGGTTTTGACTATTTGATTAAAAACAATGTTCATACCGTTCCGCAAGCCTGAAATGTATTCACCTGAAAATGTTCCTGGTGACTTTTTCCTATTCCCACGACTCAAGTTACCATTTCGCGGAAAGCGTTTTGAGATGATAAAGGTGATAAAGGAGAATTCGCAGAAGGAGCTGAAGGCGTTTCCAAAATCGGCCAATGAAAAGTGCTTTGAGGATTAGAGGAAGCGTTGGAATATGTGTATTGCTTGAAATGGAGATTACTTTGAAGGGAATAAAATGAATATCGATGAATAATTGAAGTATTTTCGTTTTCTTTTAGAATTCCGGGTGCTTTTTAATCAGAAGGTTTATCCATGAGACTTGGTACTTTCGCCACTATATCAGCGACCTCCAATTCACCTCAATGTCCCTACATACGTTAAGTAACATCAACCATTTAATCGCTCCTCATCAGTCTTATTGCGCAGATACGTTTTCAATCTGCGAAGACAAGAGAAAGACAGAATGTTTTGAATTTTTGAAAGCAGCTCGCGATGGTCAAGAAATCTAGTCCTTAATTCCATTGATAAGTGATCTAAAGAAGGAATAGAGATGGACCGACAGAAATATTGTTCTGGACCTCCTTCATGGTTGTCACGGTTCTCCTGTTTTCCAACATTTCGCTGGTCTACTAAAGGAATTTGCTGTAGCAAATATGTCATAGAATTTCAGTTCGAAGTTTTGAGGCATCTCATTATTTCCTGATGAACATGGTTAGCATAATCGATACAGCAGCTGAGATCACTTTTTTTTGCAAAAACTTACATTTTTCATTACGCTGCAAATCGGCTTAACTACAGTTAAAGATACTATAAATTGAGAAGTTTATATAGAAGAAAATAGGGCATGAGGTTTAACTCCTTCGGTTCTGAGTGAATCTAAATGCTCAACCCAACGCGTTTAGCAAAATTTCAGAAAATGCGTTTGTTTTGCTTTTGGGCAAGATGCTTTAATTTGTTTTTTTTTTTTTTTAACTAGAGCTGTTTTATTAGATAAACGGAATAGATTAACAACCCCTTTAATGGTTCCTATGCAACTTCCGATGGACGGTATGTTACAATCATGTGTAATTACGTTTCAAATTACGATTACCATATCACGTACTGGAGCTTCTGGATATAATTCTCTGACTTTGGCAGCACAGTCGTTGAATTTCGCACTTACTGAACGCGCCCCATCATAGCCTAAATATGAAATTTAATATATAGCCTCATCTAACAGACATTTTTATTTACTTAAATACTCTTAATTATTAAAAGTTACCTTGCCCTCTCATATTAGTCAAATTTATGGCAATGTCCTTCATCGCGGTCAGCAACGTACTTGCAAGCCCTTTTCCGGTAATGTCATCAACAGGAATAAAACACTAAAAGTCTTCCCGAATTGAATATTCCTTGTCAATTGTATTTACATAACGAACGCCACTAATATCCGTACTTTGGTCAGCAATAGCAGACGTTGATACTCGTACGTTGCACAATATTCATCATTATTAGTTTCCCTGTGGCATTAATATTTTCATTTGGAATGCGATAGTTTCTATAATTTAACTCCACAATGAATGAATTCCAAGAATCAATTAGAACCAACTTGATACCATACAACTGCACATGAAGTTCATTCCCCGGCAGCGCATTGAACCTATGCAACTAATTCTTAGAAATATTTCAACGTTCGGCTCAGATATGCAAAAAGCAAAAATTGGAAACAGAAATACATGTGAAGTGATTATTTACATCGTCTTAAGTTGATAAAGTTGAATAAAGGAGTGGCAATCTGCCTGGAAAAAATATTTTTTTAAAACGTTTGACTTTATCCTTTATTAACTTATACTTTGCGTTTGCAAATGCACTATTCAAATAATTGACCACTACTCTCCATTACATAACGAAGTAACGCCCTTCGTAGAGGAGTTAATCTTTTGGTGTGGACTCAGTCGTTGGTAACACTGGTTCAGTACCTCTCGCATTTCCATTCGGCTTTGATTCCCGTTGGGGGAGTCTGGCAATGGCCTGTTTATACCGTTCTTGCACATTATCAGTTTTTGTCCAATCACCAATCTCGAACTTCCACTTTGCATTGAAGTTGTTCATTCTTTCATAATCCCGTTGCCTTGACTGGCGAAGTTTGAGGTTTTCATTGCTGGGATGCAAGTTTTCTTTTCTTTTTTCTTATTTCCTTTATTTTACTTAATGTCATTTTTCGTCTAGTTTACAAGATATTTAAGGAAATTGTGGTATGAATTTTTATATTTCTGTATTTATTTATCGAGAGAACTCCATCAAATCATCAACAAAATCACACTTCTGCAGTAACAGAGATAAAATTGCACGATTTTCAAGCGTGTATCTGATTTGGAAAAACTCCAGCACAGTTGTTAATGGAATGATATAAGCTCGGTACAACCAAAACATACCAGAACTCGCACCTAGGAATAATAAAACTTATTATCCTTAGCCAAGCTAACTGCTGTGTTTCATACATGAGTACAACTTTCAATATTTGTACTTCGCGGCTAATTCCCTGCTGTTCTGGAGCAAATGTGTATCTATGTAGGTTGGATTTACGTTTATCCATTAACGGGTTTGCATGCCGGGTATTTTTTTATAGTGCATACCAAAGGCACACATTAAGTTATAAGTACGTACACACACATTCTCTCCCATACAATAGAATAGCTCGTGCTATTCCACTCCCTGGATAATACTCTTATGACAGACAATGGATTCCCCTAATGTTGGCCTATGCTACGCTTACCTGTTTAAAGGTTTAACGTTAAGCCTTAAGGCAGTGTTCACGTGCATATCCCTTAGCCTTTATTCTGTGACAAAACACACAAGATTTAGATTCCTTCACTATAAAAAATTACATAGTAAACTCTGACATGTATTATTTTAATTTTAAGCTAATATTGATGTCCTTCCAGGAAAATAAGCTCTGCCTGGGATAGTTATCCAATCATTTGTGACTCTATTTCTATTGGACTGTATTGTCAAAATTATAATATTTCTACTGTTGCTTATCGGTATTACTTTACACACAAACACAATCATACATCCTATGCACAAAACTATACAGACTAATAAAACGTTGAGCTCACTTGTAACCGTTTGGATGTTCAGTTTTCGAAATTTCGTATAAGTTCCCTTTGATGAAACCTCTTGAAGATTTTAATCATTCAATAAGGATATATATAATAGTCCTCTTACGAGTATATCCTTCTAATGTTGACTTTGTGTTCTTTGAATTCCTATTGTGGAATAAGCCAATGCCATGGTTGAATACTTTCATGTTCTTATAGGAAATTGGGTCTTTGAGGAGCTCATACCTTTTTTCCGATAAAGTTCATGATTGGAAGCAGCTAGTACACCTACGCTGTTTAAGAAAAGTAATTTTTACCGAATTACGTCCAGCGTTTGAATTGCGTCTTCCAGATGTTCTGTCCATATAAATAATATTTTCTTACTGAGTTCGAAAGGCAACACTGTGAATTACACTCTACTCGTATGGCATCAACAAGCTGAATGAATATGAATACATACCCCATCGTCAGGTTCATTGTAGTCGTTGTAAATGTTTAGGTTTTAACTAAATTGATTCGCCAACCTCAATTGCCAGAGACCTTCAGAAGTCTGCCTCCCATTCGACCATTAGTTCCCTTGTAAACATGTGTACCTTCAGCTTTCTAACAGATTCCATGGCATCGATTCTGACCGACCGACATCCGAGTGGATTTTGGTCGCGTAGAACGAAGATGAACTGGATAAATGAAAATCGGTCAGAGGGATTAATAAGGCTTTTATATTGGACCTATGGAAAATATTATCCCAGAAGGTGAAGCCTTCGTAAACAAAACCCCATCGTAAGATGGGTGAGGGTTCTGATGCCGTGAGCCTGCCCAACCGCAGTTTGCCTTCCATTGAAAAAGCTGATGGAGAAATATTTAATCCTCTCCAGGGAATTCAGAAACAGAGATTAAAATAATGGCCAGAACTGTGGGAACGACTGTAGTAGGGAGTGGGTTTACTTTGAAAGACTTTGGATAAATATTTGAAAATATATTTTTAGCTTGTAGAGCCATTCACTTTGACGAGTCATGGCAGCTGAATTGCATAAGTAAATTTCGCGCCCACCATCTCTATGTTGATAAATCTATGTTATAGTGTAGGCAGTCTATTAACCATTGATTGATTTGACATCTCCAATGAAATATGTTGTCTCGACGAGCTCAATTGGTGTCTGGAATTTTCGGCAGTTAACGCACACCATGTCTGAGCATTGCCCTGGTAAAAAATAAGAAGAGAAAATTATCCATTGAACTTAGACAAATTAGAATTGGTATTGGTAACTGGGAGATATTTGAATATCTTACGCTGTAGCTGCGGTTGAGCCGAGAAAAGTAATAAAACTTCAAGGAAGACTAGGAGTTTGGCACTTGAAATTCACGAAAATCTATAACTTATTGTGTCAAAATATATTTCGTTTAGATTTTTCATTGAAAATCGATTTGATGATGATCCCTGTTTAATAGGAAATAGAATGTTTGCAAATTGGATGAGAGCCATTAAGTGGTATTACGATCATTGCTGTTGGTGTCATAAACGTTCTAATTGCAGATTGGATGTATCTATTATTCGTAGAAGAAACAACCAACGAACTAAATGATAATTCTTCATTAATTAAGTGTTACCTTATAAGTACACTTTTATATATCCGATGATGCCGTTGTATTTACTTTGTATAAGCTGTCAGCTAATAGAAGCTATAGATCGGAGTAACAGTCGTCGACTGTGACGAAAATTAAAAGGTTACGTCTGTGGCCTGTATAATGGAAAAGAGCAGAAAATGAGACGAGCAGATATTGGATTATTTAACTAAGGTTAAGGTGGTCCTCGCTGTGGTGCCCGTAGACTGGTTGCAGGTCCATTGCGGCGACATTCGCAGGGCAAATATTATTTAGAGTCGCGAGTGATAAACGCCTAGAAATTGTTTTTTTATGCATAGAGAATGTGTGAAGGATTACTCTTCCACTACATTCTTACAGTTCCTGCAAAACCGTCAAAAATTGTGAGGATTGCTCATCTTTCATCATCGTATGGGATCCATTATGTTCCCATATAAACTCAAGTGTCTCAGGTTTTTTTTAAAGAAAGAACTTAACACTCAAGTGGGTATGAATACACTTAAAGTGATTGAGCACATGTTAATGTTTTTAGAAAACGGAATAGAAAGATAAATAAAGATATTTGGGCTCAATGGTTATTTCGCTCCATAGGTGGCATCCAACATTTAATGGGAAGATTAAATTATTAGTGGATTGTTTTTGATTTCTAGTCAACTACTCATCTTACTTGATTTTCGTTAACTGTAAAAATGAATGTGTCTTTCGGGCGAGGCTGAGATTCGAACACCGAACCTTCCGATTTGGAAGCCAGTACACTACCACTTGAGCCACGGCCACCCACGTTAAGTCCATCTACAACTCGCCTAAGTATGTACAAATTACCGAGTATTATTAACTAAGGGTATTGCATTAGGGCCGAACTAAGCAGCAGTCTTATGAAAGCCCGAAGTAAGTCTACAACTCAAAGTAATGCACTGGCCCACAATACAGTCGTTAGACTTATTAACATACTTAGGAGTCGCTACAAACTGAGGAGAACCTGAGCTTCAACAAACTATCCTCACCAGCTAGCACGATCTTTAGCCATCTCCTCCAGTGTTGCGCTCCGAGTTCGTCCCCTTCGATTTGGATGTGCCATCTTAGATACGGTAGCCCTCTGCTGCGATGTTCGAAGACACCGAAAACTCTTTAGGCCGGAGTTTTCAGTTTTAAAGCATTTTATTTCCTTAATCACTAACTCTTACATACTAACAAAAAATGCTTAAATGGTTGCTTAAAATTACTTAACAATCTTATACTAACTTACTGGCCCCACACAGGCACTCTAAGCTACTCTAAATTCTTATAGCTATGTCTTTCGACTTTATTTACATTTGTTTTACTAATATTTGTTTTCTATACTTAAGGCTAAGAAAAAATATTCGTTCAGAAAAAACTTAGCATATGGACTTTTTTTTGTTTTTTTATAAAAACTTAATATCTAACTTAAAATAAACCTTATTCTACTTAACCTACATACACAAAACACACATACACACATATATACATTGTACACAATAATATACATATATTAGTATATACCTTTGTACTCTTTAGGCCGGAACTGAGGTGCGCATTCACTCAACGTAACCCAACCATCTCAGATGTTGGATACGTGGGCGCCTCAGTAGACTTATGTCGCTGTACAGCCCTTACAATTCATTATTCAATCTCCTGTTCCATTCACCGTCAATGTAAATGGAAGCAAAAGTCACACGCAGTGTCTTTCTCTCTAAATTTACAAGAGCTTCTTCATCAGATCTCGACAAGGTCCAAGCCTATGCGACAAATAGCAGCGCCGTAATGAGTTTGTGTAAAGTCAGCTTGGTCTTACGAGAGAGCCCAAAGAAACAGCCCAAGAGTAATTCTGCGTATAATTTCTGCACTGATGTCCTTGCAGCTTGTAACTGGTAGCAAGTCAAAGCAATTGTAGAAGAAGTTACAACTGTAAATGGTGACATTCTGGCTAAGCCATAACTCTTCCCTCATATGTGACTTTGAAGTCAAAAAATATATGGAAAGTTTCAATCAGAAATGCTCAGATCCTTACCAAACCTAATATACAGTTAATATTTGATCGATGGTGGACTGTTCTTGGTCACTAGGTCAGGAGGACGGAATCCTTTATCATCTTCGTCCAAGGTGAATGGTCCATTCTACCTGACAGCCGTGTTTTGACCATCTGCAGAAGTGGTCTTCCCATATTGTAAGCACCAACTGCGATTCTACTTATAGTTACCAATGTTGATCTTTACAAGCTTCCATACTGGCGTCGCACAGTTCAGTTCAAACCGCCACTGTATTCAGTCGCTCTCTTATTTTACTCCATAATTTGTGAATTTCCTATTTCGCGTATTCTAGTTCAATCAACTTAATAACCTAATTTCTCACCCAAAAATTGTCATCGCTGATGTTATGCTTTAACATTCACACTATAAATAATAAAACAAGTGTCTACCAAAATGTAAGAGGCTTGCGCTCTAAAACTGGTGCTGTCTTGTCTAAATCACATGGCCTCTCTTTCGACGTCTATGCTCTTACATAAACCAATCTGATCGCCGACATAAAGAGCCGGGAGCTATTCCCATCTTTGTATAATGTTTTCCGATATGACGATCACTCTCTCCCTATGTTTAATGATCCTGCCACCCCTAAAGTTGATTCTCCATATAGAGGTGTCCTATTACGCCGATGACAAGTTCTACAACACTATTTCTTCACCCCATGACTCTATTCTCCTTCAAGAAGACCTCGATAGGTTTTCTACTTGGTGTCTAAACAATTTCTTTGAGCTTAATGTCTTCAAATTCCAATCTATGACTTTGTCTCGTAGGTCCAATCAATCTCACTCTCGACATTATTATTTTCTGCATGACAAACCTCAACCACAGGTTCAACCCCTTCGCGACCTTGGAATATTATACGGTAGAGAGTTAAACTTCCGTTCGAATATTGTGAGATAACCCTTAAGGCCAACTCATCGCTCGGTTTTATCAAACGATGGTCTAAAGAATTTTGCAACCCTTATGTGACAAGTTCACTTTACATTACCCTTGTCCGGCCCCTTCTCGAATATGCCAGCCAAGTGTGGTCACCCTTTCAGCGAATTCATGTATTTCGAATCGAGCACATTCAACGTCGTTTTATTCAATTTGCTCTTCGTGGACTACCCTGGAATGACCCATTTATCTTACCTCCTTATCGTGACCGCCTCAAACTTCTTAACATGAATACCCTCGAAAAACGCGTAGCTGACATTCTCTTCATTCATCGACTGCTCTTCGGTTCTGTGGACTGCGCTACTCTTTACAAATCTATTTTCTTAAACACTAACCCTCGTAATTTACGCCGTCCTCGTCTCTTCTATATCCCAACCCACAGCATCTTTTATGGCTCTAACGAACCAATCTCCCGCATGCTCCGTAAGGTCAACTCAAACCTCCCACTTTTTGATTTTAACATGAGCACTTCTTGTCTTAAACTTGATATCCACCACCATTCCCTTACTTCCTAAACTCTAACTGTTTTTCGTTTTTAAGTCCTAGTTTTTAAGTTAGATAAGCTTGCATTAAGCAAAATAAATGGGGGCTATAGCCCCCACCAAATTAATTAAATTCATAGCCCCGGAATTTTCGCCTTATTCTCTGTTAAAACTTTTGAAGGTCATTCAGTTAATTAGACAAACTCTCATTTATGTAATTCTCGTTACTAGCAAGCAGATATCACCTACGCGTAAGGACCATCACCGATACGGCCCTTCGAACTCTGATTCATTTGCTACCACAGGGAGTGGATCATCATCAGGGATCCGTTCACGTAGGCTATCACCCCGCATTCTGCGTCACATTTCACAAGTAGCTCTTGAAGGACTGGTTTCAACGAGATATGAAGTTTTTCTAGGCTTCTTCTTGTAAAGTAACTACCAAATATTACATTTATAACTCCAGAGTCATTTATGAAAAGAGAAATGCATACCGTGGAAGTACCGACGTTGCTGAAAACACTCTCGATGTCTTGGAAACCACCATTGTGTGAGTGAGTTTTCAATGAATGGTTAGTGTAGTGTAGTTAAAGCTGTACTTAATAAATTCGCGATTTATTTCGAGGGTTTTTAAGAGGAAAGGTGACAAACTTATAGATTTAAGATTATTCTAGGAACGTGAGAAGTTTCACCTAAGTTGGTTTCAAAAACCACGTTTACCACAACCCAAACTGTGTCTAGCGTACTAAGTATGAACAGGCCTTACGAATACATATGTAGGAGGATTCCCGACGACTTTTGTGGTGCTTTGGTGTTTGTATATCTGCGCTGTAAACTGACCATGTTTATCTTCACAGTTCGTGTCTGGTTTGATAATCCTGGAGATCGTCGCATATTTTTCGCTCTCGCGTTCGAAATACTAAAAGCCCAGCTTCACCACCAATTATTCTCAAATTTAACACTGTAACCAGGAATATCCGCACTCTTCTGCATCATGCCCTTCGATTCAGAAACAACCACCAACTGTACAGTGCGTACACAAGGTGTGGATCAGTCTTTATAAAACTAAGAGCCGATGGGGAAAGTATTGTTATAAACAACGTTGAGTGCTTAGAAGCTGCCGCAGCGTCAAACTAATTTTGCCCAAGCAATGTTTTTGTTCTTTAACTTTTTTTGTTATATGTTTTTTTTTAAATGTTTCTTTCTTTTTACTGTAATACTTTTTCTGTCTCTATTCCTGTCTATGTTGTTTGTAACGATGCCAAATTTTATCATTTGTTTCTATAATTTTCGTTTGTCAAATAGTTGCAGTTCTCGAGCAACTGCTACGTATAAATCTGTAGCAACTGTAGCTATAAATCTTACGAGTACAGCTAACTATAGCAGGGGTTTCGCTGGTAACAACATGAATATGAGTTTATACAACATGATTCAAATTCTGCAAGCTCAAAAAAATTATATATGAATATGTCACTTAAATCCACAAAGTCTGAGCGGCAAATTAGAGGAATTCAGATACTTGTTTGTATAGTCCAAGATAAATATTGTATCCGTGTCCGAGACATGGTTTCAACCAGGTATATGCGATGATTTCTATTGCCTAAAGGGCTATAAGCTTTTTCGAGCCGATCAAATATTCAGAACTGGTGGGCGTCTCTCTGTATGTGCGTGAGGGGTTAAGTTGCAAGTTCGTGAGTAAATCGGATGATGGCTGTCCATTGGAATATGTACTCGTTAGTATCACATATAACACTGAAAGAGTATTAGTTGGATCGGTCTACAGACCATACAACTACGTTAGTACGGTACCGTTGGTTTCTTTACTAGAGACAGTTTCCTTCTGCTATTCCTATACAATATTGTGTGGTAATTTTAATTGTAATTTGTTGGACAAATATTTATCAAAAGACTTTCTTAGTACATTTGAGGCCCTCAGTCTTAATTTCATAAACCGCTCTTCACGTACTCAATTTTTTTGATTCATCCAGTTCTTTACTAAATCATTTTCTTGCAAGCGATGCCGATAAAGCTTTGCTTTACAGTCAGCTTCAAGCATCTGTTTTCTCCAAGCACGATTTAATCCTTACATGCTTGGATATAGCTTGTCAGGTTGGCCAGCAAAGTTTCCAATATCGTGATTTCAGAAATATAAATCTATATGAACTGATGCGAGACTTTAATAGCCTAAACTGGAATTCAATATACCGTATGCAAAATGAAAACGATCAGATATGCTTTTTAGGCCATAGACTTCAGGTTTAATTTGCATGTTCCTTTAAAAACTTATGTGGCGATTCATACGGCTCTGGTAAAAAAAAGCAACCTCTACCTAAATCCTGCCAAGTCGAAAGCCTTGCCAGTCCATCAGAAAGCGTTAGATGTATCAGTTTTAAACGCATTGAAGCTAGAGGAGGACAAAATTGACTATGTCAGCTCCGCCCGAAACCTTGGTGCTTCATTGGCACCAAGCGAATCGGAAGATGAAGAGAAAGAGATGAAGGCCATAAGTAGCAGCATCAAAATGCTACAAGAAAGGGCACTGGCCATCAAAGAAAGGCAAATGTCAAGAAGGAAGAGGGAAGATGAAGAACAATCCCAGCAACAACAGCAGACGTTGCTGGCTCAAAAGCAGAGCCAACAACAACAACACCAAAAGCGTAAAAAAACCAACAATAACAACAAGAGCAGCCACAACAACGGCATCAGCAAAAACAACAGCAGCCACAAAAACAACAACAACAACAACACCAACAACAACAACAACACCAACAACAACACCAACAACAACAACAGCAGCAGCAGCAGACGAAGAAGAAGGAAAAGGTGCCTCCTATCAACACCTATAAATTGGAGGTGAATGCAACCAAGGACATATGTAAGTTGGTGATTGGTATTAATTTTAATATTAAGCTATTGGGGAACGATCGCCATGCCATCCACTGTAATATAGTGGAGGGCTACGCGAAAGTGAAAGAGCTGCTAAAGGAAACGACGACGGAGCACTACTCATACATACCGAAGTGTGAAAAACGGCAATCGATGCTGCTGAAGGGGTTGGAACCGTCTTCTGATCCTGAGGAGATCCTGGCACTGCTCAAAGAGAAGAAGTGCGAAGGACTCAAGTTTGTGGGGGTAAACCCATTTACCACAGCTAGAGCCAGGCGGGAGAAACGGAGTCTGCCGTTCTTCCTGGTGCAGCTCAGCCCCAAAAGCCGTCTGGACAGTCTAAGGAGTATCAATGTCCTAGACTACCAGGTGCTTCACTGGGAACAATTAAAAAGGAGCGAAGGTGTTATACAATGCGCTCGCTGCCAGAGGTTCGGGCACGCCGCGTCGAACTGGCAAATGCAGCCTCGATACGTGAAGTGCGCTAAGAACCATAGTTCCGAGGGTGTTGACGGAGCATCCGATAGGTCGCAACTCTCGTGCGTGTTATGTGGAAACGTGGGACACACCGCAAACTATTAGAGTTGTCCTAAGTACGCTGACCTGGCTCGGCAGCAGAAGGTGGAGGTCAAACGTTCACCTGTTCGGTTTCAAACACCAGCCGTCACGTCCCAAATTGCCTACGCCCAAATGGCGTCAGGTAGGGGGGCTACGGTACAGCAAGCGACTGTGGCTCCTTCGGCGCCAATGCCGAGAACAATGGAAGCTGCACCTAACATGCTGGCCATCTTGCTCGCAATCCAAGGGCAGATGGCTCAGCTGCAGCAGCAAGTACAAGAACAGGCCAAGCGGGTGCACCAGATCTACGCGCTGCTGCCGGGCCTAACGCAACATATGTCGTAATGGATACGCACATGGTGGAGCAAACTTTAAAGGTCCTTGCGGTGAATGTGAATTCACTGATTAGGATCAAACGAAGAGCCGCGATGTTTAAATTGCTACAAGACCAAAGCCCTGATGTGCTTTTCGCTAGCGAAACCAAGCTAACCGATAAGCACAAACTGGAGTACAATAATTATATTGTTAGAAGAAGAAATCGGCCCAGATGCAAACGTGGAGGCGGTGTCGCGATCTTCATTAAAGAAGGTATAAAATTTCACAGAGTGTACAAGGGAGTGTTGCGCAGGTTCCGGGTGTTGGAAGCAGTCGTCATTTACATCCCGCTCCGCAGTGGAAAGCGGCTGTACTTGGCCTCTGTTTATGCACCTGAGACTTCACAATCCACCCTATTCATTACAGAGCTCGACACGCTTTTTCGACTTCTGAGGCTGGGGGAGAATTATTTTATAATCGGCGGGGATTTCAACGCTAGACACAGAGATTGGGGAAATAATTTGCCAAATACTAGAGGGAACCTACTACTCGATTGGTGGGGCAGCGCGATGTCATGTACAGACTCGGTCTAAGAGCGACGGATGACCCGTCGTTTCCCAGAGGCGGGTCTTATTTGGATCTACTGCTGCACGACGAACGCGTACTACTGACAGGTACGAATTTACAAACATTAAAGTGTCTGTGCACATTCGTGTATGACAGTGACCATTGCGGTTTGAGCACCGAAATTACAGTTCCCAACGAAATTGCGGAATTGGAGGAGTTTGTCCAAAGATATTCTTATAACTACAGTAAAACTCGATGGACGCGCTTCTCCGCAACCTCGGAAAGAGCGCTCTCCTCGAACTCGCTCCACCCACCGTCCAATAGGAATTTGTCAAACGAGGGGATCGACAATTACCAAAAAAAATGGACGAGACAATTAAACAAACTATGGACTCTACAATACCGCGGTATCGACGTACGACTAACGAAGACCTGTTCCGCAATCCTACTATTGATGCACTGCACCGACAGAAAAGTAGACTTCTGACAAGACTTAAAAACTTGTACAGACAGTTAACTGACCGACAAGACCCGGAGATTAGCACACTGAAGTCGTCGATTAAAAATATTCAAACGCTAATAAAAGAGAATTACAGAATTTCTGTAAGTTTGTATTGGAACAACAAGGTTCGGGCTGTAAACACCAGCAACCCGAATATGTTTCCGCAAATAAATAAACTATTTCGGAGAAAAAATCAAAACGACCTTCAGTGTCTTAAAATAGCCCGGACGACGGACAACGAACGGTTACTGACAATAGCAGGTATTGATCCAAATGAGGCCGCTGATGATGACGACTTTTTTGTGATCGAGGATTCACAGGAGAAGGTTGAGACCATAGGGGCGACTTTCCAGGAAGTATACAAGTCCATTGACAGCATTGGCCCTAATTATGACCTAGACAATCGCGTCTTGGTGCACAACTGCTACATTCGAAATGAAATAGAGAATTGGCTATCCAACTGCTCTGGTTTCACCCGGTTTAGCGACGAAAATATGGCAAATAATGTCATTGCCAGAGAGGGTGACCTACTCCCGTTCATTTCGAAGAAAGGACTCCATGAGATCTTCGACACAATCAGAGTTAAGAAATCAGTGGGGACCGATGGTATTCCGAATATCGTGCTTCGACATCTTCCTCTAGAAGCGGTGGACATCTACACCACCCTGTTTAATAATGCAATGAATAATGCACATTATCCAGCGCATTAGAAAACGGTGGTGGTTCAACCTGTCCCCAAAAAGGGAAATGATATATCCAATCCGGCGAATCTTCGGTCGATAAGTCTCCTTCCGAATATCAGTAAGGTTTTTGAAAAGGTAATCAATAGAGGTCTGTCTAAGTGGGTCGAGGACAAACATATAGTTCCGGATAATCAATTCGGTTTTAAGGCGGGACATGATATCTCACATGCCGCATCTAAACTGGTGTCCGATATCCAATGGAATAAAGGCAAAAAACAATGTACTGGTGCCTGCCTTGTTGACTTGGAGAAGGCCTTCGACACCGTATGGTTAGAGGGTCTTTTCTATAAGATGACTGGGTTTTTTTTTTTTTTTTTTATAATTTACGCGCGCCTAAGGGGTTGATACCCTTTTACTGTTGCCAGGGCGCGGGCGGAAAGATAGAAGGAGGAGAAAGGAAAATTGTTTTTGTAGTGGTTTGAAACTCAGGTGTGTTTGGTTTCTATGTTTGCTCTCCAGGGGTGGGAGTCCGAATAGGACGGAGAGTTTTTCTTCACTCAGAGTGATTCGAGATATAATTCCCAGTATTTTTTTCATTGCTTGAAAAACTCTTATAACAGCCAAATCTACGTGTCAGTGTTATGCCTTCACACGCAGAATTTTTTTGTCTGAGTTCCAATTATACAATGAAAAACTGATTTTTGCCATGGGCAGGATTCGAACCTGGACCCTCCGAGTGAGAAGCGTTTGCTACTACCACTACACCACGGCCACGGTTGGGGATCAGTAAACCACTCTTGTACATTCTTTATAATATGCTAACTAACAGACAGTTCATCGTGAAGAATGGTGATATGACTTCTGTTGGAATATTTCAAATTAAAAATGGTCTTCAGCAAGGCGCGGTCATTCCGCCGATCCCATTCAACATTTTTACAAGCGACTTGATAGGTTCACTTCCTCATACTATTCCGTACGCAGACGATTTGACAGCGTACAGAACAGGTAAAAAAATAGGGGTCATTAATACTCTCTTGCAGCGTGTCTTCGATAAGATAACACGATTTTGCGATAACTGGAAGTTGAAAATCAACTTTCAGAAGTCGGAAACCATTCTCTTTATGACGCCGTTGTCTGGAGCCTCTAGGCATACCAGAAAAAATTGGCGACAGTTCTCTATCATTGGACAACACGGACAACCTCTTGCCTGTCGAAATGTAGTGAGAGACCTTGGAATCTGGCTAGATCAGTTTCTGTATTTTGGCAAAAATGTAGATGCTGCTCTGGCCAGAGCTAAAGGTGCTTTTGCCCTTACAATGAGACTGTTTTATAGCAGCCAACTCCATGCGAGGGTAAAGGTAATCTGCTACATGGCCCTTAACAGGCCCATGCTGGTATTTGGTTGTCCCGTGTGGTTCAATGTACGAGCAAGCTTAATGGAAAAGATTCGGGTGTTTGAGAGGGCTTGTCTTAGGGCTTGTCTTCGCTTGTACAGAACACCAGAGTCGGAGTCCAAGAAATTTTATCCTAATGAGGTCCTTTACAACAGGGCGAACCTAATACGAGTGGACGATTGCAAGAGCAATGACCTCGACGAATAACCTGATATCTGGGGCTTACTACCCCAATTACCTTTACCACGAGAGTGTGCGCTCTGACGGCTTCGTTCCACCGGAAGCATTCCTCTACCTAGATCAGATAGGGTTGATCCAGGATAGATCAGCGGTGCCGTTAATCTTCCATGTCGCTCGGACAGCTGGACACAGGCGACTCAACTACAGCAGAGACGTCGCACACGGCAGTGTGGATCGCCTCAGGTTCAGTAGGGCGGTGGGGAATCGCGATTAGAGGTATGTCGTTCGTCAGCACCAGCAGTTCGGGTGGTTGAATGATGGAGAAGATGTTTCGTCGTCGTTTCCGTCAATTACGGACCAGCCTCACTAAAGAGGCAGAGCTGACCAATTTATTTGCTCGGTGAATAGCGGTGGCCAGCTTACATAGGTTTAGGTTAGCATTTAAGAAACATATACATATATCAGTGTATACAAAGGTGTATACTGATATATGTATGTGATTGTGTATAATGTCTATGTGTATTTATGTGTGTATTATACATTTAGGTTAGGTAGGCCAAGGTTTGTTTTAAGTTAGATACTAAGTTTTTATAAAAAATAAAAAAAATTTCTATATGCTAAATTTTTGTAAATAAATTTTTTTCTTAGCCTTAAGTATTCAAAATAAATAGTTCTAAGTAAAATGTAAATAAAGTCGAAAGACATAGTCATAAGAATTTAGAGTAGCTTAGAGTGCCTGTGTGGGGCCAGTAAGTTAGTATAAGATTGTTAAGTAATTTTAAGCTAGCATTTAAGCATTTTCTGTTAGAATGTAAGAGTTAGTGTTAAGAAAATAAAATGCATTTAAAACTGAAAAACTGTGAATTAACTTCTTCCATAACATTCCATTTTTACTATCGCAACTTAAAATGCAATAAGTATAATGTGCAAACAAATTTTTTTCTATAAGTGAATTAAATAATTCAATTAAGGGCTAAGCGTTTTTACCAATTTTTTTATACCAAGAGACAGTAGTACGGCTACCCTTCAACTTTTATATTTCGCAGTTTATCTTCTGCTGACCCAATAACTATTGCAAATTTGTTTGCATTTTTATTTAGACGTTTAAATCACAAATGTGTAATTGAAAATGTGTATGTGACAGGCGCATTTGATTTGTATTCGAACATGTTCAATGTTCGAAGTTTAATTTTATTGTGTTGTACAATATATTGGACACACGTCATCGAGCAGCGGCAACACTTGTTTTGCCTAACATTGTCACTCTGCTGTCAAAGTAACTCTGTCTTCTCCTAACCTGCGGTGCATCGACACGTGTCTTCAAGATATATGTATTTTTTATAAAATATAATACAATTTAATTGAATTAAATATAACAATATACAATAACTGTGTAAAGGGTTTAGAATGACTGAAAATTGAAAACAGGCTAGCAATCCGAGGGTTATACAAAATGAACAATGGTCTATGTGTTATATAAGCAACTTATTTACAATTGATTACAGATAAACAATTTAGCAAAAAAAGAACACAGTGTTTATCCACTGCCCATCCCGGTAATCTAATATCCGTCCCAATTCTAAGGATTTCGGCTCATCGCACCAATTGTGGTCATTATGAACCAATGTTAAGAATGATGCGTACAACAATAACTACGCTGATACCTTTGACCTAAATAACAGCAATTGTATAATCAAAAAATCCTGTTTGATATGTTACTCCTTTAACAACTCTCTTGACCACGCATCCATTTTTCCTCACTTCATTAGTTTAAGAACATCTTTGTTAGTTTATAAATCTAGATTTTGAGTTTGCTTGTTAATGCGGGGTAGACCCGGGCCAATAATCATTATAATAATAATAATAAGCATGTGGGAAGGTGTCCTTAAAGTAGGTTTGAGGTGCGCTGCTAGCCAGCGATCGATATAAATATTCAGAAAATGTAAGAATTCATCCTCAGACTCAATCCAGGTACCAACTAACGTCTTAAATGCTCTTGAGGTATGATTCGAGGTATTTTGAACGAGACCTCGATCATGCATTTTTACTAGTGATCCTTTTTCAAAGACGATACCAGGAGCTAACTTAAATATTTCTTTCCTAACGTTTATAGACTTGCAAGGATGCTTGTAGGTTTGCCATTCTCTCGCCTTGACGCTTGAGTGGCACCGGTTCATGGATGTCATATTTTGGAAATTAATCTGTAGTACCTTCGTTTCAATAGTAAAGTGATACAAATACTTCGACGATAGTGGTAGCCAGATTATTTTAAGACGACATATTCTTCGTCGTAGTTTTAGTTTGTATTGGATTGGGAAAGTTAGGGGAGAGGGTTGCTGCCTGGATAGACTCCAGTGAGGCAGCAAGGGAGAGAATTTCAATCTGTCGGCCACGGGATCCTCCACTTTCTTGAGCAACCTCCTCAGTACGCTTTCACATCTGAAGTGAAGTCTCTCCTTGGAACCACTTGTCTTGTCAAGGTCAGCAAAATCGAGGATTGCAACCACGAGACTATCTTTCACCGTCTCAGTGAAGATTTGAGAGGGAACTAAGTTCCTCTTATATCTCTGATCGTATATTTAGGGGTACGTGGCTGTGATGTTTTTTTTTTTGTTAAAACCTTAACACTCAAGTGGGTATGAAACCTCCTGTAATGGTGGTTATAAGACTAGTGTAGGTTTTGCCCAGTTTAGCCTCCAGTAATCTTTCGCTCCCTCATATCAATTAGTCACTTCATTTTCTAGGATGCTGAAGCAGAAATAATAATCTTGGGTTTTTCTGTGCGTTGGAGCTTCAAGGAGCGTTCGATCTTTTCCAGCTGGCCCGCACTATGCAGACGAAATGTCCTCGATATCTCAACCCGCCATATACT
Source organism: Volucella bombylans (assembly GCA_949129095.1). Taxonomy (NCBI): domain Eukaryota; kingdom Metazoa; phylum Arthropoda; class Insecta; order Diptera; family Syrphidae; genus Volucella; species Volucella bombylans. The sequence goes on from OX422142.1 coordinate 94,764,128, forward strand.
ATGGAACTGGATAAGGGAGATAAGTATCAGAAGCTGTAACTTTTTTCTACCCCATGCTACTATTGAGTACCTGACGAATAAAATGTAGTTATGTAACTCTTGTCTGAAACTAAGAGAGAATATCAACTTAACTGCCTCACCTACAGTCTCCCTGACACCACAAGTATATCGTATTGTGTGAATGGTAAAAAACATTTTTTCAATCGATCCCATTCAATGATGGTGACTATGGGCCAATCATAGGCCAAACTTTTCCGAAGTCTGAAAACCCAAGATATTCACCAAACATAATACGCCGATGGAAGGATTAAGGGTTCTTAAAACTCCAGATAACTTGAATCAGAAAGCAAATTTTTGCTGTAACTACAGAAAAGCAATATAAATAATTAATGCGGATATCCCCTCAAGACTTTCCTTCACTGCTTCCTAAAACCACTGCAAAGTACGCGAAGATGAAAAAAAGAAAATCAGCAAGCAGGAACATTTACGAAAGTTCTAAAGTAGTGCAGATCAGTTAGAGGAGGCAAGATTTGCTATTCTAATGGAACTACTTTCCATTATGCTCCTTTACACCTTGCCACCTGAGTATCAAAATCTCTGTGTAGCGATAGAGACAAGAGACATTATTCCCAATGTGAACTCCTTTAAAGTGAAGTTGATAGAAGAAGGAACTAGACAAAATCAAAACTCAGTTGGTATCAGCGAAGAGACGGCGAATACACATGCATGCCAGAACAAAATCGAACAAAAAGCAGACCACCAGCAACGGCAAACAGGAATCAGAATTATTCGCAAAGAAGGCAAAGAGCACACATAAAATGTTATTCTTTTGGTAAAACGGGCCACATTGCAAGGGAATGCAAGAACAACACAAAAAGAATGAAGGAAAAATATGAAAATGCGATGACATATGCACACATATGTAATGATAAACATAAATTCTTAGAGTTTGATAGCTTCGACGCAATGTTGATCGTGGTACAATCAAAATTTGGGAAAACTATTGAGGTTAAACTACGCGACGTGATGTTCGTACCAAATTTACTACATAATTTACTGTCCATTTCACAAGAAACAAATAATGGATTTTCGTTTACTTTTCAAGAGGATTCCAAGAAAAACAAAAATGTTCTTTTAAGAGCACAGAAACTAGGAAAGCTTTACATTATTCAAGAAATGAAAGTGAGTACCAAAAGTCAAGGTGATGCATTGTCATAGTTTTAAACGCATTTTATTTTCTAATCAATAACTCTTACATACTAACAAAAAATGCTTAAATGCTAGCTTAAAATTACTTAACAAACTTATACTAACTTACTGGCCCCACACAGGCACTCTAAGCTACTCTAAATTCTTATGACTATGTCTTTCGACTTTATTTACATTTTACTTAGAACTATTTATTTTGAATACTTAAGGCTAAGAAAAAATATTTGTTAACAAAAACTTAGCATATGGACATGATTTTATTTTTTTTATAAAAACTTAATATCTAACTTAAAATAAACCTTAGCCTACCTAACCTATATACACAATACACACATACACACACATATACATTATACACAATTATATACATATATTAGTATATACCTTTGTATACACCAATATATGTATATATTTCTTAAATGCTAACCTAAACCTATGCAAGCTGGCCATCGCTATTCATAGAGAAAACGGATTGGTCAGCTCTGCCTCATTAGTGAGGCTGGTCCGTAATTGACGGAAACGACGACGAAACATCTTCTCCATCATTCAACCACCAGAAATGCTGGTGCTGCCGAACGACATCCCTCTTATCGCGATTCCCCACCGCCCTACTGAACCTGAGGCGATCCACACTGCCGTGTGCGACGTCTATGCTGTAGTCGAGTCGCCTGTCCCCAGCTGTCCGAGCGACATGGAAGATTAACGTCACCGCTGATCTATCCTGGATCAACCCTATCTGATCTAGGTAGAGGAATGCTTCCGGTGGAACGAATTCGCTTCATCCAATTGTGCCGAACGTGGACAACAAGTGTCTAAACGGTACTTACCTGATTTTCCTCCAAGCCAACACCATCTAACTGTCGTAGAAACCCGGATTAAGATCCCGGCCAAAGTAAAACTTTCAGAAGTCACCATTGCAAGATTTCACCGAATATCTCAACTCCACTGTCCGCTGAATCCCTTCCACTGTCAATAAATATGGGCGGTTTGTTGGCAGCGGCTAGAGTACTGATAGTGACTGACTGTATCAAGAATTTCAGGAGAGTGGTGACACCGAAATCGCAGAGACACTCCTACCCGATCAAGCAGAAAGGCTAGGAGCCCCACCCGGAAGGAAGGATCAAACTCCTTCCCATAACACTAAACTAAGAATGATTCAGATCTGATTGCAAGTCGGATTGTCGAAGTTTCCAAAGCAAAGCCGATATACATGCACTTATTCTTCACCCTATGCAGCAGGCTTTCCTTACATTGTACATAGAATACAACACCTCACATAATAATCCGGGGTCTTACAGCACTCAAGGGCTCCTATGCAATCAGCATCAAGTACTTAAGATAAATAGTAGCTCTATCAAAAATTCATCGGAAATACCACCTCTGAGTGAGGTCTCATCCATCCGTAGTTCGATGAAGAATGCATGCAGGCAAATGCAGCGAAATAAGAAGTGTATATGGTATAACAGTGCAGCATTGAAGGACCAGAGTTAATTGCGAGTTTTACAAGTTGTTTCTTTGGACTAAGAATGTCATTGCGTAACTAAGACGCTCACCTTGACCGTAGCTCTGCTCTATGGGCCAAAAGCATGGACTCTGTCAGTATTCTTCAATCGTTGAATCATTTTGACGGTTTGTGGAAGTTTCGTACTTAAGGCTATTTCCCAAAATAATAACGGTTCTATCGATATTTTTTTGTTTTTACTAAATTGGCAGAACCTACCATTTCCTATACCCTTTCCTTGGGCGAGGCTCGTGATGGCCGTCAATATTCGAACAGCGTTTTCAAACTCATCTAACCAACAAAATACAAAATCCATGTTCATTCTGGCTACTTTTGACTTTTGACACCTATGATGACGCTGAGAAGTTTCGTATTTAGAAGAATCAGACTCTGAGAGCGATTAAAATCTAGCTTTGGCCACATCTGTTTGGTCGTTATTAATTTGCACGTAGCGATTGGTATACCTATTGGTATACCCTTTTCCGGTATAATAGGTAGAGTGGTTCCATATTTGGCGAGTTCATCGGCCCTACAGTTCCCTGGAATGTCTGTGGCAAAGGTGAAGGTTGAACTGATCTGCCATCTCCATAAGAGATGATCGACATTCATGGGCGGTTTTAGAATTTAATGAGACCGAGTTCAGGGAATTTGTAGCGGCCTGACTATCCGAAAATATATATAAAATATACTTTGCAAATAATCCTACATAAACCTGTCTTAAATAGTTAGCTTCTTCAGCCAGCCCAATTTGCTATCCATTTTGCACACCGAGATGGTAAAGATCACAATTCGACTAATTTCGACACCTAAGAACCATTGGTGTTTCAACAACCTGCTTATCTAACCCATTTGAAGCCGGGTTTGTTTGGACTCGTTAATTTTTTTACCTAAACCTCAATAGTGCATCCCTTTGCTCTGCTGGTTAATTTTTGTCTGGCTTTAAGCAAATTGTGAAACCATAGACCATAAGAGCATGTCCCATCGAAAACGCGACAGTGACATCTTCATACAATTGATCACAATACAATGCCAAATTTCTTTATAAAAAGGCATTACAATGCCCTACCATCCATTGTATAATACTCGTACTTTTAGTTTTATTTATTTTTAGTTTTATTTCAAGTAGAATATTGAATAGTTTAATCTGCGTTCCATAGCAACACTCAAGCCTTTGGAATGTCTAGTAAAGGTCTTGTTTGGATGCTTAAAGCTGCCCACTTATGTCTCAACTAGTACAATATTGTGATGAGTTATGAATGTCCGGGTCTCAGTTTCGAGTTTAGCTTAATACGAGTACAATTTGTTTGGATTTAATTGTGGAACAAATTGGGCTCTTGCTAACACAATGGAATGTCTTGTCATCATTGTCTATTAGAGGAGTGGCAGTTTTCGTTAAACCAGTATCCCATGATGCGTTAACAACGTCTGGTTTGTTGAAGTTACTTTGATTCTTCCTCAACTACGGTGTGTCGAATTTGTATATGATAACCTGTTACTCAGCCAGACTGGTTGAGCATTTTGCATTGTTTGTCACACTTCGTAACACAGTTGTCTTCAACGAGAAGCTGAATTACTTTCAATAACCTGTATGTAAAATTTATGACGCATGTTTACCCACTAAATCTGTAATTGTTCGTAATAATAGTTGTCCTTGGTTTACGAGTGAAGTTGTTGCCCAAATTAAAAATTGAAACAAACTTTATAGCAAATGGAAGCACAACCCCTCCTTTTATACTTTGTCTGCATTTAAAATCGCGTGTAATAATGCAACTTTTGACATCCGGACTGTCAAGCGAAACTATTTTGCTTTTATATTGACCACATCGCTTCCATCAAATCAACTTTGGACTAACTTGAGTTGAATTTATGTCGCTAGTAGTAAGAGCAGCTTTAAGTGTGTCCTAGATTCTAATGTCCTTAACGGCTTCTTTATGGGAAGTAACCTCGACACGCGTGACTTTTATCTAAATTAAATTTCTGGTCCACTTGCTGGGTGGTAGTAGACTGGCTTTCATATCGGAAGGTTAGGTGTTCAAATCCCAGCATCGCCAGAAAGACATTAATTTTTTTCAGTTAACAAAAATCAAATAAGATGAGTAGTTGACTAGAACTCAACAACAAGCCAACTTCCACTAAGTATTTAGTATCCCCATTAAATGTTAGATGCTTCCCATGGACCGAAATAACCACTGAGCCCAAAAATCTTTCTTTCTCTCTCCATCCCATTTTCCAAAAAAACTTAATACAAGCTGAGGCATTATATGTCCATGCAGTGTTTAGCTCTTTTCTAAAAAAAAAAATTCTGTTTGGTGATTTTAAAGTACTTACCAAAGGTGATATTATTGACTTTGTTATGGATATTAACTCCAACTTGACTGGTGTAGATAGTGTAGCCATCGGCTTCATTAAGTTTTTATAAACTGAAATTATGACCCACTTGATTTATTTTCTTAACTACTGTGTAATGACATCCACAGTTCTCCAGTCCTGAAAAATTGCCCAGGTTATACCGAATGCAGTCTCCGTCAGTATTTCACCGCCAAAAGTATTTCACCGTATCTACGAGTATCACAGGTTTTTGAGAAACTTATATTGAAACAGATAATTAGTCATTTCTCTTCTAATAGTCTCTCCTTTCCAATCTGCATAGGGATACGTAACACGTCTTTTCTTATGTGTTTTCTCAAAGCCTTTGATAAGGTAAGTCATGACATTTTATGCTATAAATTACATAACTTGTTTGACTTCGGTGAACAAGCTGTTGAACTTCTTAGAAGTTGTCTTTCCAACAGATCTCAAAAAGCTATCATTGGTGGCAAATCCTCAGCCTTGAAAATAATTAAACAAGGTGTAGCATAAGGATAGATTAATGACCTGTCATCAGTATGTCAGAATACAACGGCCCACTTATACGCTGACCGACGACGTTCAGCTATGTCTATCCCCTCCCATGAATTCGATCGCTGAACTTGGGTTGAAATTAAATAAAGGTTTATCAAAAATATATGATTGGTCGTTGGATATCGGATTGTTGCTGAACCGAGCGAAGTATTTTTTACTTTGATAGGTGACTGTTAGTGAAAATAAGTAATTAAAAAAAATCTATTGGCCAAGAATCTTATTTATTCATGTAATTTAAATATTTAAAAAAATTAGTGAATTTCTAATACAAAAAAGCAAAAAGGTTCTATTATGAATTTCCAATTTAAGATTTTCCGGTATATTTAGCTTCTGCTTCGTCTCTTTTCATCGTCCAGCAGTAATCGGCCAACATCCTTGGGTTCCATTTGGCCTTATAGCGCTTTACCATCTGAAAAATGTCCTAATGGAACCCTTCTCCGTACTCATCGCTCACAGCTCCTAAATTCTCAGTACAAAAATCTAGGTGTTAGTCTAAAAAATGAATCTTGAGTGACATGTTGCAACCTAACGCTTGATAAGCCAATTACAGCTAGCTAACACACTCTCTGTAGTTATCACTCTTATGGTTACCCTGAAAATTTGAAACAACTGTCTGGTATGGTCCAGCTGAAGTCCAGTTAATAGGGCAACAACTTTCAAATCCCCACAGATTTTGACAGTATATGTACTATATTTAATTTTTTCACGTAAAAACCTTATGTTTTCATAGATTTCATTCATATTAGCAGCATGGGCCAGAGGTACAGAAGGAAGTACATTTCCGGTATGCAGTAGAACAGCTTTTAAGCTAGTTTTAGAAGAGTCAATGAACAAATGCCAATGAGAGGGATCAAATTCGATTTCCAAATTCTCTATAACCTCATTTATATTATTACAGTACACCAAATCTCCATCTTGAGAATAGTATGACATACTCTTCAGTCACGATTTCGAAAATGGCTTATTTTAGTTTCATGATGTAGCAAATTCCATTCTTTTTTTTTTTATAATTTACGCGTGCCTAAGGAGTTGATACCCTTTTACTGTTGCGGGCGGAAAGTTAGAAGGAGGAGAAAGGAAAATTGTTTTTGTAGTGGTTTGAAACTCAGGTGTGTTTGGTTTCTATGTTTGCTCTCCAGGGGTGGGAGTCCGAATAGGACGGAGAGTTTTTCTTCACTCAGAGTGATTCGAGATATAATTCCCAGTATTTTTTTTATTGCTTGAAACTCTTATAACAGCCAAATCTACGTGTCAGTGTTATGCCTTCACACGCAGAATTTTTTTGTCTGAGTTCCAATTATACAATGAAAAACTGATTTTGCCATGGGCAGGATTCGAACCTGGACCCTCCGAGTGAGAAGCGTTTGCTACTACCACTACACCACGGCCACCCTTAATCGAGATCCAAAGAGTTCTGACTGCTTTTTTGACAAATTCAAGTCGCGAATCAAGTCGTTTAGGTCTCCTTAAGTGTAGCTTGGTTGAGATTTCTTCAAACTCAGAGTTATCGTCGTCATCATCGCTCCACGATTGGCTCGAAATGGAAGGCTGTTGTGAATCTTGAATCTCAACGGCCGCAGGTATAACTGGTATAGGCAAATTGTGACTATGAAGTACTGGTCTTTTAAGTGACTGTAAATTAGGGTAACTCTGACCATGTATCTGAGGCTAATCGAAACAAAAGTACAGCAATTTATTAATGAGGGTAGGTGGCTAAAACAGTATTAGCTGTCAGAGTTCATGTGGCATGACTAGTATGGACCAGTGTTATTTATGGGTTCTCTACAAACTGTCTTTCCTTTGTTCCCTCTATTTTTTATCTCATTTTTTAATTTTACTTATTTTACTGTTAAGGGGTTAGGCTAGAGGCCGTAAAAATAGCCCTTTTTTTGATTTTTTTGCAAGTATAAGTTTATTGTACATATGATTGACTGTAAAATATAATTTTTATAAAATAATTTATTTAAAAATGGTGGCTGTGCAGCGATTCTCAGATGACATCTCTTTTTTGGAAGGGTCTACGGCCATACCAACAGCTTCTGTAAATTTTGAATTATTTTTTTTATTTTACCTAGTCCTGACATAAGTTCTGTTACAAATATAAAACAGTATAGAAAAAAAAACAGTAAACATATTGTATTCAAAATTGTTTCATTTATTAGACCACAATATTAAGTATTAAAAAAATTTGGATTCACTCGAAATGACTGCCTTTTGCTTTAACACAAGCTTCCAAACCGTGTGGCCATTGGGCTATAGCGGCACGTACCGTTTCCATGGAGACTATGGACTCTGCTCTAGTTAATGCTGTTTTAAGGCTACTAAATTACTTCTCCAATTCTGACCACAAACCATAATCCAGTGGATCTGGACTCCCCGACGGCCAACCTTCTGCTGCTATACAACCAGGAATATTGACTCTGAGCCACTCCTGCCTGGTTTTGGCTTTGTGTGCTTGAGCAGAGTCCTGTTGGTAGATCCATCTGTATCCATTGATCAAACCCTTCACAACACAACCTATCACATCCTCTTGGTAAACATTTGCACCAGTTTTTACGCCTTTTTCACAGAAATGAAGGGATATGATACTATGGTGAAATACCCCCCACCAAAACACTACGAAAGCGGGATGATGTCCACGTTGAACCCTTGGAACAACTTTCTTCGCATCCTTAGATGAAGTGGCATAAATTCTGTCATTTTGTTTGTTGAAAACATCTTCCATAGTAAAAATGTTCTCATCCGTAAACAGAATGTTTTCATGGCCATCGTTCGCGTGCCACTGCAATAGTCGCTTGCATCTTTCCAGCTTAATTTTTTTTAGTTGAGGAGTTAGAAGATGACCCGTGGACCGACAATAGGCTTTCATATGCAGTTCATCCCAAATCAGCCTAGACATGGATCTGGTTGATATATCCAATTCCTTGGACACGATCTTCTGCTTCCAAAGGGCATTCGTACGGACGACGCGCGGGTGACCACATCTTGGCTTTTCCACTACTCCAGATAATTCGCCGAAGAGAGCAATAGCCCGATAAACAAATATTCTCGATATTCCGAGTGGTTTTAGCAATTCGAAAATTTGGCCAGCACTCTTCCCGCAATTATGCAACGCTATTACCGCGACTCGATTCACTTTAACGCGCCACTCCATATTAATAGTTTGCAAACTGAAACCAAACTGACTAATATTCTTTACTGATCAGTGGATGTGTTCTGAAAAAAAGTTAACGGTTCTATTTCCGCAAGAAGTTTTGAGCGACAAGTTATGTAACAGAATTTATGACAAGACTAGCTACATAATAACAGCTAGAGAAGTACGTGGGATTTCTTTGATATATTAATTTTTGGCCGAATGGCGCACTTCCAAAGTCAAACTTGCAAAATTCGCAGAAAAATCGCCAGAAAATTGTTAATAAAATAATAACAAATGAACTATGCCATATAAAAAAAAATCCTACGTTAGACAACATATTTCTTAAGACACAGTTAAAATATGAAGTGAATTAGTTGAAAATTGTTCAAGTTACTGGTGCGGCCAACTGGAAAAATGCAGTTTTGATAAACGCATTTAAAATTTTAAAAAGGCTCGCTGTCTGCCTTGTACTATACCTACTTTGAAAAACAAGTACTTCGAGATATTTCCCAGCCATAAACTTTTGGAATATCATTTTTGAGCTGCTAAGAGACCTGTTGGGGTGTGTAGGGTTTTTTTTTTTTGGTTACTGTGTGGGGTTAATCGGATTCAAAAAAATGCGGTTTAATGAAACACGTCTGTTCTTCTTCTAGGGTTACAGCAAAGAGATCTTTTTATTAGTCTCCGGAAATTACTTTCATATTCAACTTACAAACTGTCATACAAAATATAAATGTACTAAATTATATATTTCCAATTCGTTACGTTACGTTTTCCTTGTTACATTAGATTAAGTTTCAATTAATTTAACTTAGATTTAACATAGATTACAATTTTTAATATTCAAATGAAATAATTATTTAAATTAAAATAAAGGGTCCGCCATCTAACGTTTTTTTTCAACTAGTGCTTATTTCGTGAATGGTAACACTTAGCTCATGCTTGATTTGACAGATAATTAGTTTTATCCTTCCGGTTAATAATGGAAAATAATTTCATTCAAATGGCTGCCTTGGCTGGCCATGCAGTAGCCTACACGATCGGTCCAATTTTTAAGCACATTATCGATTGTGTGCAGCTGTATTTCACCAATGGCTTCACGAATATTGCCCTTTAAAGCGTCAAATGTCTCTGGCTTGTCGGCGTAACACTTATCTTTTACGGCACCCCACAAATAATAGTCCAATGGTGTCAAATCGCAGCTCCGAGGTGGCCAAACGACATCAGCTCTGCGGCTGATAATGCGATCTTCAAAAACAGGGCGCAAAAGTGTAGCTTCGGCTGTGTTGCACGTAGCGCCGTCCTGTTGAAACCAAATGTTGCCAATATCCTCCTCTTCAATTTTTGTGAACAAAAATTCGTTCAACATGGCCCGATAACGATCGCCATTGACTGTAACGGCCACTCCTTGCTCATTTTCGAAGAAAAATGGCCCAATTATGCCTTTGGACCGAAATCCGCACCAAACAGTGACTCGTTTTGGGTGTATCGGCTTTTCAATGTATGCGTGCGGGTTTTCTGTGCCCCAAATGCGACAATTGTGCTTGTTTACATACCCGCCAAAATCAAAATGAGCTTCATCTGAAAAAATGATTTTTTTGGAAAAATCGGCATCATGATTTTTAAAGTAATGTCGCAATATTTTCCAGCATTGTTCAAGCATATACACAACCACATTCGTTCAGCGGAAGGATAAAACTAATTATCTTTTAAATCAGATGTGAGCTAAGTGTTACCATTCACGAAATAAGCACTAGTTGAGAAAAAAAACGTTAGATGGCGGACCCTTTACATGTTTAATAATTTAGGTATTTTGTTCACGAACATGCTCCCGCCCGGTGGACGGGCATTGCCATGTGTACCATTGAATGACACAAATTTAATTCGTTGGCATCAGAGGTTTGGCCACATTAATTTTAAGCAACTTAAAATGCTGCAAAAAGCCGGACTGGTATTAGGGATCAACGAAAAATTTTCCGACAAACATGTGAAGTGTGCTGTGTGCTGTGTGTGACAAACGGAAAATTTGCCAACAAACATTTAAACCTTCACGTGAACTAGCCAGTGAAATTTTGGAAATTGTGCCTCCCGATATATGTATGTGGGCCGATGAATGCTAAGTCATTAGGAGGTGCGCAGTACTTCGTTACATTTATTGACGACAAATCCCGATATGTCGAGGTGGTGACCTTAAAGCAGAGAAGTGAAGTTTTAATCGTATTCAACAATTTTAAACTGCAAGCTGAACGGGAGACCGGCAGGAAAATTAAATTCATAAGAAGTGATAATGGGACCGAATAACTCTCAGATGAGTTCAATAAACTTTTGCGAGAATAGGGTATCCAAAGACAACTTACCGTTCCGTATAGCCCTCAGCTTCAATCGAACTCTTTTGGTCATGGTGTGATGCATGCACGAACTTGATCACGAACAAGTTTTACCACCTGAACTCGAAGATGGACCTGAAGAGCTGAAATTATCGGAAGGTGACGACAAAGAGGATCACTACGAGAAGATATCGATTAAGGAGGAAAGCCAGGAATCATTAATCAACTATTCAAGGACCTTGAAACCCGCGTAATGACTCTGTGACGTGGAAACAAAATAATTTCCGAGGTAAATTTTGCTTTTAATGATATTAATGAATCTCTGCCATATAAAGAGGCCATGAGGAGAGAGAACAGTCAAAAATGGATAGAAGCTATGAATTCGGAACAACAATCTCTAAGCAGAAATAACACTTGGGTGGTAGTAAATCATCCAACAAATAAGACGGTATTGATATTGATAGATGGGTTTTTCATATAAAGCACAAAGAAGATGGTTCGATCGATCGTTACAAAGCGATTCTTGTTGCAAGAGGATGCGAACAGAAAGCTGGCGTGGACTTTGAAGGAATTTTTGCTCCAGTTGCGCGGTATGAGGCAATTCGCACACTTTTTGCTGCGTGCGCGAATTTGAAGCTACACTTACACCAGATGGATGTTGTCACTGCATATGTCCAAGGAGAGATGGAAGACGAAATATATATGGAGCAACCCCAATACCCCGGGAACAAAAATGCAGAACAGAAGGTATGTAAACTCCTTCGTCCACTTTATGGTTTAAAGCAAGCAGGTAGGTAATGGGACAAGAAACTGGACGACTTTTTGAAGATTTAAGGATTGAAGCAAACTGCATCTGGTCCGTGCCTGTATCACAAGAAGGACGAAGCCGGAATAACTATCGTGGTCGTATTTGTAGACGATTTGTTAATTGCATCAATCAATTTGCACCTGTTACAATCAAATAAAGCATGCCTATTCAGAAAATTCGAAATTAAAGACTTGGATAAGGTTCAAAGTATTTTGGTACTGAAAGTCGTCAGAGAGGGAGATACTGGACAAATCAAAATAAGTCAGCGAACATATAGGGTTTTCCAATAAGGACTTGAGAACTTTTTTTTTTTTAATTTGAGATATTTCAAAAACTTTATTATCGGCTTGTAGTACAATCACAACATTCATGAATGGAACTCGACTTCCTTCATATGGCCACCGCGGGCACGTTTGCAGCGGTTGATTCGTTGGACCCAATTTTCAACGACTCGGCCACACATTTCGGCCGAAACGGCGGCTATTTCGCGTTCAATGTTGGCTCTGAGCTCTTCCAACGTCGTCGGCGTGTTGGCATAAACCAATGACTTCACGTTGCCACACAAAACATAGTCAAGCGGCGTTAAATCGCACGAACGAGGCGGCCAATCGACTGGCCCATTTCTTGAGACAACACGCTCACCATACTTACTCTTCAATAAATGGATTGTAGCGTGAGCTGTGTGGCTTGTAGCATCATCCTGTTGAAGCCATATGTCGTCCAAGTCCATATCTTCCAACTCGGGACAAAAATAATCGGTGATCATGGCGCGATAACGCTGACCATTCACAGTAACGTGACGATCGTTATCGTCGACGAAAAAATATGGCCCAATAACGCCGCCGGCATACAAACCGCACTAAACAGTTATTTTTTGTAGATGAAGTGGTGATTTATGAAGCACATGTGGATTTTCACCCGACCAATAATGCATATTTTGCTTATTGACGAACCCATTGAGGCAAAAAAGAGCTTCGTCACTGAAGATGATTTTGCGATGAAATTCATCATCTTGGCGCATCTTCTCCAGAACCCAATCGGAGAACTTACGTCGCTTCAAATGGTCCATCGGCTTCAATTCTTGAGTCAGCTTGATCTTGTATGGGTGTTGTTTATACATTATCGATTTTACATATATTATATCGTACTCTTATTATTATTATTTTTATTACTCTTGAATTAAAATGAATTTAAAATTGTAAATGACTAAAAAATTAATAACAAAATCCCAATATTTCCAACATATGTATATGTACAGGGCTGTATTCCAAAATTGTATAACAGATTTTGTACTTAGAAATGAGAAGAAACGATTCGGCGCCTTTTTTGATCAGACCGCCATCCAATAAAGTTCGTCGATTCCACCGTTAGAAATTTGTGTGTTTTCTTTAAAATTATTTATGAAAATTAATTCAAAATTTAAATAATCGAAGTTCCAAAAACTATTGCGGACAGGTGTAAACCAAGATCCTTACGCAAAATACGCCATAATGTGGTCTGAGCGATGACCAATTCTTGAGAACGCCGTGGAATTGACTGATTTGGATCAATTGCTACGGACGCCTGAACGCAACGATATTTTCGACACTTCGACCAACCCGTTGTCTCACTAACACGGCAACATTACACAATGAATATGTAGGCTCAAATTTTTGCACTAAACTTGTTATTGCGTGTCTACTAGGGCGAAAATTACGACCGAAAATTGGAGTCAACGCTCTTAAAGTTGCAGTCACCGACTCCGAATTTCGGTAGAAATTTTTTATAATTTGCAGAAGTTGCTCGTTCGTATACTTTACCATGATGAAAATGTTGAGTTTACTGAATAAATTGACAGTGACAGTTTGATGATTAGTGAAAGAGTGCGTTCACAAATTTAATTCAAAGATGTCAAGTCCCTATTGGAAATTACTCCAAGTTTTTGGAATGTCCGATGCAAAGCCAGTTTCAACTCCCTTGGAATGCAACCACGTAGTTACTTCATTGTCTAGGGAAGATGGTGGATCGATTCCATATAGAGAACTTATTGGGTCTCTGATCTATTTAGCCAATGCTACCCGTCCTGATATTAGCTTTGCAGTCAGCTTTCTGAGTAGATTCACATCAAATCCCACGAAACAGCACTGGATATCTGCGAAGAGAGTGTTACGATACCTGAAGGAAAATCTAGACTTCAAGCTGATGTATCGAAAAACAGACAAGGATCTTCATGACTACCTAGACGCTGGCTGGGCTAACGAAATTTAAGATCGGAGACCTTGTTCGGGCTACTTACTTGTTCTAGCTGGAGGACCAATTTATTGGAAGAGTAAAAAACAAAAAATCAGTAGGGTTATCTACAATGGAAGCAGAATATATGGAGCTATCCGAAGCTACTAAAGAAGTCATCCACATGAGAAAGTATCGCAAAGAAATCGGATTCCGTAAATCAACTGAGCCAACAACTATATTTTGCTACAATCAAAGCGCCATTCGTCTTTCTAAAGGCGGTGTTCAACATTCAAAATCCAAGCATATTGATATTCGCTATCATTTCTCTCGTGACTCACAGTTGAATAAAGAAATTGAGGTTAAATATACACCAACTTGCGAAATGATTGCCGATATCTTAACAAAGCCATTAGATAAAACTAAACATTTAAATTGTATTTATTACACTAATGACGTAATTTTTTTTATTAATTTTTATTATAATTCATCTAATGTACGTTGATACGAGGTGTGTTAAATATCGTATCATCGTACATTTGGTTTAAATAACATAACTACACATACTCGTACATACACATTCTCATTTGCATATTCATATCTCTAATACATACAGATTACATTCACATATAAACTGAACATTGAATTACATAACTCTATTACTCTGTATTATATTATTTCCGTTATTCTTGAATAAACCGCCGTATAGTGAACATTAATATCCAGGTCGTTTTTTCTTTTTTATAAAACCTAACAGATATATTGAAGCTGATGGTGGGATCTTAATTTAATCGAGAAGAATGGGATACTCTCCACTAGCATGCTAGCTAGAATCTTGCGGGAGTCCGGCTTAGTGGTTATCCTAACACCAGCAGCACAAACGATCCTCATATCCTGGAAGTTGGGCAATGATCAGATATTGACTTGCAGAATCAAGGGGAGCATAAAAAGTAGTATCTATGAATCATAATAACAATTTACGCCCACGCTCTCACTGAGGAGAAGGCATTGCTACTAAAGAGTGTTTTTATGACTTCCTGTTAGAGAAATGGTAAAATTGAAAACGCAGTTATATTATTTATACAGACAGAAAGCATGACCTAAAGCTAATTGAATTCGCGACTAATGGAATGTCACCAATACACAATCTCCTAACCATGATATTCTTAAACGAATGTACGGAACGCATAAGCCATATTCAAACATTCCGAATTGACAACATAACATAAGCTGGAACTACTATACTATACTGCTAATACTGTGAACATTGAGCTGCTGCTAAAACAACCCTAATTTCAATATAGCTGCTCCGTAAAATTCGGATGCATTCTTGCAAAGATCTAAAAACGGAGTATAGACATGCAACTAATTAATAAAGCCTTGCCAACAAACGCTAAGGAGTTTATATACCAGACTCTAATCATCCCGGCTGATAAAGATATAGTTAGTTGTTTTCAACATATTGCTTGTGGTCACATTAAGATTTGTGTGTTATAGGGAAGGAAATATAAAGAGAAATCTATAAGCTGTATAGCTCCATCGACCTGGCCAGAAAAGTATCCATAAGTGAACTGAAATGCAAATGTAAAACGAATTAAAATCCATGTTCTGATTCTCAAAATTCTTCGATTCCCAAATGGCGCACAAAATTGAAAAGAAACCTGAACCATTTATGAATGTGCAACTGAAGACAAGTGATCAACTTACCGCAGTAACTACAAAGGTTTATTGGTTAAGTGTTAGATATGTATTTTCTGAAGTATTTTTTACATACCTCACAATTACCATTCTTGTACACTGCCATGGACTCATTCAGCAAAGGGATTTTATAGGCCGGTCAACACGCATTTAAAAAGTGTTCTCAGTGTCCATTCATCAAATCGAAAGATTACTGTGTGCGACTTGAGTTTGTGGGTGTTTTTCAGGGTGCCTTTCCTCATCTAAGTTCATGCGGTGACCTCATTTCAAGATTCATGGTATTTCCATAGCCATACTTTGTACCATTGCCACTGGGCCCATCAGTGAAACTAGAGTGATTTATTTTATTAAAAGCCGAAGCTTTTTCGTAAGACAAACAAGTGGGTCAAGTACAATACACCTTTAATTACTTATTAATTGACAATTTCTGGTATATAACTTACCACGAAAATAAACCTGATATTAGGACGAGCTAGAAGTTTGCAAATAACAATGACAGGCCTGTTTATAGAGCGCCACAGTTACATATCCTTACAATCATCATTTCTTCACAAAATGTTTATTAGGGACTGCTTTCACTGTACACATCTATCCATTTGTCCATAAGAGTCCTTTATCTCTTTCGTCATATTAAAATAAAAGATAATAACGCCATGTAACTAACCCTTAATTTGAAAAACACGAATTTGTGGAAATATTTTGGGAAAGGGAATTTCCTATAAATATAAGCGAATATGTCCGGTTTTCATTGAAACTCCAGCTGGCTTTTGGGTCAAGTTGGTAATTATTATGTTAATTTCCCAATGGTATATCTCTCCCTCCTAAATGTTTTTCCTTCTATTTCTGACCCTGACTAGTACAGTTTCCCCAGAGATATTTGTCGATATTTATCTCCCTTGACCAGACACAAACCGTCCTAATCATGCCAAGCCATACTTTATTTTGACCTCAATTTTCAGCAGTTAACCAAAACCCTACCCACATTTAACACCCTTAAGGAGGATACCCAAACAACCATTGAAAACTTGTACATACCTAACTATTCGTAACATGAGATCCAGCACTGTAAATTCATACCCTCTGCACTAGTGTTAACCATGTGTAGTACAGCATCAAAGTTTACCAAACACATTCTGGAGATAGCTCCCCGGGTTAAGTTTGTTCATATTTTGTTCCCATAGTCGATGATATGAATTCTAAATGGCCATATGTGGTATTAGAGGGTGTACAATACACTTGCCCATTGGAAAAAAACTTTCAAAATCCGTCGATGCATTCAGGAGTTAATGAAAGGCCTATTCAGCTATAATGAAATTTTCGTTGAATACTTCTGCAAACATGTACCTTTGACTGGAGTTACCAGCTACTGCAAATGGTCATACTTTATAAGTCCCTTGTGAGTTTCCTTCTTTGTTTAGAATCCTACTGAGGCTGACATATTGGTGCGTTTCTTTGGATGGCTTCTGTGGTTTATACTACTCGTACGTCATATGTAAACAAGGCTATACACAACAGTCTTCGGGTGGCTCTGTAGGTAACTAATTAATCTTTTCGAAGGAGAGATTGGAGGGATTGTGAAACTACATCCTGGGATAGACGAGATTCATATTCGTATCAATGATTTTGCGACGAGTTATGCACTGCAGCTGCATCCGATTTGAAGTTCATTTAGTGCATGGCCATTGAAGTGAGAAAACGGATGCATTTACGGGTAACCTTAGTTCTTTGGATTAGGCTATTTGGCTTAGATGCATGTTGATTTGTTGGTGTATCTTCACTATTCACAATTGATGCACCGAGTAGTATCCACATGCACAAATCTGAAGCTGTGTTCAATGATGAAATTTGGGCCGTACACATAGGAAAATTGTCACTCTCTGAATAGCGAAGAGTTCGTCCTTCACTTTGCTACTTTATGCACTAGTTCGACATGATATCAGAGGAATTGAGAATGCAGAAAATTTAAAAAGATTTCAAGAAAACAATCGACTGGTCAATGATCCTAAACAATCTTAAAATAAAATCTGTAGCTTTAGTAACGATGATATTTATAGTCCCACAGGCAGTCAGGAGGGGTATTTACTTCTGAGCTCATTGACTTGATAATCAATGACATTAAACTATATGACATTCAGGGATCTCTCAATGCAATCCTTTCAGAACTACGCCAACGTAACTTGACTATAGGTCCATAAGAATCGTCAGATTAAGTCTGAGTTTGTGAAGTGAAAAAAAGCTAGTCGAACGAGTAACTTTTAGAAAGACAGCAATAGCACTCACATCCCATTAAAGGCTTGTCCCTCCATTTTTAGGATTATGAGGTCAAAGTAATCGCTAAACAAGTAAGAAACTTTTACAAAGTATGATAGCCTTGGAAAGTGATAACACAATTTCCTCGAACAGAAACAACATTCACTTGGAACTGGATTAGTTGGCATCGGACTAATGTTGAGTCTCCGTCATGTAAACAAAATTGCCTACGGAATTTAATTCAATATTGGCCAATGTAAGCATAATACGTCTAAGTAAAAAAAAAACGAAGAAATAAAACCTGATACTTGAAAAAGGAAGTGAAAGTGTTTTATCGAGATAAGAATAATTGGCATTTGGTTAAGCTACACATGTGTTTAATTTGATACAAGTAGAAATATTCAACTAATCAATAACACAAGGGATGTTCAGTTAGTGTACAATAAAACAGGGCTTTAATATAATTGATTTTAAAAATATCTCTATGGGGCAGAAAGAGCACTTCATAGAAAACAAATCCAATGCACTTCAGAACAGGACGCACAAATAATTTCATAAGCATCAACATACATACTCGGGTTTTCTCAGAAGGACACTATACCACCGCAACAAATGACCTTAGCTGAACAGCGAAAAAAAAAAGTTCCCGAACCTTGACAGCCTTTCTATATCTCGAGTCGTACCACGCATTTTCCTTAGGCTTAATACTCTTTATCCGATAAGGGATAAATAATCTCATTCGGAACTGAATAGTGTTTGTGATCCTAGAGCAGTGACGTTAACATCGTTATCGAGTAAACATAATGAGCAGGTAAAATTCCTGAAGATACTCGTACATATCCGCCGGCATTTTTTCGGCTTAAGGTGATTTTTCATGATTTATTGTTATGAATAAACTATACGAAAAATTTCGCATTTGCTAGTATTAATTTGTTTTTTACGTTTTTCAACGCTGGTGGCTCTATTACTCTCACCTCCACCTAAAGAATGGCATTTGAAGGTCGTTTCATTCATGTATCTAATAAGAGCTTACATATGGGCTCTATTACCACTACAGCTATGCAATTGCGAAAAAAATATTGTCGAAGGATTAGGCGTGAAATCGGGTTGCCATCGCCTAAAAGTCTACAGCATATCCTAAGTACCAGGTGTAACTCAATTCAATTGAATTTTTATTCATTACTCTTCATAACATTTTGATTAACATGAGCTTATCATTTACAATTTCCCAGCTAAAGGATATTCAATATCGATTAAATTAATATTAAAAAATGAAAAAAGCGAGCATAGAAAAAAATTCTGTAAACAACAAATATTATAATATAATGCGACAAAACTACAATTTGATTGCTGTCAAAGTTAAGTAGACACGACTTTGTTTTTTTGTTTTAATGGAAAAGGGTTCTAATGATCCTTATATACGAGTACATTTGCACATTATAAGTGTTTCTAAGATGTGAAGTCTGAATAGAATGTAAGCCGACTACAGAGCCCCAAATGCTACCTAATTTATGAAACTCCAGGAGGGCTTTGCAAATAACCGCCTCTAATAAAAAATATCTTCAGAACCTTAAAATAAAACAAATGTCCCACTGGTAAGGTTTTTTCAACCGATATAACTCTATCGAGTGAGCATTACAAATTCACTTTTGGAGGACAATCAGTTGCTGTAATTTGTTACGGTTCGCACCAGTAAATACCATATTCTAATTTAGAGTGAATTATTCCATAATAAACAGCTTGTAAAGTTGTACATGAGCAATATTTTTAAGACAGTATAAATCGTATGGTTGAAAGGAAATACTTCTTTATATTCGAAATACGAGTATGTTCGATCCATTTTTAATACTGATCTATTGTGACACCTATTTAAAACGTTCAACTACCTCAATTCTAAAGCAGTTAACACTGCATATGATATTTGAATTAAAGAGGAGTTTAAAATTAAAAATCATGTATTTATTATTATATAGAATATACCTCATACAAAAAGGAGCACGAAAAACATGTCTGGGTTTTGTTTTTTGCTTCGAGATTGAAGAACATTAGCTTTGTTTTATTGCAAACAGTTAAACTTATGTTCTGCAAACCAACACCTTAATATACAGGTTGGCAACTAAGTAATTGTCGATTTTTTCATATAAAAAAAAAACATTTTTTTTTAAATACAACGAATAAACTTAACCAATTATATGTTTGCCATTTTGTTCGATGACCTTTTGCCATTTTTCTGGCAAATTCATAATTCCATGTTGGTAGAACTTCTGATTTTTATCGGCAAAATACTGTACCAAGTGCGATTTCCCAGCGACATCTTCATTGAAAGTTTTACAAACCAGAGTTTTGCAAAGACCGAAATAAATGGTAATCTGATGGAGGCAGGTCAGGGCTATATGGTGGACGTATCATCAATTCCCAACCAAGCTCCAATAATTTTTAGCAAGTGACCAAAAATAATGACACTTTTCGATGGACCAATTCTGTCCGTTTTTCGTTGATCGTTGTATGTAATCTGTCCAGTTGTTGACAGCACATATTCGAATTGTTCGTTTGATTCCTTGGAAATACAAAATACACCACACCTTTCCAATCCCACCAAATTGACAGCAAAACCTTCTTTTGGTGGATATCAGCTTTCGAAGTGGAAGTGGTCGTTTTCGATTGACGTTACTGTAAACAATCCATTTACCATCGCTAGTGGTGATTCATTTCGCAGAAGGGTCGGATTTATTGCGTCTAAGATCCAAATTGCAGGTGTTGATGCAAGTCGTTAAATTAATTTCTTTCAAATCATTTTTTTTGCATCCCTTCTATAGTGACACGACGATCCGGCTAGATTATGGCTTTAATTTGATCATCATTAAGCTCATCTAATAGACCTGATCGTTGTTCACCGGAAAGAAATTTCTCAAACCAATTCCGGCACTATCTTTTAAGTGCTTTAAGGCTTCTTCATTATACACGTCACGTAACTTTTTAGCAGCTTGCGCTGCGTTCTTTCCTTTACTCTATATTTAAACTGATGCCAAACTAATACCTTTTCACAAAAATATGCACAATTTGCTTCTAAAGCAAAATAAGACTGACAGATAACAAATGTTAAAAGAAAAAAAATATTAAAAAACATGGCCAAAAACATCTATGTGTGAAATCGGAAATTATTTAGTTGCCAACCAATATAGATATCATGATTTATGTATGTCGGCAATTAGGTTTAAGGGATTTAATGAATCATACGCAATTGCCAGATCATCGGCAAGAGCTTTGATTTGTAAATGAATGGATGGTCAAATAGGGAATTAACATGTATTAGAAAGAGAGTAGGACCCCGGACTGGTCCTTGTGGAGCGCCTAGATTAACAGGCTTTGATTCGATGGAAAAATTAGCTACTTTAATTTTTGAATCCGGTTATTTAAATATGAAACAAACCAGTAGTAAATAAAGCTACGAAAACCATCATTATATAACTTATTTAAAATAGTGCAATAACAGACAATGCCAAATGCTTTGGTTGCATCTACAATAAGTGAAGCGCAGTATTTTTTGCTATCCAAACCTTTTTGTATAGCTAAGGTCTTCAGTTGAAGAACCGTTCCTAAAACCAGATTATAAAAGGCTAAGAAACTTTGTTTTAGAATGCTACAACAAAATCCTATTTTTTATTGCTTTTTCAAATATTTTAAAAACTGAGGAAAATGAAAACATTGGTCTATAATTATATTTATCTTATTTATCTCTCATTCGCACATTTCAGGTCTTCAGGAAAAATTCTCGTTGTAACACTTAAATGAAAATATATGTTAAAATATCCATTACGAGTATATTGAATGCAATTTTTTTCAACAAAATCTTTGAAATAGCATAATTCCCACATGAGTTTCTTTGTCTTAGGAACTTCAAAGTCAGAAATAGGTTCAAAGTAGAAACTGTTTGAATTTCCAGAGTTAGTGTAGGAAAGGAATTTTGACCAACTGTAGAAAAATAGTTATTGAAGATTTTAGCTATTTCTCTATTATCAGAAATATCTACACTTTCCTTAATTAAAGTCGTTGGACTCGACTGATTTTTAATTTTTCTATTCATCATGCTATTACTATCCGCCACTCTGCCTTAAGATTACCAAGAGAACTTCTAACTTTCTAGTGGTAATAACTGTCTCAAGTTATGCGACTTTCTTGGTTAATTAGTTTGGTTATTTTTTCAGAGCGACGTTTAAGATTTAGGTTATGGGGATGTTTGTAGCATTTCGTAAGCAATTTATTACTAAATATAATTTGTTTGATAAGGGAATGAATTATCCATGGTTTTAATCTTATGTCAGAATTTTTCTGAACAACTAAAAAGAATGAATTGCTTATGCAAATAGTCGTATACCGGTTTTTTATATTATATTATTTTAATCTATATTGACCAGCCTTCTTTTAGTGGTATCTTTGTTTTGTTCGCTTTGTTTTAAAGCACTTAACATAATACTCGTCCTGCTATGATCTGTCTTGATGACCAAATGCAAGACCAGCGCATAGGTTATGTGAAACTGGTTAGGGGCGTCCAAATACGTGATCAAGATACAGACAATTCCTGAAATTGGTCTTGTAGTTTCATTTACAAAAGATGTTAACCTCTGAAAAAAATCGCGTCATGTTCACTATTTAAAAAAAAAACTGAAAGTTCATCAATAAATACTTGAGTCATTTGTAAATCAAAGTAAACTTCACATTGTAAAAACTGATTTTTAAAACATCCGCACTTGACATACTATAACGTTTTACGCCACACTCATACAAATCTCTTTCAAAAACGCCCACTCCACCTGAAGTATACGAATCATTAGGACTAGTATAAGAATTATAATCGAGCGGATTGTAGCCATCTACTCGTACTTCGCAGGAATAAATCCAAACTTCGGAATCAAAAATTATGTCGGGCATATATTTGAGAGCATCACGCTTGCAAGCTATTTAATTAAAGAGTGCTGTCACAACTACTTCGTATGATTGGTATGGTGCAATGGTCGTTTATAAGATCTGAACTGCTAATTAAATTTATCAGAGTCAGAAGAAAGGACTGTGATTCAATCCTGATTAAATCGTTTAAAAAATCAGTACCTCACCACTTTAAACCTGTCTTAAAAATAGGTAATTCAACTTTATCTCTATTTTAATTCTATTAAATAAAGCTCTTGTGTATTTTGTAAAGGAGTCATTAATAAAAATATTTTTTTTCTTGTTACAGGAAAATAATTATGCATTATTTCCTCTACTACTAAGTTTCCTAATCTCTACAGACTCTGGAGAGACTTTCGAATATTTTTTCAGGTGTAGCGCCCCTTTGTACTCTCAATCGAGAGCTTCTGCATGGAACCGCTTGCTTGAGGGTATACGTTGGACCAAATTTTCCATGACATTTTCGCAGAATACGGCTGATATTTCAGCGCTTTTATGTCGAAAGTTTCTAGCTTGTTGGCATAGATAAACGTTTTAGTTTAGCAACAAATATAAGAGTCTAAAAGTGTTAAATCGCGCCCATGCGGTTCCCAGTTAACTGTGCCATTTCTGGTTATTAGACAGAAATCACCGAACTTCGTCTCCAATAAGACTTGTTAAAATGGCATATCCGCCATGTTTTATAGTTCCAATTAATCTCAAAAACCAATTGATTAACATGGAGTGCCAACGATCTCCAGTGACCTACTCGTAGGCATCACCTCGGAAAAAGTACGGTCCCATCACATCACCGGCATGAAAACCACACCACAATATCGATTTTTCCATATACTGTTGAACCACCTCCGTCGCGTATCGTCGCTGCAATTTTGCTTAATATCAAAGATATTAAGCCCAAATTACGAACAGCCACTGAGGACGATTTTTGGCGAAAATCTGGATCATCTTTCATATAGAGCAGAGCCCAATCATTTGGCTTTATGTAGCTATTGGGTCAATACGATCTTATACGGACGTACATACGTATAAGCCATGTCTTTTCTCAAAATAATTGCTCGCAAGATGTTCCAAAGATGTTCGCAAGATATTCACTCAACAAGCAGTGACTTCCAATCAGAGGTTCTGGCTGTCCTATCGGCGGCGACTCGACAATAAGGAGGTTGCCAACATCAAACCACCCCTTTGCATAGTGCGGGGTACTATTGAGAAAAAAGTCACAAAGACTGTCAAGCTAAGGTGGTCAAGTCTTGAAGGACACAGGGCATCCAAGGCTAGGAAGTTAATAAAATTAAACAGGGATAAGCTTAGGACAGTAACATTGCCTATCAACTTGAAAAATCAACCACATATTCTCTACAAAACCTAACCACAAGTCTTGAAAAATCTCAGAGGTAGCGGTCGGTTGTTTCCTCGTTATAGAAAGAGCGTTTGACAACACAGAATTCTCCCAGATATATAGAGGCATTCAAAAGATGGGAGTTGACAGCACCACATGTAAATGGATAAAATGTATGCTAAAGGAGAAATCAATAAAAACCTCATTAGGCAGCAATAAATTCAGTGTGATAGCTACGAAAGGTTGTCCTCCGGGTGGAGTACTATTACCCCTACTATGGTCCATCGTAGTTAATGAACTACTGATTATAAGCAGCAATGATGGCCTCTATGTCCAAGGATATGCAGACGACATTGCTATCCTAATCAGAGATAAATTTGAGGACAAAATCTCGGACCGCCTCCAAAGGGCCTTGAACCTATTGTAGTTGCTGAATGGTGATAAAAGTTGGCCTCAAAACCAATCCCAAGAAAAGCACCATTGTCAGATTCACTAAGTGAAGAAGGCGAGGAAGACTTAGAAATGACACTCTTTTCGGTGAAACAATAGAGTACTCAACGGAAGTCAAATATCTTGGAGTCACACTGGATGAAAAACTTACGTGGAACACTCATCTTTCTAAGACTATTGACAAGGCCAGGACCTCACTACGGACCAGCAAAAGTCTAGCTGGAAAAAATTGGAGACTTGATCCCAAAACGACACTATGGATGTACACGGCAGCAACAAGACCTATTATCACGTCAGTCGTTCATAGATCTCAGCGGAGACCAGACGCATTACGCATTTCATGTTCGGCTTTAAAAGTGTAAAAAAAAAATAAATAGAGTGCTAAACAGTAAATTTTCAAGTGTTCGGTAGCCGAAGTGGTAGAGGCCCGGATAATAAATCTCGAGGTTGTGGGTTCTCGCTTCCCAGCCTCTGCGAAAGTTTTTTCCGTTTATTTATTTAATCATTTGAAAAGAAAATTTTAATAAAAAAGTGTTTGTTTTGTATTACAAATTCACGTGATGGATTGTGGAGAGCGGTCCGCTATGCCAATAGCGGGATCGGCTGAGATAGAAGGTGAGGCTTCAAGTGGTTCGAGCCAAACGCCAAAGCCAAAGAGAAAGAGGATGCTAAGTCAACCTCTAACTTGGCACAACATCCCACCCTACAAACGTTCTCTGTAAATCTTGGTGGAGTGAGGGCAGGAAACAACTTAAATCATTGGCAGCAAGCGAATCGGACGACGAAGAGGAGGAAATAGAGTCGATAAGTAGCAGCATAAAAATGCTACAGCAAAGGGTACAGGCTATTAAAGAACGGCAAAGGGTCAGAAGGAAGAGGGAAGAGCATGAGCAATCCGAACAACAACAGCAGTCGCAGCTGGCTCAAAAGCAGTCCAAACAAAAACAACAGACAAATACAATAGCACAAGTGCACCAACAACGCCAACAAATGCAAAAGAAACACCAGCAACAACAACAAGAGCAGCCACAACAACGGCAACAGCTAAAACATCAGCAGCAGCAGCAACAACAACAACACCAAAAGCGTAAAAAAACCAACAATAACAACAAGAGCAGCCACAACAACGGCATCAGCAAAAACAACAGCAGCCACAAAAACAACAACAACAACACCAACAACAACAACAGCAGCAGCAGCAGACGAAGAAGAAGGAGAAGGTGCCTCCTATCAACACCTATAAATTGGAGGTGAATGCAACCAAGGACCTATGTAAGTTGGTGATTGGTATTAATTTTAATATTAAGCTATTGCGGAACGATCGCCATGCCATCCACTGTAATATAGTGGAGGACTACGCCAAAGTGAAAGAGCTCCTAAAGGAAACGACGACGGAGCACTTCTCATTCACACCGAAGTGTGAAAAGCGGCAATCGATGCTGCTGAAGGGGTTGGAACCGTCTTCTGATCCTGAGGAGATCCTGGCACTGCTCAAAGAGAAGGAGTGCAAAGGACTCAAGTTTGTAGGGGTAAACCCATTTACCACAGCTAGAGCCAGGCGGAAGAAACGGAGTCTGCCGTTCTTCCTGGTGCAGCTCAGTCCCGAAAGCCGTCTGGATAGTCTAAGGAGTATCAATGTCCTAGACTACCAATTGGTTCACTGGGAAAAATTAAAAAGGAGCGAAGACGTTATACAATGCGTTCGCTGCCAGAGTTTCGGGCACGCCGCGTCGAATTGCTAAATGCAGCCTCGATGCGTGAAGCGCGCTAAGAACCATGGTTCCGAGGAGTGTGCTCTGGGTGTTGACGGAGCATCCGATAGGTCGCAACTCTCGTGCGTGTTATGTGGAAACGTGGGACACACCGCAAACTATTAGAGTTGCCCTAAGTACGCTGACCTGGCTCGGCAGCAGAAGGTGGAGGTCAAACGTTCACCTGTTCGGTTTCAAACACCAGCCGTCACGTCCCAAATTTCCTACGCCCAAATGGCGTCAGGTAGGGGGCTACGGTACAGCAACCGACTGTGGCTCCCCCGGCGCCACACCTAACAGCTGCACCTAACATGCCGGCCATCTTGCTCGCAATTCAAGGGCAGATGACTCAGCTGCTGCCGGGCCTAACGCAACACATGTCGTAATGAGTACGCATATGGTGGAGCAAACTTTGAAGGTCCTTGCGGTGAATGTTAATTCACTGATTGGGATCGAACAAAGAGCCGCGATGTTTAAATTGCTACAAGACCAAACTCCTGATGTGCTTTTCGCTAGCGAAACCAAGCTAACCGATAAGCACAAACTGGAGTACAATAATTATATTGTTAGAAGAAGAAATCGGCCCAGATGCAAACGTGGAGGCGGTGTCGCGATCTTCATTAAAGAAGGTATAAAATTTCACAGAGTGTACAAGGGAGGGTTGCGCAGGTTCCGGGTGTTGGAGGCAGTCGTCGTTTACATCCCGCTCCGCAGTGGAAAGCGGCTGTACTTGGCCTCTGTTTATGCACCTGAGGCTTCACAATCCACACTATTCATTACAGAGCTCGACACGCTTTTTCGACCTCTGAGGCTGGGATCGAAGGAGAATTATTTTATAATCGGCGGGGATTTCAACTCTAGACACAGAGATTGGGGAAATAATTTGCTAAATACTAGAGGGAATCTACTACTCGATTGGTAGGGTCAGCACGATGTCATGTACAGACTCGGTCTTAAAGCGACGGATAACCCGTCGTTTCCCAGAGGCGGGTCTTATTTGGATCTACTGCTGTACGACGAACGTATACGACTGACAGGTACGAATTTACAAACATTAAACTGTCTGCGCACATTCGTGTATGACAGCGACCATTGCGGATTTAGCACCGAAATTACAGTTCCCAACGAAATTGCGGAATTGGAGGAGTTTGTCCAAAGATATTCTTACAACTACAGCAAGACCCGATGGACACGCTTCTCCGCAACCTTGACAAGAGCGCTCTCCTAGAACACTCTCCACCCTCCGTCCAATAGTAATTTGTCAAACGAGGAGATCGACAATTACTTAAAACAAACGGACGAGACAATTAAACAAACTATGGACACTACAATACCGCGGTATCGACGTACGACTAACGAAGACCTGTTCCGCAATCCTACTATTGATGCACTGCACCGACAGAAAAGTAGACTTCTGTCAAGACTCAAAAACTTGTACAGACAGTTAACTGACCGACAAGACCCGGAGATTAGGACACTGAAGTCGTCGATTAAAAATATTCAAACGCTAATAAAAGAGAATTACAGAATTTCTGTAAGTTTGTATTGGAACAACAAGGTTCGGGCTGTAAACACCAGCAACCCCAATATGTTCCCGCAAATAAATGAACTATTTCGGAAAAAAAAATCAAAACGACCTTCAGTGTCTTAAAATAGCCCGGACAATAGACAACGAACGGTTACTGACAATAGCAGGTATTGATCCAAATGAGGCCGCTGACGATGAAGACTTCTTTGTGATCGAGGATTCGCAGGAGAAAGTTGAGACCCTAGGGGCGACTCCCCAGGAAGTATACAAGGCCATTCATAGCATTGGCCCTAATTATGACCTAGACAATCGCGTCTTGGTGCACAACTGCTACATTCGAAATGAAATAGAGAATTGGCTATCCAACTGCTCTGGTTTCACCCGGTTTAGCGACAAAAATATGGCAAATACTGTCATTGCCAGAGAGGGTGACCTACCCCCGTTCATTTCGAAGGAAGGACTCCTTGAAATCTTCGACACAATCAGAGTTAAGAAATCAGTGGGGACCGATGGTGTTCCGAACATCGTGCTTCGACATCTTCCTCTAGAAGCGGTGGACATCTATACTACCCTGTGGTTCAACCTGTCCCCAAAAAGGGAAAGGATATATCCAATCCGGCGAATCTCCGGTCGATAAGTCTCCTTCCGAATATCAGTAAGGTTTTTGAAAAGGTAATCAATAGAGGTCTGTCTAAGTGGGTCGAGGACAAACATATAGTTCCGGATAATCAATTCGGTTTTAAGGCGGGACATGATATCTCACATGCCGCATCTAAACTGGTGTCCGATATCCAATAGAATAAAGGCAAAAAACAATGTACTGGTGCCTGCCTTGTTGACTTGGAGAAGGCCTTCGACACCGTATGGTTAGAGGGTCTTTTCTATAAGCTGACTGGGTTGGGGATCAGTAAACCACTCTTGTACATTCTTTATAATATGCTAACTAACAGACAGTTCATCGTGAAGAATGGTGATGTGACTTCTGTTGGAATATTTCAAATTAAAAATGGTCTTCAGCAAGGCGCGGTCATTCCGGCGATCCCATTCAACATTTTTACAAGCGACTTGATAGGTTCACTTCCCCATACTATTCCGTACGCAGACGATTTGACAGCGTACAGAACAGGTAAAAAAATAGGGGTCATTAATGCTCTCTTGCAGCGTGTCTCCGATAAGATAACACGATTTTGCGATGACTGGAAGTTGAAAATCAACTTTCAGAAGTCGGAAACCATTCTCTTTAGGACGCCGTTGTCTGGAGCCTCTAGGGATACCAGAAAAAATTGGCGAAAGTTCTCTATCATTGGACAACACGGACAACCTCTTGCCTGTCGAAATGTAGTGAGAGACCTTGGAATCTGGCTAGATCAGTTTCTGTATTTTGGCAAAAATGTAGATGCTGCTCTGGCCAGAGCTAAAGGTGCTTTTGCCCTTACAATGAGACTGTTTTATAGTAGCCAACTCGATGCGAGGGTAAAGGTAATCTGCTACATGGCCCTTATCAGGCCCATGCTGGTATTTGGTTGTCCCGTGTGGTTCAATGTACGAGCAAGCTCAATGGAAAAGATTCGGGTGTTTGAGAGGGCTTGTCTTAGGGCTTGTCTTCGCTTGTACAGAACACCAGAGTCGGAGTACAATTTTTTTTATCCTAATGAGGTTCTTTACAACAGGGCGAACCTAATACGAGTGGACAACTTCGTAATTAAGCTGACTCGAAGGCACATTGCAAGAGCAATGACCTCGACGAATAACCTGATATCTGGGGCTTACTACCACAATTACCATTACCACGAAAGTGTGCGCTCTGACGTCTTCGTTCCACCGGAAGCATTCCTCTACCTAGATCAGATAGGGTTGATCCAGGATAGATCAGAGGTGCCGTTAATCTTCCATGTCGCTCGGACAGCTGGACACAGGCGACTCAACTACAGCAGAGTCGTCGCACACGGCAGTGTGGATCGCCTCAGGTTCAGTAGTGCGGTGGGGAATCGCGATAAGAGGGATGTCGTTCGGCAGCACCAGCATTTCTGGTGGTTGAATGATGGTGAAGATGTTTCGTCGTCGTTTCCGTCAATTACGGACCAGCCTCACTAATGAGGTAGAGCTGACCAATTTATTTGCTCTGTGAATAGCGGTGGTCAGCTTACATAGATTTAGGTTAGCATTTAAGAAACATATACATATATCACTGTATACAAAGATGTATACTGATATATGTATATGATTGTGTATAATGTCTATGTGTGTTTTATGTATGTAGTGTGTATTTAGGTTAGGTAGGCTAAAGTTTATTTTTAGGTTAGATATTAAGTTTTTATAAAAACTAAAAAAATGTCCATATGCTAAGTTTATGTTAGCTATTTTTTTCTTAGCTCTAAGTATAGTAAATAAATATTAGTAAAGAAAATGTTAATAAAGTCGAAAGACATAGTTATAAGAATTTAGAGTAGCTTAGAGTTCCTGCGTGGGGCCAGTAAGTTAGTATAAGATTGTTAAGGAATTTTAAGCTAGCATTTAAGCATTTTTTGTTAGTATGTAAGAGTTAGTGATTAAGAAAATAAATGGATTTAAAACTAAACTAACCTATCATCACGTATGCAGCCGCCGTTTGGAGACTAGTGTGTATCTGCGCAACTGGTGCAAAGAAAACCACACCAAAAGCTGCGCTTGAAGTTATTTTAAACATCCCACCACTTCATCTAGAACTCATGAAAGAACCAATGGTAAATGCCTACATGCTCATCACAGAAGATGAATCCCAATCCAAACTAGTTCATGCCATAATTCTACATGAATTCAAAAAAAAAATGAACCACTTAAAGGCTACACTTCCAGATCGTCTTAACTGGGGATAGGATGGAGCCGGAGTATACGGTTCTTGTACAAGCCAGTGATATTGTAGGAATCCTGACATTTGCGCTGTCTCCTCTGCAGGGTAGGCAATCTTTAAAACATTTGATTAAAACACTTAAAATAAACCAACCATGTTTGAAACATTATTAAAAACAATTTGTTTTTAACATGTTTAAAAAAACAATTGGCCACTAGGTGGCCGCATAAACTCTACATTCTACTACACATTTTAGTTATCATCGACAGATGACGCACCAGTATCTGTCAATCTGTCATCCTAAAAAAAATTTCATTAGTTCTTTGGTTGTGTATTACAACACGCGCTTTTTTGATTAATATTGTTTTTTATTCTTTGGTGTTATTGTGTTATTTAATATGTCCACAGGTCAAAAAAAAAGACCCTCTTTGGAAGAAATTTTTATAGATTCCAGCATCTGGGACTGGGTTGGCGGAAAAACGCCCAGGGCACAATGCAAATATTGCAGGACGAACATGGTGGGTCTGATTGCTCGTGTGAGGGCACTTTTGGGAAAGTGTCAATTTTTTGCATCAACAAATTTGAATGCATCAACCTCTTCATCAAGGATCCTCTATGATAGGATCCTAGCCTCAAATGCAATTTAGTACCTACACACTATACTACACCCACATACATATGTACACATACACTACATATAGAATGCAAACTACACATACACAAACTATTTTTCTCATGTATGTTACATGCCAATGTCAATGTCAAACCAACAACTGAGAAGACTCAGGATTCATCTATGCCAACACTGTCGAAGACTTCTTCAAGTTGCTCAATGTCACAATACATAGTGAAAAGATCAGAAAAAGAAAAACATAAAATTTATATTCCGGTTGCGAAATACATTTACGCCACTAATACTCCATATCGGCACTCCGAGCATCTAGAGTTTATCAATATGATGCAATTATCTCGACCGGGCTATTTACCGCCACAAAAAAAATATAGGCGGAAAACTACTGGATGAAGTATATGATACTGTAAGATCAAATATGGAAGAGAATTTAAAAGAAAAAGTGGTTTGTATGGCTCTTGTTGGTTGTAGTAACATTAGAAATGAGCCAATTATCTGTTATCTCTGGCAGTAGGCAGCATTAAAAAGTCCCAAAGTTCGTAGCTTCGTAATTGTCAACGTTGCTAATATGGCAAAATGCGAAGACAATTAATGCAATTAGAAGATGATCAGATTGGCGATATTATAACATTTGGTTGTTCTGCTCATATAATCAATTTATTTGCCAAAGATATTGAAGAACCGGAGATAAAAATTATTGTAAAGAAAATCATCAAATATTTCAAGTACCATCATTTTCTACAAGCAAAGTACAAGGAAGCTGGTGGGAAAGTACGAGTACTTGTTCTACCTCAAGATGTACGTTGGAACACATTAGCAGATTGTCTCATATGTCAGCAACTGGCACTGTTTTGTCAAAGTATGCAGCAAGCAAAGGTCTGTATTAGGATTGTCAATTGTAAAGAACCTCCAAGATGTTGAATTCAAGGAAAATGTGGAAAACTATTTAAATAAGCTAAAAAAAGTAGCAAGAGCTCTCGATCTCATTCAGAAAGATATGAGCATCCTAAGTGATTGTACACATATATGGAAAGATCTCCTCTCATCGGACTGGTTGTCATAAGAAGCAGACTGAAAGCAAGATTTGAAGCTGCAATGACACCTGCACAATTTCACTGCTTATATTTTAGACCCTAAGTATAAAGGCGAAGGACTATCAGAAGAGGAAGACACGACAGGTATGGAGTTTATAGATTCAAGCTGTCCGCAAGCAATGAAAGATGTCCTGGCTTACCGTGCAGGGAGTTTTCCATTTTTGGATTACATGTTTAAGAAAGACCTTTTAATCAAAACGTATGTGTGTGTATGGTTGAAATCTATGGGTAATAAACTGCATCCAGGGATGCTCGATATCGCATGTCAGTTATTTCCGGCAACTGCGTCTTCCGCAGGAATTGAGAGGCTATTCTCGACTTTTGGACTGGTGCATTCAAAATTAAGAAACAGACTGGGGACCGAAAAAGCCGCTAAATTGGTTGCAATAGTGAGGGCTCTCAACTCAACCAACTCAGCTCCCTACAGAAAGTGGAATTTGAAGTTTAATTTAAACTTGAGTCGAGTTGAAGTTTTGAAAACGTTTATAAATAAATAATAATAAAATTAAAATTGCTAAAATACTTTTTGATTTTTAATTTCACTTCTTCTTTTAATACCAAGCTGTAGAGCACATAACACATATACTGGAATGCGAGGCAATATCGCATAGTTGAATAAAATTTTTAGGGAAATACTTCATTGAAAACCTAGAGGAAATAGACGTCACGGAAGGAAATTTGGGTGTTTCACAAGGCGATTGATTAGGTTTTTGCCGTTTGAGGACAAATTCAACTGGTTCCACAGGGATGTTGTTTTTGTGATGGCATATCCATTACACCCCTATTTAACCTAACCTAACCTAGGCCCAGGTCAACGCCGAAACATAGCGACATCTAAAAATTTAAGTAATAATTAAAACGATTTAAACATCCACAAATTAATACATATACCTACCATTGCCTAAGCAATACAACTTTGCATAAGGCTTACAGAGCCTTTTGTTTAAAATAAAGTACAACTTCTAATACCATTAGTTGGTCAGAGGTAACAATTGCCTTGTACCATAAGCGAATCTGTTTCTTTGTACAAATTTATATTCATTTTCCGTGCCTTGAATCAATATAAAGATGGTTCATATTAGATTCCACTTTTCCAAGTTCTCTAATAGGTCTGGGGTTGATTACACACGGCTCCTTCTTCTAAATGGAGCACATCCAAACAATTTTTCGAATCTGTTGGAAATCTAGGATTTGTTAGGAGAATCTATTATAATTTTTATGCATTTGTACTCGTATTTCAATTTTTTCACAGGGTTGATGCTCTTATTCATGCTTTTGTCAGTCTTTTTACATAGAGCTGAGTACAAGCAGATGGAGTAGTGCTGGGTTTAAGGTATTCCATAATAGAAGTTTTATCGAAGTGGTAACATTGTCCGAGACTTAATAATTTAATGTCCAGATTGTTAAAAAATCCAATATAAGACCGAAACTTAACCAAATTACTCATTATTATCCTCTAATTTCAAAGATAATTATGACCAAAACAGGGTAGTTATGTTTCAAATATAATTGCTGTATTGTCATCTTTCACAATTTACATTGCACCAAACTTAAGTTAGCTTTGCTGTTCACTTATCAATTGTGATGTGTTTGTATCATATTATAATAATTAATATTGGAATCAACATTCGATAGTTTGAAGTGCCTTTAATACAATGTACAGTACCTCGTGTTACGATTTGCAGAGCAATTTACAGTAAATCAATTGATAATCAAATGTATAAGCACCACTTACGTTTCGTTGTGCAGTTACATAAAAGCATTTTGCTCGAATTTTAATACGATAACAAATTCATTGATGGTGTCGAAAATGATCTCAGTTAAGAGGATATAACTAAGCACTATTAAAAGCAATTTAATTAGTATTCATTTGATTTCATTTGCCGGCATGATAACATTATATGCAAACAATGTAACATTAGTAAACCCTATATGGGTTGTTGTTGAAGTATTGTCATCTTTTGATGTCAAACGTGCTAGTTTTTCACAAATTTCTTCTCTATTTTTTTATTCTCAACGACTTATAAAATTTCCTCAGTTCATTACATAGTTGAAATTGCGCAGTAACAATTAACACAGGATTTGTCTCATCTTGTTTAGGACGATGAACATTGGATTTTTATGAAATTTTTCAATATGAGTTGTAAGATTTCGTCTTGGTGTAAATCTGACTACGTCAGTCAACATATCTCATAGCCCGTCAAAAGTAGATAAAAAAAAGCAGTAAACTGCTGAAAGTATCTACACGACATTCAGATACATTGATACATGGATATGTCTTATAGGCATATGACAAAAAACCTTAATGAACATAAATAGAATATAGGATGGTTGTGCAAAAAAGAGATGGTTTAAAGTTTTACCCCGGTGTAAAATTTCAAACTTTTTTGCTTCGGATGTATCGGAACTAAATGGCGTATTGCAAAGAAACTGAAAAAATTCATCACTGCAACGCAAATTGAGATCGCGCTTATGATTACGATATTCACGTTTTCTTTCTACCGCAGATTTCGGAGCCATTTAAAATCTGAAATATTCACTGTTTGATAGTATTTTATCTACTGGCAGTAAGTTAAAGGATGTCCAAGCGACAAATACACTTAACTCTTTGACTTTCCTACGCTATGCACTGACAACAAAACTACCACATCCTTTCTTACAATTATTTTTTTTTTCTATCCACCCCTGTTCCGGCAACCCATTGTACAAATTAAATTCTTTCTTGTTTATTTAAAATAAAAAAATAATTTTTTATTTCAACTTTCAACAACAAGGTATTCTTAAGAACTAAATTACAATTCAAAACTTAAGTCTAACGACAGTTCGCGCAGCGACTAACCCAGACGCTGTGTCAGCAAAAAGACGTTCCCATGATTTGCAACGGTGTCCAGTATCACCTTTGCTGCTCGTGGCGGATGTTTATCACCTGTATCATGAAATGCATTGCGGCGCGTGTAATTTATTTGCTTACGTTGCTCATCATGTTTTGCCTTAACTCCTCCGCCCTTAAATTCTAGACCCTGAGGATATTAGAAGTTGCGGAATATCCTTGAGACCGATGGCTGTACTTGGCTGCTGATTTACTTCATTGGTAGGTTGCTTTTCGTTGTTCCATTTACATCCTCGTTGTCGTCGGAATGCAAATATGACTATGGCAAGAAGTATTAGTAGCATAATGGCATTAAGAGTTAGGCTTGCTTCATTTTTAGTTTTTAGCAGGCTAATTTCCCTTGTCCTGTTGACATGCAGACCTTTAATCATCTCCAACGATAAAACCTCTTCTATTCGACTGTGGGCGTGTAATGGTTGAAGTATAGCGAGTAAAGGCTGGAGTTCAGTGACTTCGTTTGATCTAAAAACCTTTTCTTTTACTTCAATGGTTTGATTATCGTGTTTCACTATGAAGGTTCCATTGAGTATCATTGTTTCGTTGTTAATAGTGACTGGACCGTTGAATTGATTTAAAAGCAATAAGCCGGTAGCAATTTCTTCCACTGGGACGTGATCATTGTTAATAATAGTGCAATTTGCTTTTTGACTGCGTATAAGATTTGGGATGCATGAACTGTCTCTTAAATTTACAAGATTATCAGTTTTACAAATGGTTAAAGTATTATAAGTTTTACATTTCTTGCTTATAGCATATAATTCGTTCTTACATTCTATTATTGACTGATAGTCTATTTTATTTATTATTTTATTGATTCTAACTGGTTTTATAATTGATAGGTCACATGTTTCTGCTGTTGTAGTGGGGCAACTTACAATATAAACTATACTATTACCGTTACTAGCTATTTTAACTGCACTAAATTCTAATGCTTGGTCAATGTTTACATAAGGTATTTTTTCTATTTTCATAATATGTTCTGTAATATTTATTTCTGCGTTTAACAGTATGTATGAATTAATGATATTTGCCTTAGTCCAATGAATGGAGTAAACAATATTAGCTATCTCATCCTTAATTATTTCTAATTTATACTTAATTTCCAAAATTACATTATTATCATTACTTGCGTTTTCTTTAACTATTTTCAATATATGGTTTGTTAGATTTGACATTTCGTTTAATTTTTCCAAAGTAACTCTATTAATGACAACCTGATTGTTATTATTTTGTAGTACGTTGTTCATCTTATCCGTTATAATTTCATAGTCGTGGTGATCAGGGTTTCCCGCGATCCATTTCCACACGCTACCTATGAAATCTAAGGATCGTTTGACTTTATTGATTTTTAATCTATTCAAATGATTTCTTATTTTGTTGATTTCAAAGCGAAGGATGGGATAAAGAGGGTTGCTGGGTTTGACGTGCTTGATTAATGAATCTTCGATGTTATTGATAAGCTCTTCATAAGGGTCGATGTCGATGACATGAATGATTTTGAAGTGCCCATTTGGATTGCTACATATCCTGCGTGTATTTTTATTAACTTTGAAGTTGAATAGTCGAGTATCTGTAGACTTGCGGTGCACAGAGAGGCAAAGAGTAGGCTGTTGTGGGAAAAAAGGAGGGAATTAGGTTTTAATTAAACTTTTCTGAATCGTTCTTCCGGACTGGGTCTTAATCGTTGAGTTGTTATTGGCGGCTACAATTTCTGCTTTATATCTTGGTGTAAGCTTGTTCCCTATTCTATTATTAATTTTGACATAAACTGTTTCTCCTACGTTATAAGTTTTTAAGGGGTCCTTAGTTTTGTTGTGATACCTTAGATCAGTTTCCTGTTTATCTTTAATTTTTCGTTTATTTTCCTGCCTTACTCTATCTAGTTCTGCTGGGTTGTTTAGAAGCTGTCTTCCAAAAAATAGGTCTATAGGCTTTTGGCAAGTGGTGGAGTGAATAGATTTGTTGTATTCATAAATTGATTTGTCTAATAGTTCTGAGAAAGTTAGGTGGGGATTCTCTGCTTTAACGCAACGAATTAGTTCGGAGAGGGTTGAATGCGGGTTTGCGGAGCTTGTGTATGGGGGTACTTTAAAAACCTTTATATTGAAAGTATTTTCCAACATGAATATTATGGAAACAGAATTAAAAGATTTCTCGTTGTCTATTACAACGATCTGTGGAACGCCAAAAGATAGTATAAGTTCTCTAAGAGTGCCTTGTACATCAACGGCAGCTCTAGATTTTACAATCCTAGCAAGAGCATATTTTGAGAACTTATCTATTGCCGTCAAAATAATTTTTTTATTCGTGAAGTACATGTCTATGTGGACAATCTGCCCAGGATATTCGGGGATAGGTGTTGGTTGGATTTCGGGATTATTGGGATGTCTATCATATTTGTGCTGCTTACAAATATTGCAAGCTTTTGTAATTTTCGCTATTTTTGCACTCATATGTGGGAAATAGAAATTTTGTAGAAGTTGGATCTTGTTCTCTTTACTGTTCCTATGCGCACGATTGTGTTCTTTAATTATTTCGGCTTGCTGATGGTCTTCGTCGGTTAAGTCTGTCACCATTTTCCTTGCGAATCGTGTTTTTATTTTGCTGAAATTACTTGGATAAATCATTTGAATTATGCCTAAAACTCTTTCTTCGGTTTTTACTCCATTAACAACTGATGGGTTTAAGTATTTTTTAAGAATGCCTACTAGTTTCTCTTCCGTGTATTCAGGTTCTGTTATAATATGTCGGTGATAGGTAGGGAAGACTAATTTAAACTCGTGAGATGATGTTTCGCCAAAATTGAGAATTATTTGATTTTTAAAAACATTTAACGGTACGTCTGAAATTTGAATAAGATTTTAACCAGAACTTTGGTCACTATGTTGAGTAGCAATAAGGGAATTAATGTGAGAACTCCTAGGTGGTCTTGACAGGGCGTCAGCAACAACATTGGATCTTCCAGGCTTATAACTTAACTCGTAGTTATATTCTTCGAGTATTGCCTTCCAACGTTTCATCTTGCTGTTGTCATTTTTATGGCTCAACGCATACGTCAAGGGTTGATGGTCTGTGAAGATTTTGAATTTGGCCGAACCGTACAAATAATTCCTTAACGATTTTAGAGCCCACACTATGGCTAACATCTCCTTTTCGTTAGCTGCATAGTTTTCTTCAGATTTTGTAAGCGTTCTGGAGATGAACGTAATTGGTTTGTCGTTTTGTGACAATACGGCTCCCAAGGCGTAGTTTGACGCGTCTGTAGTTAAGTGGAATTCCGTGGAGAACTCTGGGTGGCTGAGAATAACATCATCTGAAATTAATGAGCGTCTAAGTTTTTCAAATGCATCTTTTGCGTCTTCGTTCAGGTGTATGGTTTTTTTATTCGAAGCAGCTTTGGACGTACGTCCGCCCTCCCCCCTTAAAAGGGCTGTCAAGGGTTTTGCCAATTTAGCATAGTCCCTGATAAACCTACGGTAAAATCCTGACAGACCAAGAAAAGATCTTAAATCCTTGAGTGTCTGGGGATAGGGGAATTCTGCAATTGCTTTTAATTTAGAGGGATTAGCTTTTATGCCCTCGGACGAGATTATAAAGCCCAGAAATTCTACCTCCGATTTAAGAAAGTCACACTTGTCTAGTTGGACATTAAAGTTCGTTTCTTGAAGGGTTTTAAATATTTGTTCCAAGTTTTTGAAGTGAGTCTTGACATCTTCGCTGAACACTACTATATCATCGATATAGACGTTGCAGATTTTGCCTATGTGTTCCCTAAGTATATCGTCTAAAGTTCGCTGAAATATGGAGGGCGCGTTTTTCAGCCCGAATGGGAGTCTGACGAATTCGTATTTTCCGTTGTTGACGGAAAATGAAGTTTTTTCGATGTCATCCTCGTTCAGAGGGATTTGGTGAAATCCGCTTTTGAGATCAAGAACGGAAAACCATTTACTTTTGCCTAACTGGGATAAAACTTCATTCGTTTCAGGAATGGGGTAACGATCGCTAATCGTAACGGCGTTAAGGTTCCTATAATCAATTACCATGCGGTATTTTTTTTCACCAGAGGCGTCGGCCTTCTTTGGTACTATCCATACCGGTGAGTTATAAGGTGACCGTGAAGGTCTTATTATTCCATCGTTTAGTAATTGATTTATTTGT
Source organism: Volucella bombylans (assembly GCA_949129095.1). Classification (NCBI taxonomy): domain Eukaryota; kingdom Metazoa; phylum Arthropoda; class Insecta; order Diptera; family Syrphidae; genus Volucella; species Volucella bombylans. The sequence goes on from OX422142.1 coordinate 94,803,778, forward strand.
TTATCGATTTCTGGTTCCAGAGACATAGGATACGGGTAGGACTTGGAGTAAATAGGATCCGCAGTGGAGGTACGGATTCTTCCTTTGACTTTCGTCGTGAAAGTTAATTTTTCGTTTGGTTCGCTGAATAGGTTAGAGTATTTCGTCGTTAAAGAATAGAGTGCATCTTTTTGTTCCTGTGTCATATGTTCCGTTCTAAGACATATGTTGTGGATAGTTTCGGACAGTTGTTGCTTTAATTTCACTTTAATGTTATTGTTAATTATCATATAGTTCCTATTGGAGAAAATAATGGCAGATAACTCTTTGAGGGTATCGTTTCCTAGGATTGCGTCAAACGACTTTAAAGAAGGTAGGGCGAAAAATTTTATTTTTTTGTTCAGACCGAAAAGGTTAAGTAGGGTATGATGGGTTATTTCGATATTTCCACCGATAGAATTAGCATAGAAATTTTTTTGATTAGGTATAAGGGTTTTAGCAATATGAGGTTGAATATAGTTCTTGTTAGACCCGGTGTCTACAAGAAACTTTAGAGTTTTCCTTTCTCTCGTTCTGCGCTCGAAATAGGGCAGAGACGAGTTGGTCAATCTAAAAAATGAACATCCACAAAGTCTTCTGTATTTTGTGCATATTCTTCGCTTATCCCATGATCGTTCATCTGTTGATCGTTCAGATAATCATTCAGGGATTGGTCATTCACCTCGCAATTATTCATTGCTATGTTATAGTTTTCAATCTCATTATTGTGTGCAATTTCGACATTACTATCGTGATTTGCGGGAGAAGTTTCTACATGAAAATTACGTTGGAGTTTGTTAGGTAGGACATGTTGTTGGGATACAGGCATAGGGCGCTTAGCAGCTGGTGGCCGGTTTTTATCCATTGGCCTATTCATGTAATTGGCATTATTTGTCTTTATGGTGCTTGTTTCCATAGGTTCAGGTCTAGGGGTAGGTTTGGAGTGAGAAAGATTGTTCAGTTGTTGATGATGTGAATTAGGCTGGAAGTTTGCTCTTGGGTTTGGTTGATTATTTGATGGAAATTGTTGATAATTGAATGGAAATGATTGGTATTGAGTGTTCGGGTATTGATATTGATTGGGATGCTGCAAAGGACGTGGGGGAAAATGTGCTTGTTGCTGTGGCAGATATGCCAACTGAGGGTAGAAAATTTGACGATTTGGATTTTTCCGTGGAGGAACAGGTGGAGCTGGTTGCGGTTTTCGCGTGGTTCCAATGTTTTGATTGGCGTGGTTTGATCTGTATTGCTGATTTTCTAATTTATGACATAAATTTAGAGCTGTTGGTAGGTCAGCAGGTTCTCTCATTGCTAGTAGTCTTGGAAGATCACCTCTTAGCCCCCTAATAAAGGTGTCTAAGGCTTTCGATCTGTATGACTGGGTTAGATGATGTAGCGCATCAGGTGGAAGTTCCATGCTGGATAGTTTGTTTTGAATAAGAGATAGGTGGTTATACACCGCTGATAGTAGGTCTCTATTGGGTTGTTACCCTGTACTAGCATGGTCATCTGGTACTCTAAAGTACCTAGATCACGCCTGTCCGCGTAGTGCAGTGTGAGGCATTTCGTAATACACTCCCAATTTAATGGTGTGTTATATGATTCAAGGACTGCGTCAGCATTTCCTATAATCTTATTACGGATGATGTTCAGGATGGCAAAATATTTTGGTGTCCCTTTGAAGCGGTCATAGATGTTTATAACTCGGTCGACGCTCTTGCGCCAGGAGCTAAACTCACCTGGAGTTCCGGAGAACTCCCGAAGGCTTCTCACAACATCAGGGACCTTATCTAGGTCGTTCAAATTGGCTAGATGTCTTTCGTCAATCGTTATATCGACACATCGTTGAATTTGTGTATCAGGGTTTATTATTCCCTGAACTACTTGTCTACATTCCGTTATACAGACTTGACGCACAATTCCCTCGATCAGGGCTCTTAGCTCTGGGTTAGCATTCACTGGCTGATTAAAAGCTTGTGAACGCGAAGTGGATGGGTTTTCAGGGTTTAGAACAGAAGGACGAATGATTGGATCGGTCATTTTTGAAATCGATTGAAATAGAGATTACTCTTTAATAGGTAAACTAGGATTAATTAATTAATTCACTTATCAGGGTGTCACTATGTATTTAAATTTTCACTCTAAATCTATTTTTTTCCTTTTAAATTTCAATAACTGTTATTTCCTTATCAAATTTTTAATGATTTATTTAAATTTCCTTAAGATTAATATCGTCACTATGTACTTGAATTTTCACTCTAAAATCTAATTTTTTCTTTAAATATATTTAATTTTTGTAATTACTTTTCACTTTTGATTATTGATTTGTTAATAGAAGTACTTAATTCTAACTTACAGTATAATTGATAATTGATTTTTCGGTTATTGATTTGGTAATAGAAGTACTTAATTCTAACTTACAGTATAATTGATAATTGATTTTTCGGTTATTGATTTGGTAATAGAAGTACTTAATAATTCTAACTTACAGTATAATGCAATGCATATCCAGCGCTGGTGAAGGTGGCTTGATCCTTTTTGCTTTAGGCTACTACGGTGCCTTCCTCCACACTCCCTCGCTGTCGGCTTTGTCTAATGACTAAGTCTGGTGTGTTCGGGCCCAGTTGAGTGCGTTGTTGCTGGAGCTGCTTAAGGTCCTTACACAACGGGCTGGAGCTACTTGAGGTCCTTGGTGATAACTTGAAGCTTCTTGAGGTCACTTATTGTTTTCACTGCCCGTACGCGACGCGAGCTACTTGAGGTCGACTTATTTGCGTTCGCACTTTCAATAACCGGGCCCCACGTTGGGCGCCAATTAAATTCTTTCTTGTTTATTTAAAATAAAAAAATAATTTTTTATTTCAACTTTCAACAACAAGGTATTCTTAAGAACTAAATTACAATTCAAAACTTAAGTCTAACGACAGTTCGCACAGCGACTAACCCAGACGCTGTGTCAGCAAAAAGACGTTCCCATGATTTGCAACGGTGTCCAGTATCACCTTTGCTGCTCGTGGCGGATGTTTATCACCTGTATCATGAAATGCATTGCGGCGCGTGTAATTTATTTGCTTACATTGCTCATCATGTTTTGCCTTAACTTACACACAACACAAGCTAGGACTGTACGATCAATCGAATAAAAGAAGATAAGCAAAACAACTATGCATTGAATTTTATGAGTCAACTACCCACAACCCTTAAACCACCTGCATTACACATAAACAGCGCATCATACTACATCTTTTCCCACAATTGGATGCTTCCTTCCTATCAACCCCTGTTTCCAACAATAAATCGGTGTAAAAGACAAACTTAATCGCACGCAGAGAATGATCACTGAACGGTATATTCATGTATCTATGTATATATCTGGCAAAAATCTAATAAAATCCAGCACCATCACTTCCCATCAACCAATACAATGAGATAAGAACCTCCAAAGTTGAGCAAGCGGTGTCGGTGGCAGTACCAGAATTGCGCAAAAGGCTAAAGGAGGAAAAAGAAAACAAATATGCACAAAGGATGAAACGTATATTTGCAACACACCCAAAACGTCGAGAAACAGAGCGACGACGATTCACGTGTTCATATGCAGACTGTTCTCCAATATCCCATTTCTTTGCGCAGTTGATTCTTTGTGAACGACACAAACTCAACAACCACACCAAATATGCACACAGAGTATGATCACTGAACGGTAGAAAGAAAGCAAAAAATGGGACACATTTTACAGAAAGACAAGCGGTTAGACATATCCATGTCAAAATATTCGGAAGAACATTTTTATCGATGTTGCCGAGACTATCATAATTCGATTCCCACAGGCACAGCGCGTCAACACCATCCAGCTGAATTAGACCTATTTCCTAACCTATTTAAATTGCACAGAATGTTTAAGAGTTTGTTTAGTTCAAACAGATTTGTGAAAAGTGTCGGCATATGTATGTAAATCAGTGAACAGAATTTTAAAGATTGTGGATAGTTTGTACTGTTGAGCCAATCTCCTTTATTGTGTTACTTAGTGTATTAGTCGTACAAATTTGTAAATGAGTTGATGTATGCACTCGATCATCTTTAACTGCTACTAATAGTTCAGCTGACGAACTGAATCTACGGTCTTATTGGATTTGAGACTTAGATACGGTTTACATATTATTTTTATTAGACCTACGAAAGTTTTGGATACTTCCAGTCACCAGAGTGCTGGTCTTCATCTGCGGAAACAATTTACGTAGTATTCTAATGGTGAGTTTCGTCACCTAGTAGTCAATTGGTTAGGAATGGAAGACTATAGTTGCCCTCTATTCGTGCATGAAGGATGCAAGCTCAACGTGGGGTCTTAAACTCAAAGTCATACACTGGACTAACATTACAGTCGTTGGACTGGAAAAACCCAAAGCGCTTCTTTCATAATCAAGACAGTCTTATTACGAGTAAGTCTTCCACCTGACTAGGAGACAATCAGCAGCGGAAAAAGTCATTTCATTCCAGAATGGAATGATGGTCGATAAGAACATCTCTTTCTCGACTAACGGCTAAGAAACAGGAGACGTTTTTATAGCAGGTGCCTTCTGAAGATCTCTGCATGTATGTAGAGGGAGGGCAAGGGAATGGAACCAAAATAATAACACTTGCAAGGCCTAATTTTGAAAAAAAGGTTCATTTAATCCATTATAACAAATCAAAGAAAAAAGAAAAGGGTTGTGGATATTTAAAAAAATAGGTAAAAAAATATTTAAAGTCTCTGGGAACAGGCGGGGACCGGCACGACTTTACTCTTAGCTTGGTTTTTATCAACTTCTCTCGCTTTTAGTTTTACATAATAAGAACTGTTAACTGAATTTGAATAAGAACTGTTAACCGAATTTTAGTGTTTAACATATAGGGTGAATCAGATCCCATATGTATTGTATCAATCCTGTAGTCTACCTGCACACTGTAGAGACTTTGGAGCCAACATTTCAGCTAATCGATCGTATTTTTCATTTCGAATAACGTAAATCAAGAGAGGTTATACATTGCCATGTATTACTAAGTGAGATAGACAAGCGGAACAGAATCAAACTATTTTGGATTTTCAGGAGAACTGTGCTCTTAATGAATTATCCAGTCCTGGATTTGTTAGAAAAATAGTACGCAATTTGTCAAAGTCAATCCAGCAATAAGCTACATCAAACAGATGATAAATTCAAAAACGCTCTCTTAGGCAAAGCACAACTGAAACATCAAGTCTTACCATATATGTATGATGCATTTATAAAGCTAATACCCAATCCCAAGACAATTTGCCCTTGGAAGGCACGCACATCAATTAAGTATCTCTCGCAATAACTGATGCAGCAGCTGCAAGGATGAAGATGAAAAGGAATTTGTTACACTCTTCTTTCGTAAACGACCTGCTTTAGAAGGGTAACTATAAGTTAAACACAACACAATAAATTCTTCAATTGCACCTGATACCAAACTTCCGCCACGCGATTCACTTCATCATTTACATTTTGCACATGCACACCCACACACATTCCACATCTCAGAATCTTCCCACAGATCACTTGCACATCCCAATCATGCTTCAGATTCATGTTGCCGACGTTGCAAATGAAGACAAGCGGACACCACCTGCATTCCATCACGTCCCAAAATTCCATTCATCGCCGCATTAGTTAAGTTAGGTGTTAAGTATAACTTTGTCAGATCAGTAGTTGAGTTGTATTTTGTATTTGATTGAATAAAGAGGCTTCTCCTCCTCCTAAATGAAAAAAATTATTTTTTTATTTAAAATAAACTTTAAATATTTTAACTGGCGCCCGAGCAGGGACCGGTGATTTTCTCTTACGCGAGTACATAAAAGTAAAAAAAATACGGATTCCTTAAAAGGAAAATTGCTAGCCTAAAGTGACCTGAAGTAGCTTCCGTGCTACGTAGTTGCCAGTGAATTTAAGAAGCTCCCGTGCTCCGTATTAACAGTTTGCCAGTGACCTAGAAAGCTCAGTGCATCGCGTTTGAGAAGACATCGGTCCTCAAAAAGGAAAAAGACAGCGTGCGTGTCTCTACTAAAAGGTCCTAAGAACGCCTCTAGTGTAAAATAAAAAAGAGAGCTTGTGTGCCTCTGCTAGAAGGTCCTAAGAACGCCTCTAGTGGACTACGTAGTGTGTGCGTGTCGAGGATCCTGAGTCACCGACAACAGACGGAGAAAAGGGAAAAAATCCAGAACGCCGGCGTGGGAAGGATGCTGCTCCTTTTGTAAGCATAGTTTTAAGAAGTAACTAACTAAAAACAAAAATAAGTAAAAAAAAATAAAAAATTAATAAATTTTACAAAAACAAAAGAAAAGAAAATTAAAGAAAAGAAAAGGTTGACAAAACTGAAAATAAATAAATTTTTAAAAGAAAATAAACAAAATTTTAAAGAAAATAAAATCAATAAGAAAAGAAAGAAGAAAAATATATATGATTAAAAATTGTGAAGAAAAAATATTTAAGAAAGTGAAAAGTAGAGAACAATGATAGTTTAGCTTAAAATATTAAGAAGAATAAAAACGTATATAATGCCCGATTTACGATCAGAATCATCTACCCATTCTCAAACTCCCCATCCCTCTATTAATCCTCCAGTTTCTAATCTAAACCCTAATCCTAATGTTATAACTACCGAAAATCCAAATAGTTCATTTCTATCTAGTGCTTCTAATAACGATCACAATGTTAGAGCAACCCCCGAATTAGAATCACTCATTTCGTCTCTTATCTGTCGAGTTTTCGAAAACGAAGGGAAGAATATCATACAAAATGCATTAAACCCATTTGCTAATAGTTTACCTGGCATAGACCAAACTATTTCCCAAGAACTTTGGGGCAATTTATCAGATATGGATAAGATTCCAGATGTCGTTAGATGTCTAAGAGATTTCTCTGGAAATCCAGGGGAATTTAGTTCTTGGCGGAAGAGCGTCGACCGCATCTTAAAAATCTACGAGCCACTAAATGGTACTGCAAGATATTATGGTATCTTAAATGTAGTCAGAAATAAGATTGTAGGAAATGCTGACACGTGTTAGAATCCTACAATACAGCACTCGACTGGAAAACAATTTCCAAGTGTCTTACGATGCACTACGCGGACAAACGCGACCTGAGTACGCTCGAATATCAAATGACGTCGCTTGTCCAAGGAAACTCATCCATCCAAGTGTTTTACCAAAGAGTTTATACTCATCTATTCTTAATTTTAAATAGAATTGCCTTTATGGAAATGGGTGCTGAATCTCTAGCACTATTCTCCCAAACTTATAGGGACAAGGCCCTCGATACCTTCATTAGAGGTCTCAAAGGGGACTTGCCAAGATTACTTGGAATGAGAGAGCCACTTGATCTCCCTCAAGCCCAACACCTTTGTTTAAAATTAGAAAATCAAAATTTTCGATCTAATTATGCTGTGAATGCTCATAGCAACGTAAAACGAATGCAACATCCATCGCCTCAACAGTCGCCCATGCGAAGACCAAACGCGGGATCCCAAATGTTAGCCGTCCTCCAAATCCCTATTATCAAAAACCCATACTCCAACAAAATAGATTCAATCATCAGCAAGGTCAGTCACAACCATCAGCATCGAATACTGCAACTCGACTTCCTAATCAGAATCAACAGTCTACATCTCAATTCCAAAATCCACACAATTCTAAAAATTTTCAAACAAACCATAGACCCGTAGAATTTGAACCTCCACAGAGTTCACAAACCAGAGCTCAGTCTGGACAAAAATCACATTTTGCAAACTCTAACAACGTACAACGTAATTTCCACATTGAAGCGACACAAGACGAACCAGACTCCTCTAATCTACCAATGGAAGATCAATCAATTAATGATCAAACAATAATTGATTATGCCCAACCCGACACCGAAGAAGTACTTGAAACTTGCGATAAATTACAATATTTCAATTTTTTAGATTAGAAAGCTCTTCGCTACCATACTAAGAATTTAAGGCGAAGAGTGGAAAATTCTTAAAATTTTTTCTAGACACAGGATCAAATAAAAATTATATATTAGAAAAAATTATATATAGAAAAAAATATAAAAGAAAAACAATATTAGAAAACCAATAGCCAATCAAAATCCTTTTTATGCAAATTCCGTCAGTGGTACAATTAAAGTTACACATCATGCCAATATTGAAATTCTTGGAACAGAAATCGGGAAGTTAAAATTTTTCATATTACAAAGGCTCGAAACTTTTGATGGAATAATTGGAAATGACACTCTTAAAGAACTAGGAACCGTCATTTATACTGATAAGAATTAAGTCATCCTTAAAGGAAAATACAATTACTCTCTGAAACAATTGAAAACGCAAGCAGTAAATAACGTTGACATTAGAACTTCACACCTGAATCCATATCAGGAAAATAAGATTAAACAAATTATTCGTACCTTTCCTTTATGATTTACAGAACCCAATAAAAAGCTTACCTTTATAACGTCGGTTGAGAGCGAAATCAAAACGATATCAGACTCTCCAGTTTATTCTAAACCATACCCATACCCACAAGCATTAAAAAATGAAGTGGAAAAGCAAATAGCTGAGATCGAGATCCCCATACAATTCCCCCATCATTATTGTATCAAAGATACCAGACGCATCGGGAATAAAAAAATACCGCCTTGTAGTTGATTACAGGAAACTAAATCTAGTGACTGTACCTGATCGGTACCCCATTCCTGAAATTAGCAATGTTCTCTTTAACCTAGGCAACTCCAAATTCTTCACTTTAATTGATTTAAAGAGCGGATTCCATCAAATCCCCCTCAAAAATTCGGACATCGAAAAGACTGCGTTTTCCGTTAATAACGGTAAATATGAGTTTACCAGACTCCCGTTTGGCCTTAGAAATGCACCTTCAATTTTTCAGCGCGCAGTAGATGACATCTTAAGAGAACGTATTGGTATTAGATGTTATATATACATCGATGATATTATTATTTTCAGTCAAACTGAAGAACAACATTTCAAGGATCTTGTGACAATATTCCAAATAATAAATGAAGCTAACGTAAAAGTCCAAATGGACAAATGTGAATTCCTAAGAGCGGAAGTAGAGTTTCTCGGATTTGTTATATCTCAATCTGGAATCAAAACAAATCCTACAAAAGTCAGCGCGATAGCTGGATTTCCATTGCCAAAAACATTGAGAGATCTTAGATCTTTCCTTGGCATGTCAGAATACTATAGGCGTTTCATTCGCGATTACGCGAAAATAGCTAAGCCCCTGATATTTCTGTTAAGAGGAGAAGATGGACGAGTGTTCAAAACGCAATCCAAACTAAAACCTATTCACATGGATAAAAGTGCGTTAGAAGCTTTCGACAAAATCAAAAATTCCTTGATATCGAATGATGTCATGCTATCATACCCAGATTATAACAAAGATTTAAAATTGACCACAGACGCATCCTACTATGCTCTTGGTGCAGTGCTAAGCCAAGAAGGGAAACCAATAACATTCCTATCAAGAAGCTTGAGTAAAACCGAAGAAGCGTATGCCACAAACGAAAAAGAAATGCTTTCCATTATATGGGCATTAGGCACCCTTCGTAATTTCCTTTACGGATCAAAAAAAATAATAATATTCACAGATCATCAACCGCTAACCTATGCGTTGAGCAATAGAAACACAAACGACAAAATGAAAAGATGGAAAGCCTTTTTAGAAGAGTTTAACCATGAACTTAGGTACACTCCAGGAAAGTCAAATGTAGTGGCTGACCCTTTATCACGCATTCCACAATCAAAAATTACTTCTCTAACCCCGACACAACACAGCAGTGAAAGCTCATCCCAAAATATAATTCCAGCAATGGAAATCCCTATAAATGTTTTTAGAAATCAGATAATCCTCAAACTAGGGAATACAAGCAGTCACCAATTACAAGTCCCATTCACTAATTTCCCCAGACATATAATAATTGAGCCAAATTATACTAAAGAAAATTTCATAGGAATTTTTGAACGATTCCTGGACCCAAAAATAGTAAACGGCTTATCCTCCCCTGAAAGATGTAATGGGAGTAATTCAAGAATTATATCGTTTACATTTTTCAAACTATAGAATACGTTACACTCAATCTCTGGTTGAAGATATTTCATCTGAAAGCAGACAAGAGGAAATAATAGTCGAGACTCATTCTAGGACTCATAGCGGTCCGGATGAAAATAAAAAAACAAATATTAGACAAATACTATTTTCCCAGTACGATGAAAAAAAACAAGCAATTCACAAAACAATGCTCGACTTGTAAGAAGAATAAATATGACCGACATCCAAATAATCCCTTGTAAGGTAAAACCCCGATAGCAAATTACCCAGGTCACACATTTCATATCGATATTTTTTCGACCGAAAAACAATTAGTTCTCACTGCAATAGATAAATTCACAAAATTCGCAATAGCCAAAATGATTAACTCTAAAGCAATAGAAGACGTTAGGCGACCACTTCGCGAAATTATTTTTCAATTTGGCGTTCCCCAATATTTAATAATTGATAACGAAAAGTCTCTGAATTCTGAAACAATACAATTCATGCTTAAGGATGAATTGAAAATTAATGTTTTTACCACACCACCTTATAAAAGTGAAGTGAACGGACAGGTAGAACGGTTCCATTCTACCTTGGCCGAAATAATGAGATGTTTAAAAAAAGAAGTCATAAATAGAAATTTCGAAGAATTGCTTGAAAGAGCAGTTAATGAATATAATCATACTTTCCACACTTCTACGAAAAAAAGACCAGTAGATTTATTTTCCTATCCTTTCCTTTCTCACGAATTAACACAAATTAACAATATATTAGAGAGATTGAAACCGAAAAATAAATATAAAAGATCACTTAATTTTATAGGGATCGCATGGAAATGGATTGCAGGCAATCCTGACCATGACGATTTCCGTATTTTAAGAAACAAAATTAATAATGTATTAACAAATGATAACAAACAAGTGCTAATCAACAGAAATATAATTAATAATATTGATCAAATAAATAATATGACTAATGAAATAATTTAAAAAAAATGAAAAACCACGATATGTATAAAAATGACATTGTTTTAATTACATAATATAAGATTAAGTTACTTAAAGAAGAACTTATTAATATAGAATATGCCATACATTGGTCAAAGCAAGGAATTATAAATTCATATATATTATCAATTGAAGAAATAAAAATTGCAAAAGAAATACTTAGAAATGAGAATATTCCCTCTAACAATATAGATGAAGCACTTAACCTAGCAGAAATAAAAATAGCTAGTAATTCAACCTCGATAGTTTATATTATAAGCATACCAAGTGTAACATCAGATTTTTGTAATAAAATTTTAATAAAAGCTGTTAAGAAAACTAATTTTATAAATAAACTTGAGTACGAAAATATTCTGAAATGTCAAAAATCAATATATGGCATCAAATTAGATTGTAAGTCATATAATAATTTAGCTATATGCGATAATCACAATATTGTAGATTTAAGCGACACATCATGCATCCCTAACCTACTCCAAAGCACAAAAGCAAACTGTCCCAAAATCAATAATCAACATGTCCCAAAAATAGACGAAATCTCCCCAGGAATTATCCTACTAAATCAGTTTAAGGGAACCTTGGTACAAAACGACAACGAAACATTGGAACTAACTGGCACGTTCATCATTAAATTTCAAAATTCATCAATAAAAATCGACAATAAAACTTACACATCCAACATAATAGTTTCCACTCTGAAGCCATTACCTGCAATCGCACAACTCTCCACAGCAGAAGACATAGAAGAGTTACTATCGATGGAAATGCTGAAAGAACTACATAATAATAACATAGAAGACATCCAATTACTAGAAGCAGAACACTGTGCAGTAAAAATTACAAACATCGGATTAACACTAGCCATATCTAGTGCATTGGCCCTCATAATGGAAGTCATCTGGAATAAACGCTCAGCACAAATCCAAGTCACTAATGTACTCGAAATAGAAAGCAAAGAGATGGAAGAAGTACCAACACATATTTCTAGCCAAGAAAAGAAAAGAGACCAACAAGAAATATTGCCACCGAAGCCAGCCTGAGTCCACCAAATTCCGTTCTTTTGAAAACTAGTTGTCAAACGAGGACGTTTGAAACTTAGCGGGGAAGAGTTAACCACAACACAATAAATTCTTCAATTGCACCTGATACCAAACTTCCGCCACGCGATTCACTTCATCATTTACATTTTGCACATGCACACCCACACACATTCCACATCTCAGAATCTTCCCACAGGTCACTTGCACATCCCAATCATGCTTCAGATTCATGTTGCCGACGTTGCAAATGAAGACAAGTGGACACCACCTGCATTCCATCACGTCCCAAAATTCCATTCATCGCCGCATTAGTTAAGTTAGGTGTTAAGTATAACTTTGTCAGATTAGTAGTTGAGTTGTATTTTGTATTTGATTGAATAAAGAGGCTTCTTCTCCTCCTAAATGAAAAAAATTATTTTTTTATTTAAAATAAACTTTAAATAGTTTAACTTATATTTAGGTGGTTTTCACTTTCAAGATCTAAATGATATCTGTTCTAATGGGTATTTAACCAAATAAAATCTGAACGTCAACAAAATAAAAAATTGTTTTATATCGGCATCTATCACCTACAGTCATTGACAATTCCAGCCATTGATAAAAATGGCACAACGTTTAAATTAACGATGTCTATTATGAAAATGTACGTTTAAAAAAATTATATATTACGTGATTGTTTTGGTGTTAATAATCGGCCAACAATAACTTAACTTTATTGCACCGATGCTGAGGTGAGCATTTGACAGAAATTAACTTTCACACATAATTGTTATCGATCAGTATGCATTATTCAATAAAACCATTCAATTGCATCTGGTTTTTGTTTTTTACTATTGGCCCACTCTTTATAAATATTGTGGCGTGCATCCATTTAAATGCGTTTTATTGCCTCTCAGCAACAATGCACTCAGTACGTCACTTTTCTAGCAACATGTTGCTTAGAGTAAGCAAAGGCGTTGACATGTAAACGCTAAATTTAAACCAAGCTAAATTTTTAGTATAAAATGTGGAGTATTTAAGCCAAAACCTGTGTATTTGCGCTCTTTTCAAAGTCAGTGCAAGTCTTACCACCACAGATCGAGCACAACATCGTAAGTGTTGGATTGGGAGTGCTTCTCCATTTTTTTTTCTTCTAAAATATATTTTTTTTATAAGTACAATATTTCCATACTCCGGGTTTCGTAGCACATATGAAGAACAAAAAAATCAAAATCCGTGGTAAAGAACGCAACCAGGTAAAAATGTGAATCCCCTTCATTAATCACAAAATTAATAAGATTTCTTTATTTCTATAGAAAACTGCGGATAGCCATTGGTAAAGATGTTCATACGGTACATTTGTGTCATATCAGGATACAGTTACCCAGCGGCCGTGAATAACGGAACAGATACTCCAAACTTTACCAAGGCATCCGCAGACTTTCAGTGACCTAGTGGTTTTCTTTACAACCGACATATAAATTCAAAAAAAAAAAACAAAGACAAACGTACCTAACCTTACACATCGCAACGACAGTATGAGACATACATACATATATATACGGAGTTATACACATCGATACTGAAAAATAATGCTACACAAGATTCAAACTTCAATATCAGAAAAGAAAAGAACCAAGTTCAGCTGTAAAAACCATACATATGTATGTGCACTCAGATTTCATAGTATAAAATTCACCTGCATCAAATGAATTTACCAAAAAAAAGAATCCAGTGCATCCATAGTGCTAAATATCTCCTATACTGTTCCCATTTATTAATGATTACGACTCAATCGATTCATAAACTGTCAGCTATGTAAAGTTAATTCGTCAATTTGTATAACCTTTTTATGTCAACTATCTATTCACGTGCCGTGTTCGAAGCTTAACCTAAATTAACCTAACCTAACTTGCATTAAAAACTTACTATAATATATACATTATTCAACTTATCTATTTTTACTTACTTTGAACTAACTAAAATTACACCAGAAATAAATATTAACAAAACAAAACATAAGGAAGACATATAAAATTGCTTAACGTAAAATTATCCTTTTGTGTTTAATCTTAAGGCCCAAGAATAGATTTAAATTTTAAGTTACTAACTATTTAATCAACCAATGAAAGCAGAAAGCAGGGATTTGTGCACAAATTTCGACGATGCGATTACCATCCAGATCAAAAACCGTGAGTACCGATTTGGTTTACAAAAATGCATTCTTTGGCTTTCAAAAAAAAAAAATATATATATATATATATATATATATATATATATAAATACATATATGTATATCTAACTTGTAACTTACTTATATCTTATATTCTACTTATGTATACACCCATATCAAAATTATTACCTACTTCCGTATTACTCAATTTTATTTATACTCGTAACATGTACAAACATACATGTACATACCTATCAAATTAAGCGAATGAATTACATTATTTGAAATACAGTGTTTATAGTTTAAATGTAATCATGCATTAATATTTTTTTTTTTTGTTGAAACGTGTGTTACGTCAGAGACTTCACTTCCGTTTTCCTCTTTCTAACATTCGCCTTTATCTTTTTTGCATTGCATGCCAAGCTACCAATCACGCGAAGAATGCATGACCAACAATGCGCGGATCATTTTTCCAAACGTTTCACTTTTGCGCTACACGCGCTGGCAAACATGACACCTTCATCAAAGCGCATTCCTTTCCCACAGGTAAACCTGTATTCATCGGAAATGCTGCGTCAACAAATTTGCCATATAAAACATGCAGATAAGTTTAATTCGGTTGGCTCTCTCTCGATACCTTCCGTAGAGTTAAGTGTTGTAAAAATAAATTGAAAAGTAAATAAAAATTGTTTTTTTTATTAATTTGCTAATGAAAGAACATAACTGGCGCAGTCGGTAAACGTTGAGTACGCGAAAAGTGTTCGGTAAAGAACAATATTAATACGCGGTTAATTTCTATTATTTAACTCATGTAAACGTCTCGTTACGACAAAGTGACTATAAAATCATAGAAACAGAAACGTTGAGAACGCGAAAAGTGTTCGGTAAAGAACAATATTAATACGCGGTTAATTTCTATTATTTAACTCTTGTAAACGTCTCGTTACGACAAAGTGACAATAAAATCATTAAAACAAAAACGTTGAGTACGCGAAAAGTGTTCGGTAAAGAACAATATTAATACGCGGTTAATTTCTATTATTTAACTCATGTGAACATCTCGTTACGACAAAGTGACAATAAAATCATAACAAGAAATAAACTGGAGCGATTAAGTTCAGTGAAGTATAAGAGAAACTAAAACGTTAACTCTTTAGTGAAGTATAGTCGAGAAAGTAGTCCACATAGTGGTGAGTGTCTAAAAAAAAAAACAACAACAAAAAGAAGCTTTTCAAAACGTCCTTTCTGACAAAAATAAAACATAAGTAAAAGAGGAAAAAAAAAGCAAACCTCAAAGTGCTTTAAATCAAGAAATAGCAATAGAAAAACAAAATATAAATATTGAAAGTGAACACCTAAACAACCTGGATAACCTGGATAACGAAAGACAAAGGAAACGTAGAACGGAGGAAATCGCCAATATCGACAACTAGAACCAATCATCAAGATGACATCAGAAAGAGCATCCGCAAGCGTGAGTCAATTAACATTAAGTATAGACCCTTTAAAATATCTAAATAATCTCCCAAATTATGATGGGAATAGGCATAATTTACACAATTTTATTGACTTGGTGGATAGAATATATCCGACCCTTGCTAGGTACGATGAGACAGGGCAAATGTTTTTTTCGATATCATTAAAAATAAACTGGTAGGCAAAGCTAGGGAAGCTATAGAGATAAATAACAGTGTCAGTAATTGGGAAGACGTAAAAAAGTTATTCTTTCAATATTTTGGTGACAGGAAAACTATCGAACAGTTGTATGACGACCTTAGGAGTATACCCTTTAGGAATCATTGTCAGGAGTATTACAACAGTATTAAAGTAATTCTTAGGCGACTTAATAACAAAACCAAAGCAATTAGAGCTCATAACCATACTGAGATAGAACAAAACTGTAAAGCAGCTCTTCGAATTTTTATAAGCAAAATTCCAGAGCCAATGAAGGGACTTTTACACTGCAGAAATCCAGAAAACTTAGAAGAGGCAATGCAGATCTTATCAGAGACAGGATATGCATATTCGGGAGGTATTTCTAACTCCAATCAGAGACGAAATTCCGATAGAAATCTTCAACAAAATTCCGACAAGTCTAATAAGTCAGACGACAGACACAACAGACAACAATTTAACGAAAATAGCTCAAATAGGAATAACCGGACTAGGACAAATAAAAGTATTCAGTCTAGGACACATCAAAGCAATCAGTTTAGGACAAACCAAAGTAGTCAAGCTAGAGCAAACCCAAATAACCCCTCTAGAAGTAATCACAATCACAATGACATAGTAGAGCCAATGGATACATTATCAGCAGTAACCAGGCAAGTGAATAAACTGGAAAGAAAAGAGGATTTTCGGGAAAAAAGCCCAATAGCCGATTACCCTATATAATAGTTGAAACAAAAAACAAGTACAGGATAAGAATACTGATCGACACTGGATCAGATACCAGTATCCTTAACCCAGGGATATGCCATCCTAAATGGCAAACAAAGCTAAAAACCCCACTCAAAATTTTAACAACAAGCACACCCATATATGTAGATAGGAAGGTTAAAATCCCGTTGTTTAAAGAGTTAGGGAAAATAGGTAAAACTGCGGAGTTTTTAGAATTTAAATTCCATGAAAATTTTGACGGATTGATAGGCAACAATATCCTACTGCCAATAGAAGCAATTCTTGATTTCAAAAGGAAAATTCTAATGGTAGGTGAAAACGAGATCCAAATTTTTTTTAACAAAGACGAGGAAGAAGTAACGTACGAAAAGTACAAATCCCAACCTTGGAAATCTATAGTACAGAAATGAGCGTAAAACCAATTCTGAGTCAAATACGAACGCAACACCTAAATAAGGAAGAAGAAGACGCCATCATAAAATTGGTTAAGCAATATTCAACAATTTTTTTTCAAGAAGGAACAGATCTCACCTTTACAAGTGCGATTAAGCACGAGATAAAGACTAAAAACGAAATCCCAATCTACACTCGTACCTACAGATACCCAGAGGTTCATAGGAATGAGGTTGAATCTCAGATAAATGAGATGTTAAGGCAAAAGATAATTCGCCCTAGCAACTCACCTTATTCAGCTCCAATTTGGGTAGTCCCAAAAAAAGCAGACGCATCGGGCTTGAAAAAATGGAGAATTGTAATCGATTATAGAAAGCTCAACGAGATTTCTATCGATGACAAATTCCCAATCCCTAATATCGATGAGATTTTTGACAAATTAGGGAAGGCTCAGTACTTTACGACGCTTGACTTGGCGAAAGGCTTTCACCAAATCGAGATAGCCAGCAATGACATCAAAAAAACTGCTTTTTCAACTAATTACGGGCATTACGAATTCCTCAGAATGCCGTTCGGGTTAAAGAATGCCCCGGCAACATTCCAAAGGATGATGAATTCTGTACTAGCCGAATATATTGGAAAAATCTGTCTAGTATATATTGATGACGTAATAATATTTTCAACTAGTTTGCAGGAACACATAATTTCGATTAAGAAAGTATTCCAAAAGTTCAAAGAAGTTAATCTGAAAGTACAGCTCGATAAGAGCGAATTCTTTAAAAATGAGACAGAATTTTTAGGACATATTATCACAACAGAAGGCATCAAACCTAATCCCCAGAAAATTGAAGCCGTATTAAATTATAAACTTCCTAAAACTCAAAAGCATATAAAAGCATTTATCGGTATAACGGGTTATTACCGAAAATTCATAAAAGACTACTCCAAAGTAGCAAAGCCTATGACTATTTGTTTAAAGAAAGGATCTAAAATTGATATGAACAACCCAGATTATAATCAAAGTTTTGAAAATCTGAAAGTTTTGATTACATCTGAACCAATACTTAGACATCCTGACTTTACTAAGAAGTTTACGCTTACGACAGACGCTTCAAAATATGCAATCGGTGCTGTCTTATCTCAAGATGGTCATCCGACTTGCTATGCCAGTCGTACTCTAAACAATCACGAGATCAATTACTCAACCGTTGAAAAAGAGCTACTCGCCATAGTATGGGCAACCAAATATTTCAGGCCCTATTTATACGGCAGAAAATTCACAATCCGGACAGATCATCGTCCATTAGTTTGGCTGAGTTCACTAAAGGAACCCAACCTAAATTACAGAGGTGGAAGATAAAGCTTGAAGAATTCAACTTTGAAATTGAATACGTAAAAAGTAAGGATAACCAGGTAGCAGATGGGCTATCTAGGATGGAAATTTACCTCAATGAAAATACAGATCAACAGAGTAATGAAAATGCTGAAAATATGGATACACAATCAATAGTTGCAACTATCCACAGTGCAAATGAGGATAGCAGCGATCATATTCCAATAATAGAATCACCAGTAAATATATATAAAACCCAGTTAGTCTTGAATACAACAGACAAATTAAATAATCACAAAATATATAATACGTTCAAAAAAAGAAGAATAGTAATAGAATTAAAAGAATTTAGGGAAGATTTTGTTTTAGACATAATGAAAAAGTTTCTGCCACACAAAGGCATAGTTGCTATTTATTGTAACCATGATCACATATTTGCAAGGTTTCAAGCTGTATATCTAAAATACTTCAGTCAAAATAAACTCCTGAAAGTAATTAAATGCACTAAGTTCTTAGGTGATTTAGATAACGAAGAAAAAGAAGCAGAAGTGATAGTTAAAACTCATAAACTACTTAATCATCGCGGTATAAATGAAACATACGAAGAAATTAAAGACATCTACTATACCACGAAGCTTAAAGAAAAAATTAGAAAATACATTAACAATTGTGAAATATGCAATAAATCAAAATACGAACGTCAACCTCTTAAAATACCATATTCAATAACTGAGACGCCAGAAAAACCAAATCAAGTTATCCACATCGACATTTGGTATGCAAACATTAATCTCATGTTCGTTACG